>CM065682.1:24507688-24687688 GCA_017654935.2 Phymorhynchus buccinoides
TCTGGCCCCCCTCTGGAAGGCCTCGTACAGTGTGTTCACATCGTCGTAGATGGCGTCTAACAGCTGCCCTTCTTTGCAGAAAGCTGATATTCGTGATCCGTCACTTTGCTGAAACACAACAGCACCTACTGTTAGTAAGCTTAAATATTTGCAGCCATTGGAACACCCCACCCCCACCCCCCTTTTCTGCTGATCACTCCCGTCTTTGGGACAAGCGTGGAGGGGGGAGGGGGCGGGGAGCTAAGAAAATGAGTTCGTTTGATTTCCTTTTAAAAAAATGTTTTGCTACTTAACCAACACGTCAAGGTTTACTCCAGTCTGCCGGGTGAAGGGCACACACACACACACACACACACACACACACACACACACACACACACACACACACACACACACACACACACACACACACACACACACACACACACACACACACACACACTACTACTACTACTACTACTACTACTACTACTACTACTACTACTACTACTACTACTACTACTACTACTACTACTACTACTACTACTACTACTACTACCACTACTACTACAAACACAGACTGTCCATCCATGAACACTACAGCAGCACAGTTTATCATGCACATACAATACAAGCCTCTGACTGACCTGGACGGTCTGCCGGGTGAAGGGCACACACACACACACACACACACACACACACACACACGCGCGCGCGCGCGCGCGCGCGGCGCACACACACACACACACACACACACACACACACACACACACACACACTACTACTAGTACTACTACTACTACTACAAACACAGACTGTCCACTACAGCAGCACAGTTTCTCATGCACATACAATACAAGCCTCTGGCTGACCTGGACGGTCTGCCGGGTGAAGGGCACCGGTTCTGGCACCGGGGTGCAGCAGTAGCGGGCAGCTCTCAGGTGGTAGTAGGCCGTAGCCGTGGTCACCACCCCCAGGGCTACCACCCCCGCCCCAATCAGCCTGGCCCTGTCCACCCTCAGCTCCTGCATCGGACACCAGCCACCACCGGTGTAATATTCTCGGCTTGACTTTGTTCTCAATTTACGTGCGCATGCGCGAAATTGATCATAGCGTACCATCAATTTTCATTTTTGTGTGTATTCGACATTAAACAGACCCTAAGCCTATCCCAAATCCTATTTCTAACCCTAACCCTGATACCAAAATAATAAAATTTGATGGTAAGCTATGAGATTACTGTCTCAATTTCGCGCATGCGTATGTAAATTGAGAACACGGTAATCTGAGAACACCACACCCAGCATCAGTATACCTTTTGTCGGAAATCAGTGGAGAAGCCTTCCCTAGGGAGCATTCCCACTCTCTCAGCTGAGATAACTTTTGATCAGTGGTCAAGGAGGAGTATGGTGATAGTGATGGGTGTCCAGCATTCTTTCCCTGCCTCTACGTGTCCAAAATTTCGTCTATATTTGTTCCCGTTCTGTGTGTCCCCCTCATTGTGTCCCCGTCTCTATTATGTTCCCGTCTGTAGGGCCTATGTACCCCCGTTTCCATGTGTCCCCTTCTCTATAATTTATGTCCTCGTCTCTATGTGCCCCCCCCCCCCCCCCCCCCCCCCCCCCCCCCCCCCCCCCCCCCCCCCCCCCCCCCCCCCCCCCCCCCCCCCCCCCCGTCTCTATGTGTCCCCGTTTCTAGGGGTACCCGTCTCTGTGTGCCCCCGTCTCTATGTGTCCCCGTCTCTATGTGTCCCCGTCTCTATGTGCCCCCATAATTGTGTCCCCGTATCTAGGTGTCCCCATCTCTGTGTGCCCCCATAATTGTGTCACCGGTATCTAGGTGTCCCCATCTCTATGTGCCCCCATAATTGTGTCACCGGTATCTAGGTGTCCCCATCTCTATGTGCCCCCATAATTGTGTCACCGGTATCTAGGTGTCCCCATCTCTATGTGCCCCCATAATTGTGTCCCCGTATCTAGGTGTCCCCATCTCTATGTGCCCCCATAATTGTGTCACCGGTATCTAGGTGTCCCCATCTCTATGTGCCCCCGTCTGTAAGTGTCATGGTCTTTATATGTGTCTCCATCTTTACATGTCCACGTCACTATGTGTCTCCATCTTTACATGTCCACGTCACTATGTGTGCCCATCTCTGTGTCCCCTCTGATTAGGGTTAGGGTTGAGGAAAGGGTTAGGGGTTAAAGTTAGTTTTAGGGTACGGGTTAGGGCCTGTGCACATTCGATCCGCAATCCGCATGTTCCGTACGGAAACCCCATTCGCTTATATAAGAAATAAGTGGATGGAATTGCGGAGTTTCCGCGTTTGCTTATGGTTAGGAATAATGTTAGGGTTAGGATAATCAAAGGGACGGATAAGTAGGCTATATAAGTCGGGAGGACACATAGAGATGGGGACACATAGAGAAGGGACACATAGAGACTGGAACATATAGATATGGGGATACATAGAAACGGGGACACAGAGAGATGAAATTTGGGACACATAGAGACGGGTGTACAATGCCACGTAACCATCACCATCAGCATACTCCTTGACTACAACGGCTAACGTTTTTATTATTTTTAATTTTACAACGGCTAAAGTTATCTCATCTGAGAGAGTGGGGATGCTCCCTAGACAAGGCTTCTCCAATATCAACAAATTCCGACAAAGGTGCAGTCTCGTTACCCCCACCCCCACTGCCCACCCTTCACGTTCTCTGCTTTCAGTCTCAAAGTATGTTTGGGTTTTTGTTCCGCTTCATGAAAAAATCCGATTCTAGTCCTAGCTCTTTTATTACCAAAACAAGGCAAAATATTCCTTCTCAATTATTTTTTTCAAGGAGACAATGTGTGTGTGTGTGTGTGTGTGTGTGTGTGTGTGTGTGTGTGACAGTGTGTGTGTGTGTGTGTGTGTGTGTGTGTGTGTGTGTGTGTGTGTGTGTGTGTGTGTGTGTGTGTGATATGTGTGTGTGTGTGTGTGTGTGTGTGTGTGTGTGTGTGTGTGTGTGTGTGTGTGTGTGTGTGTGTGTGTGTGTGTGTGTGTGTGTGTGTGTGTGTGTGTGTGTGTGTCAAGTCAATGTCAAAAATACTTTATTATCAAGTTAGGTGAAATTACAGCGTGGTCTCGTACAAGCACAATGCGACAATCAAAGAAACACATTTGCATGTGTGTGTGTGTGTGTGTGTGTGTGTGTGTGTGTGTGTGTGTGTGTGTGTGTGTGTGTGTGTGTGTGTGTGTGTGTGTGTGTGTGTGTGTGTGTGTGTGTGTGTGATGTGTTGTGTTGTGTTGTGTTATGTGTGTGTGTGTGTTGTGTGTGTGTGTGCGCGTGTGCGCGCGTGCGTGTGTGTTGGGGGGGGGGGGGGGCGGTATCGAAAGTGCACCTTTCCCTAACAAATTCCATCCCAGCCCTCCAGATCTGCAGTCGTCTCAGTCTTCTGCTACACGTATCTGGGTATCACAGTCGGACACGACTGACTGGCGTGTACGCAACAAGGATACATTGCAATTTGAATGTACAGCGGTTATCGCTCAGACATAATTATCATCAAGACAACAACTAAGCAACGATGAAAATTATCAAAACAATTCTTAATATTCTGCGAACATTTGACACGGGATGAGCCAATATTTACTGATTGGAAAACATGCATATGAGATTTAGACGAGACAACACAACCTTAATCCTTTTAAACATGATCTTTTGAAAATTGAAAGCATTATCTTGTTATTCACCTCATTGAGAAGTTAGGACGACACAACATAATCTTAATCCTTTTAAACATGATCTTTTGAAAATTGAAAGCAGCTTGTTATTCTCCTCATTGAGAGTTAGACGACAACCTTAATCCTTTTAAACATGATCTTTTGAAATACTAACTCTGCTAGTACTGTTGCCTTACCATTTTCCTGCACAAGAAACGCCTAAACGAAGTTCTTAGGCAAAGTGTCTTTGGCCTACCACCTTTCTCACTAGGCTACCTTTTCTGTCTAACTAATGGTTAGAGAGTAGGTCCAAGCTAAAGTGACCATGCCATTCTTGTGGAGCGTCCACTGATATCTGACGACCTATAGACCTAATACATTGGACCCTGTAAATGTCACAGCTTCAAACGTAACTAGAGCGTTAAGACGCTAAACCACCAGTCGCGCGGCAGCATTTCGGGTCCAGTGACCTTGACCTTTGACCTATGACCTTGATTTTCGAACTTGGTTTCGAAAAAGAAGATAAAGGCAAGACGGAAAAAACGCAATGAACCAGGACTGTGACAAATGCTCCGCGACTGTTGTGTGTACTGCACTACATAGGGGTGGGGTGTCCTATTAGATAATGGCCTTTATTATTCAACAAAGATAATTAGCTCAAAAAGTTAATAAGATACAGCTTAATGCTTGGTAAGAAAGGCAGGTGTGAAAATGTGTGGAGAGCTGAGAAATGTAAGAGGGGTGGGGGGCACATTTACCAAAATTTGAGTGTCCTAGGTCCCTCCGTTCAATCGTAATCGTGCCAGGTGCTCGGCAGCGGCGCCAGACCTTGACTTTGACCGATATGTACCTATGCACAAAATTTGAGCGTCCTAGGTCCCTCCGTTATTGTGCCAGGTGTTCAGCAGCATTTTCGACTCCAGTGATCTTAACTTGTCATGACCTATGACCTTCATCTTTGTGGATGTACCCTATCTGCATGCAAAATTTGAGCGTCCTAGGTCCCTCCGTTCTCGTGCCAGGTGCTCGGCAGCATTTTCGGCTCCAGTGACCTTGACCTTTGACCTTTTTTGCACTTGGCCTAGATATTTTTAGTACCTATCTGCATGCAAAATTTGAGCGTCTAGGTCCCTCCGTTATCGTACTTAGTACCTATTTTCGGCTCCATGACCTTGAAAATTTGAGCCTATCCTATGCAAAATTTGAGCGTCCTTCGTTCAAACGTTATCGTGTTAACATAGATAGTCAGATAGTCAGGCAGTCAGTCAGCCAGTTTCAGAATGCACTGAAAATATTTACCAGCTTTGCTCTCTTCGTACGCGGCTGGTAACCAAGTGTGGCCACCACATGTGATTAACTGAGATCAGTACTCGATAAGGATAGGCAAGCTAGCGTATACGCGCGCGCGCGCGCACGCACGCACGCACGCACGCACACACACACACACACACACACACACACACACACGTAAAGTACTGTCTCTTTAACAAAAGTCAAAGTCTTTTCTTTTGTGTGTAGTTCAGGAGGGGGGGGGGGGGGGGGGGGGGTATTTGGATGTGATTCTAAGTGGTTTGCTGATGCGTCGGTCAGTGTGGTCATAACGCGTATGCAGATATGTTTTATGCATTGGGGAGGGGGGGGGGGGGGGCTCAAAAATGGTTGGGAAGGTGTCTTAAAGTGCTTGAATGTGATTCTAGATAGTTTGCTCAGAGTGGGCATTACTGGACTAATACTAATTGCAGGGCCTATGGCAAACATGTTTCATGCCTTAGGGGCTGGGGAGTGGGAAGTGGTCACGTGGTATTTGAACGTGTTTGGGGGCAATTCCAGTCCTTACTGCAGCGGAGCTGGAAAAGAAGGATTTCTTTCTTAGTTCTCCGTAAGCTTTACAATGAAATAGAAAGTGTTTTTCGTCATCAATACTAGATCTACATAAAGGGCATGTTGAATCTGTACACGTATCATTTGTTGGCATTAAAACCTAATGTAGGCAACCTGAATCTAGTATAATGAATCATGTACCATTTATCTGAGAGGAGAGAGAGAGAGAGAGAGAGAGAGAGAGAGAGAGAGAGAGAGAGAGAGAGAGAGAGAGAGAGAGAGAGAGAGAGAGAGAGAGAGAGAGAGAGAGAGAGAGAGAGAGAGAGAGAGAGAGAGAGAGAGAGAGAGAGAGAGAGAGAGAGAGAAACGGATAAACAGAAATAATGCATAGAGAAAGAAATAGACCATGAGAAAGACAGACACACAGAGACAGAAAGACAGCAAGCTAGATTACCTCATGATTTACGTTACCACTGAAGCACTGAAGTCAATGAAGGGAACTCCTGGGCTGTGTCTCACTGCAGAGGTCAACAGGGAGACTGTGGTACAGGTGTGGTAGAAATGGCAGGTGGAGATAACAGGTGAGTGTATGAAAGGACAGGTGATAATCCATGCCCTGATCATACCCCACCCCTCACTTCACACCCCCTTCTTTCCTTCTGCTTTCTGGAGTTTACTGGAGGTGTTTGCTCGTGACGAAACTGACGGGTAGAAATGGCAGGTGGAGACGACAGGTGATGTATGAAAGGACAGCATTCCATGCCCTGATCACACCTCACCCCTCTCCTCACACCCCCTCCCTTCCTCTGCTTCTTCTCCTGCAGTGGTCCTCGTGTTCAGCTTGGTGTTGGTGATAATGAACGAGAGAGAGAGAGAGAGAGAGAGAGAGAGAGAGAGAGAGAGAGAGAGAGAGAGAGAGAGAGAGAGAGAGAGAGAGAGAGAGAGAGAGAGAGAGAGAGAGAGAGAGAGAGAGATAAAGATAGGGAGAGAGAGGGGGGAGAGAGACAGATAGTGACTCAGAAAGAGAAGGAAATAAAGACAGACACAGAGAGTGAGGAGAGAGACAGAGACAGTGATACAGAGAAAGAAAAACAGAGGGAGAGAGAAAGCGAGAGATAGAGAGAGAGAGAGAGAGAGAGAGAGAGAGAGAGAGAGAGAGAGAGAGAGAGAGAGAGAGAGACACACAGACACACAGACCGACAGACAGACAGAGGGGGTGTCTATGTTACCCCCATGGCAGCACAGGAGGAGGATGTTCAGTAAGATGACAAGAGCTGAACAGCGTTTGAAGGACTCAAGAAGCTGTCTGTACAATCCCAACCCCATCAGGCATTTTATATTCTTTCCACAACACCAAAAAGCGCCAACAAAGCACCCATTGCCAAATGGAATGGTAAACAACACTCCATTTACAACTGTTCCGAATGAGTAGCATCAGTTAGTTAGATACATAAAACTAGGCTAATCTCACGTCATCAGTCTTGCTACTTATAAGATATAAGATAGTGACCGTGACGTTTTAGGTGTGTCTACAAAATGGCGACAGTTTTTCAATTTTGTTGCGGTTAAGACGTTTTGAAACTAGTATGTGTGTCACAAAAGAGGGAGAGAGAGAAACATTAATTGAAGCATTTGAAACATTTGTTTATTGAGGGAAAAGAATAAGCACGCAGTGGGCTTGTTTACATCTTGCCCTCGAAACTAAAAAGAAGAAAAGCATAAACTTCAATTAATGAACAAAAGCAACAGGGGGGGGGGGGGGGGGGGGGGGGGGGGGGGATCCTACACATTCATACACCCACTCCCCCTCCCCCCACCCACCACCAAACTCGCACACAGCACAGTAATCATATTAAGGGGTGGGGCGGAGGATTAGATCTAGTCTAAGCTAAGTCTCATTTGTACTTGTTTATTTCATCAATCTCTCTCTCTCTCTCTCTCTCTCTGGGGACATTCCGCTATCGGCTATCGCTACGTATCAATAACACTACCATATCAGTACGACTATCACTACGTAGCGATAACACAACCGGGCTAAATCACTATACGGCAACTAAGGGTTAGGGTTAGGGTTCAAATAGGGTTAATCTTAGGTAAGGAACCTTACTTCCCAAAATCTAAAAGTAATAGAAATGTCCCATATGACTTCGGTCGAGAGGACGTAAAACAAAACTTTCAGTAAGGAATAGGGTTAGGTTACGAAAAGGGTTCGGGTTAGGGTTAGGAATAGGCAGGGCCGGCCGGACCTGGGACACATTAGAGGGGGGTTACAAACAAGCTAGGGGTTTGGGCATCATTCAATTGTCTCAAGGCCTCTTGTTCATACGGAGAGATGTACATTTTGTTGATAGACTTGACTAGAGTTTGTCTGACAACTCAAGGTCTACTTGAGTCTGTCACGATTTTGTTCACAATAAACTGAAAGAAATCCAAAACAAACAAAGGAAACAAAAAACGAAACAAAACAAACAAAGAAATAAATAAAACTGAACACGGACAAGCATGATTCAAGGAGCAGGTAAAGATTTTATTAGGCCTAAAGAGGGAGAAGGGGAGAGAGAGAGAGAGAGAGAGAGAGAGAGAGAGAGAGAGAGAGAGAGAGAGAGAGAGAGAGAGAGAGAGAGAGAGAGAGAGAGAGAGAGAGAGAGAGAACAATTGAACAAAGTTTTAAATCCTTTAGGCCATTAGCCCATAGAAACAGGGTCAAGGTACAAAAGTCAAAATAACACTAGACCAGAAACATGGTTAACTTTCCAAATACTCATCCACATTTCCGTATACGAAGGGAATAGAAAATATATAAAGCTAACTTACGAATTTGAAACACAGATCCGTTACACAAAATATCAGTATACGATTGACCAAGTTCACTCAAATATTTCAGTCTCATATAACGGGCAGACATAATATAAAGTGGTTTTCATCCTCTTTTACCTTACAAACAGGGCATATAAAATTAATATCTTCACTGAATGAGAGAGAGAGAGAGAGAGAGAGAGAGAGAGAGAGAGAGAGAGAGAGAGAGAGAGAGAGAGAGAGAGAGAGAGAGAGAGAGAGAGAGAGAGAGAGAGAGAGAGAGAGAGAGAGAGAGAGAGAGAGAGAGAGAGAGAGAGAGAGAGAGAGAGAGAGATTCCAATTGACTGTTTATAATGAAATAAGCATAATATTGTAATAGCATCATAACGTATTTTAAAACACTTTTTTTTCGTAATGTACTTTTTATTTTCAGTTGTTGTGACTTAGATGGTTTGTTTTATATCAATACCTTTTGTGTGTGTGAGTATTTTCCCTTGAAATTATGGTTGATCTAGTAATAGGGTTTAACGCCCTCTTCGGCCTTTGGGCCGTGTGGGGCATTGAAATTATGCCATAACATGCAAAGCTTAAATCATTATGGAGAATAAATATGGAGTCTCAGAGGTGTGGTTTAAAAAAAAATATAGGCTATATAATTTGTGCGACTTTCTTGGCCTATAAGCTTACTTGTCATACATTTTGATGATTTGTTTTTATTTCAATGCTTTACGTCATTTTCATATCTTATCATCAACATTGTATTGATACTGATCGCTTCTCGGCCTTTTGGCTAAGACAGTGATTCAGGAACATAAATTTTTGTTTATACCGTGGTTTGTTTGTTCAGCCCGTCGTACATGGCGAAAGCCGATACGCGACGTTAAACTGAACTTCCACTCCTATCTTGTCATCAGTTGTTTTTATGTCTTATTACATATATTAGGTATTAGGTACTTTATAGTCACAGAGGCGCCTCTGTGAAATTCGGGTTGCTCCCACCTGGAGAGCGCGTCGCTGCCAGAGGCGCGCCACCCAATTTTTTTAATTTTTTAATTTTTGCATGCGATTTTTGCCACTGATGAGGGAGGGGGGTAAATTTTTACCAAATGACAACTTTTTCGTTGCCACAGGGTTTAACGTATGCTAAGTGCATGGGCACACGGGACCTCGGTTTATCGTCTCATCCGAAAGACTCCACGTTCAGACCGTTAAGGCCTAGTGCAGAATGAGAGGAAAAAATCCCCTGTATCCAGGTTCGAACTCGAAGCGAACGCGATACCACTGTGCCACTCTACACCACCATATTTTGCAGATACTAACTAACTGAGCCGATGAGGTTTAACCGAGGCGTGGTCACCGCTACCGCTATCTGTATTAATAAAAAAATCGGGACTTTACTGGTTTCGTACTGCCTCCGGGCATTGCCTCCAGTATTGTTCCCACCATATTTGTATTTATAAATGTCCCATATGTGTCTGATTCAGACCAAGAGGACGTAAAACACCATTTTCGCCTTGTCATCAGTTGTAGAACGCATTGAGCATTTTCAAAGGGTTTATTGCTCTTTATAAATAAAAAATATTATTATTAATATTTGTTTTATTATTATTATTATAAATATTATTATTATTATTATTATTATTATTATTATTATCTGTGGAATTCGAAATATTGAATCGACACAAGCTGTAAGCGGTTTATGGTTTCTTTTCTTTTTAGGACTAGGGCCTATGAAAAGTTCCTCCAGAGAACTAAAAAATAGATTCTGTAAAATACTCTCTATCTAAACATTCATTTCCAGTCGGATCTTATTTGTATTACTTTTGAAACATAATATGTTTTTTGTTTATAATAATATTAAAGTAGATTATGTGATGGTTTGGTTTCCTATGTTGTTTTTCATAGCGATCATAAAATTCAAAACGTTTTAATTAATTAGCCTAACTCTTTCTTTTGGGCACGCGGGGCACGAGTAGCCATTTTGGAGTCTATTTTCTAACCACTTTGCAGGAAGGCATAGAAATTTACACAAGGTAAGAAATAGCTTTTACCCAGTTTACTATCAATTCGTGTGACGAACTTACGTTAGTTGCAATGATAAATTCACGTGTTATATTTTGGAATGTCATATGACAAGGAAAAGTCGTGCCAGAGCTGAGAGCATGGCTGCGTCGGTGCGTCATTCTGATTCTGATTCAATCATTCATGATTGTGCAGGCACTGTCGCATGAAAAAAGGTAGCTCGTAAAAATAAAAAGCTCGCTACTATGAGAGTCTGTATTTGCGACAACCACAAATTTCACTTTTTCTGTACTTTAACCATTTAACTAACTCTAACCCTAACGGCCTAAGGTAGGGTGGTTATAAAAAAATTTTTAAATGTGTACTTTTTGTCAAATCCTAATGAAATTTATGTCATTGGAAAGAGCCCGACAAGACCTTTAAAATGATACCCAAATTATCAAAATCGGTCGAAAATTGAGAAAGTTACGACGTTTTAAAATGTTAGCTTTTTTTACATGAGCTATATAAGAAAAAGTTGATCAAGATTACCGGCCCTTACCGTATCAAGGTTTGGATGAATAAAACAGCCATAACTTTTTCTTTTTTTTACCAATAAACAAAACATTGGTACCAAAATAAAGCTTATTCAAAGGGGAAACATCAACCCCAAATATTAGACAGATTAGGCCTAAGCTTTTTGTGCGACTCACAAGATCGCAACATCAACATGCGCGTGACAGAAAACATGTCCGACAGTCTTCGACGTAACACCTCCCGACTTGTGGAGACCTTGAGCAGCATTGAGATTTATTCTAGATGCACCAAATTTGGTGTACTTGTAGAAAAATAATTAAATGTAACTAAGCATTTGTTTTAAAGAATTATATAATTACCGTTCAGAAATGATAAACGAATGAATTGGACCCAAATATTGGATCGCTTGTCTCTCGCGATCGGCCGTCTTAGCGTAAAAAAAGATCGTTCCCGAATGACAGAGTAGGTGTCTGCTTCCCGAAAGAAAGAAACTCGGATGGTCAGCGCCAAGAATAACCACCAATAAAAACAAGCAAAGGAAGTGACCGTTTGGCACATAGCCAAAATCGCGGTTCGGATTTTCAACCAGAAAAATCGCTGCGGCTTGACCTAATTCCGTCGTTCCTACCTAAGGCCTAACCCTAACCCTAGAAAAAAGTGAAATTTGTGGTTCATGCTCAATGTCGCAAATATACACTGTCATAGGTAGCGAGCTTTTTATTTTTACGAGCTACCTACTTTCATGCGACAGGCACGAGGCTGTGCTGTCAAAATAATCAAAAGTCTACAAATGCAACACAGGCTACGCCTGTCGGGTTAAAATTCCTAGCTCGCTATACTATAAGACTGACTATTTGCGGCATTTTGCGACATCTTGCGACATCACATTGAGCATGAACGACAAATTTCACTTTTTTTCTAGGGTTAGGGTTAGGTTAATGGTTCAAGTAACGAAAAAGTGAAATTTGTGGTTGTCGCAAATAGTCACTCTCATAGTCATAGTAGCGAGCTAGGAATTTTAACGACCTAGGAATGTTAACCCTACAACGCCGTTGTTGCAACACTCGACCATGTTCTTTCCTTATAATAATAATAATGAGGACAATTTATAATATAGCGCCATCCTACTATGTAGGCTGCAGAGCGCTTTACACACAATTGAAATGAAATAAAAACATGAAACAAAAATCCAATAACATGAGCAAACAAAACAATAGGCCCACCGGTCAGACTTCGTTTGGCCGGTAAAAATACACATAACAAACACTGAAACAGCAACAACTTCAACTTGATTTTTGTCTTTTCATTTTTTCTCTTCTGCTTCTTTTTCTTTGGTCACCCCAGTGACGTGTGTATTTACTAATAAAAAGAAGCTGGCCACCACCACACGGCACCACAGAAGAAGAAGAAGAAGCGACTGTCGTATGAAAAAAGGTAGCATCACTACTACTACTATGAGTTAGCATTTGCGACACTTTTTTCCGTATTTGAAACACTTTTCATTACTCAAATCGTTCATATTTCATGACATTACGGAAGAAAGTGAAATTTAAAAAACTTTGCTCAATGTCGCAAATGCTAAGTCTCATAGTAGCGAGCGAAGAATTTACACGATGCTACTTTTTTTCATACGACACCGACCACAATCATTAGCTGATTATTCTGTTACTGTAAATTCGGGGGGATCACAGAATAATCATCTCATAACAGAGAAATTGCAGTAATAAGCTAGTGGTAGGGGACTTGGTAGGATCAACGGAATTGGGTCAAACTGACTCGATAGTCTCCCCTCAAAATGTCGAACCCGTGTTTTGGTTTCGTGCCAAGTGGTCACTGTCTTTGCTTTGTTTTCATTGGTAATGGTTATTCTTGTTGCTGACCCATCCGAGCATTTTCTTCGGTGGACGCAATTTCGCGAATGTCAAGCGCTCCAATTTTTAGGTCAGATTCCTCTGTCTAGCAGAACTGAACAGTACATAAGACTTTAATGAAAATAATAGGACAATAGATTCAACCAATTTGCTACAAGTGTGCCAAATTTGGTGCATGTAAGTTTATAATCTGGTACTTTACGAGGTTAATCTAATCGGAGGTGTTAGCCTAGTCCGACCATGTCCGACATTTTGTTTTTCTTCTTGCCACGTCACACTGACGATCGAGTTGATCAACTTTTTCTTATGTAGCTCATGCCAAAAAAGCCATTATTTTAAGACGTTGTAACTTTGTCCATTTTTTACCGGTTTTGATAATTTGGGTATCACAGACCTGCCTACTGCTACGATTTGGCCGTAGCAGCTACGAAAAATAAAGCTTTGCTACGGAGCTACGGCAACCTTAACGTTGCTACGGAAAGAAAAAAAAATGACGCATTTTATTTTTGCTTATGCCGTTCCCGGTTTTGTCTGTTTCTAAGAGCATACGCCGTGTCACGCGCGATAACCTGGTCACTTCCGTTTTTATCAAAGTGTCTGCGCATGCGTTATCAGACCTGCCTACTGCTACGATTTGGCCGTAGCAGCTACGAAAAATAAAGCTTTGCTACGGAGCTACGGCAACCTTAACGTTGCTATGGAAAAAGCAAATTGCCGCCGCATTTTATTTTTGCTTATGCCGTTCCCGGTTTTGTCAGTTTCTAAGAGCAGACGCCGTGTCACGCGCGATAACCTAGTCACTTCCGTTTTTATTAAAGTGACTGCGCATGCGTTCTTATTACTTTCTCTGAAAAAAATGGCGGACTCCAGCAGCAGTAGCGATTCGGGAGATGTTTCTCTGTGAATCATGGCGGTAGAGACGATTGCCGTCAACACGTTCAATCGGCGAAACATATTAAGCAGTGCGTTTTGGCTCAGGAAGAGAACAAATCGATTGCCACTGTTTGTGGATGCTACGGAAAGATTTGCCATGCTACTGAAAATTGATGGCTGGGCTACTGATTGGGAAAATTCCAAGTAGGCAGGTCTGCGTTATTACTTTTTCTGAACAAAATGGCGGACTCCAGCAGCAGTACCGATTCGGGAGATGTTTCAAACTAAGAAAAACGAACCCAAACCAGAAAACGAAAATCATCTCGCACACCATCTTGTTCTAAGAAAAAACATCGGCCTGCCGCACAAGTTTTTAAAATAGCTTACACGGAGGAGTGGCCTTGCATCGTCAGAAGTTGACTCGGTGCGAACCATGCTCTCTGCAACCTCTGCCATGCGGACTTCTCTGTGAATCATGGCGGTAGAGACGATTGCCGTCAACACATTCAATCGGCAAAACATAAGCAGTGCGTTTCAGCTCAGGAAGAGAACAAATCGATTGTCGTCGTTTGTGGATGCTACGAAAAAATTTGCCATGCTACTGAAAATTGATGGCTGGGCTACTGATTGGGAAAATTCCAAGTAGGCAGGTCTGGTATCATTTTAAAGGTCTTTTCAAGCTCTTTCCAATGACGTAAATTTCATTAGGCAGGGCTTCTGATAACGCAAAAACTAGCATCCCTGAGGCATTGAAAGTTAAAACTTAAAAGGATGCATTGAATGTTTGTCAAGCGAGTCCCTGGGGACGCACTCAAAAAATCATGAAAAATGAATAAAGACACTGTCTAACATTGAAAGTCGGCCACAGGCATTGTCTGCTATGATGCGAGAGTTGCTTCCCTTAATTATAAAACTTTCCCTTTCCCATGATGCCTCTCGCTGTACCGGAAAAAGGCTTTTGCGCTACTCGACTAACAACAAAATGTCTTTAAATTTGTGGGTGTTAGTGCCCGGAAAGCGCAAAGAAAGTGAGAAAGATGTCAGTCAACCATCAACATCTGCGAGTGTCAATGATCCACCTGTGACGAAAAAGGTGCGGGCCTACAAACCAGTCTGGAAAAAAGTTTTCCTGGCTGGAGTTTGACGAAACATCACAGTCAATGAAGTGCAGTGCGTGTGTGAAAATGTTATGAATGTAATGTTAATCACCAAATTTGAGGTATGTGTAATAAGTGTATTTGTACATGTTTCTTGATGTGGTACAGGGGACCCACTGAAGTTAGCCTGGGACTCGTTTTAAATTTGATGAAGGGGTCCCTGGGACCCTAAGATTAGTAAGAAACATCAGCTTAAAGGTGTCTGCCTCAACAGCCTGTTGGGAGAGGTCATTCTATGCTTTGATGGTTCAGGGTAGGAAGCTGGCCTGCCGGTGTAGTGTTCTCGGATTACCCTGTTCTCAAGATTCCTGCGCATGCGCAAAATTGTGACAGTAATCTCATAACGTACCATCAACTTTGTTTTTTGTGTATTTGACCGTTTCACTTTCAGGTTAGGGATAGGTTTAGGTTCAATTTAGTGTCGAATTTACACAAAAGATAAAATTTGATGGTACATCATGATCGATTTTGCACATGCGTAGGAATCTTGAGAACAAATCCAGTGCCGCTGTGAGAATTTCACACCGGTACTTAGTCTTGCAGAAGATGAGGGCCAGTTGTTTGCACGTTGGCGTTCTGGTGCAGGAGCGAGTTTTTAAGCCTCTTCATTGACACCAGATCTTTCTGCAATTTGAACAGCATTGCTAGTAGTCTTGCTGTTTTCCGGCGATGTTGAAGGGATGGCCACTTCAGCTGATCGATCATAGCTGAGACGCTTGATGTGTTTCTGAATCGTCTCCACAAACCTTGCTGCTCGTCGCTGTACCGCCTCAAGCTTATCAATGTCCTGCTGCTGGTGAGGGTCCCACACTGTAGATGCATATTCCAGTAAGGGACGTACGAAGGACATGTAGGCTTTTTCCCTGATGGGCTGGGAGCTAATTTTCAAATTCCTTCTAAAATAAAAAAACACGGTCTTGTTGGCCTTTGAGCAAATGGATTGAATATGTTTTCTCCAGCTGAGATCCTTTGAGATGGTTACTCCTTAATATTTCATGGGATCAAGTTTCAAGCAGGTGGCCATGAAGGTCATACTAGCTTTCCTGCGTGTGCCTTTTCCTGGTGACAGGTAAGGTGGTGCATTTGCCAGGATGGAATGCCATGTCCCAGCTCTTCTCCCACTCAGCAATCTGATGAAGTCATGCTGTAGTTGTTGATGGTCCTGGGGCGCTGCTACCACTGTGTACACTGCAGTATCATCCGCAAAGAGTGATGCCAACTTGGAACAGGCACAATGTTCAGCTCAGCCTCAGGGATAGTAACTCTTCCTAGTCAAATTCGTCAACAAATGCATTTCATTTCAAACTTTGGTTAAACTATAGAATCTGGTTAAGGGTAGGGTTAGGAACATGTTAATATATTATAACACCCCAAGATGTAACAATTGTTACATTTTAGGCCAAGATGTTCCTCTTTTCCCCCCACTACATTCACAGTAGAATAAAAGTTAGTAATTGGAAAGAGAAAAAAAATGTATTGTGGCAGTGCCTCTGATTCTGACTGGTTTGTTGCAACTTATTAACATAAGCCTGGCCGGGTTTCACTGTCACTGCATTTCTAGTTCCACGTATGGTTGTTGAGGCAAATTAAGCATTGGGAATGTAACTTTATTTAGTTTTTAAAATATTGCTGTCCTTCTGTTTTACCTGACTTAATTTTGACTATTTTGTTTCCAGAATAAGAGATGGCAGACACTGAGGACAAGGATGTGCCTATGGAGGAGGGAGGAGATGTGGACGAAGATGAATTGCTGGGTACAGAAGGAAAGAATGGAGAAGAGGAAAATATGAAAGAGGAGACCACAGCTGAGGATGGGGAGAAGAAGGATGGGGAGAAGAAGGATGGGGAGAAGGAAACAGATATGGCAGACTCTGAAGAGAAGAAGGAGGAAGAAAAACAAAAAGAGGAAGAAGACCTTGACGATGGTGGAGCAGCCAGTGATGTTGAATTCACAACAGAAGATGACCGTTCTACTCCTGCTGGTAAGTATCTGCGTTTAAAGTTCTAACAAAAATTGCAAGTAAAAATATATAAAAAATAGATAATGAAACCGAAAGATTAAAACTAGTAGCCATTTCCCCAGCTCTTGGCATGTCTCTATCGCGAAAAGGTTCATGTCGGTGCCACCATATTAGGTTCACACACGCGATTGTCACCAATGAAATCGATCTTCAAGATTAAGTCTGTGATGTAACTGCTTTGTCCTCTTCCCGATAGCCTCCATGTTGGGTTCACAAGCACTATTATTTAAAGTAAAAAATGCTGTTTCATTGCCTGTCCTCGATTTACTTTTGCTGGTTCCGTCTTCTGTTCTTTTTCGTGCTCAGAAATGCAGTAGAGTTACACATTTCTGTACATTATTTAAGTTATGCAATGATTGTAAGATATCTACTCTAGCTTGGTAATGAAGTTTCATACTGATGTTAAACAGAAGTGGCGTGGAAGTGGCATATTGAGATTTATCCACTGGCACCGGAAGATGTCACGCTGGACAACTTTGTGAAAATGGTCAGCACTGCCGAATCCAGCCATGTTGTCTACAGGGAGAATGAGCAGAAAGAAAGAAGAGGGTGAGTATGATGCAGGAAAAAATTAGACTAAGATACAGCACTTGTAGGTACAGTGGAACCCCCCTTATAAGACCTCCCATTATAAGACTCCCTCCCATATAAGACCTACTTCTCTAAGACGTTGCCCTTTGTGAGTATTAAAATTACCTCCCTTATAAGACCCCTCCCTCATTTTGGATGATTTTTAAAGGTCTTATAAGGGAGGTTCCACTGTAGTTCCATTTTTTTAAAGCAAAGAGTTTGTTGCCCCCCTTTCGTTATTCCACAGTTATGGCTCTAATTTTTTTGTGGAATGTGATTTCTAGTCAATGATTGGCCTGTTTTACCTAGCAGAATCCCATATAGCTCATCTCTTGCATGATCTTGATGTGTATGTGTTTTATCATCTTTCCAGATGACAACCATGTTTTAGAAATTCTTGTTATATAGCTTAAACCTTTTTTCTCTGTGATTTCAGGGAAGCGCATTTCTACACCCAGGACTTTGAAGTTGCCAAGACCCTGATGAGAACCATTTGCTGTCGGAAGTTCTTCTTCTTCCGCCCTTTCATCTACATCTACCACTTGAAGGAAGGCACTCAGGACGAGTATGAAACAGGTAAAACTTTTCACATTGACTTGCCTTTGAAATATTTGAATTGATGAACCCTAGGTTAGTAAGTCTGTTTCAGATTTTTGATTAACACTAATTAACCTTTAGCACACTGCAGGCGCACTGTGTCGCCGAGCCGATAATCTCCCCTGTAACTGCAGGCGCACTGTGTCGCCCTGAGAGGGTACCCCCAAACCAATGCTTCGCGGACCTTATTTTTGTTACTAATAATAGAAACTACCTCACCATAGCTTCAGAATGAGGCTCGGCTCCTTGCTTCTCTTCCAGCAAGCCGCCATTTGCTTTTTTAGTAGTTGTATGAATTTTTGAAAGTTTCAATCGGTCAGAAAGTAAAGTTCACTATCAAATATGGCGGATTTTCCGTGTTGGCGAAGCTTCCTACTGGAAATTAGCGTCGATATTTGTTTAAATCATGAATTCTTAGGCTTTGTTAGGTCGGATATCGACAGTGAAAGGGTGATAGAAGATCGTTATGCAGTAGAAGGGGGGGTAGCCGATGTCAGTGCGACTCGATGAAGACGATCCAATATCGATTCGAGCCGCGATTGTGATTCGGTTCCGATTTTGACTACTAGGTTGAATTCAAAGAAAATGATGCCTTTCATAATATTCTTAATATTTCCGTGAGTTATTTCGTTAAAGTGATCTTAGACATGAGTTAGTTAGTCAGTGGGCGAACGTTGAAGCAGACGGCACTCATTCCGACCGTGCCGAAACAGTAAGTCAACACTTTCGCTTTGTTGATTTCGTTTCTTCTTTTTTTTTTCAACAACAAAACATACACGGACAGCAAAATACATCATATCAAAACTTTCCTCAATCATCTCTTTATTATTATTCCAATAATCAAGTCTGCACACAACACACAGAGAAAATTATAGCATTTTTAATCAAGTGGGTGTTAGCATTTTTCACCGCCTCAAAAAGAATGCAGTGGCAGAGAACGGAACGTCAGAAAAAATGCAGGGTGCTAAAGGTTAAGCAACATCAATCGAATGCCATCTTCAGCATTTTTTAAATTATTATTTTTTATACAGAAGACTTGAAAATACCCCACTTGCTTTCCCAGCAGGCCCCAACTTTTCCAGTAAGCCTCTAGGAACAGACGTTATAATTGCTGTGCGACAAGTCAGAGCTTAATCTACAGCGCGGGATTGGTAAAATTCCCCGAAATTTTGTTCCTTCCTGCGATGATCAGCGCGGGGAGCGGGCAGAGTCACGCACATTTGCAGAACGGCTCGCAGTTTTTACCGATCGATGCGGGAAGACCTTCGTCGTCTGGACAAACTGAAAGTATCGAGCAGGAGTGAAGGATTTCTCGACATTTCATTGGTTCTTGACAAAATGTTAGTGTTAATCAACCAATCACGTTCTTCTCGTTCTACCGACAGGAAGTTGTAAGAGTTTTGGCCGCCATCTTGAATGTTCTTCAAAATGAAGCGGGCAGGGACCCTGTTTGATTTTGATTTTTGCGGAGGCAAAGTGAAAAAAAAAATCCTGTTCCAAGCGAGTGTGAAGACTTCGAAGAAAAGGCTTCTACATCTAAAACGTCGGAAAAGAATGACAACAGTGGCAGTGCAAAGGAACATCGGTTCCAAGATGACTGGTTGAAAAAGTGGCAGTGGCTGACGAAGATTGAGACAGGGATGCAATGTACATTGTGTTTGAAGCACAATAAGAACTATGTATGTGATGTGGATAGGGGGGGACAGCCCCCCTTTTTCAAAAATCCTAGATTAAGCTCTGCAATGTTTTTTTTTGACTCAGAAACAAAACTTTTTCATCTTTTGTTTTATATATTTTTGTCTGTTAACTTGCCATTGGACTTATTTTTCCTTGTAAAGAACAGGCATGAAAGAGTTCCGCTTTTCGCGGAAAATCCACGTAAATTTTTGAAAACTTCCGTGGAAAAAAAAAAAATCCGCGTAAATGAATGACCGATCTTGCCATATTCGTATATGTACAAGTCTGTATTTGGCGATTCTCAAACTGGTTAACCGGAAGTCGCTTTAGTTCACTCGCTTCAAAGTTGCGCGAAGGAAGGCGAGATGAGTATCTCTCGCTCACGAAAAGCATCGATGTTAGTTGAAAATGTGTGTGTAAGGCTATTTGAGCCGACGAAATGTTCGGCCCCCCTCCCCGCTGAATCAAATTTTTGACGTGAGGTAGGTGGTTTGAAAAATTGTTTTGGGAATGTCGCATAGGCCCCCCCCCCGTCAACAAAACGTCGGACGATATGTGAAAATCCGGATGGAAGGATTTGTGCTCGGCTGAAAAAAAATTCATTGTTTGAAGCTTGTAAGCTGTCTGCGTTGAAAAAAATATTTTGGAGGAACGTTTGCCCCCCCCCTCCCCCCGCTCAACAAAACTACCGACGTGAGGTGAAAATCCGGGTGGAAGGGTTTCTCGGACGAAATTTTTTCCTCTTTTTTGATCTCCATCCACTTTCATGCCTGAAAGAATGATAATAAACTACTGGACTTAAATGTGGTCCAGGGACCCCCATTTGGGGGTCTATAAAGCAGACCTGCCAACCTTTCCTCTTTCAGCGGAATTTGTTCCGCCCAGACTACATTTCTTCCGCCCTTCCGCTCAAATCCATAAAATTCTGCTTTCAAAACTTTTTTTAAAAAGAGGTTTTATGAACACACAAATTCATTGTCTTATATACAGAGCAGCACAGCTGCTGTGCGTATAGCCAACTTTCTAGTTTCTGTTTGCGCACTTCCGTCCAGATGGCGATTGACACATCGATGTGTGTGAGACTGGGGAGAAAAGAAAGAGAATAGACCAATATTTCTGCCAAGATTACATGGAAAAGTATCTGTGCATTCAGAGATCAAGAAAATGTGCGTCATGCTAGATGTATGATGCTCACTACACCTAAAAGTTTTCTATGGAGGGTGTCAAGACATCAAATGCCACATTACTTCTCATCGTCTTATCGAAACTGCAAACTCCCAGACTTCGTCTTCCACCGTTACCGATCTTTTCAAGCCAACAGAAGGAAAGGAGAACAAAGATGAACTTGAATTGATTCATTATCTTCCTTCCAAGTCTTATTATTTAAGTCATCTATGGCACCAACCGTCTTGGGCTGCCCAAATAAAAAGGACAAAGGAACAAACCAAAAGCTTCTATTGTGTTAGGAATAGTTGTGACACTTCCAGACAAGACTAGTTTTAAACAAGACAAGTTCACAAGGATGAAAATTGCTTGCTTCAAATTATGTTTACGCGCGAAAGATAAGATGTCGCATCAAAATTCCTCTTAGCTCCCAAAAATTCCTCTTTCCTGCTACAAATATTCCTCTTTAGTCTGTTAGGGGGTTGGCAGGTCTGATGAAGTACTATAATCCTAAAGGACCCTCTAAAAGAATGTGCAGGGGGTCCCAAGGATGCACTATAATAATGGGCAAAATAACAAACCATAGCCTTTGCATTCCAAGTTATGACTTATCAAGAATTTGTCAACATACATTGTTTTCACTACTTGGTCTTATTCATTGAACTAATGTTCCCAATTTTTCAGTCTCTTCTCTCTCCCTAACTGTCATAGGCCTATTCTTTGCTTACCTCTGTGTATGTGCGTGTTCATAACGGTTCATATGTTGTGCACACATTAATATTCTGAAAACTTCTGTCAAGCTACTCATCAGGTGCACTTGAAATAAATATTCTTTTCAGCATTCAGAATGTCATGGGGGCCCTCTAGGACCCTCTATGCCGTAAGTGAAGGAGTCCCTGGGACCCCTTGTTTTGCGGGATGATTGGGAGCCCTGTGGTCTGTTCATGGATTATTTGAACTAGATTGATTCTGATTTCTATGAGTATGAAATTGTACAGTTAATATAAGAAATGGAAATTCCCAAACTTCCTTCCAAAATCAGTCATATTTTAGGGACTGTGAGCCAAGAGATAGAAAAAGGCTCATGACTCAGATTGTTTATGCTGTGTCGTCTTTCTCTACGACTTCAGTCTGTTTCATTTAGCAATGTTGTCCCGAGGCCCATGTCATAGGACATAGTCCTGTTAAAATTGAAAGTGTCCTATTGTGTTACCTCCTGTCGGGACAAATGTCCTATAGAAATTGACCATCAAACATTTAGTCTTTTGCCGTTGCGTTCGGACACAGATATAGGCATAGACTAAACTTTGATTTCTTTGTTTTTGTGAATGTTGCAGCTTACTTAAGACTGGATCTGATTGAATCAGCCAAGATGCGATGGGATAAACAGAAGAAGAGCAAAGGTATGTCAATTGTTTCACTTTATCATCCATGGGCAACTTGGAATGTGACAGTTTATGAGAAAACCAGGCACTGGAATTTTTGCACTAATAAAGATTTTAATTCCATAAGATTCAGCTAAGAATTTTGACATTCAGATTCAGGGATAAAGCTATAATATCCAATAAATCCATGCTTACTTTGATTTTACAAGGGATTTTTACATTCATGATAATGTTATGCAGAACGTTGGTAATTTGTTCCTTTCTTTCTTTTTTTTTACATGTGTTAACTGGAACAAGAATAATAAACAAAAATGTTTATGAGAATTCACATTGTGTGTTAATATTAAGCATATACTGATATAAATAAACCAGAAAATGCTGTATTCAGAAAATATATTTTCATTAAATTTCAGTGTTGTTGACTTGTTTGCTTTTGTTCAAACATGCCGTGCAACTTGTGCCTGGTTTACTCGAGCAGTCAAATATTCCTTTATTAACAACCATCCTCACCATCAAAGTCTCACTCCTAACTCTTTTTCTCGTCACCCTTTTTTCGGTTGTCTTTTGGGGGTTAAATTTATGCATACACAAATTGTGAATAATCTGCTAGTTAATGCACTTTTGCAGAAAAAACACACAAATCTTTCAGCATTGATTGTTGACAAAAATCTTTTGTAGATCTATTTGTAGTATTGTCATATATTATTAGCTAATTGGTTACATAATGCAAGGTAAATCAATTGTTAAGTTTATCAACAGTTTTTGACAAAATGCTGTTATACTAACATTGTTCTAAATGTTTTTCCATAATAGTTCAAACCAATTTATTTGTATTTAAACCTTAATTGTAAAGATAGTCTAAATATTTTTATGAAAAAGATACTTGCGCTGGGGATGTGCAGGGATGGTGTGAGGTGTGGTGCGTATTATGTAGGCTTTGTGTCCCAGTTGCGCACATACAATGTGACATGACCTTGAAGCATTTTATGTTGACAGTAGCACAGCCAACAGGGCTAAAGGCAGCTGTGGAGTGAGTCAGAGCGCTGCGCTCTTGACGACGACAGAGGTGACGTCCGGGGAGGTTGGTGCGGTGACGCCACCCTTTGTCTCCCCCTACCCTCTCTGGGCTAGGGGCGAGGGGGTGACTGAACCCGCCACCCACACGCCCACTCCGCACCCCCTGCCCTCTGAGGGAGAGGGGGGTGTGGGGGCAGGGTCGTGTGCACTCTTTGTGCGCGCGACCTGATGACCACGTCTGTCCATGTTGCAGGGGACGCCACTTCACGAGTTGCCAAGATCAGCGATGTGCCGCTAGACACATCGAAGGAATTTTTGATGGTTCTGTTTGCTCGCGCCTTTCATGTCAAACGAGAGTCTGACCAGTCTGAGGAAGACGCTAAGAAGGCCACTGAGGCCAAGGAAAAAGATGGGGCCAAAGACTCGAAAGAGGAAAGTAGTAAAGCGGAGAAAAGCGAAGGAAAGGAAGAGGCTGAGGAAAAAGAAGAAGAGGAAGAAGAATTGGTCGGAGTGTTTAATGGGTAAGTGGCCACTGGGGCCATTCAATCTATTCATATTCAATGCTTGAGCAAATTAGGATGGGATAGAAGGGAGGGAATGCTAGGAGATGGAATTGTGTTTGTCATGCGTGATTGTTGCAGTACAGAACAACTGGTTGCTGGAAGGTAAGGTGAACATTTTCAGTCGTTTGTCTTGTCTTGTCATACTGTTTCTGTCTCTTTTTTTTTGTGTGTGGTTTTTTTTGTCTCGTCTCCATGGGAACTTGGTCTGTGCAAAAAAGAAGGTGTGACTTTTTGAAGTCACAAAATAAGTTCTGTTCGTGAACCTTGATGTTGATGAGAACCTCGTACCTTTGACTCATCTGAATGTGATTTGTTTTCAGTCAGAACAAGAATGCGGTGAATTTAGCTAATGTGCAAGGTACGAATTGCATGATATGAACCGATCTAAGTGAATCAATAAAGCGCATATATTGTGCTGTGGAACATGTGAAGCATACAAACTGATGTGTTCAAAGCAAAGCTGTGACATTTCACAAGAAGAAATATAAAAGTTCCATGATGTTTACGGTACTTGCCCAAGTAAACGATGACACTAAGGAAATCAAATGCCAATCAGCAAGTACAAAAAGGTCCCAGATGGAGTCTTCTTTTTTTCTCTCAATTTTTTGTGTTATATGGAGAGCCTTTGGAAGGTGTGGGAGGAAGCTATGGCTGTGATTGCTGTTTTACAGGAACCTGACGATCGACTGCAGCACTCGTGCCAGTCTGCGAGGGTTCCTGCTGGGCTACAGGAAGGTCATCATTGGCTCCAGTCTGCTGGTCATCAAACCTCTGGCTGAAGACATCGACAGTGAGTTTTCAGGGCCCTTACAAAAGGGCAGGGAAGCTTGAATTCTCAGTTTGTGATTTCTATCTAGCTTTTTAAGAATAATAGGTGAATTTTTTGTTGTGATATATGCTGTAAATTTTAAAAAAAGCTATGTTTTTGTGAACAAGAGGTACTTGAGTTTTTCAACCTACTAAAGCAATTACAGACTTGGCAGCAAATTGGTTTAGCATTCTCCATTCTGTTATAAAAATGTGTTTCCCAAAACCTTTACCTTAGGTGTCCATGACTACTATGTCTTATGTCTGAAATACCTATTTATTCAAGCTCCCATGAAAGAAAGTTAATTCTAATATCAACCCATAACTGTTGTAAAATATAACTTTACTGGTTTACTTTCTTTTTAAAAAATCCTTTTTTTCTCTCATTCATTTGAAAATTTCAAAATCAAGTCGAGTAAAATGCATATGTCGCTATGCGAAGTTGTTTTTTTTTACATTAACGTGTTGCACCTTATTTTTTGTTGTTTCACATGTGAACATTTAAGGAGATAGGAGAAGTGAGCTTCAGATGATGTTCCCCATGCTATAATATTGCTTCATGCTATGTACGTTTCAGTTGACAACCTGCGCAAGGAGGTGCGAAAGAAGCGCTGCTACGAAGCTAAATATGGCAAGGAGTGGAAGCCGGTGACGGCGGCTGACCGTGTCTCAAGGCGAGATGATGACTTTGATGACAGGCAAGGAGGCAGCAGAGGGTTTGGAGGCTTCAGAGGTCGTGGGGGACGAGGAGGCGGCGACAGAGGCGATAGAGGTATGCAGGGGTGCATGTGGCTGTGCCTGAAGCCTGAATTCAGGCAATTTGGTGCAGGCTCAGGCAGGGGTCTGCCTGAACATAGTGCTCTTCTCATGATGTTTTTGCTCTTAAATGGACGAGTATGGCAAGGGTTATGATGGAAAGTTCAGGCAAAAGGTTTGGTCACTGCATGTACCCACCCATGGGTATGTCACTTAGGGGACATACACATACGTACACATATACGCAGAAGTTCTGTGAAATCCCGTAAATAAGTGAAAGAAAGAAGGAAAAAATTAACGCACGAGTTTCCGTGCTTATTTATTTATCTACAGGGTTTCCGCACGGAACTTCCGCGTATATGTGTACGTCCCCTTAGTTTGTAATCGTCTTTTCTTCTTCGTCGTTGCTCGGACAGTCGCCTGTTAATGAGCGCAGATGCGTTTTGCGCCTAAGAAATAGTTAGGTCCAGCATGTCTGTGACTTCAGCTGGAGAACATCTTTGTAAGAATGTCTAGAACAAACGCAGGATAATGGATCAGCAAGGCAGAAAGATAGTAGATGACAGTAAAGGGAAAAGGCAGGACAATGGATCAGCAAGGCAGAAAGATAGTAGATGACAGTAAAGGGAAAAGGCAGGATAATGGATCAGCAGGAGGCAGAAAGATAGTAGATGACAGTAAAGGGAAAAGGCAGGACAATGGATCAGCAAGGCAGAAAGATAGTAGATGACAGTAAAGGGAAAAGGCAGGATAATGGATCAGCAAGGCAGAAAGATAGTAGATGACAGTAAAGGGAAAAGGCAGGACAATGGATCAGCAAGGCAGAAAGATAGTAGATGACAGTAAGCAAAGAGAAAAGGCGGGTGTTTTGTTTGTTTTTAACCCTTTTTCCAGCCAAAAATGTCCATTAAATTTACCTGGGTAGAGAACAAAATCCACTGCAGTATTGGGGATGCTTCTATGACATGCATAAAATAAGGTCTAACCTTACTTCCCAAAACTAAGACAATAGGGTCTTTGGATAATAGACCCCACTTTGATGCCTTTTAGAGACATAGGTATTAAATCACTGTGGTGCTAAAATGCGACTTTGGCAGTGAAAGGGTTAATGTTGGTGTAACTAAAATTGTATGTTGAGCTGCAACGTGTCTCGAGTTACTGTTAGTCAGCAGCAACCGAAGCGCGTTCATAGAAGTAATGCTCATTGCCAATGCATGCACTGGAATATGGGCATTGCATAAATGTGTCAACGTTTGCAAAATCATCTTTAAGCTTTTTGCCATAGTTTTGTTTTTGTAACATAAATTCTGGGCTTGTTAATAGATTTTCTTAAATGATATATAAGTAATGCTTATAAAAAATAATTCTATTATTGAAAAGAGACCTGTTAGACTCAGTCAATCTGACAAAATTGTCTAGAAATATGTCTTTCCTGACTTCTAAAGCAAAAACAAACATTCCAGAGTTGTGACATGAAAATTATGACATCATCAATGCAGACCTGTTTTCCCTACGGATTTGTCTGTAATTATTACATTTTGATACCTACGATTACGCTATTACGGTCAGCAACAAAAATTTCCGCTGAGCGAATGCGGAAAAAAAGGAAGTTGAAAGAAGGCATGGCCAGACACGGGGCTGGCAGGGAAGGGGTTAAAAAGGTGTACAGTGGAGTACCCTTAGCACAAAACTGGGTAACATGACATATTGGTTAACATACAAAAATCTGTTAGAACTGACGAAACCCCTCTTTATTATTACTTATAATGATACACAAAATACTGGTTAACACACACAAAAATCTTTTCCCCCTGAATTTCATGTTAAGTGCATGGATGCTCCTGCTTTCAGGATGTCCTGAAGTTCAGGATTTTTTAGTGCCTGGAGCTGGCGTCTACGGATTAGGAGAATTTGCATTTTACTGGTTATATATTTTACCAGCAGTGAAACTGAAAGTGCAATGAGAGCCTGTGAGTTACATTGGAAACTTGTTTTCCCTTCAGCTTCCAGGGGGCATTGCCCCCCCGGAACCCCCAGGAGAGGAGCTGTCCCTTGCAGGAATTTTGAAATTTCCCAGGAGCACCCATGTAAGTGTACTCCACTGTATTTGAGTTTGCATGGATGCTCCTGCTTTCAGGATGTCCTGAAGTTCAGGATTGTTTTATTGCCTGGAGCCGGCATCGCCGGATTATGAGAATTTGAGAAGATGCATTTTGCTGGATATACAGATGAAGTTTAACCAGAAGTGAAAGTGCCACGAGAGCCTGTCAATTACATTGGAAACTGTTGTTTCCCTTCAGCTTCCAGGGGGCATTGCCCCCCCGGAATCCCCAGCAGGGGCACTGTCCCTGCACTCCGCCAGGGCTTGCAGGATTTTTGAAATTTCCCAGGAGCACCCATGAGTTTGTGAACAGCACGACCATTTAGTGATGTAACCCAGCTGATGCAGGTCGAGGCGGGCGTGGCGGTGGGCCGATGACGGGCCGGCAGAAGATGAACGAGAAGAGCATGAAGCAGCGCTGGGGAGGCGGTGGTGGGGGTGGTGGTGGTGGTGGTGGTGGTGATCGGCGCAGGGGCGGCGGTGGAAGTGGAGGTGGAGGCGGCTACGACGATGTGCGCTACCTGCAGAGCCAGCTGGCCATGAACACCTACGAGCTGCAGCGCCAGATCGCCTCACTCAGGGGAGGCAGGGACAGGGGCGGCGGCGGCTACTACGATGGGCCACCCATGGGAGGGAGCGCGTGAGTACTTTTACCCATAAATTGAGGTGTTTTTTCCCTTTTGTTGTTGGGAGCCCTGTGTTTTCTACAAGTTATGGGAGTAGCTCACAATCAAAGCAAAGATTTGCGTGCTTCTGAATTAAAATTGTGTTCCAGTTGGCACAGCGTAAATTACTGAATTAATCATAATGAAATTTGGCTTGGTTTGCTTTGGTGGGTTGTTTTTTTTCATTATCGTAAGACGTAGCTTGATGTATTTACTGAATTAATCATAATGAAATTTGGCTTGGTTTGCTTTGGTTTTGTTTTTCATTATCGTAAGGCGTAGCTTGATGTATTTACTGAATTAATTTAATAAATTTCATACTGTATCTTCTTCCTCGATCGCTCAGACAGTTTCCTGTCAATTATGAGCACTGATGCGTTATGCGCCTAAGAAATAAGCCCAGCAAGTCCGACTTCGGCCGGAGGAAATCTTTTTGAAAGTGTTCCTTGAAGAAAGGCAGGAGAATGGACCTGGGAGGCAGGAAGATAGTAGATGACAGTAAGCAAAGGGAAAATGCAGAGTGAAAGTGACAGATTCGAGGAAGTTACAAGCACAGAACTTCCAGGGAACTATTTATACAAGAGACCCGCCGGTATCCCCACAGTGGTGGGGGGTAATATATGATAATACTGAAATATTGGGACACAGTTGCTGGGGTTTTCTTCTTGTTGGGTATCAGTGACACGTTGCTGTGTGTTTTGCGCACAGGTTTGGCGGTGGCTACGAGCGCGATGACTGGGGTGGTGGCTATGGCGGTGGGAACAGGTTCGGAGGTGGAGGTGGTGGCGGTGGCGGCCGAGGGCGCGGGAAGCAACAGCGTGGGGGGTGGAGATAAACCACTGGCCTCTCTTTTGCCGGAACGGGAGATTTGGTGGTCGTTTTTTTAATGGTTAAAATATGTTGGAAAGTAATTAAACCCTGTTCTCAGTATGCTGTTGGACTTCTTTGCTGAAGAGAAAATCTTACCAGATGTATATAAGAGTCGGTGTAGAATGAGGGTTTTGTCTTTTTTTTATACTGTTATCAGATTTGTCGGTTCAAGTTTTTCCCTGTTATCTGAAGCAGATATCTCATTCATTATGTTCACTAAATTTTGTCATTTTCAGTTATTAATGGTACAGGTTTTTTTTGTCAGTGCTTAAACATCATGCTTGCGTATTGTCATTCTACCTGCCATTTGGTTTATTGGTGGCATACTAGGTGTTTCATCTTTTTAACAGTTTTTTTATGTGTAAATGTATCATTTTTAAATCATTCTGCTTCAGATTTTGAAAAACTTTTCAGTGTAAAAATTTTGCTCTTTGGGCACATTCGTGTCTGCAAGTCTCAGATTTGCACTTTTATGACCAAATTATATTCAAGATGGTTTTGAGCATTTGTGACATTTGGTATATCATTGATTCATGGACAGAGTAATCCATGGTTCTGGTCTGGATTAGTATGGCAACACTGGCTGCAGTGAACACTTGGCAGAACATACAAATAACTAGCTGTGTGGAGAAGATGCCTGTCATTCTAAATAGCCACTAGGATAGTTTGCTAATTTGGTGCATTTATTTGCAAATTTAGTACATTTTCAATTTTTGTTCCAAAGCATTGATTTTGTAAGCCCAAGACAATTTTAGTATTTTACACAGCAAATTCCAATGTTACTGTTGAGTCATATGCGTTGTTTTTTATCTTCTGTTTTACTAATATAGATGTTGTCACACACAGACAGAATTTACCGTTTATTGTTTTTGTGTTGGCATTTTGTTCTCCCCTTCTGCAAATGTTGGTGTCAATAAAAATTAAAAAAAGCATTGTATATTTGATGGTGTTTGGGTTTTTTTTATGTTGAATCTTTATTGCATTCTCTCTCTGAGCTTTCCTTTAAATAGTTATAGTCATGTTACATACAGTATGTTTCAATTTTTATTCATATTCAAATCAATAAACAAAGATAGATAACTCCTCATTCATAAAATACACGCAACACACACTGTTTTCATACAAATATTTATGACTCGAATCCATTCTATTTTTTTCTTTCAACTCCAGCAGACAGAATGGCTAAAAAGTATTGACACTGCAAATGTCAAGTTAGAAGTATGCATGTCTAGCTTAAATGGGCACCCTGACAGATGAGTTTTTTCAAGAAACACGTCGGGATCACCAGGAAAACACCCTTTACAGAGATCGCGACACTTACTTTGCTCTAGTTTCCTATAAGTCAAATCGGCGATTCCTCCTTAGCGGAGGTGCTGGAAATCAAATTCTTTCAGTGAAATGGCCGCCTGAGTTACATCAAATCGTTTGCATGGAATTGTCACAATACAAGCCTTTTTATATGAAATAGAAACACCCGCAGGTGCTGATGGGACCCAGAGATGCACCAGCCACGCCCGTCCTATCACCACGAGAGCAGCCCTGCTCCAGCCTTGGAAGTCCGTGTTGTGTTACTGGGGAGCAGGCACACACGGGATATTCCATTAAGTATACAAGGCGCATAGCTACTCGCGGCTTGGTGACCATCGGATACGATACAAAGGAGTCCTTGCGAAATGTCCCCATGGGTGTACCAGTCCATTTTTCATGACTGCAGGGCCCACTGGCAAAAGACACCCACTCTGAAACCAGAACGCATCCAACAGCTCCCCAAAAAGGACAGGCGAGGCCAGTGCATCCCTGACAAAGCCACAGGCTCTCGCCTTACGGACTCATGCCTCAGAAGAGAGTCCCAGAAAGTGATCTTCTTTTGTTAGGTCTTTCCCTAGTCATCCCAAGAGGGATACAGTTTACCAAAAGGAGTTTCGTTCACAACAAAGGAGACGGATCCAATTTATTTTACTGCACTACAAAAAAGCTTCAACCATGCTCTCAGTGGCTTCTCTCTCCGGTAACTCCGCCAAGGAGTAATCGCCGTTTTGACGGTTTGATTTATAGGAAACCAGAGCAAAGTGAATGTTCCGATCCTTGAAAAGTCTGTCTTTCTGGTGACCTCAACGTGTTTCTCGCAAAAAAAAAACTAATCCGTCAGGGTGTCCCTTTAATATTGTTTAAAGCAAAGTGAAAGACTTTTCCCCATGATGATGTGATTACACAAAGCGCACTGATTAAATTGATAACTGTTGACACACAAGAAGACGATGACAATTGACGCGATGATAGGTGGGAGGAAGACGACTGAATGTTGAAGGTAGAATGCTATAATTTCTGACCGTGCCCCTCTACTCTGAAGCAGAAGACCAGTAGCCATGAAGGGGCAGAATGGAAACGTTGACTTGCCTCTCCCTGCAGCAGTTGACCGTAGAACTGGAGAGGGGCAGAAGAGGAAATCTTGACCTCCCCTGCCTTTCCCAGTACCACAAACGTTGGGAGGTACACCAGAAGAGGGACAGGCAGAAGAGCAGGAGAACGACGACTCCCATCAGCCCTTATTGACCTCCCCTGCCTTTCCCTGTACCACAAACGTTGGGAGGTACACCAGAAGAGGGACAGGCAGAAGAGCAGGAGAACAACGACTCCCACCAGCCCTTATTGACCTCCCCTGCCTTTCCCTGTACCACAAACGTTGGGAGGTACACCAGAAGAGCAGGAGAACGACGACTCCCACAAACCCTTATTGCAAAGGTAGAGCAATAACGGAGGAGGGACTAGCAGGAAAGCAAGGCGACTTTGATTCACGCTGCTCTCCCACAGGATAGAAGAGAAAGCTGCTTCACAGGCGATGATCAAGGGAGCTGTAAAAGGCCAACGTTACAAACTAGCCTACTAGGAATGATGCAATGTTGATATAATTATACACGATAAAGTATTTTGTTAATAAACTGTTCACTCGACATTCTCACCAAATATAAAAGATGCATAAACGTGATTGATATCACAACCAAATATGATGGGGAAAATGCTATGAATAACAAACACGGGGTCTCTTTTGCGCAACACCATGGGGGAAAAGCTCATGGATAATGTCAACGTATACACAGAGACCTTTACTAGCACAGAACTTCCAGAAGGTGGATGCTGGGGGACTATTTGTACTGAACACCCCCCAGAGGGAGAAATTAGTAGTGGAGGAGGCAGGGTTGCCCAGCTCACTGTATGGAGGCACGAGGCATCCACCCACTGCCCCATTCTGTAGCGTATGAATAGCTTTACTTGTTTATGAATCTGTGGCCTAAGGAAAAGCCCGGAGTGCAGCTTCACTCCTACATTGCTGTGGATTGAAGTGTCGATACACTTGCAAAATAATTTTCTACTGTAGAGGGAAAGTGTGCTTTGATGATTCCCAAACTAGGAGGCATATGCACTGATTCGTGGTGCTGTGGCCTAAGGGCTTAGTTGGCCTTTGGGGACCTTCCCCAATGCAACCTATACCTAAGTCCTTTTTTTTTTGAGAGTAGGGATGTACACTGGGCAGGGCATCTGAATTGTAAACAAAATGTATCCCAGCCCTCCAGCATAGCAGCTGCTTCTGCTATTTGGAAGTCAACACGACAGACCAACATACACTCTAATGAAGTGTTGCAAGTACTGAAGTCGTCTTCTTTGATCGCTCAGACAGTTTTCTGCCAAATGAGTGCAGATGTGCCATACTGCTGTTATGTACCAAACTAAGAAATAGGCTCAGCATGTCCTTCGGCTAGAGAAAATCTTTGTAAGAGTTGAAAATAGGCAGGAGAATGGACCTTTAGGCAGAAAGATAGTAGAGTGTAAACTAAGGAAAAAGGCAGTCAAAGAGAGTGACAGATTAGAGGAAGTTACAAGCACTGGACTTCCAGAAGGTGGGGGAACTATTTGTACAAAAAACACCTCCCACCCAGTATCTCCACGGGGGATGCAACTATAATGATTGTGTTGCTTTAGCCATGTCAGAGTTCTTTACCACGCTCTTGGATTTCTCTAACTTTGTAGTGACTGAACTTCTTGACTTTACCAATTTCATTTTGCTCCGATCCCATTTTTTTTACATGAATTTCTATTTTCAGAATGTTAAAAAAATCCCTTTTTCCATGTTTTTATTTTATTTGTTAGAATGCATACTTCTGGCATGCATGGATGGCCTATATATGAATGGGACGTGTTTCTTCCTTCCTGCAGTTATTGCATGCGCTTTCTTCACTTCGAGTGGTCAAAATCCGACCTTCGGGTGATAATACTTAATTTTAAAAAAAGAAGGTTTTTTTAAAAGCCATACTACTCGGAAATCGGAATGTGTCGGTTGTACGCATACATAAAAACGCATCAAAACAGCACGTAACTACATAAGAACGTATGAAAACAGCACGTAACTGAATAGTTTTATATATAGCCTTGGGGTTCGGACCCGTGATTTGAGCGCGCGCGATCATGCGCACACGAGCACACATAAAAATTCATGACAGCTGTGTTATAGACCATTCATCAAGAAATGTGAAAAAAACCTGCATTGAAATACATGCAAAACTTTGCGAGATAATAGCGATTATGTGTTTCGGGGTTTGAACCCCGTAACTGGCGCGACCTTGACCTTAATGTAAAAATAAATACATCAGTGGATAGCTTGCATCTTGGCAAACTAGTATACCAAATTTGATGATGATACACTGAATAGTTTTTGAGAAAAACGGACGAATAGCCGGCCGGACGGAGGCACACCGGACGGACGGACGGACCAGACAAAAACAATAGCTCCCCGACTAAAAACGGGGAAAAGGAAGTGAATTAATCAGTGCAATAGACTTTGGTTGTTATCATGTCCCCAGCTGAGGTGCTTTGGCAGATAAGTAGTTTTCAACGGGGCTTCAAAGATATCGGGTATCACTCAGGAATAAATCAGCTACACGAGCATTGGGGTGTCATTGCATTGCTGATGCTAACTTGATAAGGGCACGTTATCATTCTCAAGCTGTGGAAAATTGACACCGCAATGCTGATAAGAGAGATGGAGAGCGCTCGCATTAATCAAGTAGTGCGCAAATTAAGTGCGTGTTAACATTCTTACCATCTGCACCACACCACCTCTCCTTATACAGTACTAGCGTTTCGCGCTTCGACTTCTTGCGCTTCGCGCACGGTTCTGTGCAACCCTTGGCACATGAGACAGGTTTAATGACTCAGCGCTTCACGCTTCCAGTCCTCGGGCTTCGCGCTCGGTTCGACCCCCTTGGCGGAGGTTTCCGAAAAGTAAGGACGGCATGACCTTCGGAGGGTGCCAAGGATGCTTGATACCAAATTTGGTGTCGATCGGTTGAGAACTGTGGCCGTGCATAAGGGACACACACATACAGATTTCGAAAATATTAAGATTATGGGAGCTTCCACTAAGACTACAAATGCATGATCATTTTTTTTTTATCTACCCCTGACATTCAAGCATGTGTAACGTGCAATATAGTAATGTTCATTGAATTGTACCTTTAAAAAAAACCTTATCCATTTATAAGCCAACATCTGTTCTTCCTGGGACGGTATTCATGTCGAGATAGCATGAGACTTAGCATGATGCTAACTTAGAAGCTCTTCCAATGTCCTATAGGATTTAATAGGACTTTTGGAAGAGCTTCTAAGTTAGCATCATGCTAAGTCTCATGCTATCTCGACATGAATACCGTCCCTGGTTTACTGACAGTAAAAACGCATCAAACCAGGAAGTAAACAGTAAACCAGGAAGAACAGATGTTGGCTTATTCTGGCTAAAAGATTCCAGGGATCATCCCAAACAGTAAACCAGGAAGAACAGATGTTGGCTTATTCTGGCTAAAAGACTCCAGGGATCATCCCAAACAGCGGAAGCACTTCAGTGAACACTATGGTACAAGTGCATCAGCTACGGATGAGAACATTACGTGTGTGATCGTTTTTTATTACCCCGCCATGTGAGCAGCCACACTCCGTCTTCGGGGGATATTGGAGACTGATGATGTTATATGTGCTTGTTATGGTTAAAGACAATCCCCGCATAAATATGCCAAGTCAAAGTAAAAAATACTTTATTCTCTCGTTAGAAGAAATTACAGTGTGGTCTCGTACAAACAAGAAAACACATTTGCATGCATTAAAAATGGAAACAAAACTAAGAAAATATGGACAGCAAATCATGCTTCGCAAGAAGTTGGACTTATTTAGAGTTGATACAAGCGACTATCAACACATTGAACTGCCCTCTTTCCTATCATTTCTATCCTCGCGCTCATTTACATGGAATGCAACACAAAAATCAATGGAAACTTGTAACTAGAGCGCTAAGATGCTAGACCACCAGCTGTGCAGCAGCATTTTCGGTTACCTTGATTTTCGAACTTGTCTAGATATCCTTAGTACATCTACCTATCCACAAGCAAAATGTGAGTGTCCTAGGTCCTTGCGTTCAAACGTTATTATGCCAGGTGCTCGGCAGCATCTTTGGCTCCAGTGACTTTGACCTATGACCTTCATTTTTAAATTTTGCCGAGATATTAGTACCTATCCGCATGCACAATTTGAGCGTCCTAGGTCCCTCCGTTCAATCGTTATTGTGCCAGGTGCTTGGCAGTATTTCCGGCGCCAGTTACCTTGACCTTTGACCTGTGACTGTCATTTTTTAACATGACCTAAATATCGTAAGTACCTATCACGTATCAGCATGCAACATTAAATTAATTATTTTAGGTCCCTTCGTTATCATCGTGCCAGTTGTTCGGCAGCATTTTTAGCTCCAGTAACCTTGACCTATGACCTTAAGGTTCATTTTCAAACTTGGTCCAGATATTCTTAGTACCCACTCGCACGCAAAATTTAAGCGTCCAAGGTCCCTTCGTTCAAAAGTTATCGTGTTAACTTGGCTTGGTTCTCTTCGTTCGCGGCTGGTAACAACAAAAGAATCACCCGATTTTGGGGGGATAACTAACTAAATAAGATATAAAGTGTTTGGTATTGATTTAAAACTTATTGTATGTAATAACTGAAACAGGCACATTCAGAAAAAGCACTTTTTGTTGCATTAAATTATACTTGATTTTATCGTAAACACGTCAAAATCACCTCACACCCCTTTTTTGCTCAACATGTAACAAAGAGCACATGACGCAACCGCACATGGCTCGCCTGTAGCCCTTTGAGGGCTGTCCCGATTGAGAGAGTTGTGACAAAGACATGACTCAGCGTAACGCCTGGTTGATCTTATGGTTAGGCTGGTGTAGTATAGCACTCTTTTTCTCTCTCCCCTGTGCATAATTGTCCCATATGTGCCTTCACGGGTCGAGAGGACGTAAAACACCAAAATTTCCTTCCCCTGTGCATAAATGTGCTAAAATATATCTTCGGCTCCAGTGACCTTGACCTATGACCTTCATTTTCGAACTTGGCCTAGATATTGTCAGTACCTATCCGCATGCAAAATTTGAGCGTCCTAGGTCCCTCCGTTTAAACGTTATCGTGTTCACATAGATAGATAGTCAGCCAGTCGGCTTCAGAATCCACTGAAAACATCAGCTTCGCTCACTACGCCGCGGCTGGTAACAAGGAGTAGCCAATACTATCAGATATATTTCACATACCCTTCAATCAATTGCACTCCACACTTCCCTAATCTATCCAAACCCAAGCTATTGTATTGGTTTACTTGACAGATTATACTTCTCCCTAGCTCTTCCTGTTACGAACATTTCATGCGCCTCCCTCCCCCCCCCCCCCCCTCTCTCTCTCTCTCTCTCTCTCTCTCTCTCTCTCGCACACACATACACACATTATTTATTTTTATCATTCACTTCCTTCTGCGCTTTAAATGTATAAGCGGTGTTCGGGTTTTTTTGCGGGGGGGTTTTCTTCTGCGTTGAGACTGTTCGGATATTTTTCTTCTTTCTCATGTCCGAGTAAACTATTACTCTCTCTCTCTCTCTCTCTCTCTCTCTCTCTCTCTCTCTCTCTCTCTCTCTGTTTTATCTCTCGATTCTGGTGTCTCTCTGTCTCCTTGTCGCAGTCATTATTTTGTTTCCCAACTCCCTCTTCCTAGATTTCCTTTTATTTTACCACTATGATTACATTTGTACATATGTATACATAATCATTGTATTGTGCTTGTATGAAGTGTATGTATTTTCCCCGTGATTTTTGTTTGTGGTTGATTTTCTCAGTTTATGGTTTTTTATTTAAGCCTATTTACCTTAATTGTTTTCTTATTAATTTATGACGACAGGATGTAAAAAAGCTTTATCAAGCTTATTCTTTTATCGTCAATAAAGATCATTTTCACTTGACTTGACTTGACACACTACATACACGGCAGACACACACACACACACACACACACACAGACAGAGGCACACACACACACACACACACACACAGAGGCACACACAGAGGCACACACACACACACAGAGGCACACACACAGAGAGGCACACACACACACAGAGGCACACACAACACACACACACACACACACACACACACACACACTACTGTGCATGTTTTTGACGTGACCAGAGAGACCAACTAGTAGGAACGACCGAATTAGGTCAAACCGCAGCGATTTTAGGCTACCCGTTGAAACTCCGAACCCCGATTTTGGCCATGTGCCAAACGGTCACTTCCTTTGCTTGTTTTTATTGGTGGTCAGTTATTCTTGGCGCTGACCATCCGAGTTTCTTTCTTTCTGGAAGCAGACACCTACCAGGTCATTCGGGAACGATCTTTTTTTACGCGAAGACGGCCGATCGCGAGAGACAAGCGATACAATATTTGGGTCCAATTCATTCGTTTACCATTTCTGAACATAACTACTTGCTTTTTTGAAACAAATAGTTACATTTAATTATTTTTCTACAAGTACACCAAATTTGGTGCATCTAGAATAAAGCTCAATGCTGCTCAAGGTTTCTTGAAGTCGGGAGGTGTTTAGCGTCGAAGCCTGTCCAACATGTTGTTTTATGCCATGTTCATGTTGATGTTGCGATCTTGTGAGTCGCACAAAAAGCTTAGGCCTAAACTGTCTAATGCTTGAGGTTGATGTTGCCCCCTTGAATAAGCTTTGATTTTTGGTACCAATGTTTTGTTTATTGGTACAAAAATAAATAAGTTATGGCTGTTTGAAGTTCATATTCATCTAAACCTTGATACGATAACCTTGATTAACGTTTATAGCTCATGTAAAAAAGGCTATCATTTTAAAACGTTGTAACTTTCTCAATTTGTGACGATTTTGATCATGTGGGTATCATTTTAAAGGTCTTTTCAAGCTCTTTCCGATGACATAAATTTTGACAAAACAATAAAAAATAAAAAACATTTTCTAAGGTTCCTACCAACTAGGCCTAAGCTAACGTATAACTTCTCATTATTTGGTCTTGGCAGAGATCTTGTCCAGAAGTTCGATTTTGATGTAGCCTTGGTGTTCTAGCCTGTCAATTGGTCTGTGACACAGGTTTAAGCCAAGGCGAGGAAGAACAGATAGCTATCAAAAAGCAGAACAAGAAAAAAATGATAGTTAACCCGATACAATACTGCTAGTGTAATTAGGCATACACAAGCGCACATGCATCATATAATAAAAAGCCAACTGTCCGCGCGTGTGTGTGTGTGTGTGTGTGGAACACAGAACGGGCCTTATAACTCCGCCGTTTTTTGACCGAATCGCTTCAAATTTGCTATGAGCCCTAACGGGGCGATAGCAACGGCAACGGAGGCGGTCGTGTCATTTGCACTCGGTGTTGCGCTAGTATAGCATAACATAACATAACATACAGTATTTATACAGCGCTGCATCTTGATATAAATCACATCAAAGCGCACACACACTTTAGCATTCATAACGCATTAAAACAGAAACGCAATGCAAAGCGAACACACACGGATGACATAAATGGAATACAGCAGAAACAGACCTAAAGGCAAGAGAGAGAAGAGAAAGAGAGTGGAGGTTTAGTGACGGGAGAACAGGTGGGTTTTGAGGTTAGTTTTGAAAGTAGAGAGGGTCGGTCGCTGACGGAGGGAAAGAGGAAGTTTGTTCCAGGAGGTCGGGCCTGAGATAGTATATACAAGCATAGTCTATGAGTGTGCATTCTTATTATGTGTGTGTGCATTTGTGTATGTGTGAGTGCATGCGTTGGGGTAGTACCTTAGTGTGTTTTTATTTTTTTGTCTTTCCACATAGCTAAACTGACACTCTTGACACTGATCTTATTTTCTTTTCGCCTGTTCATTTTGTAAACAAACAAAAAGCTGTACTCTTCACACTTGTTGGTACTCCCAGACTACTAAGAATGGGAGTGCATTGAGTTGGAATGAAGCTCTTCTCTATCCGTCTGTCCATGTGTTTTGCAGTTTGTGTGTGTGAGCATGCATGAGTGTGAACGTGCGTGTGTGTGAGACTGAGAGAGAGAGAGAGAGAGAGAGAGAGAGAGAGAGAGAGAGAGAGAGAGAGAGAGAGAGAGAGGAGAGAGAACATGCGTGTGTGCGCGCGCGCGCATATGTGTAAGTGTGTGTGTAAAGAAAAAACCGTCCTACTCTCCACTGCTGAACTGCAACATCGTTTCCAATGTCCTGATGACGATGCCTGTTAGTACTATATCAGTTTAACCAAAGTTCTATCTTCATGGCAAAAGCAGTTGTTCTTTGCTACCACATGAAATGCTAGCATCAGTTTCACTGCTGATATTATCCCAGTTGGGCAAACACTGTGTTTGTGACGTGGCAGATCCGTGGCTAAAAGGCCTATAAGCATTATTATGCACTGGCTGCGGAGTAATCTTCCTGCAAAGTGGCTTTTGTGGACAATTAAATAACGTTGATAGGAACTGAAACAGTTCATTATAATTAACAAATGATTTAAGAAAAAATGGTTTAGGGTTGAGGGGAAGGCGCAAAGCAGTGGCGTAGGAACGTTTTAAAGCCAGGGGGGACAGGATTGCATGGGGTGTGGGTGGGTGGGTGGCGCAAGCGCACGGACAAGACGAATGGATGGATAGGTTAAATTACATGACTTAGTAATTCCTACAAAAATACTTTATTATTGTTATTTTTAAACATAATAATCATAATCAATAACATAAAAAAAATCTATGAATGAAATAAAACATGATGTGAATTGAAAGGAGACAACTAAAAAGCATAAAAATACAACCATGTTTGGGGCGGATCAGCCAGTCATGGAAGAGGGGAGGGGGTAGCTCCAAGTGGTCAGTTGGGTGGGGTGATGGGTTTGGGGGGATTGCCTCCCAGAAGCTGATGATAATTTGAATGTAAAAGATGCAATCAAGGCTTCTCGTGAGAGAATAACTGTAGCATGGAACTACAATTTGTCTTCCTCTTTTTCTTTCCATTTTTTGTCTGAGGGGGTGGAACCCCTGTAACCCACCTCAAATCCATCTTTGAAGCAGTACCAAGTCCATGACAGCAATGTGTAGTGAATGGGCTGAGACTATTAACTCTTTCGTTTCCTTGTGTCCTTTCTGGGGGTTTTTTTTCGGGAGGAGGGGGGGGGGGGGGGGGGGGGGGGGGGGGGGGGGGGGGGGGGGGGGGGGGGGGGGGGGTGCCGTTATATAAAAAAATTTGGGGGGGCAGAGAGATACGTCTACATCTGCCCCCCCTCCTCAAAACCAGGGGGGGGGCAGATGCCCCCCCCCCCCCGTTCCTACGCCAGTGCAAAGGGGAAGGGGGGGCTTCCTCATCTACTGGAAATACGTCTATACTGGGAATACGAGAGAGAGAGAGAGAGAGAGAGAGAGAGAGAGAGAGAGAGAGAGAGAGAGAGAGAGAGAGAGAGAGAGAGAGAGAGAGAGAGAGGGGTTGATAGAGAGAGAGAGAGAGAGAGAGAAATGTTTTTGCATTTTCATTAGTTTCTGTGAAGGTGAGGTGTTACTGATCAGAGAGTGGCAGTGCTGGTGAACGAGGGTAGATGTCTTTGTGAGTGAGAATCATGTTATTTTTCTTACTTTATTTCTTTGGATCAGAATGTTGGTAGTATGACTTTCTTGCTGATTTTAATGCATGTTTTTAATCTTTCATTGTTGCTTTTGTAAAGCGCATCGAGCATACTACTGTATGGATTTTAGCGCTATTTGAAATAAAATTATTATTATTATTATTATTATTATTCTAGGATTAGGGGAAGACGGGGTAAAAAGCGCATGGGCGGGTAAGAAGCCCACCCCAATTATCTCATGAAATAAAGAAAATTTCAGTCAAATTTGCCCATGAGACGAATGCTAGACATTAACGCTCGTCTCATGGGCAAAATGAGACTGAAATTTGCTTCATTTCATGAGATAATTGGGGTGGGCTTCTTACCCGCCCATACGCTTTTTACCCCGTCTTCCCCTAGGTTTCATTTTGTTATGCATATGTGTTTACTCCAAAACGAGTGCATGTTAAAGATGAGTATGTAGAATAGGATTTGGTTTTATTTTGTCATGTGTATGTGCTTACATTTTCGATTGATGCATTTTAAAGATTATTATGCAAAGTGAGCTTAGGCTTGATTTTATTATGTGTATCGGCTTAAATTTCAACTGTGTATATGTTACGAGTATGTAAAGTAGGATTAGTCTACGGTGCTGAGTATTGGCCAATAGGTTAAGTTTTACTTATGTGCATGTTAAAGATAAAGTAGGTTTAGGATTGATTTCGTCGATGTGTATGTATTTACTTTTTAATATGTGTATCCGCATGCAAACAATATGACTAGGTCTGCTTTTTGTTACGTGTGTGCGCAGTTGTGCATCAGTGTTAAAAATAAATAATGTAATGTAGGAATAGGTTTCATGTTGATGAGTGTGAAATGTAGGATTGGGTTTTATTTTCCCGTGTGTATGCGCTTACTTCCCAAATTTTGAATGTTAAAAATTAGTAGGGGAAGACGGGGTAAAAAGCGCATGGGCGGGTAAGAAGCCCACCCCAATTATCTCATGAAATAAAGAAAATTTCAGTCAAATTTGCCCATGAGACGAATGCTAGACATTAACGCTCGTCTCATGGGCAAAATGAGACTGAACTTTGCTTAATTTCATGAGATAATTGGGGTGGGCTTCTTACCCGCCCATGCGCTTTTTACCCCGTCTTCCCCTATAGTCAATAATAATAGGTTTGATTTTGTTATTGATGTGTTACGATATAGGGTTGTATTTTGCATGCTTTATATTACTTTGTGCTTATTTTCGTTTTCCATTTTCTACTTTTATACATGTATATGTATTTTGTCCAGAGGGCTGGATGTAAAAAAAAGCATGTTATTGCTTACTGTATTACCCTCTATGAATAAAATTCTCTCTCTCTCTCTCTCTCTCTCTCTCTCTCTCTCTCTCTCTCTCTCTCTCTCTCTCTCGGTTATGTTTAAAATTCTGTAAGCGTAAAGTATAGGTCTATGTGTGTGCGCGCTAGCGTCCTTTTTATGTAGGCTACCTATAGTTAATATGGCTTTTCTTTGCCAAGGCCATTAGCCTACGTACACTATGTAAACGAGTTCAACGAAGCCCAGCCAATCAGGAGTGCGTTTATGTTTGGTAACGTATATTTCCCCTTCTCAGAGCGACGAAAACTTCCTGTTTGAACAAAACCGAAGACGTATGGATCCGTGCAGGGCGTCAGCCAGGGCGCGATTCAGGTATAAACAGCCCAATCCGGGAGATGGGTCGAAGATTGGGTTAGAGTTAGAGTTGTAAGTAAAAAATAACCTAATCTAAGGGAAAACAAACAAAGAAGGCACTCCAACTGAAAGAACAAAAGCGAAAGCGGTACTGCTTTTTACCGAAAAGAACCAAAAAGAACCGAGAAGAACCGAAAAGAACCAAAAAGAACCGAAAATAAGTCTTAAATGACATTTTTAGCCGATATTCAGATTGAATTTTTTTTATAAATGTTAGAAAATTAAACTTAAAGGAAAATGACGTAATTTTCCTTTAAGTTTAATTCAACATTTATAACCATTTTTCAATCTGAATATCAGCTAAAAATGTCATTTAAGACTTATTTTCGGTTCTTTTCGGTAAAAAGCAGTACCCAAAGCTAAGCCTGTGTAAATTGTAAACAATCAAAATGGCGGCCTACAGTTTTGGTACAGTTAGCGAAAGACGATGCTGCCCAAATGCACACAACAAACTGTGCGAGTTATTTTAGGCTTTTGGGGGGTTCTTGTTCTAACTCTACTCCAACCCTGCTTCAAATCCCATCCCTATTCTGTCCGTTTACTAATTGTATATTCACTGTGTAAGGAACTGCACAGTGGCTGACGCCCTGTACCGATCCATACGTGTCTAAATGCCAGTCACCAAAGGACACGAGCTGTGGTGAACAAATAATAGACGAGGAAGTAAAATCACGTGGCCGTGCGGCTTTGGGCCGACTGAAATACTGTGGGTGAAAGTAAACAAAGTGCAAAGAGCACAGTTGTCATGGTTGATCGGACCGAGGGGGTGTGCAAGTAAAAAGCACTCTTTAAAGAAGGTATTAACTTCAGGTAATAAGACCCTCACGGCGAGAAACCGAACAAAAACGATTCTGTACGTCATTTAATAAAATATCGCGCTGACAAAACGACGATTTAACCGGCTAACACATTCTGATTGCATTAGCCCTCGGTCTGCAGAGTGGCGGAGGCCAATAGATAAATATAAAAACTAAACGAGCACGACAAAAAAATAAAGAAATAAAAAGACGTAGGCACCCCCTGGATTTTCCAGCCGACGTGCGTACTATGTGCGTAGTAGGCTATAGCAAGTTATGTTGGTGCCTCACATCCAGTGAGGGAATGTGTGTTTTTTTGGTATGCTAACTGGTGTGTTAAGAGTCGTCTGCTTCGTGTTTGACTATTCATTATCCAGAGAGCGACACGAGGCCGTGCTGCTTAAATTAACGACAATGTGACTGTGATTTAATGTCAACTGGTTTGTGAATTTAGACAATGCACTCGCGCAAGATGTTCGTCGTGCTTGGCCAGTGCCAAATGTAAAACAAAGACACCTACAAATATATGACATTATAGGTGTCTGTGTCGCCAACTGCTCGAACCATTGGACCGTTGTGTCGTGTAGGCCTATCCATCCACGTTCTTTCCAGGTGGGTTGATTCGTTGTACGTTTTGCTGCTTCATCTGTTCCGTTTCGTTAACTGTTGGTTGTCTTCTTCTTCTTCTTCTTCTTCTTCTTCGCAGTACGTAGCCACAATCAACACACTGATTATTATGCCACGGAACCGGGGAGGTTCATCCACATATGCCGGAAGGAAGGGCCATGAGGCCAAAGATTAAAGAAAGAGGAGAGAGGACAGACAAAAGGAAAACGCCTAGCTTGATCGGAATCTGCAGAGGGGGGGGGGGGGGGGGGGGGGGGGGGGGGGGGGGGGGGGGGGGGGGCTTTTGCTTGGTTGTTAGACTGATGACCCCTGAGTGGGGCCACCAGCCGCAGCAGGTGCAGCAGGCGGGTGTCCTTTGAGGAACTTCCAGACTCGGGCTGCGAAGCTCTCTCCACTGCGGGTGTTGGCAGCTTGCTGGTTGACAATAAAGGGTTTTCAAACAGTAGTCCTATGCAACTCGTCGGATCTATTATATCATATTGGAAGTCTCTCTCTTTCACGCACACGCACACGCACACACACACACACACACAGACAGACAGACAGACAGACAGACAGACAGACACACACACACACACACACACACACACACACACACACACACACACACAAAGCCACACACACAGGCTGAAATGTACGTGGGACACATCGGGCCTGGGACCTATAATGGACGTGTCTCGATCAGTGTTTCTCTTCAGTCACCAACCGTGACGGTTAGATCTTAGCCGGTTGGGCTATGCATGCCTACATGTATATCTCTGGGCTAGCTCAGGGGGTGTGCTTAGCTCAGTTCTGCGCGTGCCCCCTTTTGAACATAAAGATACTTTAATGCAAACGATCAAGTTCAAGTATAATTATACTTTATTATGTCAAAAAGAGAAATAGGCCTACATGTTAAGTGCATGTTAGATAGAAGCATTTACATGCATGGTTGAAAATTCCTGTTATTTTGTGGTTTGTCAGTATCTTTTATGGAAATGGAAATAGAAATTGGTCGCCACCGCGGAAGAAGAAGAAGAAGAAGAAGTGACAGCATGTTATTAAGTTGAGTCACATATAGGTAGGCCTACGCTTGCAGATGTAGCCCGCTAAATCCCACGAAACGTTATGTCACTTTAGAATGACGCTGTCAAGTGGGCCATTGGAATAATGACATAACAAACTGGGAGAGGACTGTTTCTGTAGGCCTTTATCGCCTCTAAAGCCGGCGACAGACTATGTGACGCAATCACGTCGTGACGTAGATCAAATTTTGTCACAGTTTCCCGCACAGAAGACGTCACAAGCCATCTGACTCGATCAGACTCGATCAGTGAAATTTAGAACCCGCCCTATTCGGCCCTGTCACCTGACTGGCCCGACTGAGTCAGACTGATCGAATTAGATGGTATGCAAATGAGGTGAAACGTCACGACCTGAGCGAGTCACATGAGGCAGCCACATAGTCTGTCGCCGCCTTAAAGTGCTGAAGCGGGTCTCTCTCTGTGCGGCAAGAGTTGTTCAAACTGTAACGCGGGACCGGTGTTTTGGTGGCCGGTTAGTATCGGCGGCATTAGTTTGGCCAAGGACATCTCATTTCGTTCTTTCGGATTTCACTCTTTTCCATTTCGTTCTTTCCTATTAAAGCAATATGAATGTTGGCAGGGGTTGCAGTGTATCAGTGCTGTCTAATCGTTTTTAAATCTCTCTGTCAACATTAGCGACCTTGTGCTTTGAATCAGTGTGACCCCTGTCCCTTTTTCTTTTGGTCGTGCTTAGTTTCATGGCGCTATTCACTTCCTCTTTACCGTCCAGCACCAACGTCACCTTTTCAAGTTCTGGCACCACTTATGCTACTAAAAGGCAGTTAGTGGCGTAAGAACAGGGGGGTGGGGGGAGGGGTTAGCTGCCCCTAGAGCTGACATAATCTCTAGTTATAGATTTATTATTAGGCTTACTTTGATGTTTTTGAATGCTTTTCTTGTATTTAGAATAACTCAGAGATATTTATATTATTATGGGGTTTTTTTGTATAATGAATAACACATTAACTTCCTGCACAGATGTACCCGGAAACTCTTGGATAGTGTGGAGCAAACATTGTATGTTCTGATTGAGTGTACCAAGTAATATAAATATATGTAGGCCTACTTGTTTAAAACTATACAAACCCTTCAGAAATTTCAATAAAATTCGTTAATTATGCAAATTAATGTTTGTTATCAATGTTTTTAATTAACACACACCGCACGCACACGCACGCACACACACTCACACATACACACACGCGCGCGCGCACACACACGCACACACGCGCACGCAAACGCACGCACACACGCACACGCGCGCACACACACACACACACACATACACACACACACACACACACACACACACACACACACACACATGAAAAGGGGTGAAGAAACCCAGAGAGAAACATAACCTACTCAGCGGAGGTAGCCTTAATTAAAGAGTTTTATCAACACAACTGGAGAAAGAGAGAACAAGGACAAATAACTTGTCTTCATCAATTGTTAGTTGTACAACTACCGATCGTTTCCTCTTGCCACTTGCAGTAGAAGTGACTATTGTGTATTTTTATTTGCTACAACATGGCTTCAAAAACCATCACGATCCTAGTATAATTATGACACCTCTGAACATTTCTCATGTCCAGTTTTTTCCTGGTATTTAAAAACCAACAACACGTTTTAACATAGTTTTGTGATAACCTTGCTCTAAGCATAAATAAACAAGACTTATATGATTATTATTTTGCAACCAACCAGTCACATACACACGCGCGGAATCACCCAAGGAATATTCCCTCTTCAGAGCTAATGCTACCCCCCCCCCCCCCTCTCTCTCTCTCAAACCCTTCTTATTCCCACCCTTTTCCCTTTCCTTTTACCTTTATCCTTTCGTTTACTTTAGCTTTCCCCCATCAAACCCTGCTTACTCCCATCCCCTTCCCTTTACCCTTATCCATCCGTTCACCCCTCCCCCTCAAACCCTGATTACTCCCACCCCCCTTCCCTTTATGCTTATCCATCCGTTTACCCCTCCCCCTCAAACCCTGCTTACTCCCAGTGTCCCACCCCCTTCCCTTTATCCTTATCCCTTCGTTCACCACTTCCCCCTAATCCCTGCTGACCCCCACGTCCCTTTTCCCGGCTTTCTTTTGGCCTTTATTCCTTCGTTCGCTCACCTGTTGTGCCAAGTCACAAATGTACTGTGCATGACTGTGTGACTTGCGGGTTGGTTTCTAACTTTTTTGTTCCCCACTGATTTTTACGAAGTAAAATAATTATAGGCCTAGTATTTTGGCATTTCAGAAGAGTTAATATAATTTCTCGGACTGAATGTGTGTGACATTCACTACCCATTTCACACACACACACACACACACACACACACACACACACACACACACACACACACACACATACATACACACACGCACGCACGCACGCGCGCACGCACGCACACACACACACACACACACACACACACACACAGTAATTTGCATTTTGTCTTTGTTAGATGGCTTGATGAAAAAAAAGCATGTATGCTTGTTTATTCAATGTCCATCTTTAAATAAAATGTTGACTTTGACACACACACACACACACACACAGAGAGAGAGAGAGAGAGAGAGAGAGAGAGAGAGAGAGAGAGAGAGAGAGATGTTCCGAGTTGTCCTTGTTGTCCTTGTGTCTGTCGGCAAAGGTCAAGATGTGCCCCCCCCCCCAGCCCCCCCTACATTTCTCGGTTAATTGTATTTTTCCGTTTTTGCCTTTCTTACCATACATAAAGCTGTATTTTATGAACCTTTTTAGCTAATAACCTTCTTGTAATATGAACCCTAACCCTAACCCTAACCCTACCCCCCACCCTATAAGACGGAAAAACGCAACGAACCACAACTGTGACAAATCGCGGTGTACTGCAGTACATAGGGGGGGGGGGGGGGGGGGGGGTGGGGGGGGGAGAGGGGGGGGGGGGGGGGTAGGTTTAGGTTTAGGTTTAGGGCTAGGGTTAGGGTTAGTATTCCAAAATGAGAATTAGCTGAAAATGTTCCTAAAATACAACTTTATGTATGGTAAGTAAGCCCAAAACGGAAAAATACAATTAACCGAGAAATGCAGGGGGTTGGCACATCTTTACGTCCATCAGTCGGTTGATGTAATGCTCGGTCATGAACAGAGTGTAGAGTTCCTCATAACATAATCCAACCATTTCACATCGCTAAAAATGTAGTATACATGTATTTCACAATGGAAGATAAGTCTATGCGGTGTTTTTTTAAAAATTGAAAATGTTTTTCTCTCATAATTTTACACATTTTCTTGAAGAAACACACACGCACACACGCACATGCAATAGAAGTTACAGTGGGGATAAGGGCGACGACAACTACAGCAGCAACTAGCAAAGGCAACATTATGATATCAACAATAACAAGAAAAGAATAAGTCTATGTTGTTTAACTGTCACCATAGCGAGATCTGAAAAGAATGAAGCACAGTTGTCAGCCTGGTTTCATGGAGTTACTTAACTGACAGGATTGAGTGGCCAGCCTAATTATTGTGGAACAGATGGCAGAACGTAACACTCTTAGTCTTTATGACCAACGAAGAATGATCGATCCTGCCGGTTTTCTTCCATTGTTCCATCATGCAGGCGGAAACATTTTCACTTTTCCTCCCAGTGCATGGTGACCAGCAGTTATAAATTCCCACCAACCAGGAAATAGAAAGCGTTGTTTCTACAGCTCCCCAAAACGATTAAAGAATGGTTTGTTTTGCTATCATATCTTGAGTTCTTGATACACTGTATGTGAAAAGGCACGACTCTGAGGTTATCAATAGTTGCCTGCAGCCTGAGCTTCCTACTTAATATCTACTTATCTGTCTTCCCCCTGCTCATCTCTTTCTCTGACACCAAACGTAACCCATTACTGGCATTAGGCTAGAAGCAGCGAAGGCACTGAATACAAGGCATTGATTACTGTGGTTGTTTTCAGATGACCTTACACAGACCAGCAACATGACGTCTATGGATATCACACTGCTGTTAATGTCTGACGGACAACAGTGGGAAGAGTATGTGGTCCGTGAGCTGAGCAAGTCACCGAAGGTCTGCCATCAGTCCATCGTCATGGATGAGCTGCTGTACGAAAACCCACCCGAGGTGACACTGGCCTGTCAGCAATCCGCTGTGGTGGTGCTGCTGGCCACACCTGAGCTACTGACCTTTCTGGAGACCAAGGCTTGCTGGTTTTCCCGCGCGCTATGCGAAGTCCCGTCCACATCTGCCATTGTTATATTCCTTCTGCTGGACAAAGAGAATACTTCCAAGTTGCATGACGTGGTCAGGGAACATTATGTTGACAGTGCTTCCTGGAACTTCTTTGATCCTGCGCATGAAGTGCGCGCAGTGCATCAGACAATCGCCACCATTCTGGACATGGTGGAGAAGTGCCACTGTGCAAGGACTGGAGGCAGCAATACAGAGACAGAAAATACAGACAGTGCGCTTGATGGGACACACGGGAAAGGAGCGGAGGTCAAAGAACAAGAGACAGTGACCAAAGAGGAGAAATCAAGACATACCGCGAAAGAGGAAGAGGGTGGTGCTGTCAGGAAAAAGACCCCTCCTCCCACTCAGAAGAAGCCTCAAAGTGTGGTCCAGTTCTTTCCTTCTGTCCTGTATGAGGTAAAGACTGGTTTGTTTTTGAATGGAAGAGTTACCTTTATACACAGCATACATTGTTGGTTGTTTCTAAAATAATCTGTTTAGTGTAAATCATGGCTTAGCTTTCAAAATTGATTATCATATAAAAAACATAGCTTTTCCCCTACAAGTGACTTTTGTTTTATGTTTTATGATCCCTTAATGAATATGATAAATGACATGCATTTCAAGTAGGCCTACTGTAAAGTATCTTGTATAAGCTCATGTTCTTTTAAGCGCCCCCCCCCCCCCCCCCCCCCAACTTTGGAGCAATTTTCGTGCATAGAGGTACTTACTGAATAAATGCCCACCCCCAATTTGGAGTATACTCCGTGCATAACACCCACCCCGTACTTTGGATAAAGGGGCTGGGGGTACTTGGGTAAGACAACACCTGCTAGACATTGCTTCTTAGAGATATATCTTTCCTGAGTTGGAAAAAGGTTAACCCTTTCGTTGCCAGCCAGTTTGCAGCCAAACATTTCTGTGAAACTTACCTGGGTAAAGAAAACTTTGTAAACGCCTACCCAGATTTTTGAGAAGATAGTCATGTATAAGGGCACTTACTGAATAAACGTTCACCCCCCACTTCTGGACCAATTTCATGCACAGGGGTACTTACCTAATAAACGCCCACCCCCCACTTTTGGACTGATTTCGTGCATAGGGCAGTGGGCTTATGCAAGGTACTTTACAAATTGAGATGTCTGCATATGGAAGTAATGTGTGAATTGTTAACAAATTCAGAGTGGTGTTCATGTGGCCATGGTGCTCAAAGAGGCAGTGACAGGAGACATCACAGTCAAGGTGGAACACACAGACATTCACCTGACACCCAAGCGGGAGAATGAGAAAGTTTTCACCTTCGTTGCTCCAGGTAAATCAAAGTACCGTAACTGGAAAACATTGTGTAAACTGTTTCAGGGTGTGTGCCTAAAGATGAAATGTCAAATTTTGTTTTGTAGCAAAATCCGAAAATGTTACATTAATTTTTGAGTTGCAATACTATGACTTTTGTTTAGCATTTGGTATACTTTTTTGTGTGCATCTCAGTTTCAATTTAAAAAAAAAGTATTGCTTATTGTAAACCAATGACAGTTTGGAAACCCTACTTAAAGAAACCAGGAATCCATTGAAGCCTGTCACATACACAGAATGACTTTATTTTTCTTTAGGAATGGTATATACAAACCAAAGGTAGATATTTGTGGAATGTATCCATGTGTCACGTTCTAGGGGATAGAAGAGACACAGGCGACAGGGAAAGGCTTGGTTCCAGAGGCACACGAGTCACACGCGCAGGCAAATGGAAATCTTAAAAAACATTTATTCACACAATCATGCACACACAAATCATTGCAACCAAAATCTTGGCCGTGTCAAAAGATGCAAAAATCTAAGGACCTAAACTAATGTCTCCCACTAATATAATTAAAGAAAAACCAACCCTTTCCCCCTACTCCTCTACTACCCAACCTAAACCCTGGAATGGACCATCTTACACAACCAAAAGCCAAGAAGAAATGTAGCTTAAATTACACCCGCTCGCACACATTCACACAACAGTTTTCCCTCACTCCCCTAGTCGCAGACGGACGCTGGTTTCCATTTCTGGAGAGAGGTCCCAAGCAGCAAAGTTCTTTGGGGAGGTTCCGGCCAAAGGCTCCGCGGCAACAGCAGCACAGGAACAGGGTCAGGACAGGTCCGGTTCACGTCCGGTTCAGGTTCAGATATAAAAGGCTCATTCGTCCATGAAGACTAGCCCGTGAAATGGGTGGGTGGGAAGGGTCCCGTGGTTGCGCCCTCAGTCTCAGCTGTTCAGCTCCTCGGCTCAGCTCTCTGCTCAGCCTCACCCACCCAGCGCTCCCACAATTCTCTGGCGTTGTGGCTTTTCTTCTCTTCTTTCTTCTTCTCGTTTCCTCTCTTCTCTCTTCTTCTCGTTTCTTCTCTTCTCTTCTTTGCTCATCGATGAGCACCCGGCAAGCTGGGGTCGATCCCACCACAATGTCCAACGAAGGAGGTGTGGCTGCTTCCGTCTTGGCGAGCGAACGCCCTCGAGTTCCAAACGGCAAATGCGCCGGTTTGGAGTTGAACCGCTGCCTTTTCGATTTCTTGACTATGATTCAAAATTGTAGAGAAAATTAAAGTAAAACACGTCTTGCCTGTTGCACTCGCAAAGCGAGACACGTGGGGAAAGCACAAATTTCATGTTGCACGGCTTGTTGAGTCATGGCCTTGACAGAACTCGGGTAGCAAAATCAATTAAACGGGTGCCTGCTGTAATAGAGAAGGGCTGATAACTTCGTCTCATGCTGAAGTTTTGGGCTCCCCTTCTTGAGCCGTGACACACCTCCCCCCTAAAGCGACGCAGTCAGGAGGAATGTGTCGCCTTTACCCACGTGCAATCAGTCTGGTCTGGAAATGCAGTTGCAGCCATTTGCCACAACCTTCTCTCTCACAGCATTCAATCTTTGGGGTTCCTGCTGAGATAGTCGGCCCCAATATTGTCGGCTCCAGCAATACTCCTGAACTCGTAAGAGTGGGACTGGAGTTCCATGGCCCATCCCATCAGTCGTCGACTGACTGGGCGAATCTTGTCCAGGTAGTGAAGGGGATGATGGTCTGACTCTAGGATGAACTGGCGTCCATAGAGATAGGGGTAAAACCTGCGGATTCCCCAGACCACAGCGTAGCACTCTTGCTCAATTGTGTGGTAGCGCTTCTCAGTGTCATTCAGCTTTTTGCTAGCATATGCTATGGGCTGCAGTCCATCTCCGTGATCTTGCATGAGTACGGCGCCCAAGCCTACGCCCGATGCATCTGTTCGTAGCACATAGCTCCGATCATCATCCGGAAGCAGGAGGATGGGTTTCTTGCACAGTTCCTGTTGTAACTTGTCAAATGACCTCTGACATTCCTCGTTCCACCGCACCCTGTCTGGCTCCCTGCCTTTTGTTTTGTCTGTGAGTGGCTTGGCTACTTCAGCGTAGTTTGGAATAAATTTCCGGTAGTAGCCTGTTAGACCCAAGTAAGCTCGTAGCTGTTTCTTTGTGGTTGGCACCTCTGCACACTTGATCTTCTTGACCTTGTCCTCTTCCATCTTGAGCCTTCCTCCTCCCACAACATGACCGAGGAATGATGTTTCCTGATACCCAAAGAAACACTTGGTAGGTCGGGCGGACATGTTCACTTCTCTCAGCCGGAGAAGAAAGGCTCTCAATGTTGCTATGTGACTTTCCCAGTCAAGACTCGCAATGAGAACGTCATCCATGAAGTTGTGTATATCCTTCTTGTCTAAGGGTTGTATTACACGTCTCATGACCCTGCTGAATACAGCCCCTGCCGTCTTTAGTCCAAAGGGCATTACCCGCCATTCAAATTGGCCTTCCGGCGTGGTGAAGGCCGTGTATTGCTTGTGTTGCGGGTTCATGGGTATTTGCCAATATCCTTTTGCTAAGTCAAGCTTTGTCAAATACCTGGCCTGCCCCAGTTGCGCAAACAACTGCTCCATGTTGGGGAGTGGCTCTGCATCAAATTTCAATACTTTGTTAAGTTGACGATAATCGACACAGAACCTAATTTTCCCATCTTTTTTCTTGACCAGAACGATGGGTGCAGAATACGGTGACGCAGCTCTCTCAATGACGCCCATTTTGAGCATGTCTTGCACTTCAGATTGAATCTGCTCTTTTTGTGAATGGGGGAGGGGGTACTGCTTGACGCGGACTGGCTGCGAATCTGTCAGCTCCAATTTGCACTCTCCAACACGAGCATGCAAAGGTACATCACTCAGGACATCTTTCATCTCCTTGCAGAGCTGCTCCATTTCTTGCTTTTGCTCTTTGTTCAGGTGCTCTGAGAGGTTGACATCCTTCCATGTTTCTGTTGCTGTCAACGGTATGGCTGGTATGTTGAACTCGTACTCTCCTGGGTCTTCGTTGTCCTCTTCTATTACCACGGGACCAACCAAAGCAGAGCACTGTTCTCGCCTGAGATACTTCTTGAGCAAATTGGCGTGGTAAAGGCGCTCTTTGCCTCGAATCCGGATCCTGTAGTCACATTTGCCGACCCTTTCCGTCACTTCATAAGGTCCCTGCCATGCCATTTGCAGCTTGTTATGTTTCTCAGGTATCAGGAGCAACACTTCATCACCAGGATTGAATTGCTTGTCCCGTGATTTGCAGTCGTAATACCTTTTGTACCTCCTGCCAGCCATCTCCACATGGTGTTGTGCCAGTCTGCAGGTGTCTGCTATCTTGTTTCGCAGTTCCACGACATGCGCAGCTTCAGTTCTCTGTGCTCCCCCTTCAGCTTCAGCCGTCCACAACTCTTTCAAAATGGACATGGGTCCACGTACGGTCCTACCATACAGTAGTTCGAAGGGAGAGAATCTGCTTGATTCCTGCGGCACTTCTCTATAGGCAAACAGCACAGCAGTCACAAATTGATCCCATTCTTTTGGCTTCTCTATGCAGAGGCGCTTGATCATTTGCTTTAGAGTAGCGTTGAATCTTTCAACAAGACCATTCGCCTGGTCATGATAGGGGCTGGTCACCAAACCCTTCAGCTTTAGGAATGCATTGACCTCTTTCATGTACTGCGATGTGAACTGTGTGCCATTGTCGGTGACTATTTCCTTGGGGATTCCTACTCTGGTCCAAATGTCCCATAGAGCGTGGGCTACGGTCTCTGAATCTATCCCTTTCAATGGTACAGCCTCCGGGTATCTTGTGGCATAGTCAACGAGTACCAGCAGGTATCTGTGCCCTTTTCTGCTGGCTGGTTTGATTGGTCCCACTATGTCCACAGCAACTTTCTCGAAGGGAGTTCCGACCAAAGGGACTACACCTAAGGGCACTCTGGTGTTCTTCCCTTTTGGAGTGGTCCTCTGGCATATATCGCAGGATTGGCAGTACTTTTTTACGTCTTTATTGATGCCAGGCCAATAGAACGTTTGTCTGATTCGCTCCAAAGTTTTCTTTGTTCCTAGGTGTCCAGCTAAGGGGCTACTGTGTCCAGTCTGTAGCACAACAAGCCGCAACTTCTTGGGAACAACCACTTGCTTCGCGTGCACCTTATCTTTCTCGTACACTCGATACAGAACACTCTTGTCGACGCTATATTGTCCTGGAAATCTACCTGCCTGTCCCGTCTGTGCGAGTTTCCTAGGACCAGCAAGTGTGGGGTCGTTTTGCTGCAGATCCACCAGCTTGTCCTTGGTAATCTGTGAGGCTAACTCTTCCCCAACTGGTTTCAATGTAGGGCGTAGCACCTTCCTCTGCTGGCTTGCCGCCCTTGTAGTGACGGCCCCAACCGTTTCCCGCGGAAGTTCGGTTGACAATTCGCACGTTGTACCATTTTCAAACTCCACGTTGTTCCCCAAGAGAAGGGAGTTGATAGGTCGGTCCAACAGCACAGCCCAGACTTTTCCTTCAAAGTAGGGAGTGTACAGCTGTATGAGAGCCGTTTCCCGCTCTACTTTCATCTCTCCTTCCGCAGCAGTGACTTCACATTTCGGCCCATGGACGGCGTCCCCTGGGACAAGACTTTTATCCACAAATACAGTCGTTGCACCAGTATCTCTCACTGTCTCTGTGACCTCTCCATTGACACGCGACAAAAACATGGGGCACACGGGGTTGTTGAAACATGTGCTCAATCTTTGTATTGTCGCTCTCTTCGGTTCTCCGCCGCGGTCCCTTTTCCAGGCTGGACAGTCCCTCTTTATATGCCCTACCAGACCACAGTAATAACACTGTATATCTTTGCTTTTGCCTCCGCTGGGTGTCCAAGCCTTCGGACTGCGAGCGCCTTCAAATCCACCACCCGGCGTCGGGGGTCGTGGTTGCCTAAGTACCGTCGTGGGGGTCCTCTGGTGTTGCGCAGGCACGTGGCCCATCCTTGCCGGAGCCTGGGGACGATAATTGTTCTCTCTTAATCCAAACGTCCGTTTGAAAAGAGGCCCTACACTTTTACCGGCCCTCCTTGCTTCAGCGTAGTTTTCTGCTGCCTCTACAGCAGCAAGGAAGTCCTTGGGTTTCTGACTCCTGACATATACCACAAGTTCCTCTGATGCTGTACTCTCCAATTGCTCCCAGAGAATCATGTCACTTAACTCCATGCCGGAAAGAGTTGTCCAGTGATTCAGACCTCTAATCAGCCGCTGCCCAAACTGTACAAAAGTTTCATCAGGCTGCTTCCTCATCTCCCGAAATGTCTTTCTGTAAGCGTCAGCACCCAACTTGAAGCGCTTGAGTAACGCCGTTTTCAACTCCTGGTAGGTACTTGTAGAGGGCATGTCGTTGAAGGCCTCACGAGCTTTACCAGTCAGTGAGCTTGAAAGGTACAGTACTCTATCTGAATCCGACATGTTATATTTGTCCGCAATGGAATCGAAATGAGCCAGGAAGTCCTCCACATCGTCCTGAGGCCGCAATTCTGGAAATTTCAAATTCGGGTAAGGGAGGCGGGGAAGGTGAGTAGCTGGCTCTCTGCTGAACTGCGTGCGCTCTAGTAGAACTTGCCAACGTTGCCGATCAGCCTCACGTTCTTCCTGTTCCCTCATCCTTTCTTCATTTCGGAGGCGTTCTTGCTCGTCTTTCTCCTCTTTCCTTATTCTTTCTCTTTCCTCCTTTTCCTCACGGCGGAGGCTCTCTTTTTCTTCCTTCTCGTCTTTTCTAATTCTTTCCTTTCTTTCTTCATCGTCTCTCCTTATTCTTTCCAAGTGGAACAGAAAAGACATCATGTCCTGGGGCGGAACACTTGACATAGGCGGTCCCATGTTGTAACCCATTTGTGAAGACGGTGTAACATTCGGGGTTACCATCCCAGAAGCGGCCCTCTGTTGCTGCCTCTCTTCTAACTTGTTTTGGAGCCATTCTGGTGAACGTGGCTTTCGCGAAGCAGCCAATGGAGTTGATGCTGTTCCCGCACTAGTATAAGTCACGGTTGTGGTCGTAGAAGTAACATTCGGTACATAATCTGTTTGCTTACTCGCACTTCGAGTGACTGGTCCGTCTTTAGAAGCCATGTCTTACAGAATATCTTGATCTTATAGCTAAGGCGATATTTTAACCCTTATTCCGAAAAATAATTAGTAAAATTAGCGAATCACGCCTTGTGAAACAATAAAACGAACCGAATAACAATTAAGGACTAAAATATGACAACTAATAAGTTTTTCTACCAACACTAGTCAACAATAGTCTAATGCATCGCAATGGTTGTCACAAAATATCAAGTAACCTGCCTTACCGCAAATTGACTGCACAACAGCCTGTACCTCAGTGGTCTAATGTCATCATTGCCATCACCTGAGTCAGGGGTGATGGTGTCCGTTGTCTCAACTTAAGGAGGGTACTAATTTAGAAAAAGGGAAAGGGAAAACTTCTCTATGTATTTATATTTCTCCCCCCACCGAACCGTGCAACTACCGCACTTAGTCTGAACTTCCCATTAAACTAATTAGTGGTGGACGAGGTGCCTCCAGAAAATCCACCCTGTCGCCAACGAGAAATTCTCTGAAATATCAAAGAAATTTCCCACGGGAATCACTCCCGGACAGGCCCCCATTGTGTCACGTTCTAGGGGATAGAAGAGACACAGGCGACAGGGAAAGGCTTGGTTCCAGAGGCACACGAGTCACACGCGCAGGCAAATGGAAATCTTAAAAAACATTTATTCACACAATCATGCACACACAAATCATTGCAACCAAAATCTTGGCCGTGTCAAAAGATGCAAAAATCTAAGGACCTAAACTAATGTCTCCCACTAATATAATTAAAGAAAAACCAACCCTTTCCCCCTACTCCTCTACTACCCAACCTAAACCCTGGAATGGACCATCTTACACAACCAAAAGCCAAGAAGAAATGTAGCTTAAATTACACCCGCTCGCACACATTCACACAACAGTTTTCCCTCACTCCCCTAGTCGCAGACGGACGCTGGTTTCCATTTCTGGAGAGAGGTCCCAAGCAGCAAAGTTCTTTGGGGAGGTTCCGGCCAAAGGCTCCGCGGCAACAGCAGCACAGGAACAGGGTCAGGACAGGTCCGGTTCACGTCCGGTTCAGGTTCAGATATAAAAGGCTCATTCGTCCATGAAGACTAGCCCGTGAAATGGGGTGGGAAGGGTCCCGTGGTTGCGCCCTCAGTCTCAGCTGTTCAGCTCCTCGGCTCAGCTCTCTGCTCAGCCTCACCCACCCAGCGCTCCCACAATTCTCTGGCGTTGTGGCTTTTCTTCTCTTCTTTCTTCTTCTCGTTTCCTCTCTTCTCTCTTCTTCTCGTTTCTTCTCTTCTCTTCTTTGCTCATCGATGAGCACCCGGCAAGCTGGGGTCGATCCCACCACAATGTCCAACGAAGGAGGTGTGGCTGCTTCCGTCTTGGCGAGCGAACGCCCTCGAGTTCCAAACGGCAAATGCGCCGGTTTGGAGTTGAACCGCTGCCTTTTCGATTTCTTGACTACGATTCAAAATTGTAGAGAAAATTAAAGTAAAACACGTCTTGCCTGTTGCACTCGCAAAGCGAGACACGTGGGGAAAGCACAAATTTCATGTTGCACGGCTTGTTGAGTCATGGCCTTGACAGAACTCGGGTAGCAAAATCAATTAAACGGGTGCCTGCTGTAATAGAGAAGGGCTGATAACTTCGTCTCATGCTGAAGTTTTGGGCTCCCCTTCTTGAGCCGTGACACCATGCATCTATTACAATATGGCTCACATAAGTTACCAAACCAGCATTACATAATTTGTGTCAAATTCGTTAGTGGTGTATAGCTGTTTTCTTTATTTCCCTTTTTGCATTTTAATGAAGCGTTGTCTTTCCCACCTTCCTTTTCTGAGCACAGAGCTGACCTCAGGGAAGCACAATGTGTTGATCCTGGAGGGAGGGAGACGGGTGGGTCGGTGCAGCCTGACGGTGCGGGGGGTGGATATGGGGGCGTTCAGCAGCCCCCGCTACCTGTGCCAGATCCTGCGGGTCCCTGACACGCATCACCTGGACGTCAAGCTGAAGGAGATGTTCAGCGCCACTCTACCCCCCGCTGGCTCCGGCCTGGAGGCCATCTTCACTCAGCTGACAGAGTCTGAATACATGGGTATGAGTGTGACAAGCTCCTAGCATAGCATCAGTCTCCAAAATCCCCCGAAGTCGGAGTGTGGCGGTGTAATAAAAAACGGTCACACACGTAATGTTCTCATCCCTAGCTGATGCATTTGTACCATAGTGTTCAAGTGCTTCCGCTGTTCGGATGATCCCTGGAGTCTTTTAGCCAGGATATGACAGCAACGCAACAACGTAGTTATGAGTTAAATCAACCGTTAAGCCTGACAAAGGTTTTAGATAAGCCAAACCACATACGTTACTGAAAGAGCCTTTAATTCTTTTAGCACCATGGGCGAATACATTCGCCCACTCTTCACTCCCACCAAGTGCAACGACATTCACTGCCAAGTACCCTGCCATGTGTTCATCTATTTTAAGAGCTTATGTCACTGTTTCTTCCATTAACGAAGCACATGAGCACTAAAAAAAAAAGTCATTCTCTTGTCGGGTGAGATGCAACGGACAACCAATATAAAAAAAACCAAAAACATGGCGCTGGAAGAGTTAAGAGCGACAGAAAGCAGAGGAGGTTGGAGGAGAATAGTGGCTAGACTTCTGGTGCCTCAATGACCTGGCCGCAGGTTAAGGGACAATCAAAGTGGAGTGGAATGCAGAAAAAACCCTGTTTATGCTTCAAAAAGTGTGTGCCGAAGCACCACATGGGTGCAACTTTTCCTGGTATACAAGGATTTCCTGTTTTTGAATTTTACCAGAAAAGGAATGTCCTTTTTTTAAAGTTTGTCAAACAAGATCTTTGTGTGTCTACTGAATTTTTCAAACATTTTAAAACAAGCATTTGTATAAATTGTGTAAAAAGCAAACTAAAATACCTTCATGAATTATTTTTTTATTCAGCTGCAGGGGGACATTGCCCCTAGACCCCGGCCTTTCATGGTTTTTCATGTTGTGTAGTTGCACCCATGCAACCAACATAGGTGCACAGCCAATGTAGCCAATGTATCTGTTGTACATTTCTAGGTTGTATAAACAATTTGCTACACAGCAGCACACTACAAAGGCTGGCAGCTGCTCCTAAATCACCCATTAAAGCAAACTGGATACAATTGCAGTCAATGTGTTTGGAAATCAATCCCCTACATTAAATTAAGGTAAAACATTTTTGTTCTGGCATCAAGTTTTCCATTGTTTTTTTTCAACAAATTAAAACAGAGTCGAAATTAAAACCCCAAATAAAAGGTTTAATAACAAAAAACACAGAGCAAAACAAATCACGACGTTTCGGGTTCAACCCATTGTCCAGTGCTAAAAATAGATATAACATAGTGACATACATGACGTTTCTTTTACCCGTATGTCTACATTTACAGAGCCACAGAAGACTGTAGATTATCTCTACCCAACACTGCTGCATTACGCTGCTGCTCATGGTTTGTCCGAGTTCTGTGCCGCCCTTCTGGACTGTCCCGGAAGCTCCCAGGCTTACCACATGCCTAACTGTGATGGGCACGACCCTGCTGAACTCGCTGCAAAGGGGGGCTTTGAAGAGCTGGAGGCCTACATCACTGACTTTATAGTAATTATTTTTTCCCAGCCTCCATTGTGGAGGTTATGCTTGTGATACTGTTGGGTTTCCTGGGACCGTCTGTCTTCCTGTATGGTTGTATTGTCTTTTCTTTTTCCTGTCAAGCACCATCTCTTTGGAATTCTCTGCCTTCTCCTCTCCGACACTCCAACTCAAAATCTCTCTTAAAACCCATCTTTTTCCTGCTGCACCCTAAATATTTGATCAGTTGTCTATTGTTGTGTGCACGTGAGGGAAGATTGAATTATGAATAAGAGGTTTGTGCTGTGTTTTGTGGTGTGAGTGTGTGTTGTGTGTGTGTGTGAGCATGCATGTGTGCATACATGTGTGCTTGTGTGTGTTTTGGTTTTGTGGGTTGTGTGTGCATGCATGTGTGTGTGTGTCTGTATGCGTATGTGTTTGTCTGTCTGCGTGCATACATTGTGTGTGACGGTGTTTGTGTATGTGTGTTGGTGTATGTGGTCAATCCGTGCGGCTCGGTTGCTGTGTGCTTACTGAATGGGGGATGACCAAGTCGTGTCAATAAATGTTTTTTGTTGTTGTGTGTGTGTGTGTGTGTGTGTGTGTGTGTGTGTGTGTGTGTGTGTGTGTGTGTGTGTGTGTGTGTGTGTGTGTGTGTGTGTGTGTGTGTGTGTGTGTGTGTGTGTGTGTGTGTGTGAGAGAGAGAGAGAGAGAGAGAGAGAGAGAGAGAGAGAGAGAGAGAGAGAGTTGCTTTGTATATGCGTTGTTGCTGGTTGGTGTCATTCTTGAATGCTGTTTTTGTTGTCTGTTGATGAATAATTGATTGTAAAGCTCTTTGGGCTCATCTGAGGTAAAGCGCTATATAAATGTACTATTATTATTATTATTATTATTATTATTATAAATATTATTATTATTATTTTCTAAAATGTTAAGTACAGATTTTAATGAAGAAATCGGGTGAGACATTCCATTGAATTTTTGGATTGATTGTGGGTATGTTATCTGGGTACATAATTTTTAAAAGTTGAAAAAATAATTTCTTTAATTTTTGTATTATTTGGTATAAAAAAAGACATTATAATGAATATAAATTTGATGGAATTTTTGTGTAGGGTTTGGGATTCACACTATGACTCTTTATATTTATTGTACCTGAGGTGTTCAGATAGGGGTTGCTTATGGCGAGGAGGCTGTGGGAAAATGGATGGGGAGGAAGGGTGATGGAGTGGGAAATGGGGCTAGAGGGGAAAGGGGTTATTTTGCCTTTTCAAAGGTTCAAGATTAGTCTTATGTTTGTTCTGCTACAATTATATTTCCAGGTTATTACCATCTTAAATGTAATTGATAAGTTTTCATGATCGTAGATTGTGCTGTATTCAGCTAAGGTGTCTTGAACATGTGTGCGTGTGTTTCTGTGTATTTGCAGGAGATGGAGTTTGCCTATGATAGTTACATCAACATGCAGGAATTAAAAGAAGCGGCTGCAGGTAAGCCATCTGAATTTTGTTAAAGGGTGGCTCCGGGCTCTTTTTGCTGAAAAAATGACGGATCTCCGTAATACTTTGTAGGAAGATGGAGTGTGCGATGCATGAGCTGAAGTTCGAATTTGGAGATAATCGAAGTAGTCATATTTGTTTTTTGGCTATGTCTTTTTCTTCTTTATTTCACCTCCCACCTCCTTGTAATAATGACAGTATTTATATGGTGCTTGATATTTGACAATAGAGAAAACAAAATAATGACAGTATTTATATGGTGCTTGATATTTAACAATAGAGAAAACAAAATAATGACAGTATTTATATGGTGCTTGATATTTGACAAATCAAATGAATATGAAAGCACAAACCATTTATTTAATGCGCTAACAACACAAAACAATGTGGGGCGGAAAAAGACAGCATGTACACACAAAATATGACCGTTCACACAATATCAGTTTCATGATATGCTTGCTTTTGTTACTATGCATACTTAAAACCCTATAATGCAATGGGAAGGAACTAGTGACAGTTTAAGAGATCTTCCTTTCCCATTCTTTTTTTGTCTCTCTGTCTATCTCCTTACCTCCCCCCCTCCCTCATCCTCTGAAGTCGGAGTGTGGCTGCCCACGTGGCGGGGTAATAAAAACCGGTCACACACATAATGTTCTCATCCCTAGCTGGTGCATTTGTGCCACAGTGTCCAAGTGCTTCGGCTGTTGGGATGATCCCTGGAGTCTTTAAGCCAGGGTAAGACAACAACTTCCCCCCTCCTCTCCCTCTCTCTCTCAGCTAAAGTTCATGTGCTCTCTTTCCCCCCTCTTTTTCTATTCTCCTGTTTGTCCCTCCCCCACTCTTCTCTCTTTCTGTCTCTCTCTACGGATCTCTCTGTCTCTGTGTCTCTCTGTCTGTCTCTCTACGGATCTCTCTGTGTCTTTCTGTCTCCCTCTCTGTGGATCTCTCTTTCTGTCTGTCTCTCTATGGATCTCTCTGTCTCTCTTTCTGTCTCCCTCTCTACGGATCTCTGTGTCTCTCTGTCTGTCTCTCTACGGATCTCTCTGACTCTCTTTCTGTCTCTCTCTCTACGGATCTCTCTGTCTCTGTGTCTCTCTGTCTGTCTCTCTACGGATCTCTCTGTCTGTCTCTCTACAGATCTCTCTGACTCTCTTTCTGTCTCTCTCTCTACGGATCTCTCTGTCTCTCTGTCTCTCTGTCTGTCTCTCTACGGATCTCTCTGTCTCTGTGTCTCTCTGTCTGTCTCTCTACGGATCTCTCTGTCTCTCTGTCTGTCTCTCTACAGATCTCTCTGACTCTCTTTCTGTCTCTCTCTCTACGGATCTCTCTGTCTCTCTGTCTGTCTCTCTACGGATCTCTCTGTGTCTCTGTCTGTCTGTCTCTCTCTACGGATCTCTCTGACTCTCTTTCTGTCTCTCTCTCTACGGATCTCTCTGTCTCTGTGTCTGTCTCTCTACGGATCTCTCTTTCTGTCTCTCTCTCTATGGATCTCTCTGTCTCTGTGTCTGTCTCTCTAGGGATCTCTCTGTCTCTGTGTCTCTCTGTCTCTCTACGGATCTCTCTGTCTCTCTTTCTGTCTCTCTCTCTACGGATCTCTCTGTCTCTGTGTCTCTCTGTCTGTCTCTCTACGGATCTCTCTGTCTCTCTGTCTGTCTCTCTCTCTACGGATCTCTCTGTCTCTCTGTCTGTCTCTCTCTCTCTAGGGATCTCTGTGTCTTTCTGTCTCTCTCTCTACGGATCTCTGTGTCTCTCTGTCTGTCTCTCCCTTCTCTCTGTCTTTCTCCCTCTCTTGCTACAGTTCACTTGCTCTCCGTCGCCTTGGCTTAAGGCTGTGCCAAACCAATTGACATAGGCTAGAACACTAAGGCTACATCAAAATGTTTTGCTATGCATAGTTATGCGGGGATTGTGTTTAGCCATGACAAGCTCCTAGCATCACTTCATCAGTCTCCCAAATCCCCTGAAGATGGAGTGTGGCCGCCCACATGGCGAGGTAAACAAAAACGGTCACACACGCAATGTTCTCATCCATAGCTGATGCATCTTGTACCATAGTGTTCAAGTGCTTCGGCTGTTGGGATGATCCCTGGAGTCTTTTAGCCAGGGTACGTCAGCAACAACAACAACTTGATTTCCTTTCCCCCTCATTTTCTGTCTCTATCCTTCTTCTCCCTCCCCTCATCCTCTTTCTCTCTCTCTCTCTTGGACTTTGTGTCCATTTGTGTCTGTCTGTGTTTGTCCATTTATCTCTCTCTGTGTCTGTCTTGGACTTTGTGTCTGTCTGTGTTTGTCCATCTCTCTCTTTCTCTCTGTCTCTTGGACTTTGTGTCCATTTGTGTCTGTCTGTGTTTGTCCATCTCTCTCTTTCTCTGTCTCTCTTGGACTCTGTGTCCATTTGTGTCTGTCTGTGTTTGTCCATCTCTCTCTTTCTCTCTCTCTCTCTCTTGGACTTTGTGTCCATTAGTGTCTGTCTGTGTTTGTCCATCTCTCTCTCTCTCTCTCTCTCTCTCTCTCTCTCTCTCTCTCTCTCTCTCTCTCTCTCTCTCTCTCTCTCTCTCTCTCTCTCTCTCACCTTTCTCTCTTTTCCCCCCTTTTCTCTATCTCTCAGTTTTTTCTTTCTCCTTTTCTCTGAACATAGTGATGGTTGTGTGCTGGGCAGATTCTGACCCGGATGACAACTACGAGGACATGTCTGCGAGCCTGGCCCCCCCTCAGTCCAGACAGCGGATCCAGAGTGAGCCCTCAGTGGTGGTCACTTCACTGTCCACCAGCCTGCGGGTCACTGCCCTGGACAGGCCTCCACTGCCCCCTCCCCGACAAACAGGTGACCAGCCAAAAAGAAGGAGGAAAAAAACATTGAAAATAATTGCTATTCAAGGGGTAATTAACTTTGAATTTATGTTAAGGGTGTTGTGGGAATAAAAGTGATATACAAATTGTCCTCAAACAATGAAATACTCACATGGAAAGTTATGCATACCCTGCTGGGTTCACTTTTTATTTATTACTATTGTTATTTGTGTTCACCTAGCTGGTTTAAAACAAAAATGTGTTGCTGTGCTAAGTTCAATCTGTAAATAACTTGAACGCAGAAGAAGAAAAAGAATCTGCAAATAAGAAATTCAGTGATGAGAAAATATGGCGATAAGATAGTCAATGATTTGTCTTCTGGATAAAGTTGTTCTTTTAATCATTTACAGGTAAGTCTTAAAAACTTGTTGCTTTACAAGGATAGAAAAAAATTGCATTTGCATGATACACTGTTTGGTAGAATGAAATTTATTAACTTTGTTTTTAAAATATCAGGTACAGGTTGTAACCGCGCAAAGTCAGAGCGGCGCGCCAATCCACCCCCCTTGCGAGAGACTGTCAGCGAGGTGGATCACAAGACGTTCACGCTGCCTGCCAAAACCGCCATGACACCCACAGAGTTCATGGGCATGGGTGCTAAAGATGGTAGGACTCTTTTCCTTGGCTGTGTCCCTCTCTCTGTGTGTTCTGTGCAGCTGTCTTTGTCTCTGTGTGTGTTCTGTGCAGCTGTGTCTTTGTCTCTCTGTCTCTCTGTGCAGCTTTGTCTTTGTCTCTATGTGTGTTCTGTGCAGCTGTGTCTTTGTTTCTCTGTGTGTTCTGTGCAGCTGTGTCTTTGTCTCTCTGTGTGTTCTGTGCAGCTGTGTCTTTGTCTCTCTGTCTCTGTGTGTGTTCTGTGCAGCTGTGTCTTTGTCTCTCTGTGTGTTCTGTGCAGCTGTCTTTGTCTCTCTGTCTCTCTGTGTGTTCTGTGCAGCTGTGTCTTTGTCTCTCTGTCTCTGTGTGTGTTCTGTGCAGCTGTGTCTTTGTCTCTCTGTCTCTCTGTGTGTTCTGTGCAGCTGTGTCTTTGTCTCTCTGTCTCTCTGTGTGTTCTGTGCAGCTGTGTCTTTGTCTCTCTGTGTGTTCTGTGCAGCTGTGTCTTTGTCTCTCTGCCTCTGTGTGTGTTATGTGCAGCTGTGTCTTTGTCTCTCTGTGTGTTCTGTGCAGCTGTGTCTTTGTCTCTATATCTCTCTGTGTGTTCTGTGCAGCTGTGTCTTTGTCTCTCTGTGTGTTCTGTGCAGCTGTGTCTTTGTCTCTGTGTGTTCTGTGCAGCTGTCTCTATGTCTCTCTGTGTGTTCTGTGCAGCTGTGTCTTTGTCTCTCTGTCTCTCTGTGTGTTCTGTGCAGCTGTGTCTTTGTCTCTCTGTCTCTCTGTGTGTTCTGTGCAGCTGTGTCTTTGTCTCTCTGTCTCTCTGTGTGTTCTGTGCAGCTGTCTCTCTGTGTGTTCTGTGCAGCTGTCTTTGCCTCTCTCTGTGTTCTGTGCAGCTGTGTCTTTCTCTGTCTCTCTGTGTGTTCTGTGCAGCTGTGTCTTTCTCTCTCTGTCTCCCTGTGTGTTCTGTGCAGCTGTGTCTTTCTCTCTGTGTGTTCTGTGCAGCTGTGTCTTTCTCTCTCTGTCTCTCTGTGTGTTCTGTGCAGCTGTGTCTTTGTCTCTCTCTGTCTCTTGCCAAATATGGTAGGGTAATGGTGTTTCCCTGGATTCCTCTCTTTCTCTCTCTTTCTTCCCCCCGCCCTCTCTCTCTCTCTTTCTCTCTCAACAAAGAGCCGACATATTCCCCTTCATGCCATTCTTCAATAGAATGACTGCGGTATCTTGAATGTCAACATTTTAATGAGGCTTTATACTAAAAATTCTCTGCCCCTGTCTCGTGCCCTGAGATGCGAATGCCACCTGCTTAAAATTATCACCCTTGCCTGTCATGAAGCAGAAATATATAGCCACAGAAAATTATCTGCCACTGATTCGCCGCTAGGTGGCATGAGCAGTTCGGACCTAAAATTATTGCCCTTTCGTGTCGGCAAGAAGTAGTATAAAGCCCCATTGAATGTGACATGCAGTATTTTCAAGAGTATGTGTGGTCACATACATGTACTAATATATTTTCTCTTTGTATGTACATGTACATATAAGTGTGAGAATGAGTGCATATGAATGTGTGTGTGTGTGTGTCTTTCATTTAACGTCTATCCACTTCTTGTGATATTAGACAGAAATGAATGTGTGTGCATGCATGTGTGTGTGTGTGTGTGTGTGTGTGTGTGTGTGCGTGTGTGTGTGTGTGTGTGTGTGTATGCATACATACAGAGCCTGTGTGTTTATGTTATCCTGTATATATAGTGGAACCTCCCTTATAAGACCTTCACAAATGATCCAAAATGAGGTCTTATAAGGGAGGGGTCTTATACAGGAGGTAATTTTAGTACTTACAAAGAAGGGAAATGTCTTAGAGAAGTAGGTCTTATATGGGAGGGAGTCTTATAATGGGAGGTCTTATAAGGGGGGTTCCACTGTACTACCACTTTCAGCCTTCAAGCCAGAGCTGTCGAAAGGTGCCCTGGGTTCTCGCAGTCAGAACGAGTTGATTGAGATCAACGACATGGTGAAGAGCAAGGAGATCAGCCAGAAACAGGCCCGCATGCTCTTCAACTCCTGGCAGCAGCGCTACGGCAAAAAAACCTCCGCCAGCTTCAAGGACAGACAGGTCAGTGAGCTGGATATGGGATAAGACGCGGTCTCCACAGTTATTGTTCTTTGCGTTTCCCTAGAGTTTCTCCACAGTTATTGTTCTTTGCGTTTCCCTAGAGTTTCTCCACAGTTATTGTTCTTTGCGTTTCCCTAGAGTTTCTCCAGAGTTGTTCTTTGCCTTTCCCTAGAGTTTCTCCAGAGTTGTTGTTCTTTGCGTTTCCCTAGAGTTTCTCCAGAGTTATTGTTCTTTGCGTTTCCCTAGAGTTTATCCAGAGTTATTGTTCTTTGTGCTTCCCTAGAGTTTATCCAGAGTTATTGTTCTTTGTGCATCCCTAGAGTTTATCCAGAGTTATTGTTCTTTGTGCTTCTCTAGAGTTTCTCCAGAGTTATTGTTCTTTGTGCTTCCCTAGAGTTTATCCAGAGTTATTATTCTTTGTGCTTCCCTAGAGTTTATCCAGAGTTATTGTTCTTTGTGCTTCCCTAGAGTTTCTCCAGAGTTATTATTCTTTGTGCTTCCCTAGAGTTTCTCCGGAGTTATTGTTCTTTGCATTTCTTTAGAGTTTCTCCAGAGTTATTGTTCTTTGTGCTTCCCTAGAGTTTATCCAGAGTTATTATTCTTTGTGCTTCCCTGGAGTTTATCCAGAGTTATTGTTCTTTGTGCTTCCCTAGAGTTTCTCCAGAGTTATTGTTCTTTGCGCTTCCCTAGAGTTTATCCAGAGTTATTATTCTTTGTGCTTCCCTAGAGTTTCTCCAGAGTTATTGTTCTTTGTGCTTCCCTAGAGTTTATCCAGAGTTATTGTTCTTTGTGCTTCCCTAGAGTTTATCCAGAGTTATTGTTCTTTGTGCTTCCCTAGAGTTTATCCAGAGTTATTATTCTTTGTGCTTCCCTAGAGTTTATCCAGAGTTATTGTTCTTTGTGCTTCCCTAGAGTTTATCCAGAGTTATTATTCTTTGTGCTTCCCTAGAGTTTCTCCAGAGTTATTGTTCTTTGCATTTCTTTAGAGTTTCTCCAGAGTTATTATTCTTTGTGCTTCCCTGGAGTTTATCCAGAGTTATTGTTCTTTGTGCTTCCCTAGAGTTTATCCAGAGTTATTATTCTTTGTGCTTCCCTAGAGTTTCTCCAGAGTTATTGTTCTTTGTGCTTCCCTAGAGTTTATCCAGAGTTATTGTTCTTTGTGCTTCCCTAGAGTTTATCCAGAGTTATTATTCTTTGTGCTTCCCTAGAGTTTATCCAGTTATTGTTCTTTGTGCTTCCCTAGAGTTTATCCAGAGTTATTATTCTTTGTGCTTCCCTAGAGTTTCTCCAGAGTTATTGTTCTTTGTGCTTCCCTAGAGTTTCTCCAGAGTTATTGTTCTTTGTGCTTCCCTAGAGTTTATCCAGAGTTATTGTTCTTTGTGCTTCCCTAGAGTTTATCCAGTTATTGTTCTTTGTGCTTCCCTAGAGTTTCTCCAGAGTTATTATTCTTTGTGCTTCCCTAGAGTTTCTCCGGAGTTATTGTTCTTTGCATTTCTTTAGAGTTTCTCCACAGTCATTGTTCTTTGCGTTTCTCTAGAGTTTCTCCAGAGTTGTTGTTCTTTGCGTTTCCCCAGAGTTTCTCCAGAGTTATTGCTCTTTGTGTTTCCCCAGAGTTTCTCCAGAGTTATTGCTCTTTGTGTTTCCCTAGAGTTTCACTAGTTTTCTTTTTCTTTTAAATGGTTCTTTGCTATTGTACATTCTGAGGGAGGTGCAAAGGGGTGTAATGAGAGTCGTGTGACGTTATGTCATCAGATTCCATTGTATGTGGGATTAGATGGACTTCTGAGACAAGTGCTCCATGCATGTTGCTTTTTTCTTTCTTTCTTTTTTGTTTTAATGCATAACTACTGTTGTTGTTTTTTGACTGCTGTATCCTGAATAACTGACATCTGAAGTATATATGCATGAATGCTCAAACATGAGAAGAGAGATAGAGAGAGACAGAGACAGAGAGACAGACAGACAGACAAAGTGTGTGTGTGTGTGCATTTACATGAATGCTTATCTGTGTGCTTGCGTGTGTGCATGAGCACGCATTCATGCGCATCTACATGAATGTTCCTACATGTGTGTGTGGGTTATGTGTGTGTCAGCATGTCTGTGTTTGTCTGTACATGTAGCTATATATGTATCTGATCTGTACGTATCTGTATTAAAATATGGATGTGTGTGTGTGTGTGTGTGTGCAGAAGGAGCTGACAAAAATGAAGACAGAGTACATGAAGGTGCAGGATGCACTGAAGGAGCAGGACAAGCCCTCCAGCAAGAATCTGTTTCAGCGCCTGGGCCTAGGAGGGTGCCCCGCCAAACCCACCATCAAACTGGACATTTCTGTAAGCCACATTTGTCATCATTTTCTGTCTTCTTCTTCCTCGTCGATCACATCAGATGGAGATGCCAGCAGCCCGCACGAATGCAGCAGTCGCCTGGCGATCAGTTAGGTTTCCCTGCAGCTTTTCCCTCAGCGGTGTTGGGTCTGGCCACATTTCTTGTCTGGGGACATTGTGGAGTGGGCAATGTTGAAGAACATGTTCTACATTCATGAGGTCTGCTCCGCATGGGCATGCTTCGATCTCTCCAATTCTAAATTTGCTGAAAAGGTGGGCGCGAAGTCAGTTGTGCCATGTTCTCAGTCTGATCAGGATGACCCGGTCCACTCTGCTGAGCTTGTGGTAGGGATCAGCCGGGTTACATTTTGGATGGCTGAAAACAATGAAAGCGTGGCTGCATGACCCGAGGGCCCCTTTCTTCTTTGGGAGTTTGCTATTTGTTAGTATCAATGTGTGACCACTTTAAAATCAAACTCGGTATTTCAGTGAGTGACTTTTAAAAAATGAATTCCTTTTTTTATTCCTATGTGAATTATTTGCTGTTGTTTTGTTTTTTTCACCATGATAAACATTGACATATATCCTATGACAAATTGATGCACTGTGAGTTTTGAACTTTGGGTGAACTGTTGCAGGAGCCTGCCTTGCAGCGTCCAACCAAGAAGAAACCCAAGGTGTTCACCAAGTCAGCCTCCACCAGCCAGCTGTACCCCCCGTCCCCTGACCGTGCCAGCAACGCCAGCACCATCAGTGAGTTCCACTGCACCACCTGCACTAACGTGATAAAGCACCACTGCCCTTGGTCAGAACATATTCACCCACATTGGCAGTTTGCCCTTCGTGCTGAAAGATGACTACCATATTTTACGGACTATACAGCGATACTTTTTTCCTAGACTGAGACCACTGTGCCTTATAATGTGACTGATAATATTGTAAGAAATTATAATAACAACATCTAATTTTGTGTAAAATTTGGGGGGTGCGCCTTATAATCGGGTGTGCCTTGTAGTCCGTAAGATACGGTACCCACAAAGGATTCGTGTGACCAGATGCTCTTTGGTGTTGTAATGGGTCCAGAGATAGCTGTCAAGGCCAGTGGAATCATGTAAAGTTCTTTGACAGTTTGTACCAAGCAGAGGGTCAAGTGTGTTTGAGGTTGTTGATCTGCAACTGCTGGTGTTACGAAAAATAGTAACCCACATAGAATATTGAAACCAAGGTCAAAATATTTCCTGGAGAAAGTAGCCCCAGATCAGATTTCTACAGTTACTTTCCATTCCATAGAAATGTATATTATAAAACTAGAAAAATGACCTGGGTCTAATTTCTTGTGAGATTATTGACCATTGCTTCATTTTTGTACAGGGGTGATATTTTTCATAATGCCTGTACTCATGCGTAAGCAATGAATATATGCTCACTGGTTAAGTTAACAGTAACTTGGGGTTTCATATGAACACAACATTTTAATAAGTACAACCAGAAAGACAAAGAATCAACAACAACAACAACAACATACAGTATTTATACGGCGCTAAATCTTGATAGAAATCAAATCGAAGCGCACACACACGTTGAACATTCACAACGCATTCAAACAGAGACACTATACAAAAACGAACAAGAAGATAACAGACACGCGTATGCGAAATAGACCTAAAGGGAAGAAAGAGGAGGGAAAGAGAGAATACTGCACAAACAGCAACCTTGGATCACCCGAAGGTGCCGATGGGACCCATCATTGGCTTTTTGAGAGGATATCCTCAGTCTTAAGTGGGAATCAGGTTGTGGACTCCTTGTACCATTGTCAGTGTTTGTTACTTATTGCTGGTTGCTGTTTGTGCATTATTTCTCCAGGTTCCAGTAGCTCCTCGCGGGACAGTGGGTGGAGTCAGGGATCACGCGACAGTCGCCTGTCCAGCACATACGAGTGTGACAGTGAGGTCAGTCGCGGTCAACAGTATTGACTTGGTATAGAATAATGGTGGGCCATTAATGGAACAAAGAGTGTTTGGTTCATTTTGTTCTGTGTTTCACATGGGTGTGTTTGTGTGTTATCATAGATTTGTTTGCTAAGCGCTAGGGTGGTTTTTGCTATAAGAAACGTTATCAAAGTTAAAGTTCTCCTGCTGCTACTTATAATGTGATGAAGATTGTTGCTGTTTTTTGAAGTTGAATGGATCTTGCAGGATAAATAAGGCAGCATTGGTTGGGCTTTTATTGTCCTGATTGGGGCAGTGGATGGATGCCTTGTGCCTCCATACGGGGAGCTGGACGACCCCGCCCCCTCCACGAGTCTCTCCCCGTGGGGATACCAGGGGGTTCTTTCGTAGAAATAGTTGTCCCACCTTCTGGAGGTTCTGTGCTTGTAATTTCCTCTAATCTGTCACTCTCTTTGACTCTGCCTTTTCCCTTTGCTTTCTGTCATCTACTGTCTTTCTGACTTATTCTCCTTTCTTAAAAAAATTCTACCAAATAATTTTTCTCCTTTGAGCTCCTCCGAAATCGGAATGTGTTGCTGTACGCAGTGGAGAGACCTGTGAAAACTGAAAAATGGACACATACATACCTTACCCATAATGGCCATATGGCCTGCAAAAGAAAATTGTCCTGATACAAAATTTTGTAAACTACCAAGAGTGTCAAGCCAGTAAACCGATGTAGAGTGAAACTTTGGGATATGGCAATGGAAAGAGAACATTCAGATGGGGTAAATGAAATAGAAAGGTGTGCATGTGTGTGTGATAATACTTGAGAGTTAATGGTCCTGTAGGTTTGAAGACTTGTGTACTTCTGATGCACAAATGCTTCTTGTTCATTTCAGGCCTACACATAGCTCATGGTAAGCCTTTTATTTGGGTTTGGCAACAGTGAACTTTAATCTTCTTTTCCATTTTCTTTACCTTTGGCCTTGGTTTGTTCATGGATGTCTGTGTGAAGCAGGGCTGTATTCAGCACACCTTCACTACTTCTTGTAATGTAACTGCTGTATTTGTTTGTCATTGTTCACTTTCCATGCTTGCTTGTCTGTGTCTGATCTTGTCTTGCAGCATGGCAAAGCGATTCACAGAATGACTGACAATGAGCATCATAATTTTTGCTTATGCCGGCTGATGTTGGATTGTGGGTTTTTGCTTGGGATTTGACAAAGCATGTGTACTTGACACTGTGCTTAACACCACAGATTTGTTTGTGGCCTTCTTGTTTTTACTGACCCAGAAAGACAACTTCTTAAATTGAGGCAACAATGTTTATTTTACGAAGCTCATTCCTTGCCAGCTTTGAAGATCATATATCCACTATTTTCTTGGTTTTGGTCTTGGTGATAGTTGAAAGAGCCACATTGTGGCATTATATCAACGGAAACTAGGGGAGAGCACACTCTAATCTATGATTATGACCTGGCCAGCCAGCACCCATTCAACGTGCAGCCAGCATGATGCCATGCCCCAGCAACTGAAACTAACTAAACTTTTCTTTTACTACTCTCAAAAGTCAAAATGGGCTGCTGTTTTGTATACAGCCAAGATAATGTCAAGTGCAAGTGACGTCTAGACTTCTCATAAACTATGGTTGTTGTTCGAGGCACTCAGCAAGCAGCATTATTGCTTGTGATGCAGTTTAAGTCTACATCATGTGAAATAGCATGAGAACCTGAAAATCAGCATGAAGCTACGATTCTTCACAGTCTGTCATGGCCTTTCAGCGGGTCTATGAAAAGGTGCATGTGCATGTCTGTAGATGTTTGATGTCCTAAACTACAGTGGAGCACAGTTGCAGTGGTAAACATGATTACCTTCTCAATGTTTCTAATGTGTTTGGCACTGTTAAGGCAATATTTGTTTTAATAATTGGCTTGCATGGGTGACTTTTTTTCACATTCCAAAATTAAAGAAACACACACACACACACACACACAATTCAAGTTGCAGTTTAGCTCCCACTCCCCCTCGTCAAAGTCTTTTTAAAGACGAAAGTTTGGTTTTATTCACCATAGTTATTATTTATTTCATCTTCATGTGCTTGTGTGAGTGTAGCGTTTTGATGTTTTTTTTAGTTCAATTGTTTATTCAGTTTTATGAAACAAACCCCAACCTGACACTAACCCTATCCCTTTCCAGAGCAAGGCAGAATGTTGCTTCTTGGAGAACATTTTCAGCAAGAAAATTTGGTGGGGGTTAGCTAAACTGCAACTTTGCCAAAACTGTGCATAAAAAAACCCTGTTAATGCTATGTTTGAATGGAATGGCAATGCATGTTGTGCATGCTCACGTTGTGTGTGTTGTGTGTTGGCGGCTGCACAGAAAGAGGAGGTCTTTGAACAGCCTGAAAGCATGTACAGGAGAGGAACAACTAGAGATTCTACGGTATTTCTATTTTCATTTTGTTTCCTTTTTTCCTCATGCTGTTACTTTCTTCTTGGGTTGTTTTTTTCCTTTCTCTCCATTGTCTTACTGTCTCTCCATTGTCTTACTGTCTCTCCATTGTCTTACTGTCTCTCCATTGTCTTACTGTCTCTCCATTGTCTTACTGTCTCTCCATTGCCTTACTGTCTCTCCATTGTCTTACTGTCTCTCCATTGTCTTACTGTCTCTCCATTGGCTTACTGTCTCTCTTTTGTCTTACTGTCTCTCTTTTGTCTTACTGTCTCTCCATTGTCTTACTGTCTCTGCATTGTCTTACTGTCTCTCCATTGTCTTACTGTCTCTCCATTGCCTTACTGTCTCTCCATTGTCTTACTGTCTCTCCATTGCCTTACTGTCTCTCCATTGTCTTACTGTCTCCATTGTCTTACTGTCTCTCCATTGCCTTACTGTCTCTCCATTGCCTTACTGTCTCTCCATTGTCTTACTGTCTCTCCATTGGCTTACTGTCTCTCCATCTTACTGTCTCTCCATTGCCTTACTGTCTCTCCATTGTCTTACTGTCTCTCCATTGCCTTACTGTCTCTCCATTGCCTTACTGTCTCTCCATTGTCTTACTGTCTCTCCATTGCCTTACTGTCTCTCCATTGCCTTACTGTCTCTCCATTGCCTTACTGTCTCTCCATTGTCTTACTGTCTCTCCATTGCCTTACTGTCTCTCCATTGCCTTACTGTCTCTCCATTGCCTTACTGTCTCTTTCTACTTCTCTGCCTTTAGCCTTGTCTTTAGCTAATGCCTCCATCACTTCTGCTTATCGGATTAAAAACACCTTGTATCTCTCTGTTTATCAGGCTGAAACTTCTGCATTTCTGTTAATTGTTTTTCCCTGTCTGATTGGCTTCATCTCATCATATTTGTTAGGTAATTAAATCGTCTATTTTTCTGATCACTTAATTGATTTGTCTGTTTGTCTGATTTATTTTGATTTATTTGTCTGCCTGCCTGGAAACCGTTTTGTCTGGATGAGTTTAACTGTTTATCTGTTTGTCATTATGATACTGTCTGTCTGTCAGTGGAATTCATTGACCTGTCTACTTTTGTGTTTTTGACACTTTGACGTTTATTGTCAGTCTAACTTCATTATTTTGCCTTTATCGATCTGTCTAACTTTTTATTTGTCTGTTTGACTCTATTGCATTTTATTTCTTGTATTTTCTTTTGCTTTGATTTATATCATTTATTGTGTTTTTATACTTAAGTTATTATTGTTAATTTCTTCCCTTTTGAGAAGCAAAAAAAAGAAGTAAATATATCGGGGCCTCTTTCAGTACAAATAGTTCTCCCACCTTCTGGAAGTTCTTTGTGAGCAACTGTCACTCTTTTTCACTCTGCCCTCGGTCTTTTCTTTTATTTACTGTCCTCCATATGTCTTTTTCCTTATTCACCCATTCTTTTGCCTTATGTCAAGAAACTCGGGACTTCCCGAATCGCCATCTCATGTGACACATTATGAACTTGGTATCATTTCGCCATTTTTTATTGCTGCGCACCCGTATGCATATGTTTGTTCTGAAGCAATCACTGAATATTGAATGTGAAATGATGTTAAATTTTGTGGAAATGAAAGCTTAGTTTGGCATGAAAAGTGGCCCTTAAGTTGATGTTTGTATGTGGGGAATGGGGAAGACTCAAAAGTACACTGGCTCTGTGTGTTACCTAATTTTGTTCATAATTTATAAAGTGGCCCTTAAGTTGATGTTTGTATGTGGGCAATGGGGAAGACTCAAAAGTACACTGGCTCTGTGTGTTACCTAATTTTGTTCATAATTTATAAAGTGGCCCTTAAGTTGATGTTTGTATGTGGGCAATGGGGAAGACTCAAAAGTACACTGGCTCTGTGTGTTACCTAACTTTGTTCATAATTTGAAAAGTGGCCCTTAAGTTGATGTTTGTATGTGGGCAATGGGGAAGACTCAAAAGTACACTGGCTCTGTGTGTTACCTAATTTTGTTCATAATTTATAAAGTGGCCCTTAAGTTGATGTTTGTATGTGGGCAATGGGGAAGACTCAAAAGTACACTGGCTCTGTGTGTTACCTAACTTTGTTCATAATTTGAAAAGTGGCCCTTAAGTTGATGTTTGTATGTGGGCAATGGGGAAGACTCAAAAGTACACTGGCTCTGTGTGTTACCTAACTTTGTTCATAATTTGAAAAGTGGCCCTTAAGTTGATGTTTGTATGTGGGCAATGGGGAAGACTCAAAAGTACACTGGCTCTGTGTGTTACCTAATTTTGTTCATAATTTGAAAAGTGGCCCTTAAGTTGATGTTTGTATGTGGGCAATGGGGAAGACTCAAAAGTACACTGGCTCTGTGTGTTACCTAATTTTGTTCATAATTTATACGCAATGTGGGAGGCCAGGGGCAGATTGAAGAGGATGGGGAAGAAGGGTTGGGGATGAGAAGAGGATGGGAGGGGGGGGGGGGGTGTTTATTGGTAAGATGAACTTTGCTTTTATTATTTCCTTGTGTGCCTTGATGTTTGTTTTCTGATAATTTTGTTTTGTTCAAATGCATGGATATTTTGTTTTCTGTTGCCATTGTTGTATCATGAGACCGCAGTGTAGTTTCTCTTGTTGAGATGCTATAGTAATTTTGACTTTGACTTTGACACACAGACACTTTTGTTATGGGCATTATCATAATCATACTGGATACGTCACAATTATTTCAATCATTGTACAGATACAGCTTATACTGACAATGTGGATTTGTGCAGAAACGAGCGTCGCTGGGTCACCTGTATCTACAGCAGGTGCAGGAGGAGGAGGAAGTGGAAAAGCCAGCCCCCACCCTCCCCCCACGATATCAACGTCCCCCCATGCCTCTGCCCTCAGTCCGCAGTGATTCTAAGGGCCACTCCTACCGGACATGAAGAACAAAATGCAGCCTTAGATTCCTGCTTCAGCCTGAAAGTGCAGCTAAAGGGCAGCGATAACGCAGATTCTTATGCAGACTGCATAAAAGCATCTCAAACAGATGTGTTGCAAACTGTATTCTTGTCTTCAGAGGTACACCGTCAGATACAATGAACTGGAAGTTTTAAGTTTAAAAAAACTACCTGCCCACAAAGGAGAGAGAGAGAAATGTCTGTGTGCATCATCCGATGAAGTGTTCCATTTTGGTTGGCTCGCTTGTTTGCATGAATACTGCTGTGACTTGAAAGGCACAACAACCAGCCCGATACTTTACCTGAACATGCTTTTTCTCACCTTCTTAGCTGAAAAGGAAGGGACGAAGACTCCACGCATGCTGTCAAAGAAATAAACAATGGTAGCTGGCCTGCCTGTTAACATATCCCAGCTGAAGCTTGAAGCTCACCCCTGATTTGTTGCATTTGCTTTGAGGCGCACCACCCAATACAACGAATTGAAGGTCTATAATTATGATATACTGTGTCCATCTCTAATGGAGACAGAAATGTCTGTACGTGTCTTTGGAATTTAGCTGCCATTTTTGCTGGCTTGCTTATATACATTGCTGTGACTGTTCAGTCTGCCTCAAAGTATTATTTCAGTTGGAAATTGTTACCATGTTCATTTTTCATGAGGTGCCAATGGTGGAACCAGTTTAGTGAGTCTTTTCTCTTTGTGACGAGAACAAGTCATGCACCTTGCCCTTTGCCTTACTCTTTATTTAATGCAAGCTCTTTCATGTGGGGCAGTGGGTGGATGCCTCATGCCTCCATACGGGGAGCTGGACGACCCCGCCCCCTCCACGAGTCTTTCCCTGTGGGGATACCCGAGGGTCTTTCATAAAAATAGTTCCCCCACCTTCTGGAAGTTCAGTGCTTGAAACTTCCCCTAATTTGCCAATCTCTTTGACTCTGCCTTTTCCCTTTGCTTTCTATCATCTACTGGTACTATTTTTCTGACTTATTGGCTCATTCTCCTGCCTTTTAACAAAAAGTTCCTCCAACTAATTTTTCTCCTGTGAGCTCCTCCAAAATCGGAATGTGTCGGCTGTATGCAGTGGGGAGACCAGCAAAAACTGAAAACCGGACACACACATACCTTACCCATATGGCCTGGGAACGCAGAAGAAGAAGAAGAAGCTCTTTCATGCTTTCTCAGGTATATCTTGTCTGCTGTTATTGATGTGCAAGTTGTAACCTTATACCCATTTTACTCCCCTGCCCTACCTTTTAGCACACATTTATGTATTGCATAGTGCCTCTTCCTCCTCCCCTTTCCAGGGCAACTCTACTATCTTTTAAAATTTCTTGACAGCGAGCAAAGTGAAACCATTTCATTCTCATTTGTACCCAGTCCATTCTCTAAAAGAGACATTGGAGATCTACCCATACCTAACTAATTCCATTTATCCTATATCAATCAATCCATCAATCATTTATTATGTCCTCAAGTACAGGATAACTTTCTTACGGAATGTCACACACATATAAAAGAAAGAACACAAATATAGAGTATATTTTAGTTCTTTGGTCTCTAAAGTAAAAATGGGCATATCCAATTGTTCTCGAGCGGCCACAGTATCCTCCTATCCGTTCCTCTGTGTAAACTTTGTTTTAGCCTGTCCTGTCTGCTATTTTCTGCTCCCCCCAAAGAGAAAACTAAATGCTCCGTTTTCCTTAGAAATATGTGTGACAGTTCCTCCTCTTGACGGTTATAATAATAATAATAATAATAATAATTAGCATTTATAGCGCCTAATCTTAAAAAAGCCCTAAGCGCATACAATAATAAATGAATAAACCAGCAAGCAATATAAATAAATGAATGACACAAATATATTATACACACACGCGCACGTATGCACGCCACACGCACGCACTAAACACATGCACGCACACACTACACACACACACACACACACATGAACGCACTACACGCACACACACATGCACAAACAAACAAACAAACAATCTGCAGCATCACAGTCAGATGTAAATTGGGAGACGGAGAATTGTGCTACATGACTTGGGTATTGTTAGGGTTTTCTCCCCACCATCTGGACGACAGGGTAAAGAGGAATACTGCCGACTCATTGTTATCCTCACACTGAGGAGACTAAATGGGGAGCAACTGTGTGGAGGAAGCTGTAAATGTCTATGGTTTTCTGGGTAAACCAAAGTTATGTCAGTAATGCAAAATGGAGCTTATGTATGTGTATGATTGTAAATGTGAATGCTGTTTTTTCTGAAATGCCCGTGCTTTTGTTGTTGTTGTTGTTGCAATTTTTGGTGTGTGTGAACTTCATACTTAAGGGTGTGGTTGCTGATTGTGAGAACTTCACTGTTTCTGTGGAGGAAAGAACAGATGACTGTGTGATGGCATCCTAGGAACAAAATGAATTAACTAACCAACAAACATGTTCTGTGCATGTTTGCACAAGGTGCAAACGGACAACTTTTAAGCAAATATTCACACGCGACAGTTATTTATACCGTATGCTCAGCGTGCACTCTCGACTGTAGAGTTGCAGTATCAAATGCTCATGATTATCCTTTTGCTTTTTTGACATTATGTAAATGTGCATCTATGCACTCTACAAGCGACCAAATCTTACACTGTTCTAAATGTGTTGTGGATAGTTAGTTGAACTATAGTAGACTCTGTAGTTGACATTGACACTGACACTTTACTTGAGATCACCAATACAACGAGACAAAAGTCAACTGGGAGAAATTAACGCATTAAAACATAGACAAAGCTAAAATTTGTTTGTTAAATTGCCTCCTTCTATAGATCACAGTTCCATGTGAGATAATACATTTTGACAAAAATTATTTATCAAGAAGATAATTTTTAGAGAAAATACATTTAGATTAATAAAATTAATCAGTATTGTCCATTGTAAAAATGCATGCATACTTTACTAGCTCCTTTGATGACATTCTCTATGCGGGGATTGTCTTTAGCCATGACAAGCTCCTAGCATAACATCATCAGTCACTAAAATCCTCCGAAGTCGGAATGTGGCTGCCCACATGGTGATCAAAAACGGTCACACACGTAATGTTCTCATCCCTAGCTGGTGCATTTGTACCATAGCGTTCAAGTGCTTCAGCTGATGGGATGATCCTTGGAGTGTTTTATCCAGGGTACGATAACAACAGACCTTATTTGGGATTATTTTTCAAGGCATTAAAAGGGGCATTCCATTGTATAGACATGTACATCAGTTGACGTTTTAGAATTTTCTCACATTGTTTGAATAGTAACAGAATCTATTTTACAACTGGTCTATATATGAACAGAATAATTGTCTGACAATATATGTGTATCATTACGTTTATGAAGATTTCAGTGGCTGTGGTGAAGCATGCTAATCATTGTCTGACAATATGTGTATAATTACGTTTATAAGATTTCAGTGGCTGTGGTGAAGCATGCTAATCATTGTCTGACAATATGTGTATAATTACGTTTATGAAGATTTCAGTGGCTGTGGTGAAGCATGCTAATCATTGTCTGACAATATGTGTATCTTACGTTTATGAAGATTTCAGTGGCTGTGGTGAAGCATGCTAATCATTGTCTGACAATATGTGTATATTACGTTTATGAAGATTTCAGTGGCTGTGGTGAAGCATGCTAATCATTGTCTGACAATATGTGTATCATTACGTTTATGAAGATTTCAGTGGCTGTGGTGAAGCATGCTAATCATTGTCTGACAATATGTGTATCATTACGTTTATGAAGATTTCAGTGGCTGTGGTGAAGCATGCTAATCATTGTCTGACAATATGTGTATCATTACGTTTATGAAGATTTCAGTGGCTGTGGTGAAGCATGCTAATCATTGTCTGACAATATGTGTATAATTACGTTTATGAAGATTTCAGTGGCTGTGGTGAAAGCATGCTAATCATTATTGCCTTAACCGGCATTGGTATATCCTATTTTTATATGGCCATGGAAATCATTGCTTGTCTCGAGAAGTGGGACCAGTATAACGGACAACATTGTGAAACTTATCAAGAAATCTGGGTAATACTTACTAGGTGCTGTGCATGCGCAATTGGAAGCAGCTGCTCTCTGTGATATTTTGTGTGTGCATTTTAATGATCACTGTATATTCTCTTTTATGCATGTTTTTTTTTACATTGATGAGTGTAATTTCCTTTTACCTGGAGTTATTTTGTATAATATAAATGTCTTAGTCCCTTGGCTGTATTATGCTTATATTTCTATGAATATTTGGATTCAGGAGTGTACAGAGAAAAGTGTCTCTTTTTGTAGATTTATTTGATGCCTAAACGATTTTTACCACTTTTTTGTCCACCATGTTTTCCCAACATGTATGTGTTTTCTTTGGTGAATCGTTATATTGAATGAGTTTATGTCATGTCCTGACTACTTATAACAAGACAACTGTTTTAAAGTATGTACTTAATCTAGATTCTAAATCAGAAACAGGAATTTATAACATTTTGTTGTTGTTACCAAGACACATGCGACATTGCAAAAAGAAAAGAAAAGGATTTGAATCAAATGTTGCTGCATCTGAGTATAACACACAAAACAGCCAATTGAAGATTGGAGTTAAAATGAATTACCCGGCATATCAATTGGATAAAAGAATGTCTTGTTCTTTATTTCTTTCTTCTTGAATGCAGACTTTCCTGTGAAAGGAAGAGATCCAGGTTTGCCTGAACAGTCTCATACAACTTGTTTCTTTTGTTGATGACAACACCACAATCCCACATTGTAACTGTTTCCCTGGGCCTGTATTCACGTTGAGATAGCATGAGACTTAGCATGATGCTAACTTAGAAGCTCTTCCAATGTCCTATAGGATTTAATAGGACTTTTGAAAGAGCTTCTAAGTTAGCATCATGCTAAGTCTCATGCTATCTCAATGTGAATACAGGCCCTGGTTAATAATGACAGCAAAGTGGATAATGTATTAGTCTTGGTGGCTGTCTGAATGCTCTATTGTACATACAACTGAATATGGTGCTAATTTGCTTTGATTTACATAAGCTTTAGCTTCTTTGCTTTTAATCTACGCATAGGATACTAACAAACTTTATTTTTTACAAGCAGTTTCCCTTTTGAAAAAAATCTGTGCCAGAAATGTCTTTTTGTTGTTGATGCATTGCTATTTTTGTTTCTGACATAAACATTTTTGGATGAGTCTGCTTTCAAAATTGTGCTAGCTATGAAGTTGTAGATATTTTTATGAAACTGAACACTCGGTCTTAATTGAAATCAGCCATCATAGGCGACTGTTAGCGGTGTGTTAGACAAATTTACTCACAAAACTATTTATCATTAATTTTCCCTTGTGATTGTGAATGGATCTTTACTTACATGCACATGTTTATGATGTTGTGTGTGTGTTGTCAATATACGTTACTTTACTGAGAAATGTGTGTGTGTTGTGTTGTGTTGTGTTGTGTTGTATTGTGTTGTGTTGTGTTGTGTTGTGTTGTGTGTGTGTGTGTAAATATACATTACTTTGCTGAGAATTTTAGCAATGTGTTGATTTTTCTTAATGATATTCTGCTTTTTAAAGTATTTACGTAAACTAAACAAAAATTTATTTTCCAAAAGGGCTATTAAATTAATGATGTGTCCATGGAACTGTCATAGAAATATTTGCTCTTATAAATCAATGTTTGGTTTTTATTATAAAGTATGATGAAATTTTTGTCATGGAAATATTCGCTCTTATGAATCAATGTTTGGTGATTAAATTTACCAAGATTATTGGTTCTTCTTCCAAATTATAGAATTACATAATAACACCTATGAATTACATAATAACACATATCGTTACCTCTCTTTTTACGATTTTGTTCATTAATAGGGTGCCCTTGTTTATTAGGCGCATAGGTCGAATGTGGAGAAAAAAATATTGCCTTATAGTCCAATCATTACGGTACTAACAATGGATTATTTTGTTTGTGCCTGTCTAGTCTCTTCATCTAATCCGTCCATTAATCGCCTTCATACTTCATTTAGTTTTATTATTCAAAGGCTCTGAATCACAACTATGTTATGCACTCAAGTGTGTTTCTTGCACTGATTTAGAAAGCTTTATGGTAAATATTTTATGGGGCTAAGTATTAACTGAATTATATAATTGTTTTGTAACCATAGCAACTGATCCAAAACCAAACTTGTTTGTACAATATCTTCTGTTGAATTTTAAACAAGATCGCTAATTTAGTTTGATTTTCTTTATATAAACATATTATGTTTCAGATGTACACTAGTCTTGTACAAGGGCTTACATTTTTCTCTGTCTGCGTGTAAATGTGTTGCAGCTCTAGTAAGTAAAACGGCATTTAGTGTTTTAGATCCATAAAGGTTTGTGCAAAAATAACATATTGTGATGTTTGATTTCATGTGTGCAAAATTGCAACAGAGCACTCAACACAATCCACTCGCATTCTCACACACACTTCATCCAACACCCATTGCAGACTTGGGGAGTCTTGCTCAAGTATTTAGTCTTTGGACACGTATTCAAACTGTCAACGTGTGTGACACAACAGACACATGAGAGAAGGAGGGATTGTGCGAGTCGGAAAACTTGAGCATGTTCAACTTTGAAGAGGTTGTGGCTGCACAGACCAAGGTGTGGCTGTGAGCAACCAGGGAGAAAAGCCACTGCAGGGCACAGATGATTTATTTATTGATTTTTACATTGATGAGGGGAAAATAAAAACAACAAATTGAAGAGATTCTATTGTTTCTTCGAGAGCATTTTGCAGAAAAGCTTGAGTTGAGCAAATAGGGCAGGCTGCAACCTTCCTCCAAAGAGGTCTATAGTATCATATTTTACGGAATATATTTGGTACTTTATTTATAGCCACAGAGGTGTCTCTGTGAAATTTGTGTTGCTCCCACCTGGAGAGCGTGTCGCAGCCAGAGGCACGCCACCCCCTTTTTTTTTTTTTGGCATGCCATTTTTGTGACTGATGAGGAAGGAGGGGGGGGGGGGGGGGGGGGGCAGTAAATTTTGACCAAATGACAACTTTTTTGCTGCCACTGGGTTTAACGTGTGCTAAGTGCATGGGCACATGGGACCTCGGTTTATCGTCTCATCCGAAAGACTCCACGTTCAGACCATAAGGCCTAGTGCAGAGTGAGAGGAAAAATCCCCTGTACCCAGGTTCGAACTCGGGTTTACTGTACACGATGCGAACGCGCTACCTCTGTGCCTCTACACCACCACATATGACAATAATTTCTTTAGCTGAGACCATTGCACCTACAATATGACTACTAATGTAGTAACAAACTACAAAATCAGAATTCTGTGTAAAATTTGGGTGGCGCACCTAAATGTGATGTGCCTTATATTGAATAAAATACAGTAATCACAACAGAATAAGACCAATGAACGTAAGCAAAACAAGTCAACACTTGAGCAAGATCCTCCAGCAACTCTGACTGTGGCTTAACATATTCCTCATGTGTCCTTCAACAACAGATTGCAGACTGTGTGACTGGCTGGTACGCTCTTTATTCATCCATTCATTCGCTGGCAGTAAAACTCTAAAACACTCTGTAATCTAAAACAGCTGCCGCTGCTGTGTGTGTTGTGACATGACACTAAGAACAGATCATCACAGACGTCTACTAACAACATGCGTGATTCATGATGTGACAAGGCGAAGCGACACTCTTGCATGGACAAGCAACAACTGGATGGAAATGGCTGGCATGTCTGAGAAAATGCACATCATAGGACAACAAATGCAATGCACTGAACATACACGTTGCCATGATATCACTCACAGCAGATTACACATGATAACTAAAATACCCAACGACTATTTAGTATTTACATGAGCATTGTTCCTTCAGAGTTCTTTCCAATATGTACACTCTCAACAATACACATTATATACAGGTCAACAAAACATATGTTCTTTTCATGATTATGTGTGCATAATTGTATAAAGCCATGATTAATAAAATGCAACAAGCCAGTTTTGAAACTTTTCCTTTTGCCTCATATACACACACACACTTGTTTTCAGTCTCTCATTTAACAATTTAAAAAATGCCATTCAGTCTTTGTCAGGTGACGAATGTTTAACAAATGATGAAATGTAATTTTTGGTTTGTTTGGTAGGCTTAAATATCAACAGAAAAAAAAAGAAGATAATCAGACAAAATGATATGGTAAAAGATTGAGGAATTTAATCAAGTTGTTATGAACAAATGTAGATCTACATCATACACGAAATATCTTTGAAATTATTCGCAAATAAAGAATTTGTTCCTTAGACTTTTTAAGTAAGAAAATAAACACTTCTGGGTCTGTATTCACGTTGAGATAGCATGATACTTAGCATCATGCTAACTTAGAAGCTCTTCCAAAAGTCCTATTAAATCCTATAGGACATTGGAAGAGCTTCTAAGTTAGCATCATGCTAAGTCTCATGCTATCCCAACGTGAATACAGGCCCAGGTTTCCTTTAAGAGTTAAAAGGTTGAAAACAGTGAAATACTACTAAAGTACAATGCATGCAACTGAAAGTATAAACAATCTTATATTATAGAGCACCAATTACACAATTTTAATAATTCTTACTCCACATTTACCTTCAAATGGCCAATATAAATTATTATGCCTATTACGTGATCATTTTCCTTGTATCTTTATAGACGAGTTAAAGACCCCACAAACAAAACATTTCTCCACAAGAAAAGCAAAGGTTGGGCTGAAATGAAGGTCTACAGCATACAGGCTTTATTCATACATCAACCCTTTTTCTTCATTTACGTTCATATTAGAAATAAAGGTCTACGGCATACAGGCTTTATTCATACGTCAACCCTTTTTCTTCATTTACGTTCATATTAGAAATGAAGGTCTACAGCTTACAGGCTTTATTCATACGTCAACCCTTTTTCTTCATTTACGTTCATATTAGAAATAAAGGTCTACAGCTTACAGGCTTTATTCATACGTCAACCCTTTTTCTTCATTTACGTTCATATTAGAAATGAAGGTCTACAGCATACAGGCTTTATACTTACATCAACCCTTTTTCTTCATTTACGTTCATATTAGAAATGAAGGTCTACGGCATACAGGCTTTATTCATACATCAACCCTTTTTCTTCATTTACGTTCATATTAGAAATAAAGGTCTACAGCTTACAGGCTTTATTCATACATCAACCCTTTTTCTTCATTTACGTTCATATTAGAAATAAAGGTCTACAGCTTACAGGCTTTATTCATACTCAACCCTTTTTCTTCATTTACGTTCATATTAGAAATAAAGGTCTACAGCTTACAGGCTTTATTCATACATCAACCCTTTTTCTTCATTTACGTTCATATTAGAAATGAAGGTCTACAGCATACAGGCTTTATTCATACATCAACCCTTTTTCTTCATTTACGTTCATATTAGAAATGAAGGTCTACAGCATACAGGCTTTATTCATACATCAACCCTTTTTCTTCATTTACGTTCATATTAGAAATGAAGGTCTACAGCTTACAGGCTTTATTCATACATCAACCCTTTTTCTTCATTTACGTTCATATTAGAAATGAAGGTCTACAGCATACAGGCTTTATTCATACATCAACCCTTTTTCTTCATTTACGTTCATATTAGAAATGAAGGTCTACAGCATACAGGCTTTATTCATACATCAACCCTTTTTCTTCATTTACGTTCATATTAGAAATGAAGGTCTACAGCATACAGGCTTTATTCATACTTACGTCAACCCTTTTTCTTCATTTACGTTCATATTAGAAATGAAGGTCTACAGCTTACAGGCTTTATTCATACATCAACCCTTTTTCTTCATTTACGTTCATATTAGAAATGAAGGTCTACAGCATACAGGCTTTATTCATACATCAACCCTTTTTCTTCATTTACGTTCATATTAGAAATGAAGGTCTACAGCTTACAGGCTTTATTCATACATCAACCCTTTTTCTTCATTTACGTTCATATTAGAAATGAAGGTCTACAGCATACAGGCTTTATTCATACATCAACCCTTTTTCTTCACTTACGTTCATATTAGAAATGAAGGTCTACAGCTTACAGGCTTTATTCATACATCAACCCTTTTTCTTCATTTACGTTCATATTAGAAATGAAGGTCTACAGCATACAGGCTTTATTCATACATCAACCCTTTTTCTTCATTTACGTTCATATTAGAAATGAAGGTCTACAGCATACAGGCTTTATTCATACATCAACCCTTTTTCTTCATTTACGTTCATATTAGAAATGAAGGTCTACAGCATACAGGCTTTATTCATACATCAACCCTTTTTCTTCATTTACGTTCATATTAGAAATGAAGGTCTACGGCATACAGGCTTTATTCATACGTCAACCCTTTTTCTTCATTTACGTTCATATTAGAAATAAAGGTCTACAGCATACAGGCTTTATTCATACGTCAACCCTTTTTCTTCATTTACGTTCATATTAGAAATGAAGGTCTACGGCATACAGGCTTTATTCATACTTACGTCAACCCTTTTTCTTCATTTACATTTATTCACATAATTTAAGGCAATCAATCTCTTTCAATCCACACTTCACAAATAAATGGGCAGACATTCAATCAGTAGATGAACACAAAGGAAAAAAATGGATAGAAAATGAGCATGATTGGCTACCAGCGGAAGAACTTGACCAATAAAACCCCCCAGAAACAACAGAAAAGTTCAAATCAAGTGGATTGGAATAATTACAAAAACAATTAACTTTTGTATAAAATTGTCAAATATTAGAACACAGACATATTTCTATAAATTTATATTCTAAAAATTAACACAAGGAGCTACGGGAAAATACCAATGTTTCTAAATTCTATTTGAGCTTGAAATAAAATTCACAACCAGATCTGTCAAGAATTACTTTACCGTTTTTGTTGTTGTTTTTTGCTGGGCACAGTGTGATAAAATTCAACCGGTCATCCCCATCTTGTGGATTAAAAAACAACGATTAGCACACAAAAACCGCACAACCAATAGGCGTTACATGCTTTAGGCACTTACTCTGGGTTACAGTACTTTCTTCGGTGGCAAATTCTAAGGACTTTTTCATTTGATCTACTTTCAACTCTCCTAGAGTTTGGATATTTATAAGTGTCCTGTTTGTCTTGCTATTTAATTAGATTCAATGTTTTATCATCAAAAACCTCACAATAAAGAAAAGAAAAAAAATGACCAAAAACACCTGAAAAAGGACGGTGAACACACAACCAAAGGTCACAAAAAAAAGTTATTAAAAAATAAGAAAAGCAGATTGCGCCCTCTTTACAAACAATAGACGGTTTTCTGAAAAACAATGTGTCTTTTTACCACAAAATCGGATTGTCCCCCATGAAAAAGTAGGACAAACACCTCGCGCAAACCGCAAAATTATGTCCCTTGGCTTTTTGTGAACATTTCCTATTGGCTTCACACACCATCAAGCAACAATCAGTTACACATGACATAGGAACCACACAATAACAGTACTGTACCAACATATCACAAGTCATCGTGTTAATAAATTTAAAAAAATGTTCAGATTGCTGGTAACTGACACTTATACAACCAGTTGGCGGCCAGTTTTCCTGAACCCTTGGCTACACTGAATTGAGAGGAACGTCAATAACAGGTTTAATTTCACTTAAAACTGGACTAGGTGTGGCTTTATGCCCACTTCTTTCCTCCTTGCAAAATGCACATGTATGCATAATACTCAAAAACTTTTCACAGAGACACGCTGATATGCTTGTTTCTGTTTGGATATGCTTGTTTCTGTAAATGTAGTTCCTTTCTATTTTAAAACCCAACACAAGAGGAAAGTTAAGGGTTTCCTTTATGGTTTTTTTTATTAATCTTTTGACCTTAAAAAAAAGAAAAAAGAAAGATATAGATACAGCAAATTTTGAACTTTTAAGTTTAACTGTTTTTTGTTTTTTAATATAGAAGATCTATCTGCCCTATCCTCTTTTACATAAACACTTTAACAGATAACAATAAAAAATTAAGTACATTCATTAGATTAGAAAAACAATGACATAAAGTTAAGAAGGGTGTTCACATCGCTGTAACCATTCAGAGAGGAGCAAGAACTAGTGTTTGCCTTACAACAATGCCTGAAGAGTCGACTGTCTTTTTGTCATAACAAATTGTTCAACAAAGAGACCCTGTGGATGCTAGCCGTGATCACAGCATTGCAACCAACAGGACTCGATCTTGAACAAGACACAATATCGTTGTTTTTTTGTCTAATACTGAAAACCGAGTATGAAAATATAAATATTCCTCATCATTATTATTAGTATTAGTATTATTAAAATTGAGCTTGTATTGCAAATGCTATGACGGCTAGATTCTATTTTCATCAACACCACCGCCAATCCACACTGAACAAATAACAACCATACCCAAAGTGCCCAATTTGTTAAGGCATTGTCATTAGCCTTGTAACAAAATGAGGCAGCCTTAAGTCTCAATCACTGGCAGACAGTAACAACTTTCAAGACAAGTTAGATTATCCATGATAATTGTACCCCATCCCAACAGTCACAATTATCATCCCACCATGACAGGTTAGAATGGTCACCCCATCATAACGGGTAATAATTGTGACCCTAGGAAGCGTACTACAACGAGACAAGAATGGTTCATGATTACAGCGGAACACACCATAACAGAACACGCTAGCAAGTACACTCATAGTAAGATTTCAAGTCCAGGCAACAGTAGTTGTCTTGATGGACAGGCCACGGTAACCCTCTCAACAGGTATGTGGACTACACGGGGCCTATCTACAGACACACTACACAACAAACATAGTTTTCTGCATATGCATGGAAGAAGAAAAGTCCCTTCAAAACTAATTCCCATAAACCGACAAAAGGAATTCCTTCTTTCCCTAGAATAGCTACATTTCGGTCTAAAGGCAAGTCACCTCAAAACATTGGTAATGCCACAGTACTTCTTTGTGATTTGGTTTTCAAAGATACACACACATATAAACAAACAAACAATGATAGAGTTCTCTTTTGAACAGTAAAGTAAGTAGTCATTTCCAAACACCTTAGGCCTTCATTTCAAACTGTCTTGCCCACAAAGACCTAGAGCTCCCATGCTCCTCAGAAATGTTCTCTCTTCTCCAAGCGGCAGGTTTGTCCTTACATGCCTTGTATAGACTACGATGAGCAGGTTATAATAGCCGTAACTTATAAGTTTGGAACATTGGGTATCATGCATTATAACAAATATTACACCCCTGTTACTGCACTGTCCTATATTGAAGAGTGTTAATATACAGTATTGATTGCCATCAAGCCATATTGCCTTGAACAGTTATCTTAGGTTTTCTGTATCATTTGAGAACAACTTTCATTCAGCTTGCATAGTCTATGGAGAAATGTTGCATTGCTCATGTTTTAACTGACATTGCCCCTGAAAGTGATTCTACTGGTTGCCAATTCCCAAATAATTCCTAAGCAAATTTGCTAGTTAATATCCCTAACAAGTGTCATATTATCAAATAAGATGTTTGTTCACTTCCCCTTCATAAGGGGCCTTGGCCTATTTGAATCAAATTATTTGCATTTGCATTCTCTCTCTCTCTTCTCTGTCTTGTATGTCTCTCTCTCGCTCGCTGTGTGTGTGTGTGTGTGTGTGTGTGTGTGTGTGTGTGTGTGTGTGTGTGTGCATGTTTAAATATGCAGATTTCTAAGTTGATGTTATGAATTTTAATGACAATATTTTGGTTGGTGTAATTGCGCTTCACAAGTTTGATCAACGTTCTTTCAGTTATATTGTATTTCTGTCATGTTGTTGCACCTAACACGATCTTCTCTTTTGGAGATAAAGTATACTTCAATTGAACTTGAAGATTCCTGTTCATACACATGCCTCTAAGTCTGGGATAATTTCAACACAGTGCATGTTGTTAAAAGCACTATCCTAATAATGTATTTTTTTTTTTTAAATATCTGCAAAAGGAATGAAATAAGGAGCTGACTGAATTGTGATCTCAATAAAGCCTTTCTACTTTGGTTTATAAAATGTTTTAGACGTACAAATTCAAACAATTTGTTTCTGCATTTCACCAATTCTTTAGGTACACAGAATACACACACTAAGTATGCTACTAGTTTAACAAACAAGTTATAGAGTACCAAGGGGGGTTGCGTACCCCTCAAAATGATGCAAGCATGACATGACTTCTTTACGATTTCAAGGGGGGGGGGGGGGGGGGGGGTAGCGCGTACCCAACCAATGCACAGACCTGTTAGTACTCTATGTTTCAAGATGTGTGTGCACTATAAATTTCGAGTGATCATTACCCATTAGGACGGCTTGTCTGAGAAAGACAACGAAATATCAATGACAAATTATGGAACCAAAATATACAACAGCGTCTTAGCATGACCTTTTTGCACATGCAGTGAACGTATATTCTGCATTTCTGATGCAAACTTCTGGCCTGTTAAAACACACACAAAAAAGCATTCATTTTCTGTCATTATGCAAAATATGTTAGCGATTTCACTGACAAAAAGCACACATATGCTAAAGAACCATTCTTTCAACTATCACTATCACAGGATACAAAACACACACTTACGCCTTTGTGATCATACTGCAATTAAGTGATCGCTTCAGTTTACACATTGCAAGTAAAAAATATGTGACGACCTATCCCTGCATAGAGAAGGGCTTAAAATGTATAATGAAACATATCAGAGCAGCAGTGTGTGTGGCGAACACCTGTCATACATGTTCAGAGTCGCAGAGCAGAGTGGCACAGTGGTAACGCGTTCGCTTCGTGTCAAGTAAACCCGAGTTCGAACCTGGGTACAGGGGATTTTTTTTCTCACTTTGCACTAGGCCTTACGGTCTGAATGTGGAGTCTTTCGGATGAGACGATAAACTGAGGTCCCATGTGTCCATGCACTTAGCACATGTTAAGCCCAGTGGCAATGAACAAATTGTCATTTAATCAAAATTTACCCCCCCCCCCTCCTTCCTCATCAATCACACAAAAAATCGCATGCGACACGCTCTCCAGGTGGGAGCAACCTGAATTTCACAGAGATGCCTCTGTGACTATAAAGTACCTAACACCTAATATGTTAGTGGATCAAGTAGACAACCACAACTGAAAGCTAACAGCCAAAGAAAACTAAGTTCATGTGTCAATTGTTTTGGTTCACACTGCATTTCGTTCTATTTTGACAATCCATTTCAAAGATCTGCCTCCATACACACTTGCATGACCTTAACTCTTCTAGTGCTCAGCACGGGCGAATAGACATCACTCTACACTCCCACCAAATGCAAAGACAGTCACTGCCAAGCACCTTGTCATGTGTTTGTCTGTTTTTAGAGCTTTTGTCACTGTGCATGCGCACTCCCAAAAAAAGAAGAAAGTTCCTTCCCTCTTGTCGGTTGAGATGCAATGGACAACAAAGAACGTCAAACAATACCTGGCGCTAGCAGAGTTAAGGCCAGGGTCTTTGCAAACTCACAAGCTGAAGCAGAAGTCAATAAATTGATAGGAATTTAAACTTTCCCAAAACGTCTTCATACTTTCCCGATTTTACAAAATGACATTATAGAGGAAAGCTTTTCTACTAGATCTGTTTCAACTTTCAATGCATCTTATTCCAGTTTACTGACACGAAGGTCAGTCAAGCTTTCTTATAATTTCCCTACACACATGCGGTCTCTACACTGACATGAAACTGCGTAATACAAAATGAGCCGAGTGCACCTAAGAAATGTGTGTGTGTGGTGTGTGTGTGTGTGTGTGTGTGTGTGTGTGCGCGTGCGTGTGTGTGTGCGGCTGTGCACACACAGAAATACTTTTAAAGTAAGCTATAGAAAACGACTAAAATGGTCAGACCTATATGAATAAGAATTTGAATACAAACTTTTTTTTATTGAGGGTAACTCCATTTTCTATAGAAAAAATATGTGGTGTTAACTTAAAAAAAGAAGAGGATAGTATGTTTAATTAGACAGTTGCAAGTCTTGTGGATGAAGTTCCAAACTTTAACGATTTTCTTAGTTTTTAAAAGATTGACTATTATCAGCTAATCAAGCCAAAATCAATTTTGCAATAAACAAGACCATGATGTAAAGTTTATGTCAATGAGAGGATATGCCAACATTTCAGATCTTAACCCTACCATTATCATACATTCTTATAACTTTGAATAATGAAAAGAACCTTGTTGCATCAGAAACGTGATTATTTTACATAGTTAAACTTTTTAAAAAAGCCTGCATAACATCTGCTTGGATCTTACAAACATAATGGGGATAGAGTTCAGGTCCAAACTAGAGTTAAACACTGTACTCGTTAAAGAACCTGCACACACACACACACACACACACACACACACACACTCACACACACACCATCGGTTTCACACATAAACAGAAAGACACAGCAAGCACTGTTTGCAATAAAACATGCAGCACACGGACCTATGGAAAGCCAGTGTGGGTGGTGGAATGGAGAGAGAAATGGAAAAGTAAAGTGTGTGTGCAACAACAATCTAGCACTAACACTAACAACTAGAGACACAAACCAGTGTTGGCAACGAGTCCTGTGGCCTTTACTCCCTCTGCCCATGGATGGAGAGGGGGTCTATCACAGTAAGGGGGGAGGAGTATAACACTGGCTGTTTATCCCTTGTCCGTCTACTGGAGCGACGCACACACATCACAACCTGGATTTCCATGTCCAGACCACTTAAGTCAACAACTATCACTACAACGAGCTCTCTCTCTCTCTCTCAACCACATCAACCACTGACAACACCAACGGAGATAAAACTAGCCAATGATAAGAAAAAAAAGGAAAACAAATCGAATTGTATAACCAAACATCCCCGTCATTCTAAACCCGGAATCTACAGGGTATCCATCTAAAACTGCAGTTGTCCAGCAATGTACAGCACCCGTATAAAGATATCATGAATTATCAACAGGTTTGGTTCAGTTGTTCATTACACACGAATGGTAACAACATCCCAGTCCTTGATTAACAAATGTCTTGCTGGAATAAAAAAAAAAAGAAAAAGAGCTTTGGGTTCACCAGGAATCAGTTCAGGAACTTATCTTTTAAGCGCAACCTGTTCATCGTATAAATTCTTCGGTTGTAAATAAATTTCAAACAAGTTATTAAGAAATAAAATGTCCGCACTTCACAACCAAGTGGTAAATAAAAGTGTATACATCTTTGCAAATAATGCTCATAAAAAAGCACAGTTCCCAAAGCGAAACTGCAACCCATTAAAATAAAACAACATCAACTGGAATCCAAAACATCACCCAGTTTCTACTGTTAGCGTTGGCGTGTTAGCCACTGGATGAGAGAGACAGTCCATCTCCGCGGTCAGAGAATGTTGTCGTCATGAGCTTCACCCCTTTGTCTGGCCCGCAGACAGTAAGGGGTGGGACAATGCTATCTGGATTTGTCGCTCCACAGTGTTAGGGGAACACAGGGGTACATACTCACTGGCTTTGGCTAGCTCTTTCTCAAGGGTTCTCTAAGCCTCTCCTCATTTCAAACCAAGGCTAGTGTCTGCCATCTTCCGTTGTCACAAATAGTGAAAAAAAGTTGTGAGAGGGTTCGCCCAGTAGGTCGTTTCGGCGATTTTTGTATCTATGGTGTGCAACCATACAAAGTGAAAGAGCATGAGCGCAAATGTTGTGAAAATTGTGAACACAAGCTGTTTAGTGAGATGATATATATACACATTGTTGTTTTAACGAAAGCAGACATTAAGCCAGTGGACATGCATGAAGGTTGCATTGATCACCTACATCATCGTCAGTCACAACGCTGATCAGCTTCATCACGTAATGTTGATCAGCATGAACACAGGTCAGTGTGGTATGGATTATGGATTACCATCATCACACCTCAGTGTGGTATGGATTATGTAAATCACAGGTCACCAGGAGTTGATCACTAGGAACCAGCTACTGCTCAAAACGCATTCCTGGCACTATGATTGAGTGAAGAAAGATGACTACGTGTAGCAGACCAACAGCCAGCTGGAACAATGATGAGCAGTGACCAGTATCCTCCATGGTGTTGGTCACAGCAGACACACTGACCCCGCTCGATCATCACTTTCAGCTGGAACAATGATGAGCAGTGACCAGTATCCTCCACAATGTTGGCCACAGTGGACACACTGACCCAGCTCGATCATCACTTTCAGCTGGAACAATGATGAGCAGTGACCAGTATCCTCCACAATGTTGGCCACAGCAGACACACTGAGCCAGCTCGATCATCACTTTCAGCTGGAACCATGATGAGCAGTGACCAGTATCCTCCACAATGTTGACCACAGCAGACACACTGACCCAGCTCGATCATCACTTTCAGCTGGAACAATGATGAGCAGTGACCAGTATCCTCCACAATGTTGGCCACAGCAGACACACTGACCCAGCTCGATCATCACTTTCAGCTGGAACAATGATGAGCAGTGACCAGTATCCTCCACAATGTTGGCCACAGCAGACACACTGACCCAGCTCGATCATCACTTTCAGCTGGAACAATGATGAGCAGTGACCAGTATCCTCCACAATGTTGGCCACAGCGGACACACTGACCCAGCTTGATCATCACTTTCAGCTGGAACAATGATGAGCAGTGACCAGTATCCTCCACAATGATGAGCAGTGACCAGTATCCTCCACAATGTTGGCCACAGCGGACACACTGACCCAGCTCGATCATCACTTTCAGCTGGAACAATGATGAGCAGTGACCAGTATCCTCCACAATGATGAGCAGTGACCAGTATCCTCCACAATGATGAGCAGTGACCAGTATCCTCCACACTGTTGACCACAGCAGACACACTGACCCAGCTCGATCATCGCGTTCAGCAGACAGCCCGCTGTCTATTGTCTGTTCGCCACTCGAGGACCTTGTGGCATCAGATGTGCACGATCAGAACGTCACTGTCAGACGGCCGACACTTGCTCCTCCTCAGCATCTGGAAACACAGCATGCACACTGAACCCTCACATTAATGCACTAGTCAGGAGCATTGCAAACAGCATACTCAACAATTAGCAACGCAACAGTACCGCAGTAGACATACTTTGAAAGATTTGATTAAATTCAGCAAGAAAAAGAAATAATAAGAGACAGCATTGTACCATACAGTAATCAAGATGTGAGATCTTTATCGATTAAAAACTTGGGACTTTCCTGGTATTGCAGTACCTCCAGGATCGTCCCACCATCTTCATATCTATTAATGTCCCACATGTGTCTGCTCTAGGCCGAAGGACGTTAATCGGATTTTCAGTAATCAAAGATTAAAATGCTCTGGAAATAAAAGGGATGATCATTTCATAAATAGAGGAATTGCTATTGTTTGATAGGGAACAGATTAGAATAAAAAATCTTTTATAATCTCAATCATTTATAATCTCTCCAGATGGAGTTTTATCTTTACCTTACATACAAACAATTCTATTTGATTCATTATCCTTACCAAACACACCAACCACAAACAGACATTAAACAAAGCTGCCACAGCACAAAAAATGCCACCCAAAATTCACAATCCCCACACACACACACACAATCAGCCCCTAGTACAACAGTGTATGCTATAGCGGTGAGTAGCGAAAAGCCTTTTGCTTTCAGCATTGCACCAAACTGGGCAATTGTGAACTGGAAAAATAAAGCAATGCTGAAACAATGTCAATCATTTTCACAACAATAATTGTAGATCAAGCACATTAACCCTTCTAGCACCATGGGTGAATGTATTCGCCCAGTACATCACACTTCACTCCCACCAAATGCAAAGACATCCACTGCCAAGTGGCCTGCCGTGTGTTTATGTCTATTTTCACAGCTCATGTCCGTGATTTTTGTTCGTTAAAGCAACGCATTCGCACTGGAAAAAATAGTCACCCCCCTCTTCTCTTGTCGGTTGAGATACAACGGACAACCCAAATTGTCAAAAAATGCACGGTGCTAGAAGAGTTACGACCTCCACTCTTGAACCCATGCCTTTGGTTAGTTAATTACATGCCATCCTTTAGCACAAAGGAACAACCCACGCTGGTTATAAAGCAAGGGACTTAAAACACAGAAAATAAAACACAGGAACAAACAAGGAGGAACGAAGAAAAAAATGGAGAGGAAAGGGTAAAACTATATTAAACCAAGAAACTAAAGACACTTACGGAGGTTGTAATACAGCAAAATGCTGCTGTCAATGACACTTGGGGAAAAAAAAAAAGAGTTAAACAGCCTCTATTTTCATGATTATCCTACGTTCATGTTCCACTCTAAATAAGGCAGTGGGGGTTTAGGAGGGTGGATATATAGATAGAATATAATAATAATAATAATAATAATGACAATTTATATAGCGCTTATTCTCCTTATGGGGCTCTAAGCGCTTCACAAAGAAGTTAAAAATCTGAGGAGAAAAAAAACAAAACAAAAAAACCCCAACACAAACGCACTTATCATAAGGAACAACCGGAAACAAAATCACGAAACGAAATATGGTGGATAGAAGAGCAACGGGTGAAGTGGAGACGGTCAAGAACCATCATCCAAACAACAGCCAATGTGCAGACCATTGGTGCACAAAAGGAAGACAGGGTTCTGATTCTGGAGACGAGATGCACGGGAGACAGTGACCTACCCTCGCAGGACTGGGCCAGGCCCTCCTGCGGCCTGCTGGGAAAGATGGCATCGTGGGACTGCGTGCGCTGCGTGCCCTTCATCTGCTTCTGGCGGGCCAGGTGGGCCATGTGGGCCGCTGAATGGTAGTCGGGGAGGGGAGGGCGACGGATGTGGGGGTAGCCGGGGAAAGACGCGTGGCTACTCACTACCATGCACACACAACCACAAGGCCCACTACTGTCAGCAAGTCGATTTCAACCAGGGACTAATAATCCCATTAAGTCGACAGACTGATATCCAGAGACTAATCAAGTAATAAAGATGGAAATAAAGATGGATGAGGCTTAAACCTAGCAACCCCATAGGACAACACAGTTTGATAGATGATAAGGACATTTTTAATCAAGCATACAAATTTGGACAAACTTGTTGACATGCATTTCCGAAGACGGCAAGTCCAAATCCGTATTTCATTTGTGGCAAAACTACCACTGTTACGTTGAGAATTCATGTGCCTTTGATTAAGTTCCAGACAGAATGAGCACCAATTTGACATCATTAACAAAACTATGCCAATGAACTAATTTGCTAATAATGCAAAATATTTAAGTTTGAGGATTTAGACTTTCAAACGTCTTGATAAACCAGAGCTTTTAAGCTGCCACACAAGCAGAAAACAAAAACATTCACAGATTTTAAGCTTCTGCTTTTCCCACACAAAAAACCTCCCATAGTCTGCAATGCCACCTAGTGCACACACCCTCTGTGTATATGCCAGCTGCAACCCACACTTTCAAACTGAAAACACTGCAAAGTATGAAGATACATGCCAAAAAACAACCCCACCCTCCAAAGTAGCAGTCATCATTGTCATCATTAATACTAGCCCTGATGTCATGAACAAAACTGTAGATCTAATGTTATTTCAAGTAATGCTAGAAGCTCATAAATTCACTAAAATGTACTAACACACTGCAGTTAGTAGTGTTGCTATAGTATTAGTTCCATTGATGTGAGAATACTTTTCATTCAAATTAGTATTCAAGGAAATTTTACTTGCTTTAATCAAGTTCATATCTAAATCAGTATAACAGAATACTTACTAATGATATAAACTAAGGGAAAACCCCCAAATGGAATTCATATTCATGAATGTTGAACCATGATTATGTGTGCTGACTCAATTGAAAACACAGAAACATTAAACATATTCTTTGGTTGCTAAATCAAATAACTGATTTTTCATTTTGAGTTAAAAACCAACAGGTTCAGAAAGGATTTCTTTCTTGAATCCTCACACAACATATCAATCCCCTTATAGCATATGACTTTAAGAGTCGATATGTTTAAGAAATCTTTATATTTATGATAATTTTCTTTTTTTTTCTTCAGAACTTGGTAGGTGTTGAAAGGAGTACAGACAAACCCCTATTTTATGACCCTCTGTTAAGCGACCACCTCTCATTTGAGACCGGATTTGTTGGCACGGATGCATTTTACTATGTAAACGACCTCTCTTAAACGACTTCCTCTAAAACGCGACTTACGACCGCCATTTTGTTGGTTTTTACGACCCTTGTTGTCGTCTGCATAGACTTCGAGCAAAGGGAAACAACCACGGTCAAGGGCCTGAAAGCGGAGTCGCTTCCCTTGTTGTAGAAAAGATGGCGGAAAGCGTAGGAAAAGCACGAAAACCACTGACTTTGAAAAAGAAAACCACTGACTTTGGACGAGAGTGGAGGTGATTAACAGAAGTCGGCGAAGTGAAACTGTAATACATCGATTGCACAATCCTATGGAGTTGGAAAGACCCAAATCCAGTTTTAATATGTCATTGTATGTGTGCATGAAGAAGAGAGTATGAACTGTGCTGAACTTTTTCTTTCTACGGCTGCCAGTGAAAACCTCCGTCATACGACCCCTCCAATTTACGACCGATTTTTCCGGACATTTTGGAAGTCTTAAAATAGAGGTTTGTCTGTATTGGACAACACAGAAATGGACAACACCCTTCTCCAAGACAAAATGTGACCCAAGTTATCACTGCCATAGACACTAAAATCTTACATTTGATAAATTTCATAGTTCTAGGCAAGGGAAAAAAGAAAGAAATAGTAATCCCAGACAAGATGGTGCATAGATAGAAAAATAAATCAACCCAGCCAGCTAAGTACCTGGGGCATTGTTGATTGAGGCGTTGTGCATGACTACACTGTAGGATGGGAGGGGAGGTCGCACCTGGGGCAGGCCATGGCCTGAAACACACACCATGTAACACTAATATTGTTCTGCATGACTACACTGTAGGATGGGAGGGGAGGTCGCACCTGAGGGAGGCCATGGCCTGAAACACACACCATGTAACACTGATATTGTTCTGCATGACTACACTGTAGGATGGGAGGTGCAGGCCATGGCCTGAAACACACACCATGTAACACTGATATTGTTCTGCATGACTACACTGTAGGATGGGAGGGGAGGGGCAGACCATGGCCTGAAACACACACCATGTAACACTGATATTGTTCTGCATGACTACACTGTAGGAGGGGAGGGGAGGGGCAGGCCATGGCCTGAAACACACACAATGTAACACTGATATTGTTCTGCATGACTACACTGTAGGATGGGAGGGGAGGGGCAGACCATGGCCTGAAACACACACTATGTCATGTAACACTGATATTGTTGTGCATGACTACACTGTAGGATGGGAGGGGAGGGGCAGGCCATGGCCTGAAACACACACAATGTAACACTGATATTGTTCTGCATGACTACACTGTAGGATGGGAGGGGAGGGGCAGACCATGGCCTGAAACACACACTATGTAACACTGATATTGTTGTGCATGACTACACTGTAGGATGGGAGGGGAGGGGCAGGCCATGGCCTGAAACACACACAATGTAACACTGATATTGTTCTGCATGACTACACTGTAGGATGGGAGGGGAGGGGCAGACCATGGCCTGAAACACACACTATGTAACACTGATATTGTTGTGCATGACTACACTGTAGGATGGGAGGGGAGGGGCAGGCCATGGCCTGAAACACACACAATGTACACAAGGATCAACTACAAGCTTTCTGCTCTTAGCTTTGCTGTCATTTCTGGCTCTGCTCCTACTTACCTGTCTGATCTACTTCATACTTACATTCCATCTCATCAGCTTCGTTCTTCTTCTGATTCTCATATTCTACAGCCTCCCTCAATTAAAACGAAAACTTATGGCGAGAGATCCTTTTCTTTTCAGGTCCCAGCTACTTGGAACAAACTCCCTCTGTCTCTCAGACATTCCAACTCCCTGTCAGTTTTCAAAACCAACCTGAAAACCCATCTATTCTCTGAACACTACTGTCCACCATGATCGGATTGTGAGAATGAAAGCGTGTGCGGATGAGGAATGGCATGGGAAAGGTGGGAGACAGAAAGTGTGTGTGTGCATGCGCGCGCTGGCATGTGCTTATGCATGTGTGTGGGGATGTGTGTGTGTGTTTGTGTCTGTGTGTATGTATGTATGTACGAACGTACGTACGTATGTATGTATGTATGTACTGTATGTATGTGTGCATGCGCATGTAAATTATATGCTGTGTTCGTCAGTGTGTGTGCTTGTGTGCGTGCGAGCATGGGTATTGATGTGATTTGGTTAAATTATTTTTTGTAAAGCGCCATGAGCAGCTAGCCTGGAATGTGCGCTATATAAGTTTTCTTTATTATTAACCCTCTTGTGCCTGACGCTCTGTGCTCTCAATCACCTCTGAAATCCTAACCCAAGGGACGTCACTCCGTACAAAAGGCGGGGTAGCATCAGAAAAATAATAAAATAAAATATACCCTACCAGATTTTGTGAGTTTTTTTGTTTTGAATGTGTTGCCGAGATGTCTGTCTGAGTTGCAAAAGGATTTCCAAGATGTTATGGGGATGCATGGCTCCACAAAAAAAATCAAAATGCCAAAGTGTATTCGCAAACTGCATTCACTAGTCATTCACTGCCTACTTTTGCAGACTGTTGAAGCCTAAGACGACTGAAATGGAAATGTAGATCAAAACCATTCACTTACCCTTTCACTTCACGATCTTATAATTCCTATCTTTCACAAAAAAGGGAATTTTCATCGCTGTCATCACTCAGTGGATGCAATAACGACTCATCATCCATGATGTAAAAGTCGGGAAAATGACGATGTCAGTAACACGATTTCAAAAATTCGCATCGATCGAACAAACACAAGCTCGCTGCCGAAATAGGTCAGAATACACTCCTTACTCATCACTTCGCGATCTCATAAGTCCCATCTTTCACAAAAATTGAATGATTTTAGTTAATATAACTATCTATTCTATCTATATACTTACCGTTTCACTACGAATGAGTTATTCCTTCCAATTTGGAGCAAATGCCAATTTACCAAAGACCAAAAAGTTATAGTCTTAACAAGACTAGATTACTTCCCTTGGTCTACACAGCCAATACCACTAAGCTGCCGTGGATCCCACTCGCTACGTCACTTCCGGGGAGGCAACTTTAAATCATGATAAAAATTTTTAAAACCAACCTTCCCAATGATGTTTTCGTCGGAGGGAGGAGGGTGGGAACCTTTGATCGTAGTGAAACGGTAAGTATATAGATAGAATAGATAGTTATATTAACTAAAATCATTCAATCTATTCTATCATGTTACCGTTTCACTACGAATGAGTTGATTCCCAGCGAGGAGGTGGGTAAGAAAAACATTGTTGAAACTTCACTCCAACAAACAAAAAACAATACCCACAAGACAAACCTGACAGGGAACGCCAGGGATAACCTGTAAGGGAGAGGACATAATAACTAGACAACCAAAACATCCATACCCCCAAACAGCATAAACATATGCATACCAACACCAGAGCAAAAAATAGCATAAGCTTATCGTTAGACCAGAGAAAAAAGGAGTCTGCGCAAGCACCACCTTCCCGATGCCAACGGCGTCGTCCTGCCTTCTGGCGGAGAAAAGGCGAAGGTAGAAGCTAGCAAACGTGGACTGTCACTACCAGTACGCAGCTTCCATAACGCTGGAAAGCGCCACTCCCTTAATCATAGCCAGGGATGTGCTGAAAGCCCGGATTTCATGGGCTCACAGAGGATTAGTGAGCAATGACCAGTCGGCACTTATATACACTAAGTTAAAAGCGTTCACCAACCACTTAGAACTGGCTGACTAGAAATATCCCTCATGTATTTCTCATTCAAAGAAAAGAACAGACGGCGTTTGTGCCCCCGGAAGGGGGAGGTCCTCTTAAGGAAAAACTTAAGAGCTCTGACGGGGCACAGGAGTCTATCAGAAACAACAGGGCCGAGAATAGAGAGAAGACTTTAAATCGTAACCGAGGGAGAAGCAAACTGAGCAGGGTGATTACTGGCTCTAAACTTGGTACCCGCGAGAGACAGAAGGGTACTGAAAGCATCATCCCGGGGCAGAACCTGAGTGGACTCCACCGAGACAATATCCTGGAAAAGAAGCCAGGAGATGACAAACCCTGCATGGAGACACCCAGGGCAGCCAAGGCCGAAACAAAACGGACTATGAGTGGCCGGACCGGGCCACCACACGCTGCTACGCCCTTTCGAACCGGAAAAAATATCAACCGAAGTGGCGAGTAAGAGTCAAAAACGAAAAGGCCCACATCTGGACAAGACTTGTTCAGAATGGGCAAGCAAAGGATCGATGACGGGATAGAGACAGCTAGTACTAAAAGGTGAAGATGAGAATCCGCAAAACAGCAGACTCCACCTCTGAACTAGCAAACTGAGAAGCCACGGTATGAATGTGTGACTGCACTTCATAACCAACTCTACATGCCAAGCCCGTAGGAAGGCAAAAAATGAAAACTGCCCCTGACGTAGGGACAGACCGAAACAGCAACATAGTTGCCATCGCATGACGTCAAAACTAACCAGACGCGGAACTGTCCCCACCGAAGAGGAAAACATGTAGACAAAAAGCGAAACAGTGTGCAAACGTGACGTCGCCTTAACCCATTCCAACGCCACCCAGTCGAACAACTGAGCTGACGGCTGGGCATGGAAGATCATGTTAGCCGGACAGTAAGGTTCGATCGGGACGGAACCAGACCGAAAAGGATGACTGGAACGGGTGAACGAAATAACTGGTTGAACAACTCAAGGTTGTAACCAGTGAAAACGAAGGTCTGAAACAGAGCAAGTAAAACCATGCCTGCCAGAACAGACAACATTCGAAGGAACGGCGAAGCCGGGGCCGTTGCCACCCAAAAAATTCGTTCAGAAGGAAGGCAACAAGGGTACGGTTGAACAACTCTCGGTTGCTGTCCTAGAGAGAGCTGGAGACTGAGTCTCTCACTAAAGGCGAAGATAAGAGAGAAAGCTGTCGTATCGTCTCCGCAGATGGAGACCCAGTTTTGGGTGAGACGGGCCGTGAAAGACTTCAGAGCCCTGGCTACTGACTCCATCTCCAACAACCCGACTGAAAGCACGATCTGTCTTGATCGAGCCCAGAGGAGAAACTCTTCTGCTTTTCTTGAAAAAGCCGGAGACGGTGTTACTCCCTGGCGACGAAGATATGAGAGAGCTGTCGTATTGTGTCCGCAGACGGTGACGCACTTCCCGGAGAGAAGGACTACAAAAGGCTTCAGGGCCCTGGTCACTGCCTCCACCTCGACGTCGAGGCATCTGTGAGACGAAAATTGCTGCTGATGCATGGGACGGAAAGGCACTGAGCTGTCGGGCCACTCGAGAATCATCCACTGTTACGTTGACTCGAGGAACCAACTGCCGTGAGACACTAGTTGCCCGAGAGGCAGCTGAGACAGTTTCCTTTGCGACAGCAGTCGTTGCAGCGGCCGTTAGCGCAACCGTGCGAGAGGAAGCAAATCCGCTACCGATTCCATAAGTCCCAGGAGACGGAGAAGCTGACAAGCAGAGAGCGAAGTCTAGGCCCGAACGTCGAAACAATCTCGACGATGGCTTTGACCCGAGTTACCGACAGCTGCACTGAAAACCGCTCCGTAACGAACTCATGCCGAGGTAGCTGAAGGAGGCTGACGGAGACAGCTCTGATTTCCCGTTGAGAATGCGAAAACCCAGAGTCTTGGACAGTCGAACAAGAATGTCCGTTTGTGAGAGGCACAGGGCTTGCGAAGTTGTTAGCAACAACCAATCGTCCAGGTAAACATGAAGACGAATAGCCCGGGACCTGGCCAGACGAACGAGCTCCTAACGGCGAAGCGAAGGAAACGCTGACGTGAAGGATGGATGCACGCGTGAAAATATGCGTCCCTCAGGATGAAGGTGTAGCCCAGTCGTTCGGGAGAATGGAGAGATGGATTGAAGCCGTTGTTTCCATTTTGAACTTGTCGGTGCGAAAAAACCTGTTGAGGGGGGACAAGTCCAAGACCGGGCGAAATTCTCCGTTTTTCCTGGGGACCACGACAGACGAGAGAAGAATCCCGTTTCCGTAGGCACAAGCTGAACAAAGGCTCCCCTATTGACAGAGCGCAGAGACTCCTCTGCCGATCGCTACGAATCAGACTGGTCTTGCGGGGGCGGCTGGTAGCTGAGGAAGCGAAAGGTACGCCCTCGAGACGAATCGGCTCTCGTGGAGACAAGAGGAGGAGGCCTGAAGTCCATGCGCACGCGCTTGGCTTGGGGGGAAGCAACCCCCCGGCCGGCAGACCTGGTAGCCAACTCCACGATGCGATCCCGACCCCAGCCCAGTCTCCGTTCCTTGAACCGCCCCAGGTTGTCCTTGAGGGAAACCTGATGAAAAGTAGAACGAAGATCAGTGGGGCCAGAACGAACGGCCGAACGATCCAGCAGGGAGAGAGGAACTTACAGTCCTTGAGGACCGCGTCTCTGAACGTGGCCGCTAGTTGCACCTTAGAAGAGGAGGCCACGGACGAACTGGAGCTCACAGCTTGGTAGAACGAAGCCATGGCAACGCCCAAGGCACGCTCGTTGGGCCGGCGATGAGCGCCAGGGGCTGAAGCAATGACGTGGTTAACGACGAGGCTCGAAGAATAGAGTACATGGATCTCTCCAAGATGTTGAAGGCCGGCCGGCCCATGAAGGCCGAAGTTTGCCTCATTCAGCGCCCATAACAAAGGGAGGAACGTACCTACGGGGCCACAACCGAGTGCGAAGGCACAGGCACAAAGGGATAGCCCGCTGAAACAGTGGGAAGAAGACCTTCTACACAAAAGGCGCCGAGTTGAGACGGGACAGGCTCCGGCAGGGGGGGAGGAGAGACGTCGCCGTTAGGCAACGGCGGCGGCTGAGACCACAGGGTAGAGTAGTCTTACGAAGTGCCTGCCGAACGAACAGAGAGATGAGAAGCGCTAGACGAGCCTCCTTCTGCGCTTGCAGACCGCCAAAAAACTGTAGCTGTCCCGCTGTCTGAGCTGATTCGAGCTGCACCATCGGCTTGACGTCGGTGTAGTAGGGCTGACTGCACGACTCAAACTCTTCATCCAGAGAAGACTCTCGTGGCAGCGCTACATGACGCTTCGAGGGGTGTCTGGTCAGACAGGCATCCGCAGGAAGCTGAAACTCATCCGCACGACGAGGGCCAGGATGACGTGAGCCAGGCTCCAGAACAGGCAACGGCCGGTCCGCCGCTGATGGTGCCGTTCTGTGACGGGTGCCCGTGACGGTGGAGACGGGTGGCCGCGTGCCGCCGGCACGAGTAACGGACAGGGTTGGCCCGTGAACGGGCCGTGGCGGGTAGAGGAAGGTGTCACCGATATTTCCGGGTTCAAGAGTCCGCCAAGGCAAGGCCCTACGCGGGCAACGGCTCTGCTGGGCATAACGCAAGTCCGTACCTCTCGCCCTACATACGGAACTGTTGATCATCGATGTTTCCGGGTTCAAGAGACCGTAGGCAAGGCCCTACGCGGGCAACGGCTCTGCTGCCCTACTTCGGGCCCTACGGAACTGTTGATCATCGATGTTTCCGGGTTCAAGAGACCGCCGAGGCAAGGCCCTACGCGGGCAACGGCTCTGCTGGGTATAACGCAAGTCCGTACTTCTCGCCCTACTCGGGCTACGGAACTGTTGATCATCGATGTTTCCGGGTTCAAGAGACCGCCGAGGCAAGGCCCTACGCGGGCAACGGCTCTGCTGGGTATAACGCAAGTCCGTACTTCTCGCCCTACTCGGGCTACGGAACTGTTGATCATCGATATTCCCGGGTTCAAGAGTCCGCCGAGGCAAGGCCCTACGCGGGCAACGGCTCTGCTGGGTATAATGCAAGTCAGTACTTCCCGCCCTACTCGGGCTACGTGACTGCCGATCATTGGGAGAGTCCGTACCTCCTGCCCTACGCGGGCTACCACTCGCCCTACGCGGGCTACGGAATTGCCATTCCCTGAGAGAGGGGAGAAATTCGCCATCACGAGCACGAGAGCCGTAGACAGGTACGGCGTCCGTCTGGGGCTTCCTGCAGCGGTCGTGGGAACGAACAGCTTCCACGTCACGCTGGGAGGAGGACCGTCCGTCCAGCCCGAGGTCTTCCTCTCGTGGGAAGATGGGGATGTCCGTAGTCAGCTCTCTTTGGGCCAGCTGCCCAACCGAGTAAAGAAAAGGAACATCATTATTGTTCATGCAAAGAGAGGCGAACGTACACACTGGTTAATACCTTGACTCTCATGAGAGTACCCTGCGTAGTTTGTCCGTAGTCAAGTCAGTTGTCGTGTCCAGGGCCTACCAGGCCCAACTGACAAACCGGCCCAAGAGGCCAACGGAACCAAAACTAACCCCTCATTCTCAAACTCTGCAAGCATATCTGATACCAGAGAAGAAGAATCCACCCAGGAAATAATCTGCTCTGTAACAAACGCAGGAGACACAGAACAGGCTGAGAGAGGGGGGGGGGGGGGGGGGGGGGGGGGGGGGGGGGGGTTTGCACCTTCCCCGACGATGAAGAAGAGGCAGACTAGGCCTCAAACTAGAAAGTTTGCGAAAACTAGAAGAAGAAGAAGCCTGAGGTGTATCCAAAAGCTTCCCCTTAACATCCCGAGATAGCTTACTAGAAAACCCCACCAGACTGAGCCCATACTACAGGATCGACGGCCGACATGGCGACCGGGGGAACAAAGCATGTAACTTGTAAGCACAACAAAATATTTCAAATAATTATTAGCAATGAAAAAACGTGAAAATAATTCACACCAACTACATGCCGACAAACCTGTAGCCCCAAGGCAAAGGGGCAACCCAAACAGAGGAGGATGGCGGCTAGAATAAATAAGATAAACGAAATAATAGCAAGAGCAAAGAACAACATGGCTGCTCCAAGTTGGAAATTTTTTTATTATGATTTAAAGTTGCCTCCCCGGAAGTGACGTAGCGAGTGGGATCCACGGCAGCTTAGTGGTATTGGCTGTGTAGACCAAGGGAAGTAATCTAGTCTTGTTAAGACTATAACTTTTTGGTCTTTGGTAAATTGGCATTTGCTCCAAATTGGAAGGAATAACTCATTCGTAGTGAAACGGTAACATGATAGAATAGATAGGACTATTCATTGCTTTCCTCAGTCAATGTTCGTCATCCATATTGGAAATATCGCGAAAATGCCGAAGTCGGTCACTAATTTTCAAAAATTCATATCTTTCAAACCAATCGGCCTAGAAGCCATTGCAAGCAACAGGACGGAAGTGTAATCTGTAGCGAAAGCGAGGCTGAAGCGCTCACGTGACTGCCATGTGATAGATGGAAGCGCCCAAACCGGCCACGTGGAATCCGTACGTTCCTGAACGTTCTAGACGTTTCCGATCCGATTTTTTTTTTAACGTTCACGACCGTTCACCGCACAAGAGAGTTAATGTAACATTGGTAATATTCTTCTTCTTCTGCATTCCCAGGCCATATGGCTGTGGTACGCTTGTGTCCGGTTTAACACTGATAATCTACGTCTTCTTCTTTTGCATTCCCAGGCAATATGGCCGTAATGGCTGTGCTGCGCTATGTTTTTCACTTTTCATTTGTCTTCCCGCTGCATTCAGCCGACACATTCCGATTTCAGAGAAGCTCAAACCAGAAAGTTTTTTGGTTTTTTAAATAGTTAGAAAAAAACCCTAAAAAAGCAGGAAAAATGGACAATGGGCAAAAAAAATAGTAGTGTAGTAAGAAGAAGAAAAGGCAGAGTCAAAGAGAGTGATAGATTAGTGGAAGTTGCTAGCACAGAACTTCCAGAAGATGGGGGAACTATTTGTACTGAAATAACCCCCACCCCCACCCCCACCAGGAGAGACATGTGGCTGAGATGTGCGTCATTTTCATTCTAATGATGAAGTTGGGTCTGATTAGATCAAAGTGAAGACCACTAACCCGGCTGCTGGTAGGAGGAGAGGGGATGATGTAGAGATGACGCGGAGTGCCGTGGAGGAGGCAGGACAGGATGGGAGGGGTGGAAGGATGAGGACGAAGAGCTGCGATGCCCCGAGTCTGAGTCTGTGTACTGGTCCATGGACCCTAGAGAGCCTGGGGGACAACCCACTACACAGCTCAACATTACTCCACGGAACTACAATTTCGAAATGACTAGCTTAAACAGAAAATCAACATTACAAGCACTAGACTTTGTCTAAATCAGAAAATGGATCATTACAAACACAAGACTTTCTCTATACAGTGGAATCTCCCTTATAAGAACTCCCATTATAAGATTCCCTCCCACATAAGACCTACTTCTCCGAGACATTGCCCTTCTTTGAAAGTATTAAAATTACCTCCCTTATAAGACCCCTCCCTTATAAGACCTTAAAAAATCATCCCAAATGAGGTCTTATAAGGGAGGTTCCACTGTAGTAATTTAATTGGTCACGCAAGTCATCAAAAGCATTTCTGTACTGTTTTATTTCTTTTGAAATGCTTTAATGCTTGACAGTTTATTCCACAACTGCTGCTTCATTGAAAATATAGGATGAACAACATTTCATTTCATCCATGACTCCCGGAGGAAAGAAATCTGATCTTGTGCCGTGAAACTTTGTGAGAAGATACGAGGACTTGCTGTTGCATCAGAGAGGACAGCAGAATTTACATTGCAGACCAACTTAACCAGCTAGAAGCAGGGCTTTGGGTACACAAAAGAACAATCGATTCATAGAACTTCTGTTGTTTTCTGGCACAAGCTGCATTCAGGTAATGAAGTACCCACTGTATTGTACAGAATATAAAGCGATACATGTTCCCAGACTACAACCCCTGCTTCTTATAATAATGACTAACAATATAGTAACAACAACAAAAGTGCAATAACAAAATCTGAATTTTGTGATCAAATGTTTAAGGGCATACTTTAAAGTAAGAAAAATATAGTCAATTTCTTGATAAGGTTTTATTGTTAAAGTGCTCCTATCCCCCGAAGTCGGAGTGTGGCTGCCCACGTGGCGGGGTAATAAAAAACGGTCACACGCGTAATGTTCTCATCCGTAGCTGATGCACTTGTACCTTAGTGATCAAGTGCTTCCGCTGTTGGGATGATCCCTGGAGTGTGTGTCTTTCATTTAACGTCTATCCACTTCTCGTGATATTAGACGGTATCCCTGGAGTCTTTTAGCCAGGGTACGCAAACAACAACAAAGTACTACTACACACGAGGAAATGAGTGAAGCCTAGCACAGAAGACCTCACCGGTGCGAATGGGTTTGCGTGGGGGCACGTGGCCCAGCCCCACGACGGAGGAGCTCTCGTGGGTGAGGCGCACGGGCAGCAGGCGGCTGTGGACGGGGGGCTGCAGGGGCCCGGGGCCCGGACCAGGCAGGTGGCGGGGGGAAGGCGGCCCTCTTCTGCCAGGGCCGGGGCTCACCACTGACGGCACAGGCACCTTGGGGTTGTGGGGCCGAACCTTGTCTGTCAGCGCCATGATTTTGCGCACCGCTCCCGGAGATTCTGTGCCTGAGTGATGAGAGTTGGAGATCGATATGCATTAGGCTTTGTGTGTTTGTGTGTGTGTGTGTGTGTGTGTGTGCGTGTGCGTGTGTGTGCGTGTGTGTTTGTGTAAACCTTGCTGAATGGAACTTTGAACACGCAAAACATTTTTTTTTTTAATGTTTGTGGAAATTGGACATCTTGTAATACAGTGAACAATGAAAGACCACTGGCACAGCAAGAGCACAAAAATCACAGAAAGAAAACAAGATTAGATCAGACAAAAAGGAAATTCCAAGACGTTTCCTCAAAACTTGGCTCAATTTCTTAACTATGAAGATAACAAATACATACAGACAGAACTGTCAAGTACACACTTGTTGCATAACACAAAACATCAAGTGGAGACAAGAAACCACACTGTGACGCACAGTGAGGCAGAGAATGAATGAGCATAAAGGGTAGAAGACAGTTAGCTAACAAGAAACGCTCACCGAACTTCGGCCCCAGGTTCAACACTCGCTTGTCTTCCAAGTTGGGGGAACTGTTGACGCCAGGCGATGCCTCCCTCTTGCGTGCTGAAAGGAACAGCAATATCTCACCAATGTAACTTCCTTTAATCTGTCACTCTCTTTGACACTGCCTTTTCCCTTTGCTTACTGTCATCTACTATCTTTCTGCCTTACCGGTCCATTCTCCTGCCTTTTTTTTCACGAAACACTTTCAAAAAGATTTCCTGCAGCCGAAGTCGGACTTGCTGGGCCTATTTCGTAGTTAGGCGCATAACGGCAGCATGACGCATCTGCGCTCATTATTGACAGGAAACTGACTGAGCGATCTAAGAAGACGAAGAACAACAAAGCTGCAATATATATATATGCACATACACCCATAAAACAAAGATAAGAATACGTACGTATACTCTACTAGCAGTTGATTCCAATACACTCAAGTGGAAATGCTTTCAAAATGAAGTGTACTATACGTGTACATCTCTTTTGTCCTTTCGGCCACTTTCAAATGATGCAATGAAGGCACTGACAACAAAACCCATGCTCACTAAGCCTCTCCACCCCTCTCTCCCTCACACACTCCCACAAAGAGACAGACACACACCACACACACACGTATCCATGTTCAGAGACGAAGCACATTCAGGCGCTTACATTCAAACAAAAATTCAGCTTTTTAGGTTGATATGAAGAGAATGGTGAACAGTGTTTTGAGGAAAAAAGAGAGTGAGAGAGTCAGATTCAGAAAGAGAGAGAGAGAGAGAGGCAGACAGACGGACAAGCAGACAGACAGAGAGAGAGAGAGAGAGAGTGAAAGATGTAATGAAATGAGTAAAGACAGTGATTAACGACTCAGGAAGTAAAGGTATTAACTCTTCTCGCACCATTGGCGAATACATTCGCCCAAGACATCACTGTACACTCCCACCAAATGCAAAGATGTTCACTGCCAAGAACCCTGCCTTTAGAGTTATTTCACTGTTTCTTCCATTGAAGCAACGAACACATGCTTGAAAAAATTAGTTACTTCCCTCTTGTCGGTTGAGATGCAACGGACAACCAAGAATGCCAAAAAAAATATATGGTGCTAGAAGAGTTAATATTGTTCTTAATTTCATCATCATCATCACCATTTTCATCACTGTGGCCATCATCATCCTGTTCTTCTTCTTCTGCATTCCCAGGCCATATGGCCACAATGGACAAGGTACGCATGTGTCCGGTTTTCAGTTTTCACTGGTCTCTCCGCTACATACAGTCGACACATTCTGATTTTGGAGGAACTCAAAGAAGAAAATCTTAAGAATTTTTTTTAAAGGCAGGAGAATGGGCCAATAAGGCAGAAAGATAGTAGATGATAGTAAGCAAAGGGAAAAGGCAGAGTCAAAGAGACAGATATAGCTACAAGCACAGAATTTCCAGAAGGTGGGGGGAACTATTTGTGCGAAAGACCCCCCCAGCCCGGTATCCCCACGGGGGCATGATCCTGTTCCAAGTTACCTGGTGGTTCACACTGGTTGGACATGTCAGCCAGCTCCTCTTCATTGGTGATGGCCGGCATGGTGCTCAGGTAGGACCTCACCTTGCGCGCCATCTGGGCCTGCACGCATCACGCACATACACCAGGCTGTTAGGGTTTCTAAACTATATAACTCAATAACTCATGTCCCAAGTCCTTGAACTGATAAAAGTGAATTATACCCACCAAGAAAGAGGGAGAAAGGTGGCAGAGTGGTTAAGACGTTCGCCTGCCAAATGTAATGCGTGATTGCAGCGTGAGTGACCCAGGTTCGAATCCCAGCCTCGTCCTTTGTTTCTAGTTTGACAGGAAAATCGAACTGAACGTCCAGTCCTTCGGACGTGCGCTTTACGCACACAAAAATCCCACAGCAGTTGAAAGTCGGTAAGAGCAGGGAGAAATCCCGCTGCCTGGTATGGCCAAATTGATAGCTAGGTTTTCCAAGTGTGTCACACCCCCTCCTCACCCTGTGCCTCACCATAATACATCACCAAATAAAATTTGAAGCGATTCTGTACACTGGTTCGTACACTGTACATACTGTTGTTCAAATATAAGAGGCATTAAGATATCTGTTATTACAGTTGTTTGTGTTCTTTCACCCCCTAAAAACCGTTATCTGTTGTTCCTGTGCGCAAAGGTCCTAGTGGTGACAAATTACTTTCACGTTATCTGTAAGCTACAATAGGTTTATGAACACTAACAAGGTAACAGTCAGAGTGGGTTACCTCCTCATAGATCTTCTTGGCGTTGGGCATGACGGCAGAGCGGCGGTTCTTGGTGCGCTTGAGGGTGGCCATGCCTGACACCAGACTGCTGCCAAACACCCCGGGGGAGCCCGCTGCCAGGTTGTTCACGTCCTGAACACAGGGTACCATCCAGCATGTGCGAGTATGTGTGTGTGTGTCTGTGTGCTCTTGCACAAACCTGATATGCACTGAACAACAAACAAGACATCAAATCTGAAGCATTCAAAATGCAGTGGTATCAGTGTTAACCCCTTGACTGCCACCAACGTATTACATACTGACCTGATGACATCACTGATGATGTCATCAGATGAAGAGGAATAACTCTGATATGCTGACTTTTGCTCTAACAGTCAAGAGAGTAATATCCCCAGACTACTTTGCCAGATTGGCTCTATCAGTTGTTTTTATGGCATGATTTGCCCAATTATTTTTTCTTTAATTTTCTCTGGCGGTCAAGGGGTTAAATACACACTTTCAATACAATGGAGTATAAATGGATTTGGTAAAAAAAACCACCAAAAAACCAAACGTGGTTCAAAAATAATTTGGGCCAAATTTAATTATTTTCATTAAATTTAAGAACAGATAAATAAAATCTCCCAAGAGCAAAATGTTGGGAATTGAACTCTCAGTTTGTACTTGCTGCGCCAGAAGATTTAAGAAGCAAAAGAATTGCAAAGAAAAGAGGAATACATTCTTTTTTGAAGCATGGTTCTCTTCCCTTAAAACAGTGACGTCAAGACAAAGAACTTTGTGAAATCAAATAATTTTTGTTTTTATATCTTTATAGCTAAAAGTACAGTGGTACCCCTCTAATAAGACCTTGAAAGTGCGGTGAAAAAAAAGTCTTATCTGAGGGGTGGTCTTATTAGAGAACTAAGCTTCTTTCCGCTATCAGACTGATAAATCAGCGTTAGTGTGTGCACTACAACTCTCGCTGAATGCAAACAACTCACAAAATCCGATAAATGAAAGCAGTTGGCGCATTAGCGTTTGCTGTGATTTCGTATCTGCGGTGTGCGCGGCACCATTTTGTCAGCTGAGTTGTATGCGCGGTAAAAGTTTTGTGTGTGCAAACTGTGACTAAAAATGAACTGCCAGAGCGTTACTTTGTCATGTTTTGTGTTGTGTTGTGTCGTTGTGCATAATCCAGTATTTAGTAGGTCCGTTATGGCAAGATTAGGTCTGTACTGTTATGTGTAGTTTGTGTGTGAGTGCAACATGGGCCATCGAAGTTGCCATCGGACCCGTTGCCATGACTTTCGATCACGAGTTCGTCTGCTTTTCATCGAGAGATCGATTTGCACGAACTTGACTGCAAAAAGATAAGATTGTGGTCGCATCTCAACCCCTGAAATCGGAACTCAGGAAAAGTCGTATTTGCGGCATAGGATATATAGTGGAATGTGTTCGGGAAAAAAAAAATCAGTTGTATGTGAGGAGAAGTCGCATTTGCGAGCGTCTTATTAGAGGGGTACCACTGTATCCAATTTTGAACAGACTGAGAGGAGCAGAAAACCTTTCCTGCAGCTAGAAGATAAAGTGCACAGCTGTGGAGACTCACGTATCTGGCAGAGGCCATGTTGGCGGTGTGTCGTATCTCCTTGGCGATCATGCGCAGCTTCTCAAAGTTGACCAGGTGGTCCACCTCCGAGTCGTTGCCCAGGTGGATGAAGGTCAGGTCCTTCTTCACCACAGGGAAGATGGGGATCTGGGCACAGCATCACCAAAAAGCTTTACGGCCAAACAAGCTCCAAACCAGACACAAATATTTGGGCCTTCCAGCCCTCTATACACACAAAGAACTAGGGTCGCCGTAGTCAAGTAGCAGAATCAGTCTTAAAATCTGAAAGGTTTGCAGGTTTGGGTTTGAATCCCATACGATCTGCTGTGTTGTGTCCTTGGTAAAGATATCTTTATTCCTATTTTAATCACCTCATCCTGGTGAAAATGGGTACCTGACTTCGGTCAAGAGGGAAAAGCGGTGGAAAGAGAGGGTTGGGCTCCACCGTCCAATATCGAGCCCTAGGCACAGTGATTTATTAATTCACCGTCCCCACAGCAACTTCACTATGGGACCCTTACTTTTTTTTTTACAATACACATGATACTACTACCTATCATACAAAGTGAGGAACACATGTTGTGCGTGTGTGTTGTTGTTTTTTCTTCACATATTTTTTTTTCTATGTATATTCCGTAGATTCCAACTTGCATTCAAATAATAGCCAAGACATCATACTAACTTAGTAACTATACTTTTGCAACCAACACTACATACAAAAAAGTATTTTTTATAATGCCACAAATTTGTTGAAAAGGGGAGGACACAATGGGCTAAAACTGTCCAAACAATACATGTCAACTGATTTAGTAGTATCACAGACCCGCAAACTCAAAAGTCATTTAAACAATCTGACTAAAACCCGATTTAAGTATCCATTTTTTGACTCAACAGAACCATCAAAATGGTGATGGCTGTTGGTAGCTGAAAGAAGAAGGGATTCCCTACCCATGTGTGCACTCCAGGTGAAAGCTAAAGAGAGGAATGGTGATGGCGGTTGGTAGCTGAAAGAAGAAGGGATTCCCTACCCATGTGTGCACTCCAGATGAAAGCTAAAGAGAGGAATGGTGATGGCGGTTGGTAGCTGAAAGAAGAAGGGATTCCCTACCCATGTGTGCACTCCAGATGAAAGCTAAAGAGAGGAATGGTGATGGCGGTTGGTAGCTGAAAGAAGAAGGGATTCCCTACCCATGTGTGCACTCCAGATGAAAAGCTAAAGAGAGGAATGGTGATGGCGGTTGGTAGCTGAAAGAAGAAGGGATTCCCTACCCATGTGTGCACTCCAGATGAAAGCTAAAGAGAGGAATGGTGATGGCGGTTGGTAGCTGAAAGAAGAAGGGATTCCCTACCCATGTGTGCACTCCAGATGAAAGCTAAAGAGAGGAATGGTGATGGCGCTGAAAGAAGAAGGGATTCCCTACCCATGTTGGTAGCTGAAAGAAGAAGGGATTCCCTACCCATGTGTGCACTCCAGATGAAAGCTAAAGAGAGGAATGGTGATGGCGGTTGGTAGCTGAAAGAAGAAGGGATTCCCTACCCATGTGTGCACTCCAGATGAAAGCTAAAGAGAGGAATGGTGATGGCGGTTGGTAGCTGAAAGAAGAAGGGATTCCCTACCCATGTGTGCACTCCAGATGAAAGCTAAAGAGAGGAATGGTGATGGCGGTTGGTAGCTGAAAGAAGAAGGGATTCCCTACCCATGTGTGCACTCCAGATGAAAGCTAAAGAGAGGAATGGTGATGGCGGTTGGTAGCTGACAGAAGAAGGGATTCCCTACCCATGTGTGCACTCCAGATGAAAAGCTAAAGAGAGGAATGGTGATGGCGGTTGGTAGCTGAAAGAAGAAGGGATTCCCTACCCATGTGTGCACTCCAGATGAAAGCTAAAGAGAGGAATGGTGATGGCGGTTGGTAGCTGACTGAAAGAAGAAGGGATTCCCTACCCATGACTCCAGATGAAAGCTAAAGAGAGGAATGGTGATGGCGGTTGGGGCTGAAAGGGGGATTCCCTACCCATGTGTGCACTCCAGATGAAAGCTAAAGAGAGGAATGGTGATGGCGGTTGGTAGCTGAAAGAAGAAGGGATTCCCTACCCATGTGTGCACTCCAGATGAAAGCTAAAGAGAGGAATGGTGATGGCGGTTGGTAAGGGATTCCCTACCCATGTGTGCACTCCAGATGAAAAGCTAAAGAGAGGAATGGTGATGGCGGTTGGTAGCTGAAAGAAGAAGGGATTCCCTACCCATGTGTGCACTCCAGATGAAAGCTAAAGAGAGGAATGGTGATGGCGGTTGGTAGCTGACAGAAGAAGGGATTCCCTACCCATGTGTGCACTCCAGATGAAAGCTAAAGAGAGGAATGGTGATGGCGGTTGGTAGCTGAAAGAAGAAGGGATTCCCTACCCATGTGTGCACTCCAGATGAAAGCTAAAGAGAGGAATGGTGATGGCGGTTGGTAGCTGAAAGAAGAAGGGATTCCCTACCCATGTGTGCACTCCAGATGAAAAAGCTAAAGAGAGGAATGGTGATGGCGGTTGGTAGCTGAAAGAAGAAGGGATTCCCTACCCATGTGTGCACTCCAGATGAAAGCTAAAGAGAGGAATGGTGATGGCGGTTGGTAGCTGAAAGAAGAAGGGATTCCCTACCCATGTGTGCACTCCAGATGAAAGCTAAAGAGAGGAATGGTGATGGCGGTTGGTAGCTGAAAGAAGAAGGGATCCCCTACCCATGTGTGCACTCCAGATGAAAGCTAAAGAGAGGAATGGTGATGGCGGTTGGTAGCTGAAAGAAGAAGGGATTTCCTACCCATGGTGAAAAATAAAGAGAGGAGAAGCAAAAGGCTCATACCACTGGGGGCTGTATGTGTTCCGAGTTCAGCAGGTTGCGGTACTTGGCCATGTTTCTGGACGGGTCCATCAGGGTCTCCAGATCCTGTCACCACACACAACAGGACTAACATTCATTTACAGTTAAACATAATGAAATGCTTACACAAGGTCTGTAGTCTAAAATTATTTCAGTTTTAAATATCATTTCAGGATGCAAGCCACAATGCCATAGATTTTCATATATATCTGCTCAAATTTCCAATTTATTTTCCTGACTGAAAACAAACCTACCGCAACATGCGGACTATGGTGCAGTCTAGTCTGCAGTATGAACGCCCGCGGCATATGCCCTAGTGTACTCTTTTCCAATCTCAAAGCAATAAAGTAGATCAATTATATCATTAAAAAAACACCCAGTTTAGAAAGTCTGGAATGTGGACTGCATACAGCATGCAGTCAGCAAAACCAACCACCAGCCAAACTCCCAGTGCTCACCTCAAACATCTTGCAGTACTTGGACGGCAGTTTCTCCCATGTGGCTCGAAGCCGTGACACCGACCCGTGACGCAGCCCGCTCATGATGGCAAACATGGAGTTGTAGTTCTTGTAGTCCTTGCAACACTCTGGAAATGCAGCAAGTAAATGGTGCAAATATACGTACGCACACAATAAGTTCATAAAGAACACAGAACAACTACAAAACTGAATATGTCACAGTTCGCAAGCATTGGAATCTTTCTAAAGGTTTGAAACTTTGTAAAAGACTTTTAAGTGTAATATTGAAGATCCTAATAAGTGATATAAATTTACGTTCAGCTTTGGTGAGATCAAACTCAGAACTTTGTTTTGATAGTTACATGAAAGATATAACAAGCAAAAACTCAACAAAGTACCTGATGTTCATTTGGAATCTTGTGAATGTGCATAAACAATGATAAAGTGAGCATTCCATATGCTCACGATTCTGGCGACTTAACCCTCTTGCATTCACATTTGTTTCAGAAAAACCCATTCCACTGTTCGTTTCCCCCCCACATTATTTTAGAAAATCTGTCTTCTGAAGCACACAGAGCACCATACAGTTAGAATCCCATCGCCATAAGCAAGAATTGTTTTAATGGTGATAGAAATGCCATCACAGGGGGAGCTCAGAGTGGGGGCAAGCTGTGGCTGGCTTTGGCCAACTTGAATACTTGAGGCAAATTCCGGCTGGCCAGTTTTGGCCGACTTAAATGCAAAAGGGTTAATGATATAAGATTATGTGCTTCGGCTGTCCAGCTCTCCCTAGAATTCATTTATACAGTGCTTTTAAAAAAATCCATGAGGATTCAGATTCTGCTAAGCGAATGAAATGTGATAATGATTCCCTAAAGCAATCTGAGAATGAATGGAGGGTGACTCACTGGCGATTTTGATGAAGTGTTTGATCAGTTTCATGCGTTTGACCACATTACCCTCACCACAGATCTCTGTCACCACCCAGAACATCTCACGGTTCACCAACTATAAACAAAAAGAAAAAAAGAAACAAGGCATATTGTCAATTTTCAACAGTACATACAAGTATGCACAACACACATAAATGCCTGCTTGCTCTCAGACATGCGTGTGCAAAACACATAAACAAAACAGGACAAGACAGGACAAAACAAAAGCAAGTGAAGAAGACATAGGTAGTGTATTTATTCATTTTCACAAGAGGGATAATCTGTTGATAAAAGAACCCTTCTTTGAACTTCTCTCAATCAATTATATCCTCTTGAGCTTCTCTCTAAGCCTTTGCTGAACCTTGCCATTTACAAATATCTTCTTAACGAGACTAAAATGTAGACATAGCCTGCAGACATAAAACAAACGCAAGCCCTTTAAGTTTCATAAGCCCACCACTGCACACACCCACAAAAGCCCGGGCCTCACCTCTGCAAACTTGCATATCATGGGACAGCCGAAGGCGGAGTCCAGCTCGAAGAGGTCGTCGATGTACTCTGTGGGCTCGATCTGACGGAAGACGGCAAAGTCCTGCAGGGTGAGCTGCCAGGCGACCTCGGTGGCCTGCAGCTGCAGCAGGCTGATCTGGCTCTCCTTGAGCAGCTCCCCGATCAGGTGGTCGGGCACCAGGGGCTCCGTCTGGTGCTTGTTCTTCAGGTAGTATCTATGCACACGAGGCACAGTGTGCCTGATAGCCACATCCACCGCAACAGGCGCCCGCCCAGTGTGTGTGTGTGCGCCAGCCAGCCGCCCAGAAGCCCACAGTGCACCGCCCACAGTGCACATTGCCAGGGGAGAGAAGGGTGGGGAGGGGGACAGGAGAGACAGGGAACAGCCGGTTAGTGAGGGATGGTACAATGCAATGACAACACACACACAGCCTGTGTGATCAAAAGCTGGCTCCAGAGCCCTGCTCGCTTAAGAGAAGAAAGCTTATCAGGCCTGTGAAATCGCCTCACGTCCACCAGTCCAATGGAAAGCTAAGACCAGTGTCTTACCAAAGATACTTCTTATTTGAGTCGATGAGTCAATTGTTAAACTTATTAGGGAGTGTTGTATTATCATAGTCCTGCCACAACTTGTCAATAAGGTGCTAGGAAATATCTGTTGAGCCTTTAGGGGAACACTGCCAGTAAGTTTATTGATGACATTTTCTGAATACTAAAGATAAACCCGTTTCCTTAAAGATGACAAGTAGACTTGAATTAGTTATAAATAACACTCTCCATTCCCCATTCAAGACTACCAGGCAAATCAAAAGGGATTTTAAAACAAAAACAGAAGAGGGGAGGGCTAAACGTAGGGGAAGGAAATGAGGTGAAAATGCACCAAAATGATAAAATCTCAAGCTGGTAAGGCAAGGGATAAAGAAAATGATAAATGAGCAAATAAAAGTGTAAATGGGTAGTGGGCATGGATGACAAAACTGTATAGTATGGAGTATGATCTTTAATGTTTTACTGATGAAATGACAATAAGCAGAGACAGTAAGGCCTACAAAGGGCATTCTGGGGCTGGGATATGTACTGTCTTACCTTATCCCTGAGAACATATTGATGAGAAGTACAGTGGAACTTCCCTGCTAACCCCTTGCCTGACCAGTCCTGTGTCGACTATGTGGTATGTGATGTTATTGATTATGTCATAATTTTGGATGTTATAGTCCTGCAATGATGCTTTTTGGCTTAGACAAATCAGGAAAGATATATTTCTAGACTTTTTTCTCAGATTGAGTCTAACAGGCTAAGAACATCGTTAATTTCTCTGTTTTCCTCTGGCAGTGAAGGGGTTAAGACCTTTCCTATTAAGACTTAAAGACCCCCCACGTCACGTGTCACATTCCCTCTTATGCTAGGAAGATTTCTAAAGATTTCTTACCAGCTATAAGAGGGAAAACACGTGAAAACCGTGATTTTGACACGTTCATTTTCACCCCTTCAAATCCGGACTACTGAGTGTCTGTCCCCCTATTAAGTAAGACCCCTCCCTATTTAGATTTTTGGGGCTGATTTTTCAAGGAGGCTCCACTGTACTGCAATCTGGCGCTAACTGGCGTTGTTTGGTACAAAAAGGGTTCATGCAGGAGGTCAGGCAACATGAAGAAGGAAAAAGGGGGTATTTGGGAAGAAACAGACAGGAGTATATATAATGGCAAAAGGGATGGCAAGAGAAAAAATGCTCTGAAAACTTTTCTTTTCTCTCAAATTCATCCAATTGGGGTTTTTTCCGATTTCATATACAAATCCTAAAATTAGGAGCCCTGATCTAAGGGAGCTCTGTTCTAGTTCTGTTGATTTTACAGGAATATAGCTCTGAAGTGTTTTTAACCCTTTCACCACCAATGTCGCATTTATGCACCTCAATGGTTTGACACCCATGTCACTAAAAGGCATCAAATCAGGGCCTGTTATTCAAAGACCCTATTTTCTCAATTTTTGGAGGCAAGGATAGGCCTAATGTTATGCATGTCACAGAAGAATTCCCAATATTGCTGACAATGTTTTCCTCTACCCAGTTAAGTTTAATGGTATTTTTTGGCTGAAAAATGGCTGGTGGCAAAAGGGTTAATAGATTCCGCCATATCACATTTCTTTTCAGAACATCAACTTTCAGTCTACGAAAGAGCATAGAACCATTTCAAGGTGATCGTTTCTAATGGGGACAGCATCCAGTTTTGTGGCACAAGACAATTAAAGCAAAATGCCATTTATTTTGTATTCATTGTTTTCCCTTTCAAACAATAAAAGCCTGTGTATTTCCGATCATGTTCGTTCAATGTTTACTCGATTTTTGTTGTTGCTCTAAAGGCAATCAACTGGCAGGTTAAATGTAAGAAAAATGGGATATGGAACAGAGATCTGGAGTCAGCAAATGCTTTACAACAATTATTAAAAGTAGCACCGCAAAAAGTCAATATAGTTGATCTTACAACACTGCTTGACAGGTCACCAATTAGTCATGACAGAAGTGTCAGAATCACAGTGAAAGTGACAGATGTCACACAGTGCAAGTGTCAGTAAGTCACATTGTTAAGCACAGAAATGTTATCACGTTACACCAGTAAGTCTGAAATTAGGCCAGTATGAGAGTCAGTCACAAGCTACAACATGCATGTGAAGACACAGTTGTGACGCACAAAATGCCCCTCAAATTAATAAGCATTCCACAAAATTCCAACGAATGAACCGAAAGTGAACAGTTCATATCACACAGGCCACAGACCCATGACAATATCAACAGCTGCAAACAGTGGAATCACACCCTTAAGGCACAGTTTCTGAGGTCTTTTCCTCTCAATTTCTCTTTCATATGGTTTTACTGCAGCAAAACAACAGCTGCTAAAAAACATTACAAAATGCACCCAATTTTGGTAACCCTAATCACTGAAATAATTGCAGCTATGTGGGTTGTTCTTTTTTAAATGGTGGCGTAATTCCACTGCAGAAAACAAAGCATGCAACATAAACAACCATAACCATGCTCACAACCCTTCAATATAAACTGAACAACTGAAAATCAGTCATGCAAAAAACCCCAATTTAAAATCAAGAAACAATAATGTCAATATTGTGAATGTTGTCAACGTACATATAGATATATGTGGTATCGATTTCTACTTCAAATACATAGGATAAAAACAAAGGGAAAGGAAGAAGGCAAATAAAATATTTTTTCAAAATTGGAGAAAAAAAATCTGTAAGAACACTATAAAACTAAGCGAGGTAAATGGCTAATGAACGTCTGTGCCTAGCCAGAAACTAGCAACCTGGCCTTTTGCATTATGCTGCATACATTCAAGGTAAGTACATGTTATACATATATGTTACAAATAAAATAATAATCATTGCATTCCCAAAACAAAACAAAAGCGAGCAAATTAGAAGGAGAAAACCCATAAAGTCTCTTAAAGCAAAAATATAATTTTAGGTTTTCCCCACAACCGTAAATTCAAATACCATATTCCTGTGATTATTATCAACAGGTTATAATACCAACAGAATATCACAATAGGCAAACACACAAACATTCAGACTGCAACTGCCACATGAACAACTTTTTGTGCAAGGCAAATCTAGCATCAAACAACACAGGCATCCAGATTTGCTTTTTAATTATCAAATTCACAAACACACAATTGGCAGATGCATTTGCGCTTTCCAGGTATGCATATGGTGACACTACCGAAGCCGTAAAAAACTAAAGCAATAAAAAGATAGATTACATAACAACCTGGACACTGGCAATCCTTATCTAACAATAATTACCTGTACAAATACTAAGGTGCTGGCACATAACAGATTACAGATGAGCAGAGTTCTACTGCCCAGGCTTTCGTGTTAAAATTGCATTTTTTAGAATCTCAATTACAAATGCACCAGTTAACTATATAACTATTTGACAATTACAGTGAACATTTGTTAGCAAATTTACTGATCTATTTCATTTTAAGAGGTGTTATTTAATTAAGTTGGTGAGTTAGAGAGAGATTTAGTACAGTTGTAGATTACAGTTAGTTACAAGTAACCTGCTAAAGTCCATGCCAAAGTACTAAAAGTCCTAACCAGCCAAAGAGTGTAACTCATCATTTTCTACCCAAGCATTACTTGAGAACTTTTGGCAAAACAGAACAACACATACACCACAACCACACTATTCTGAGAGAACTTCCATGCTGAAAAGCTACTGTCAAACAAAACAGACGGACACCTTTTTGTCTAAACTAAATGATTTCACAGTCACACTGAACAAAGCATGTTTGCCATGATGCAACAACAGAGCTCTCACACACAGACACACAAACATAGGTGGAGGTCACACAAGCACACCTACACTCACACTGTAAACTTTGTAAACAAAAACCTCGTATCTCAATTTTTGGGATTTTTGAGTTAAGATACATAGTCAGCTCTCTCATTTTTCCCGCCACCTTCCAGCAAAAGCTCGTATCTCTAACAACTTTCTATCTGGGGTAAATGAGGTTGTGTAAATGGAAGAAAAACTTGTAAGTCCCAAATTCAGATCTAGTTTTAAGGACAAAAACCTTGTATCTTTGTTCTTTTCAAGTGTTTTCTTTTTAAGAAGTAATGTTAACAAAATGCAGGACTAAACTCACAATGTCTTGAACAACATATTCACCATAGTTAATCAATTGTGGTAAACGTGGTTAATTTTTAAAACATTTTTTTTCTCCATTTTTCTCAAAACTACCAAAACTGAGATACAAGGTTTTTGAATTTCACCGATGATATGAAATGTTATTGATATTAAAATAGCAAATGAATTTAGCTTCTGAATTTCCAGATAACAGTTTTGTGGAATGTTAATAGAATTACTTTGGGCAGACCAAAGTAAAGTTTTAATTGAATATGAATCACTATTTAAATGAAATCCTAATAAGCCATGGATAGAATAACAAAAGAGGATCAACCAAACTATTCTATTTACAAAACCCATGGGTAAATATATCAAATTCCAAATTCCATCTGTAAGCTTAAAGTGAAACGCCCCAAAATAAAAATGACAAGCCTACACTCTAAATCGATGAAAACCCCGTTTCAAAATCAGATAAATAATGACAATGCTCAGAAGATGCTTTATCTTTAGAAGTTGTATTAACACAACTATGTTGTTCTTTAAGAAAATGCACCCTAATGTTGTAATACTCTGCAGACCTGTTTACCCCTATTTTGCAAAGTTGTAATTTCTGAAACAAAAAACTGTAATTTTGGAGAAAAAAACCTGTAATCCAACGCGTGACCAATGAACGTCGATATCATACTGACCTGAATGTGTAATACTAATGTCCGTCGAGCAGTAGACACAGAACACATGCTCGTCACCTAGTGCTGAACGACGTATTCCTGGAATTTTGAGGTAACTTTCCCGGAATTTCTGTGCCACTTTTGATGTCTTTTCTTTTGATTTTCGACCAGAAGATACAGAAGCTTCGGAATGCACTCGCTTGGACGCCATTTTGAAACAGAAAAGGAAATGGCGCGAAATGACTTATCACCGCATCATTTCAAAAGCTTCGCTTACCGATGCAACTGTAGTGGGGTTTTTTTATATTTAGGATTTTTTTCTAAATCGGGATGGTAAACAGGTCTGACTCTGACTTGATGAATATCTTCACTCTCGTTATCTTTCAGCCCACTAATTTGCTAGAACTTAATTTTTTTTTGAAAGAGAGTATGTGGCAGTCCCAAGAAATATTAAAATTAGGTTTCTCGTCAAAAAAAAAATTAAAACAATTAGGTTTGTTAGTTTGATGAAGATGTCATTTACTTGATAAAATGAATTTTATAACAGTTTCATGCCATTTACTGAAAGCAATGGGAGGCATGACATGAGGAACATGCTGATTTGGACAAACAATACCACAAGATAGCATGATATCTTCCATGCATACCAAATTTAATAAGTATTTTTTAAGCACATGGAATGGAAGACGCAAGAGACTGGCAATCGAGCAACAGACAATAGTGAGAAATGAAAACACAATATTAAACAACTGACGTGCAAAATGCTTCAAATGCTGACCTTAGAAATACAATGCACAAGAGTCAAGTGCAAGATGATGCACTACAGCGACCGGGTGAAAACTTGTAGAAGACAAAAGTGAAAACTTTGAAGAAAACGACAGTGAAAACTTTGAAGGAGACAACAGTGAAGACTTGTGCAATGTAAACCACACTGAAAAGACAGACATGAAAGGCTTAGAAGAACAACAGTGTTCCAATCACCATGTCAGTCAGCAATAAGAAAAGGTTAGGACATTAACAGAGGTTCAGGTTGTTTGCACGTAGACGCTGTCAGCAATTACAGCATGCAGATTTTCCATACACCCTAGTAGTTTCATGAAGGAGTGGGTCCTACCAGGGTTACAGTCATGTACTCCACATGCATCTGGACAATTGGGGCAGATGGCCTGACAATGGGAACAGTTCGGTGAAATGAGTGAATAGTCAGGTGAAAAAACCCCACAATGAATAGACAGCGAAAGGTGTTTTGACGTTGGCGAGAAACTCCATGGACAAATGAGAAGAGAGTGCCAGCACGAGCGGAAGGTAGGAAGGAAAGGAGGTGGGCGGGGTCAACTCACGCAGTTTTGAGGGAAAGGCAATGTGCACGCGAAGAGTGCACTATGTAGCCTGGGGCAGACTGGCCAGCACCACATGGGCACATCACCCCATGTAGTGCACACACTGAAAGTCTCCAGGCAACGCGCGTGGACACTAATAGTCACAGGTATCGGCATCGCAAATCTACAATCTTCTCCTCATACAGACACACACATTCTCTCTCCTCTCTCTCTACAAACAAAAATTTACTGCACATACACAATCTACAAGAGTACTCGTAATGATGCCTATCCAATAAATATAAAACAAAATAACGCTTTTGTGCAAACACAACTTAATTTCGTCTCTACTTCCATAAATACACAAATGTCATTGTATTCTGACCTTTGATCAGCACAATGATCCCTAACATTGTTACAAACAAGAACACAAAAAGCAGTATGCAAACACATTCTGATTGAAAATTTGCTATCTACGTTCCGTTAATCAATAAACAAGACATTAAAGACAGATTACAGAAATAGTACTCCATTTTATTTTGTACCATGACCTTATGACCAATCATTCTCCTAGCAGAAAACACTATTATGGCAGAAACCTATTGCTAAGAAAAAGTGAAGAAAATTCAAATTTCTCATCAAATTTGCAACACTGTATCAAACCGGAATTCTACTGAATCAAGTTAAGCAAGCCTGAAATTCCTGTGCCTCACTGCAAGCCCTAAATACTGGTTGCTAAAACCCACAGTGAGCCAAAATCCTGGCAGCACCAGTAGGCCAATGAGGCTTTATACTGAAAATTCTCTGCCCCTGTCTCATGCGCTGAGATGCAAACGCCACCTACATAAGATTATCGCCCTTGTCTGTCAGAAACTAGCAGTATATAGCCACAGAAAATTATCTGCCCCTGACTAGTCACTAGGTGGCATGGTCAAGTCAGTGTGAAAGTTATCACCCTTTCATGTTGCCAAGATGAAGTATAATAATAATAATAATAATTAAGTATAAAGCCCCATTGGTGGACTATGTTCTGATTGTCCTGATCAACTTATGTGCAGGGTATAAAATAATCCACACACCACAGTTACAATCCCCATGGTCCATGTCAGTGCTAAGGTTCAATACAAAAACACAAACATGCTGGGTACTTGAACCCTGAAAATAACCCTTCTCAGTGTTAATGAGTGTTGTGAATAATAAATAAATATATAAATAAATACAACAACTAACATGCTGGATCCTTCACCCTGAAAATAACCCTTGTCAGTGTTAACGAGTGTTGTGAATAACAATTAAAAAATATATATATATGTATCAATAAATACAACAACTAACATGCTGGAACCTTCACCCTGTAAATAATCCTTGTCAGTGTTAACAAGTGTTGCTAATAATAATAAATATATATATATAAATACAACAACTAACATGCTGGATCCTTCACCCTGTAAATAATCCTTGTCAGTGTTGACAAGTGTTGTGAATAACAATAAAAAATATATATGTATAAATAAATACAACTAACATGCTGGACTCTTCACCCCTGAAAATAATCCTTGTCAGTGTTAACAAGCGTTGCTAATACTAATACAGATATACAAATAAATACAAGTCAACAACTAACATGCTGGATCCTTCACCCCTGAAAATAATCCTTGTCAGTGTTGAAGTTTATTACAAAAAAAAGCAACTATAAAATATATATATAAAATGTTAATACAATAACCGGCTGCCTAGACAGCAGCATAAGAAAGATAACACGTGTCATTTCATAGTGAAATTGAGACGCGAACAGTAGTTCGGTCAGAAGAAAAGCTGTGGTGGTGAAGTCATCTGCAAGCTCCAACAGCTAGGTGTGGGACATCAATGCAAGATACCAGTCATCGGTCTTCTTCCTTCACCCCATGCTCTACGTGCTGCCTGTCTATCCTGATACAGACAAAGAGGAGTAACACAGGCAGGAGGGGGATTGGGGGGGGGGTACTACAACTGGTCACTCACCTGCTGTTCAAGTTGAGGCGCTCCGTCAGGTTGCTGAGGGTGTCAGGAAGACGCCGCTGTTTGATGAACATCTCCGATTCCACTGTCACCTCGCATAAGAAGAAGTCCCTATGAAGGATAAATATATATCAAATAAACCATACCACAGTTTATGCACTGTGAGGTGTTTCACATTACAAGGCGCACTCCACATATTTTAGAAAAATCGGTAAAGGTAAATATGCACCCTCCCCCCCCCCCCCCTCCTCCATTTCTCGGTTGTTTCTACTTTTTCAGTCTTGCCTTTCTTACTGCAGATTGAGTACTTCATCCTCTTTCGCTTGCTATATTTAACACTAATTTTCATCCACTTACATAATTAAACACATGCATTCAATAATAGTAGAAGATAAAGGCAAGACGGAAAAACGCAATGAACCAGGACTGTGACAAATACTCTGTGGTGGTTGTGTGTACTGCACTACATAGGGGGGGGGGGGGGGGGGGGGGTTCCTATTAGATAATGGCCTTTATCATGATTGTAATTAATTATTCAACAAAGATAATTAGCTCAAAAGGTTCATAAAATACAGCTTAATGTTTGGTAAGAAAGGCAAGTGTGAAAATGCGGGGAGAGCTGAGAAATGAAGGGGAGGGGGGGGCACATCTTGACCTTTACCGTAAAATCTGGTTTTGCATGAAAAAGGTGCCAATAGGACCCAGAGATCCACTGGCTCCACCAACACAAGAGCAGCCCCTCCATATTTCACAAACATCTGGTTTTGTGACATTAGCCTTAATATTAGGTGCAGAGGTCTTGGGGACAAAAGTATTGCCTTATAGTCCGTAAAGTACAGTAATTGTTTGATACAATCAGGCATGTGCACCCACACCCAATCACACACACCCTCCCTCCATTAGACATAATAGCCATTATTTTATTTTTACAAGTAGAATGCATACCAACCAAAACGGACAAAACAAAAGAAGAAGAAAAAGTCATGCTTACTTAACATTAATCTTAAGAAGAAAAAAAAAGTTTATTAGAAAAATAACCCTTTCAGGATCGTTTATTTATAACTCTTGATACGATTCGAAAACTCAAACATGTTACAAAGGCATGCTGAACAATATATTTGAAAAAGATGACACCTGTTCTTTTCTATAAGTACACAACCACCCTTTTCTAGACAACTCTTCCTGACTACAGTTATCACATACCCTGAGTCATCAGTGACGCCAAATTCCTGTAGGGCAAACATCACCACTTCCTTGGCTGTTGTCTCCTGAAAAAAAGAAGGAAAAAAAGCATTAAGGTACCACTTGTTTATTCACCCAATTCAAATAATTTTCCACATTGAAACGTTACAACAGAAAACAGAGGTTTAACAAGACCTTGTAAATGAGGGTGAATTTGAAGGACCAGTCAGCTCTGAATGCCCTGACCATACATTCTTGGGGCTCTCCCCTTCCCCCATGTACACACACTGAGTGACACACCCATCAACTCACCCCCAACACCCACACACAGACGTTTCACTGGATCAACTCAGACTTGTAAATGAGATAACACTGACCACTCAATACGAAGACACCCTCCCCCCCCCCCTTCTCTCCCCACCCCACACATAACATTCACAGCATCGACTCAGACTTTGCAAATGAGGATGAACTTGAAGGATTGTCCGCCCTGAACACCTTGTCATGTACTGCCAAAGTTCCCCCTTCTAATCCTTCCATGTATCCATACACATAGAGTCATACAAACTCATCCTCCCCTCTACACCACACACATAAACATTCACGGCATCGACTCAGACTTTGCAAATGAGGATGAACTTGAAGGACTGGTCTGCCCTGAAAACCTTGACTATACACTGAAGGTTTTTTCTCCTTCTCCTAACCCTTTTCCCTCCTTCACCACCACCCCACCACACACAAACATTCACATCAACCCATACCTTGTAAGAATGAACTTGAAGGACTGGTCTGCCCTGAAAACCTTGACCACATACTGCCTAGATACCTCCTCTTAAGTTAACCCTCTCCCCCTTCATTCCCCTCACACAGTGATACACCCAGCAACTCACCCACCCAACCACCCACTTTTTTTTTTACTCATACCTTATAGATGAGGATGAACTTGAAGGACTGGTCTGCCCTGAAAACCTCGACCACGTGCTGCCTAGATATCTCCTCTTAAGTCAACCCTCTCCCCCTTCACCCCCTCCCCCCCCCACACACACACACAGTGATACACCCAGCAACTCACCCACCCAACCACCCACTTATTTTTTACTCATACCTTATAGATGAGGACGAACTTGAAGGACTGGTCACCCCTGAACACCTTGACCACGTGCTGCGGAGGCTCCTCCTCCTACGCCCCTCCCCCCATCCCAACATACATCAACATTCACGGCATCAACCCAGCACAGACCTTGTAGATGAGGACGAACTTGAAGGACTGGTCAGCCCTGAACACCTTGACCACGTACTGCGGAGGCTCCTCCTCCTACCCCCCTTCTCTTACCCCCATCCCAACATACATAAACATTCACAGCATCAACCCAGCACAGACCTTGTAGATGAGGACGAACTTGAAGGACTGGTCAGTCCTGAACACCTTGACCACGTACTGCGGAGGCTCCTCCTTGTCCTCCATGCTGAGGGTGAGGGTGGACAGGTCAGGGTTGCTGGCGCTGCGCTGGCTGAACACATTGGAGGGGATAGAGGAGCAGGAGGAGGAGGAGGTGGTGGAGGAGGGGCGTGACCCTTTAGTGCCAGTGTTCAGACTCTCGTCGGAGTGGTTGGCTGGATTTCTGTACAGGCCACAAACACTAGAACATGAAGCGTTGTGCGATGACTACAATTGTCTTTTTCAACCCACATATGACCAGGAAAGATTATAATACCACTACATAAAGCACTTTGCACTCATTATATCATTCTTTAAACCAACCATGCTTGCAAGAGAGGCATTTAGCAATACCACATTTCCTCATAAACCGGAATGTGTTAGCTGCATGCAGCAGGGAGACCAGTGAAAACTGAAAACCAAACACATAACGTACCTCACCCATTATGGCCATATGGCCTGAGAACGCAGAAGAAAACAATACCACCACACACAGCATACCATCTACACAGGCTTGAGAGATCTGTTAACAATAAACACAACCAAATAAACACTGGCATACACAAATGGGAAAGCTTACAACACTAAAGCCATACCCATTCATTTTAGGGACGATGTTCATTTTCTCCAGCGCCTTCTTGATGCGTGGCCTGGAGCCGAAGTTGAAGAAGCCTTTGCGCGCAGGTTTCTCCTTGGCGGCGGTGGTGGTGGTGGTGGTGGTGGTGGTGGTGGTGGTGGTAGTGGTGGTGGTGGAGACGTCGGCCATGTTGGACAGTGCAGCGTCCAGGTCGGGCACCGACAGTCGCTGTCTGGCCATGTGACCCAACGAGTTCTCTTCCCGCTTCACCTTCCTTGGTGTGTTCTTCTCCGCTGAACGCAGCATCTCCTTGAAGTCTGCAACGCAAATACGCTTTGAAAATACAGTTGAACCCCACCCCGCCTAACAGGCACTTAATATCGTGGCCACCCAGGTCATGAGGACATTTTACTCAGTATCTTCTCTTCTTCTTTTTTCTTGCTGGGCCATGCAGGAATGTTGCTCCCATGCCGCTCAATTCTAAAATCCAAACTCGCAGCCACATCCTGGTTTCTCAGGTCGCAGAATCCGAAACCAGCAGTCCAAGGGGAGCGAATTTATGTTAGGCCGTCGGGAGATAACCAACCGAGGAGACACTGCACTGCTGCTGAGTCACTTTGGTGGAGTTCAGTAAAGCCTGTTCTGAGCTAACATGCGCAGGACACCACCTACTAAGTCCCCTACTGATGACAATGTCTTAGTCGCGGACCCAGCGTGAGTGAGGTCCTCCTCTGAGGGTACCACCACGCTTCTCTTCTTAATAATTACTCTCCGGCATAACCACCTCACAGTTATAACGACCACCTCACAATTACAGACAGTTTTGGTCACTTGATTGGGTGCTCGCACTACTGAGGTTCGACTGTAAAACATTTTTCTCTCCAAGAGAAATTTAAAAAAATCCTTTTTGTGAATGAAAACCCCACAGTATTCCTGCTACTTTTAAATGTGATGTCACCGAATCCTCGCTTGAAATCAGAGCCCATCCAAGTTTTCAAACTTATGTTCAGTGTCAGATTATGTGTGGATCATGTCCACAAGTGAACACTGTGGTTACTTAAATGTCAGCAAATATGCTGGAATTCATCCAAATTGACTTGTTTGTCTTCTATACAATAGATTAAATTTTAAAAGTGGCACAATGAACTTGCACGGTCTGAAATACATTTTAGGCCATCACTAATGATCAAACTCTTTTTTCAAGCACTGAATTGTCTTAAAATGTGCTACACAGACGATTATTCCCACTCACATTCGTATTTAGTAAGCCAAATTATAAAAAAACCCATTTAAAAACAATTAAGGGGGTTTGCTAACGGTCGTTTCACTTACTGCTACAGTGGTACCCCTCTAATACGATGCTCGCAAATGCCACTTCTCCTCACATACGACTGATTTTTTGGGTCCCGAACACATTCCACTATATATCCTATGCCGCAAATACGACTTTTCCTGAGTTCCGATTTCAGGGGTTGAGATGCGACCGCAATCTTATCTTTTTGCAGTCAGTTTCGTGCAAATCGATCTCTCGATGAAAAGTAGTCAGAAATGTAAACATGGAATTTCCATTGGAAGCGCGCCCCCTAACTTTTGCTTGGAGAGTTACGCCCCGTGTACTCATGCGACTTGTAGAAGAGCCCGCTACTCTCTGTTCTTCTTCAAGTCAGTGATCAATATGGCGACTCGGAAAAGAAAACAATTGACATTGGAAGAATGCGTCCGTGTTGTGGAAAGAAGTGAGAAAGGGGAGACTGCGATCGCAATTGCGAACTCGCTCAGTGTCGGCAAAACACAGATCCAAAACATAATCAAGGATAAGGAGTCGATTAAATCACGATGGGAAAGTGGCGAGTGTGGGGGCAGGAAACTAGCGAAAGTAAGGAAAACAGAAACCATGGTCATCGACGAGAAAGTTTGGGACTGGTTTTGTGATGCAAGATCACGCAACATTCCAGTGACTGGAAAATTAATCCAGGAAAAGGCGCTCTGTGTAGCTCTCGAATGTGGCCTGGATGATTTTATGGCCTCAAATGGATGGCTGCGCCGTTGGACTCAGCGTCACAACGTTCACAATGCTGTGCTCAGTGGTGAGCGTGCGGAGGTTAGTGCGGAGGATGTGGATGATTGGAAGAAAAGACTTTCCACAATTTGTAGTATTCATCAACAGTGTTAAAAAGTGTTTTATTTCATTTTTTCCACGATGTTTGCTTAGTTCTGTACTCTGTACTAAGATGTCACATGCTTGGTTCTCTAATCTAGTTCTCAGATAAGACTTTTTTTTCACCGCACTTTCAAGGTCTTATTAGAGGGGTACCACTGTATTACTATCCTCAAATCAAAGCTTTTCAAAGAGAAACCATGTTCTTAAGAGGAACAAGCATACACAATCATCAAATAAACGAAGTTTGGTAGATCAGTAGTTACATGAAGGATGCTTGACAGCATTCATCTGTAGGTTGGAACAATGCTTAAAAAATACGTAGCAGCATGCCTTGCACTTCACCCTCCCCCTTTTGTGAGAGATCTAAACACATTAGAAAAGTGAAACTTATGCTGAAATGCTGGCCAGTAACCACGGACCTTGCAGGTTTGATTTGAGGGAGATGGAGAGGTGTGTGGACCCCCTCAGCAGCTCCAGGGCCTGGTTGTAGTAGATCTGCTGAAAAGGCTTGCCGTTCACCTCCAGGATCTGAAACAGCATCACACCAACCACAAATCAGTCAAGAAAAATAACCACAATTATCATAGTTTATGGACTGTTTGTTAACCTTGGTGATGAAAGACACAACACACGTACCGCATAACACCCAGAGAAGAGACTCAAAGACAAAAAAACACTTTATTTAGCAAGGATTTATGTTGAGCCTAGTCTTCCAATCTGTCCATTGAGACGAAAAACAAAACATAGCAAATAGGCAAACAAACAGCATAAAAGGCCAAAGGACAAAAAAGAAAAACCAAACGGAACAGGTCAAATCCAAAGCCTGGAAAACACAAGGCATCAATGAACGCAAGGCATCAATGACCAGCCTGGTCTCCCCTCTTCAGTCCGGCCTCAGTAGCCTTGGATCCCTTGTGGGCCTTGGTGATGACAGACATAAAACATAACACTCAAAGGAGAGAAACCAAAGGAGACAGATCAACAAGGCCCTATAACACAGATGACCGACCTGGTCTCCCCTCTTCAGTCCGGCCTCAGCAGCCTTGGATCCCTTGTGGGCCTTGGTGATGACAGACATAAAACATAACACTCAAAGGAGAGAAACCAAAGGAGACAGATCAACAAGGCCCTATAACACAGATGACCGACCTGGTCTCCCCTCTTCAGTCCGGCCTCAGCAGCCTTGGATCCCTTGTGGGCCTTGGTGATGACAGACATAAAACATAACACTCAAAAGGAGAGAAACCAAAGGAGACAGATCAACAAGGCCCTATAACACAGATGACCGACCTGGTCTCCCCTCTTCAGTCCAGCCTCAGCAGCCTTGGATTCATTGTGGGCCTTGGTGATGACAGACACATCGCACATATCCCAGACGACAGAAACCAAACAAGACAGATTTTTTAAAAGCCCCTAGAACTAAAGCATCAGGTGACTGGCCTGATCTCCCCTCTTCGGTCCGGCTTCAGCAGCCTTGAACCCCTAGTCGACAGACACAATGCACATACAACCCCCAGGGGAGATACAACATCAAAAGCCCCTAGAACTCAGCCATCAGATGACCCACCTGGTCTCCCCTCTTCAGTCCTGCCTCAGCAGCCTTGGACCCCTGGTCGACCTTGTGATGATGACACAACATACAACCCCCAGGGGAGATACAAGTAACATCAAAAGCCCCTAGAACTCAGCCATCAGATGACCCACCTGGTCTCCCCTCTTCAGTCCATCCTCAGCAGCCTTGGACCCCTTGTCGACGACAGATACAAAGAGGAGAGAAACCAACCAAAAAATACCACATTGAAAGACTAAAAGGCATCAGATGACCCACCTGGTCTGCCCTCTTCAGTCCAGCCTCAGCAGCCTTGGACCCCTTGTTGACGACAGATACAAAGAGGAGAGAAACCAACCAAAAAATACCACATTGAAAGACTAAAAGGCATCAGATGACTGACCTGGTCTCCCCTCTTCAGTCCTGCCTCAGCAGCCTTGGACCCCTTGTCGACCTTGGACACAGAGGAGAGAAACCAACCAAAAAATACCACATTGAAAGACTAAAAGGCATCAGATGACTGACTGACCTGGTCTCCCCTCTTCAGTCCTGCCTCAGCGGCCTTGGACCCCTTGTCGACCTTGGTGATGAAGATGCCGTGGCCGCGCTCCAGCCCGCCCAGGATGGAGAAGTGGAGGATCTCATCCCGCGTCGTCCTTGTCAGCGTGGCCGTCCTCACCCGCGCCTTGGCCGCGCACGCCATGTTCAGCAGGCTCATCTGGCCCATCATGCGCTGAAACAGCCACAGTAAGGTGCTCAGAGATTTGACCTGATATTCAGCTATGTCTTTTATTAATATTCATCTGACATTATTTACAGCTTTGAGCTTTGTTTCGGAGTGAAAATAAGCATCATATGAACATTTGAAATACGTCAATCATAAAACATAAACCGCTTAGTTTGGTAGGTCAAGGACGACTGCTTAGCGCTTTACAAATAATATTATTAAACTAACAACACATGTAAATTTACAAAGATGGTTTGAGCAACAGTTGTGTACCAGGGTTTCTTTGGTCTAAAATGCAGAACTTACACTGAAAAAAATCAAAATCTACATGGAATTTTGACATCGTTTGTCAATCTCTTCTAACTCTTGGAGAGTCCAGCTGTTCTAAGCTGACACAACACAGTAGCGCTAGCTTTAAAATCACTACGTGCTTAAACCAAACAGTTTATTTTAGGACAACTTGAGATTCTATTTCTATACCAATGACCACAGTGCTTAAACCAAACAGTTTATTTTAGGCCATCTTGAGATTCTATTTCTATACCAATCATATGCTGTAGACCAAGCAAATGTAATTCTGTGAAACATCCCCTCCTTCCCTTCAATCTCCATCACCTACAGTCCTTTCTTCTTTTTTTCCCCCTCTTCATTATTACCATACAATTTATCACTAAATATCGTTTTCCCTGCTCTTCATATGGAATGAATCTGATGATATATTACTATTGACTATTAAAATACACATGCCATCACTGATGAAAACAATTGTTATAGAGTTATACTCATCTTTGTTGCATGCACACACAAAAAACAGTAAAAATGTCTGAGGTTTCTACTACTAACTTTGACGTAAGCTTCACAAACAGATACATTTTTCAAAACAGTTTAAGGATTTCCTGCAATGTTAAACAACTACAGCAAAAACTGGCAAACTTAGTGAAACAACAATTACCCTTGTGAATTTGCACCCTCATTATGTAAGTAGTAACTAAGTAAGCTGCGAATGTTGCAAAAAGGACTACGCTTCACGATTTAGTGAAAATGATACAGTCAGCACACTGAAGTTGACAGGAATCTTCTGCCTAAACACACTGCTTACATGATTAAGGTTGCCTTCATGAAAACTGCTGCAAGCCATATCACACCTTAACCCTTTCACTGCCAATGTCGCATTTTTGCACCACAATGGTTTAGCACCCATGTCACTAAAAAGCATCAAATCAGGGCCTGTTATTTAAAGACCCTATTTTCATAATTTTGGAAGGTAAGGATACGCCTAATGTCATACATGTCACAGAGGAATTCACAATATTGCAGAATTTTTTTCTTTACCCTGGTAAGTTCAATAATGGCGTTTTTTGGCTGAAAAATGGCTGGCGGCGAAAGGGCTAATGCATTCCAAATCATTTAATTAATCAGCGCAATGTAATATTTAAGCTTGGCTACCAATCCAATAACTGAATCTAGTCAGTGCTTCAGCACAGCTGACAACTGTAAACTAACTTTGCTCCAAGCCGGACACATCTACAACCATATTATGATGAACAAATCTATTTTGCGAAGACGATAAAGGAAAAAAAAGAAGACAATTAGAAGGGATTGTAAAGCAGCTGAAAAATTAACGTCTACATAAATGACTATGATGTTCAGGCCAAGGCAGGGGATTACATAGAAAGCACAGATTTTACTGGCGAAAGCAGTGGGCTTGTAGCTTAATTATGGTTTATTTCCTATTGAACGGTTTGGTGAGCGAGTGCAGACTTTCTGTACTTTTTGAGTGTGTGCTAATCAATGCCCTATCATAAACAATAATATGTAAATAGTTACCCTTTGGCTTCCTCTTCCAAATCCCCCAACCCCCTCTCAGGGAATACGCATAAAGAAAAATAAACAAAATCCCAAATCCTTGCCCTTTCTCCCAAAATGAAAATGGACTAAAACCACCCATGCACATACATTACCAAAATATAATAATAATAATAATAATAATAATAAAACAACTATGTAGCAGCATTGCACAAAGAAGTCCCTGAAATCTTGCATCATAATTATTCAAAAGACAAAGATTCAAAATCAGCTTAAAGAACCGGCATCCATCATATCAGAACTAAATAACCACACTCTATTTCATGAAAATCCTTGATGAATTAAAAAAAAAAGTTTCACAATGATTAAAAAGTTTCAGCTACAAAAACCTCTGGATTTGAAACATATTTTTTACCCAAACAACCAGGCATCAGAATACTCCAGAGTCCAATCCGCGGACGAACAACACTCGCCATGACTCAGAGTCGACATCGAGATGGACTCCACACAAAACGCTAGTCCGTAGTCGGCATCCTTGCGATCATTCACTACCCAATTTCTCGCAGAAAAGTTCAAAGTTCTCACATCCTCGTAGTCTCCCGCTATCATATCCTCTAAATCGACTTATTTAGAACCCAAATCACAATCCCTGTCATCAAAACAAACTCTGAAACAGTGAAAGTAAGAGTCTAGAGAGCTCTAAACTTGGAAGAAAAAACAAACATGGCTGCGGTTTTTCGTTTCTGTAGGCGCAGTATGAAAACAAACCGTTTAAGAATACCATTTGAGAATAAGATCGCGCTGCCTCATGAAGTACAAACCGCGGCCAGCAGTGCCAAAACCGCGGCCAGTGGCTACCAAAACCGTGGAAATCCGCGGACCGTTCTGATGTCTGACAACCATCAACATGATACTGTGTGTACCATGCATGAGAATGCAATATTTCCTTTTTGTACATTTAACAAATGGTGAAAACACAAGATTAGTGCCTGTTGTTGAAGACATACACTCATTCACAGCAATACATCAATACTGAATACATCAATATTGAATACATCAATATTGTCTGCACATGACAATGTCTGATACAGAGAAGTACAATCTGCACCCCAAAAAAAGCATCAGTGTTGCTTCAAATCACATGCATGCAAAAAATGACATATTGTGAATAGAGTTGAGAACCGGTTCAAAATTCAGAACCGGTTTTAAACCGGTTTTCCCTATTTGAACCGGTTTTACCGAACCGGTGTTTTTAACCACTACTCGCATCACTAGTTTTACCTATGCAAACACATATTTATTTGTCAGAATATTCACACACACGCACGCACGCGCACACATACACACACAATAAAGAAACATGACTTATGACACACACACACTCAACTCAACACTCAGTCAAAATCAAAGCCATACACCATCACAAACTAGAAACAGCTACTCTTGGTTTACAAACACCCAATCTGCGCTGAGAATCAGTGTTGTTTTTGGAAAAGAATGCGTTATTCTAAGAAAAACTTACTTTCAGTTTGCAGTTAAAAACCGGTTCACAGCAACTCGAACCGGTTTTTCGAACCACGAAAGCTTAGCACCGGTTTTTCGGTTCAAACCGGTTTTCCCCCCCACCCCTAATTGTGAATCTGGAACCGTAAATATTCTTTTAAAAAAGCAAGATTGAAACCTATCCATGCCCTTTCCATATTAGGCAGAAACATGACTGTAAGGTGTCTATCTGCTTAGCTTGTTTGTGCTATGATACACGCAATAAAATAACGCAGCACAGAACATGGGGGTCCACATTCTGGTCCGAGGGTGTGACATGAAATGACAACAGGACAATACAGTGCAAAGCAATGAGACGCAGTGCTCTGCCATTGAATGAAATCTGGTACAAAGTGACATGGTTGCAGAATGTTCAGACGCGTTGCCTGCTCACATGATGTTACATGGCATAGAAGGTGAAAAGTTGACTGCAGTACCTTTTGGAGATACAACGTAGAAAGGGTGGGTACAGCAAACAAGGTACCTGTGAAAGGGAAAACTCCAACGTTTCGTGCCTTAGGCACTTAGTCACAAGTCTCGACTAAGTGCCTAAGGCACGAAATGTTGGAGTTTTCTCTTTCACAGGTACCTTGTTTCCTTTACCCACCATTCATACGTTACATGGCATAGTTCAGCAAAGACTGTAGCAGAGTCTGGGTCTGTAGTGTTAAGTTAACACACACGTATTTCATCATAAATTTGATCATAAAACAACTAAAAAGTACAGTGCTTCCACGGTAATTTTTACATGGATACAGACTACATAATGATTGTAATGATAGCACCACAACGACATATCACAGGATGAACGTGTTAGTACAGATACAATGTTCCAAGTAACTATTTCAGTACAACGGGGTACCCAGGAATAAAGCAGTAGAGTAAACAAGTGTTTATACCGTCAGTTATTACATGATAAAGTACACAAGTCATTCAGATCTCATTCCAAGTTAGGCACACATGTTTTAAACTATAAAATGATCAAAATATATTCAGTAGTTGTTGTTTGATACAAACCACAGGCATAGGCATACATTTGCAGCTAAAAAGCTAATTTACTATCATTGTTTCCCCCCAAGGACCATTATACAATTTGCCAAAACACCTTCTCCTGTCTTCTCCATATTTTCACTTCATCTATCACTTTCATTTTGTGTCCACTTCAAAATCTCTACACTTTAATGCTGTTATTTGCCTCATAGTTCTACAGTTCTGGCAATGACAAGATGTAATGATGATGATGATAGTTTAACCAACATCTGGTAGTTCATTCTTTTGATCATGTTCAATCGTATTACGTGCGCTCTGCCAAAGATTGATATTGCTGGCAGGGAGTTTCTAGTCGTCAGAATGTGGGTTTTTCTGACAAAGCTGTCAATCGGTTTTACCCATCACTCACCATAATTAGAAACACTGGATTTACATTTACACCCACACACATCTCTACATTGGAGCTAAACAATTTTGTGAATGTGATCTTTCTTCAAAATGTGCATCTGAGCCACCCTGCTTCCAGGCCACTAAACAAAACATGAAAGTATACCATGAATACCACTAAAACCCCACGAAAAAATGTCATGGGTAAAATTAGTATTTTAGATGCTGTTAGTGTTCAACTATATGCATTTACTTCCCATTTGGGATTACTGGATGAAGGGAGGCAACCAAGTGAATCCCTTCGTCCAGTAATGCCAAATGGGAAGTAAATGTATATAGTTGAACACTAACATTCATCTAAAAATACCTAGTTAGTCATAAGTAGAAATTCTATACTGGTAGGTTATCAACACAGAGTTAATGCTAGATCGCTAGGCAAGTGGTCTTATAACTATTCACATTTTGTTCAATGAAATGTACAAACGACTACACCAAGATTCATTTTTATACAGAAACGCAGAACAGCTCAGAGGGACAAAAGGGTATTCACAATTCACAATTCTTTTTACATTATTTCATTATCCTCACTTCGAAAGATGTTCACACAAAACCCTGGCCCCAGTGAGAGACGAAAGAAATATACATTGTGCTGGCATACTGTTGTGTTACAGTGGTTCCGGATTATTAGTGCAGGGTACAGAAAAAGCGCCACACTACCGCTTACCTCAAAGTCCGTCTGCGACTACAAGGGACAGAAAGGAGGGTGTGACTGTTAGAGCTTCACACATCACACACAGCTAGTAGGCTAGTAGGCTGGTTGGGTCCCATCTCATGTTTATTTCCATAATTCTTTCTTTTGTTTCCTTTCATGGTCTATTTCAATTCGTTGCTAAATCAATCACAGGCTTGTGCGAGTCAAAGTCATTCTCAATCTAAGCAACCTTTCATAAATGGTTATCAAAATCTGTCCTGAGAAGGTTTCAGTGTTTTAGCCATTTTCACTTAGGCTCATTTTCCTTCATTTGCGTCTGTACTCCCTCACACTAAGATGGATGCACACACGCAGCACGCATACATACCCTCACATACACAGACACCTGATGGGAGACATGTAAGTACATGAATCGCATAAACACACACACACACACACACACACACTCACACACACCCACACAGACATATCTCTTACTCAGTTACTGGTATAACGAGGAGATCTCAGGGGAAAAGAAGAAGTGCAATGTTAAATTATTCACATTGTAAACACTCAGTGTTGTTATGAAAACATCTTATTGACGATAGCTTGGAATCAGTGTATAAAAGTAGAAGAAAAAATACTAAAATGTCACCTTGATGTTATGAGATTGTTTTTAACTGTGTAATAAATTTCCCATTGTAAAACATCTTACCTTATAAGGTTTCCTAAAGTGACAACAGTGAGTTAACTGTGTAATAAATTTCCCATTGTAAAACATCTTACCTTAAAGGTTTCCTAAAGTGACAACACTGAGTTAACTGTGTAATAAATTTCCCATTGTAAAACATCTTACCTTATAAGGTTTCCTAAAGTGACAACAGTGAGTTAACTGTGTAATAAATTTCCCATTGTAAAACATCTTACCTTATTATATAAGGTTTCCTAAGTGACAACAGTGAGTTAACTGTGCAATTTTTAAATAGAGACTGATGTTATGGAACCATTTTAAAGATGACGACCAAGAGTGACAAAATACTTAATGATAATTATGTAATCATAAAATATTCATACTGATATTCTCAAAAACTCCACAATGTTAATATAAAATCTATGAAATCTTGTACTTAACTGACAAAGTACAAAATTTATTGCTTTTTATATCTTCTTTAAATCTTAAATCTCGTCACCAAGGATCCACCCCCCACTGATCCTCGAAGCCAAAGAACCTGTCACAAATCTTATTTGTTTACCTTCCAGTTTCATTTCTAATAAGCCTCTTGCTTCTGACGATGATTGTGAATCATTACCGATAAATGGCATCATGAAGAACGCATAACACAATTTCATCTGTTATCCCCCATGAAAATCATTCACAGCAAAGAAACATATCAGGGACACACAGTCACCAAAATCACACATGCCCAGTCAACCAAACATTTGTAGTTGTTGTAAATCACCATATCTTCCAAATGTTAATTTCTAGCCTCTACGTGCAATGTAGGCAAATTATTATCTCCCCCTAGCCATCATGCTATCTAACAGTGAGCATATCTCACCTCTCTTTCCAGCAGGCACTCAAAGTGCTCCAGAAATTCACACATGGCTGGGTTGGTCTCGAAGTCGTTGAAGTGGTTGTTGACCCAGAACAGAACCACCCGGGTCACCTGTGGCAACCAACAAGCTTATCTCATTTTTCATAGCAAGGTCACATTGGAGGATGCTTGTGGTGTGGGGAAACTATGTGTTAGTACATCTGCTTTTGCATGTGTGCAAATCAAAGATGATAAATTTCTTGCATAAACAAGCATCAGAATAGTCTGAAGTCCAATCTTCTGAAAACCCAGGTACAAGGGCAATCAAGGCCCTAGCCTGAAGAGGGACAACACTGAAATGAGTTCCCAACATCACCAAAAAAGGCTTAATACAGTGACAAATCACTTTAAAATTCTATTTAACAGAAAAGATAACACTGAATCAAAAGCCAAAACCTCTGACAAGAGAAGCCAATCCTCTGTCAGAAATTCTAAATCCTCTGACAATTCTGATGCCTGCATAAACTTTTCCACAAAATAACTACTTGTTTAAGAATGAAGACCTTTCTCTCAAAACCACTAATAAACTTTTTTTTTTAAATGGAGGAATATCAATGACTACCATGCCGACACATTTGATTTCAGGTACCTCAAGTAATTCCCTGCCAGAGTTTTAGAGCTAAGAACAACATGGATCATGAATTCACATGTTATTCTCCCAGGAGAGGCCTCCAATGATTCTTTTACAATCAAATAATCGTCAGTTCCAAGACACCCCCCAAGGGCTGTTTTGGAACCCCCATCTTCCCTTACTATTTGATCTGCCCCTGTCATTACGAAGACCGTACTAAGAGTATTGCAGGTGTTACCTTTGGCCTGTAGTTGGGGTTGTCGAACCAGTGCAGCAGGTGGTTGGCCAGGTGTATGTCATCATGAAGACCTTACTAAGTGTATTGCAGGTCTTACCTTTGGTCTGTAGTTGGGGTTGGTCAGGTGTATGTCATCACGAAGACCTTACTAAGAGTATTGCAGGTGTTACCTTTGGCCTGTAGTTGGGGTTGTCGAACCAGTGCAGCAGGTGGTTGGCCAGGTGTATGTCATCATGAAGACCTTACTAAGTGTATTGCAGGTGTTACCTTTGGTTTGTAGTTTGGGTTGGCCAGGTGTATGTCATCATGAACACCCTACTAAGAGTATTGCAGGTGTTACCTTTGGTCTGTAGTTGGGGTTGTCGAACCAGTGCAGCAGGTGGTTGGCCAGGTGTATGTCATCATGAAGACCTTCCTTACCTTTGGTCTGTAGTTGGGGTTGGCCAGGTGTATGTCACCATGAAGACCTTCCTTACCTTTGGTGTAGTTGGGGTTGTCGAACCAGTGCAGCAGGTGGTTGGCCAGGTGTATGTCATGAAGACCTTCCTTACCTTTGGTCTGTAGTTGGGGTTGTCGAACCAGTGCAGCAGGTGGTTGGCCAGGTGTATGTCACCATGAAGACCTTCCTTACCTTTGGCCTGTAGTTGGGGTTGTCGAACCAGTGCAGCAGGTGGTTGGCCAGGTGTATGTCACCATGAAGACCTTCCTTACCTTTGGCCTGTAGTTGGGGTTGTCGAACCAGTGCAGCAGGTGGTTGGCCAGGTGTAGAGGGGATGGCAGGAAGGTGCGGTAGGACAGCAGCAGGTCCTCCACGTAGGTGGGGTCGATGGCCGAGTGGTCCTCCACCAGGTGCTGCATCAGCCGCTCCGCCGTGCCCTGCCAGGAAAATTACATCATCATATTTTACATACTATAAGGCGCTTTTCCCTCAGGTTGAGACCGCTGGTCATATAATGACTATATGACTAAAATACAATAATAAACTATATTACACAACACATCATACAAACAACAGGCATTAGAATAGTCTGAAGTCCAATCCTCTGAAAACTGCAGTAAAAGTACAATCAAGGCCAAAGACTGAAGATGGACAACACTGAAATGAGTTCCCAACATTCTCAACAAAAGGCTTAATACAGTGATAAATCATTTCGAAATTGGATTTAACAGAAACAATAACACTGAATAAAAAGGCAAAACCTCTGACAAGAGAAGCTAGTTCTCTGTCAGAAATTCTTAATCCTCTGAAATTTGCAGCCCCTCTGACAATTCTGATGCCTGAAACAAATACACAACAAGCGCAAAGTGACGTTATCTTATTGACGAAACGAACAAAGCATGTAAATGTCTTTTTTAAACAAAACAACACTTCCCCACTTCACAACCAAGCAGTCTCCAAATGGTCAATATAATATAGTATAATATGGAAAGATATAAGCACAACATCTGATTTTTGTGTCAAATTCGGGGTGTGTGCTTTATAATAAGATGTGCTTTATAGACCATAAAATACGGTATTTCATACTTCTGAGTTTCACGAGGATCACAATCCATCATGCTTACAGCATAGCTGCCTAACTCAGACCTAGGTAATTTTGCAATAATGGTTGCAAAAGAAAGGTCCCAGGATGGGTCTTTAATTTCTGTCAAAAGCTTGGATATGTGTGTAGATCCAATATCATTACTTAGGTGTGGCTGCACATGTGGCGGGGTAATCAAAACCGGTCACACACGTAATTGTTTCATCCTTAGCTGGTGCATTTGTACCATAGTGTTCAAGTGCTTCAGCTGTTGAGATGATCCCTGGAGTCTTTTAGCCAGGGTACGACAACAACAACATTGCTTAAGAAAAATTGCTCAAGTCTTAGTGTCACTTATTTATGCAATGGTGGTTGTTCCTGTTTTTCTCAGAACTGAAGGAAAATATCCTATAAACATATTGTAACAATATACACCAAGACAAGCAACTTCTTCACCAAAGTCTGTCATCTGCTGGGAGTTAAATGGGAAACAAATTCAAAACAGTTTCAATTAATTAATTTAAAGGGATGTAGCTTACAAATAATGCACATAGAAGCCTGGATGTTTTTAAAGAGTTTAACCTTGGATAAGACAAAGGGCAAGGAGGGAAAATATCATTGTTTTATATGTTAGGTTATTTAAAAGTAGAATGGATAAAGAGGGAAGTCTGTAATGAAGACACAGAGAGACAGAGAGACAGACAGACTGACAAAGAGAAGCAGTAGAATGGATAAAGAGGGAAGTCTGTAATGAAGACACAGAGAGACAGAGAGACAGACAGACTGACAAAGAGAAGCAGTAGAATGGATAAAGAGGGAAGTCTGTAATGAAGACACAGAGAGACAGAGAGACAGACAGACTGACAAAGAGAAGCAGTAGAATGGATAAAGAGGGAAGTCTGTAATGAAGACACAGAGAGACAGAGAGACAGACAGACTGACAAAGAGAAGCAGTAGAATGGATAAAGAGGGAAGTCTGTAATGAAGACACAGAGAGACAGAGAGACAGACAGACTGACAAAGAGAAGCAGTAGAATGGATAAAGAGGGAAGTCTGTAATGAAGACACAGAGGGATAGAGAGACAGACAGACTGACAAAGAGAAGCAGATCGTCAAGGTACAAACCTAGATCACTAAGGAAATGTGCATGAAAAGTGAATCAGAAATACATGCATGTGCATAGTGATGTGCACGTACCCTGATGACAATGTGCCCTCTCCTGTTGCCTCCATCCAGCTCTCTGTGCTCTGTCACCATCACCACCTCTCCCTGCTCCTCATGCTTGCGCGTGTTCTCTTCTCCCTGACACCGCCCACACAACCACTTTGTCACTCTTCAGGTCAAATCAAATCAATCTGTTTATCGGCTTCGTAACAAGAAGAATTCATCTTGTGCGTGGGGATAAAAACATTATAAACACACACACGTATTAACAGCATATAAAATGAACAGATACTCTTAGACAGGCCACACCCTCTTCAAAATATCTGCATCTACACACACGCATACACGCACACGCACGCACGCACACGCACACACACACACACACACACACACACGCACACACGCACACAGAGTGTTAAGTTAACTGACATAAAATAAATAATAACCAAGATACAGGCATGGGAATTGTCAAAGACAAAAAACTCTGAAAAACCCCCCAATTGAAGTATTTAGTAACAAAAACGAAGTATTTAGTAACAATTTCAATTTTTTTTTCTCGCAGAATTCCCATGCCTGAAGATATGATAATTGAAAACCACAGAAGTTCAATAAAAAAAAAACCTAAACATTACTGGTGTCAGTCATCATCAGTTGTAACATGCTTACAATCATGTCATTGTTACAACAAATACATCAGGTCAAAAAGATTCCTAACAAACAACAAACACTTTTGGATAAGGAGTGTAGATAAATTTTGGCATAATTTACAATGATTTGCTAAAGTCGATTATCGTCCGCACAGAACCAGGATTGCATCAGATTTTTGTTTTAAAACTCTCAAATTGTTGTGTGGTTTTTTTAATTAGTTAAAACTGTAAACCACCACATAAAAATTGAACATCAAAATGTTTCAATTAAAGACACTGCACAGCATAAGCTTTAAGCTTGTGGTTGTCGTTAATACATTTGATTTATTTGTAATATGTGCCTTGTTGGTAAATAAAAATCATTTTAAACCAACAATTAAAAACATTAAAGATAAATCTTCAGCGAAACACCCATTAAGATTTTAAATTTAGAAAATATCTCAACTTCTGACTTTAAAAAAAAAAGTAATACAAGAATAGGGTATGAAAAGGAATAGATGGATTCCTTGGAAGGGAATGATCCAAATTTATATTCAGAGGAAAAGTTCAATGCAGGCTTTTTGTTTCAACACATAATCTATTACAAGGATAAAAGTAAACACTAGACGTTGGCATAAACAACAAAAAGAAAAAATACATGAAATCTTCGAAGCCAGCCAAGAGAGAGAGCCGTGCTACCTGGTGCAGGATGCGGTAGTAGTCTTGCTGGGCAATGCACACGAACTGACAGTCGTCCATCATGGTCTGCATCACACCCTTGTGGTACAGCTTCTCCATGGTCGGCGTGATGCCAAAACTGACACACACATAACACACAGGTTACTGTCACACTACAGGTGCACATGAAACAAATAAGGCTTCCTCAAGTATCTGTGTTCTCCATGGTCGGCGTGATGCCAAAACTGACACACGCAGAACACACAGGTTACTGTCACACTACAGGTGCAGAAGCAAATAAGAAGTATCTGTGTTCTCCATGGTCTGCGTGATGCCAAAACTGACACACACATAACACACAGGTTACTGTCACACTACAGGTGCAGATGAAACAAATAACGCTTTCTCAAGTATCTGTGTTCTCCATGGTCGGCGTGATCCAAAACTGACACACGCAGAAGACACAGGCTACTGTCACACTACAGGTGCACATGAAGCAAATAAGGCTTCCTCAAGTATCTGTGTTCTCCATGGTCGGCGTGATCCAAAACTGACACACGCAGAAGACACAGGCTACTGTCACACTACAGGTGCACATGAAACAAATAAGGCTTCCTCAAGTATCTGTGTTCTCCATGGTCGGCGTGATGCCAAAACTGACACACGCAGAACACACAGGTTACTGTCACACTACAGGTGCACATGAAGCAAATAAGGCTTCCTCAAGTATCTGTGTTCTCCATGGTCTGCGTGATGCCAAAACTGACACACACATAACACACAGGTTACTGTCACACTACAGGTGCAGATGAAACAAATAACGCTTTCTCAAGTATCTGTGTTCTCCATGGTCGGCGTGATCCAAAACTGACACACGCAGAAGACACAGGTTACTGTCACACTACAGGTGCACATGAAGCAAATAAGGCTTCCTCAAGTATCTGTGTTCTCCATGGTCGGCGTGATGCCAAAACTGACACACGCAGAAGACACAGGCTACTGTCACACTACAGGTGCAGATGAAACAAATAAGGCTTCCTCAAGTATCTGTGTTCTCCATGGTCGGCGTGATGCCAAAACTGACACACGCAGAAGACACAGGTTACTGTCACACTACAGGTGCAGATGAAACAAATAAGGCTTCCTCAAGTATCTGTGTTCTCCATGGTCGGCGTGATGCAAAACTGACACACGCAGAAGACACAGGTTACTGTCACACTACAGGTGCACATGAAACAAATAAGGCTTCCTCAAGTATCTGTGTTCTCCATGGTCGGCGTGATCCAAAACTGACACACGCAGAAGACACAGGCTACTGTCACACTACAGGTGCACATGAAGCAAATAAGGCTTCCTCAAGTATCTGTGTTCTCCATGGTCGGCGTGATGCCAAAACTGACACACGCAGAAGACACAGGCTACTGTCACACTACAGGTGCACATGAAACAAATAAGGCTTCCTCAAGTATCTGTGTTCTCCATGGTCGGCGTGATCCAAAACTGACACACGCAGAACACACAGGCTACTGTCACACTACAGGTGCACATGAAGCAAATAAGGCTTCCTCAAGTATCTGTGTTCTCCATGGTCGGCGTGATCCAAAACTGACACACGCAGAAGACACAGGCTACTGTCACACTACAGGTGCACATGAAACAAATAAGGCTTCCTCAAGTATCTGTGTTCTCCATGGTCGGCGTGATGCCAAAACTGACACACGCAGAACACACAGGTTACTGTCACACTACAGGTGCACATGAAACAAATAAGGCTTCCTCAAGTATCTGTGTTCTCCATGGTCGGCGTGATCCAAAACTGACACACGCAGAAGACACAGGCTACTGTCACACTACAGGTGCACATGAAACAAATAAGGCTTCCTCAAGTATCTGTGTTCTCCATGGTCGGCGTGATCCAAAACTGACACACGCAGAAAACACAGGCTACTGTCACACTACAGGTGCACATGAAACAAATAAGGCTTCCTCAAGTATCTGTGTTCTCCATGGTCGGCGTGATCCAAAACTGACACACGCAGAAGACACAGGTTACTGTCACACTACAGGTGCACATGAAGCAAATAAGGCTTCCTCAAGTATCTGTGTTCTCCATGGTCGGCGTGATGCCAAAACTGACACACGCAGAAGACACAGGCTACTGTCACACTACAGGTGCACATGAAGCAAATAAGGCTTCCTCAAGTATCTGTGTTCTCCATGGTCGGCGTGATCCAAAACTGACACACGCAGAAGACACAGGTTACTGTCACACTACAGGTGCACATGAAGCAAATAAGGCTTCCTCAAGTATCTGTGTTCTCCATGGTCGGCGTGATGCAAAACTGACACACGCAGAAGACACAGGCTACTGTCACACTACAGGTGCACATGAAACAAATAAGGCTTCCTCAAGTATCTGTGTTCTCCATGGTCGGCGTGATCCAAAACTGACACACGCAGAAGACACAGGTTACTGTCACACTACAGGTGCACATGAAACAAATAAGGCTTCCTCAAGTATCTGTGTTCTCCATGGTCGGCGTGATCCAAAACTGACACACGCAGAAGACACAGGTTACTGTCACACTACAGGTGCACATGAAGCAAATAAGGCTTCCTCAAGTATCTGTGTTCTCCATGGTCAGCATGATCCAAAACTGACACACGCAGAAGACACAGGTTACTGTCACACTACAGGTGCACATGAAGCAAATAAGGCTTCCTCAAGTATCTGTGTTCTCCATGGTCGGCGTGATCCAAAACTGACACACGCAGAAGACACAGGCTACTGTCACACTACAGGTGCACATGAAACAAATAAGGCTTCCTCAAGTATCTGCTATCAAACGCTTCCTTTAACCCTTTCGCCGCCAATGTCGCATTTATGCACCACAATGGTTTAACACGCATGTCACTAAAAGGCATCAAATCAGGGCCTGTTATCTGAAGACCCTATTTTCCTTATTTTTGGGAGGTAAGGATAGGCCAGAAATTCCCAATACTGCAGATTTTTTTTCTCTACCCAGTTAAGCTTAATGGAATTTTTTGGCTGAAAAAATGGCTGGCGGTGTAAGGGTTAAAATCCTGTCTCTCAAACCTAGAGGTACAATGTCATCACTAGCTATTACCGTATTTGGGGGACTATAAGACGCACCTTATTATAAGGCCCCACCCCAAATTTGACACAAAATTCAGATTTTGTTATTATATTTTCTTACTATTTTATTAGTTATATTGTAAGGCGCAGGGGTCTGAGTCTGGGAACAAAAAGTATCGCTTTATAGTCAGAAACATACGGTACATTGTTTGCCAAACACAGATATGGTACATATAAAACATTTTTAGAACATCCATCTATCTCTCAAAAATATGAATATTCAGAGACACACTTTTGAATATCTTTCTTCATATTGTTTCAAAGTTCTGTAATAAAAAGAAGCCAAAGAATAGACTTAACACAGCAATACTGGCAAAAACAAACCAATTGCCAACATATTTACAATATTAAATCCAGCATTGCACAGGAGCATACAGTGACTCAAACCACAGACAGATCTTTTCCCACCCATGACATAGTGTTCTCCTTACAAGCATGCTTTCATGTTAAGGACTCTTTATCTTCACTGATACCAGAATCAGCATTAAAATTGCCAGTCTTCGGTCATAATCATATGCACCCCTTGATACTGGATAACTTCCACTATCTGTGCTAGTGCCCTGACCCACTTATCTTCCAACAGCAGATTGTGAATTGGTCCATCAGGATGCAACACTTCAACCTCCACAGATTGTCTACAAACTCCCCCTGTGGGGAAAAATAGTTCCTCCACCTTCTGGAAGTTCTGTGCTTGTAACTGCCTCTAATCTGTCACTCTCTTTGACTCTGCCTTTTTCCTTTGCTTACTGTCATCTACTATCTTTCTGCCTTACCGATCCATTCTCCTGCATTTTTTTCAAGAAACACTTTCAAAAAGATTTCCTCCAGCCGAAATAGGACTTGCTAGGCCTATTTCTAAGTTAGGCGCATAACGGCAGCATGACACATCTACGCTCATAACTGACAAAAAACTGTCTGAGCGATCGAAGAAGAAGAAGAAGAAGTAGAAGTCTACAAACTTGCTAAGCTGACTTCAAAACTGAAACCAAGGTGAACTTGAATTATTTCATTTTTTCTCAGTGGGTGCCTGGGCCTACCTGTCCCCCATCTGCAGCCTGTGGCGGGGCCCATCGGGGTGCAGCACCTCCACCTCCCCATTGAGGATGACGGACCAGGAGTCCAGCTCCTCCCCGTCCTTCATCACCACCGTGCCCTCCTGGGGCACCACCGCAAACACCATCACCGCGCACAGCGCGTGCCGCGTCATCTGCGTCATGTTGGCAAACGCCTGCACATCACATGCAAGATTCAGAGATTTACATTCCCTTGAAGAAATAGAACACTCGGCAAAACACGAGCAAACTTCTTACTTTATTTAAAACATTTTTAACCTTAATTCTTCCAGTACCATTGGCAAATGTATTCGCCCTGTACATCACACTTCACTCCCACGAAATGCAAAGACATTCACTGCCAAATGGCCTGCCATGTGTTTGTCTATTTTCACAGCTTATGTCAGTGATTTGCTTCCGTTAAAGCAACGCATGCGCACTCGAAAAACAAGTTACCCTCCCCTTGTCGGTTGAGATTCAATGGACAACCAAGAACGTCAACAAAATACATGGCGCTAGAAGAGTTAAACATGGCCTAGTCAACAAACTTAAGTCTCCTTTGACATGTTTTTAAGAACATGGAGAATTCCAATAAATAATGATCAATAACACAATAAGATACAGCATTACTTTGCAGCAGTGATAATTACCCAAAATAACTAATTCAACATTATTTTGCAGCAGTTATAATTACCAAGAAAAAATCCCCCGAAGACGGAGTGTGGCTGCCCACATGGCGGGGTAATCAAAAACGGTCACACACGTAATGTTCTCATCCCTAGCTGGTGCATTTGTACGAATTGTTCAAGTGCTCTGGCTGTTGGGATGATCCCTGGAGTAATTAAGTCTGGGAACAACAACAACAACCACCACCAAAAAACTCCTATTCAATGCAACATGATCAACGCTGCATAATTGACTGGAGGGACAGCTCAGCATCAACAATAGGATTCAGGGGGCTGTTTCACAAGGGCTAACGTTACGTTGCGCTCGTTCAAATCGGCAAAAACGGTCTAAGAAACACCCTTCATTTACTGATAGTTCGCGTGGCATTTTGTTCTTGCCAAACACCGAGCAAGCGGCGAACTATCCGGAACTAGTAGGGGGTGAATACATTTCTTGTTATCACCCGCGGAGTTTACGGAGCGAAGGTGATATTGTTTTTGTTGTGTAAGTGTCTGTGTATGTGTGTGTGTGTGTGTGTGTTTGTTAACAGCATATCATCATGAAGGAATAAAGATAGGAAGATGAAACTTGATGTGCATGTAGGCTAGGTACTGTAGATGTGCCTTTTGGTGTCAAGGTCAAGGTCATGACCTTGAAAACTGAAAATCTATTTTTAGCCATATCTCGGGCACCAGTCGACATAGGATGTTGAAACTTGGTATGAAGGTGGCTTGGCTTATGCTCCTTCCGAATATTGTTGACCAATCAAGGTCAAGGTCAAGGTCAAGGAGATAGCTGGACCCTGAAAATCGAGGGGTCGGAAAAATGGAGTTCCCAAGATGAAATCAGGTGGGAATGTTGGCTGGGTATTATAAATGTGCCTTTTGGGGTCAAGGTCATGACCTTGTCGTGTGACCTTGAAAACTAGCAACGCGGGTGATGCTCGAATGCTACATTCGATAACTTTTCAATCTAGTTGTTGATTGGTCCATTAAAGGTTGCTTAAAATAATACTTTTTTTGACCAATCAGACTAGAGCTTGTAATATTCTTCCGCAAACGTTTTCTAAAGTGTTTCTTAGACCCCTTTTGACGTAACAGTTATGCGCGCAGCGACCGTCGTCTAGAGAAACTCGACCCTGGTCAACATAAAGCACACCACACCAGGACAATACATCAATGAATACACAAGAGATCCTTGACGGATTGTGAAGATAAATTCTACCATCATGTACATAGAGGGAAACTAGGGTTTATGTTTTAACTCATTCGCATCGCAACGATTTTGAATAATTAAAAAAGCCTCACAAATCACTCCAGCCACACACACAAACATAGCATACATAAACAAAAGGAGAAATTAAAGAATATTGCAGGTTTTTACTTCAGGTTTAGACATAGGGAAGTGGTAGATCAGACTTTTTTTATATATAGACTTTATATAAAAAAAACTCTCTACACCGATTGGTTTCCCCACAACAAACCACTACAAAAGCAAAGTCAGAGGTAAAAATTGTGGTCTAAGGGAGTGAAGCTAGTTTAGAAGCGACCAAGGTATGGTGTGCACACAGATTTACTTCCCTTGAAGCAAATGCATCAAATTGACAGCTATCTATTAATTCCGGACATATATGACTTGAATGAGTTGTAGTTTTTTAAAGGCTGTAAAGAAAATGTGAAGAGGTGGAGGACTGACCCTGAAATGCTGCATGAAGTCCATGAGGATTTCAATGTCATCGTCGGTGCGCTCTGACGGGTCCTTCTCCAAGCAGTCCCGCACTGCATCTCGGATGGGAAATGACTGAAATAAAGGACAGTACAGCACTTTAGTTATTCCTCAGTCATAAAAATAAGCATAAAACATTGTTTTTCATTTTAACAAAATAAATCAAAACTGCATTCTATATATGGATCAAGTATTTACAAAATGCTTGACCTTTTGTATGAATCTTCTTGTTCTATAAAACAGCAATCAGTCATTTTGATGGTTTTGTGGTTGTGTAAAATAATACTCAATCAATTTCTCCATCTTTTTCGAAATGTAATTCACACACATCAGATCTGTAAAATATCACTCATAAAATCTTGTAAAAATCTCATATAAAATCTTGATCTTTCCACTCATCATGCTATTCTATTCACAAACCATACTTGTCATTAGTAAGATCATTTCTTGCTATGACCTCTTATTGACTGATTTTTTATTTAAAGTCTGTTCACACAATGGTAATAATAGACTTTGGGGGGGAAAAAAGAAAAAAAGGAGGAATGTTAATGACAGACAGTTAAGGAGTGTGAGAGGGAGAAGAGAGAGACACACACACACAGATAGACCAACAGAGAGTGAGTGTGTGTGTGTGTGTGTGTGTGTGTGTGTGTGTGCGTGTGCGTGTGCGTGTGCGTGTGCGTGCGCGTGTGCATGTGCGCTTACGTGCGTGTTGACAGGCCAACAGTGTGTGTGTGTGTGTGTGTGTGTGTGTGTGTGTGTGTGTGTGTGTGTGTGTGTGTGTGTGTGTGTGTGTGTGTTGACAGACCAACAGAGAGTGTGTGTGTGTGTGTGTGTGTGTGTGTGTGTGTGTGTGTGTGTGTGTGTGTGTGTGTGTGTGTGTGCTTACGTGCGTGAGAGCATGTATGTGTACGTGTGCGTCATCACGTCTCTGACCTCAGTGGAATCAGCGTATCCCTCCTCATCGTCGGAGTCGACCAGGCTCTCCACCAGGCCGCTCAGCTCGGCCTCCGGGTTGTCGGGGTCGTCCAGCGAGGACTGCATCATGTCCGACCCGGAGTAGGCGCTGGACGTGTCACTGGCCCGCGAACTGCGCTTCAGGTGAGGGTCCCCCCGCAGGTACGGGTCTCTGAGCAGCACCAGCCCCGCTGCCGCACCACCGTCCAGCGCCAGCTGTTGGAGCAGAGTTTGGGATTTGGTACTTTATAGTCACAGAGATGTCTCTGTGAAATTCGTGCTGCTCCCACCTGGAGTGCATGTGCAGCCATCCACCCTTTTTTTTTTTTGGCATGTAATTTTTGTGTGACTGATGAGGAAGGAAGGGGTGTGTGTGTGTAAATTTTGACAAAATGACAACTTTTTTGTTGCTACTGGGTTTAACGTGTGTTAAGTGCATGGCACAGTTTCAGTAGCTTTTCTCAGCTCCTTTCAGTTCATACCCTCATCACCAGCATAAACCAATTTTAAAGTGTTTTATCCATTAGGCTTACATTGTTTTATGGTGGTATACCACTTGTAAGGTCTTTTCCTATCCCTAACCACAATCAATTATAAGAATATTTGCCGCTGTTAAAAGAAATAACTTAAAACAAACAGCCCTCTGTGAAAAACTAAAAGGAGCCAGAATGAGGGGAATTCGTGTACTGTGATGGGCACACAGGACCTCGGTGTATTGTCTCATCTGAAAGACTCGACGTTCGGACCATAAGGCCTAGTGCAGAGTAAGGAAAAATCCCCTGCACCCAGGTTCAAAATCAGGTTTATTGTATACGAGTCACTCTACACCTCTGCTTTGTTTTGTTTTGCTTTTCATGTCTGTGAACATTCTGTCAACAGAATCGATACTGCTGTAGTTTCTTTTCACAGTGTTATTTCTTATCCACACATGAACATCTCTGATGCTCAAAACCCCCATCTGATGCACTGTATTTCAGGCCAGTCTGTTACTAAAAGTTTGCAAAAGTTCACCTGAAGCATGGATTTCCCAAAGTATCATATTTTTCTGACTATAAGGCGATACTTTTCCCCCAGACTGAGACTGAGACTTACAATATTGTAAGAAAATATAAGAACAAAATCTGAATTTTGTGTCAAATTTAGGGGGTGAGCTTTATAATAAGGCGCACATTATAGTCCGAAAAATATGGAATGCGCCATTACTTCGGGTATTTATCATGCTAAAGCATGTTTGTATCAATTGTTACACCCCCCACCCCCCCCCGTCAAATATTCTGGGGACAGCCAAAAATGTTAGAGGTACATTTTGTGCACTAACTCCCCTTCCACCATATCAAAAGAAGAATTAAAATTGTTTCATCATTAGTGATTTCTACCATGCCTATTGAAATGATAACTTACCTGAGAAAATCATAACCATTTTTGTTTCATTTGATTTATCAATCTGTTCTACAAAGCTTACCAAAAGATCGCTAACAAAAAAATCATTTATTTTTGTTGTTTTCGTACCATGCCTAAAAGACTCCAGGGATCATCCCAACAGCCAAAGCACTTGAACACAATGGTACAAATGCATCAACAAGGGATGAGAACATTACGAGTGTGACCGTTTTTTATTTTATTACCCTGCCACGTGTGCAGCCACACTCCGACTTCGAAAATCATTTATAGACATGGATACACAAATGGACACACATATATTCATCAAACTTTCACCTCTAGCTACTTAGTACGCACATGGATTTCAAGATTTTAGTTTGAATGGTTAAAAAAAAGTGAGCCTCAATTGCATAAAAAACAAAGCAAAAAACAAATCTCACATGTTCAATGCCACTGTCAGAGTTCATCCTGTGCATGTCAAGGTCGTGGTGGACCTCAAGGTCAGGCGCCAACAAGCGATCAAGGTTGGCCGAGTTGAGGTTCCTGTGGGAATGACCTCCCTTCTGTGCCTGCACATCAGGGTAGTCGATCTGCAAGAAGAGACCAGGACAGCAAACATAGAAGGACGGTAGGAACATGGAAAGGCAAAGGCATGGCAAGAACATGTGCATTATGTGTGCGCGAATTAACACAAAGTGTGGGATACGCAAGGTAAGAGAAAGAAAGGAGAAGAGAAAAAACCTAAGGCAGTGAGATGCAAACCAAGAGACAACAAAAGAGAAAAATCAAGAAAACTAAGTCAGTGAGATGCAAACAAAGAGACAACAAAAGAGAAAAATCAAAGACAGGAAAACAACAACAAAACTAAATAAAAAAGAAAGCAAAATGAAAGAGTTAGGCCGTGTACACACATAAGCGGATATTTCATGCGGAAACCCGAGCGCAATCCATAAATAAGTGAAACAAAGAAGGGTAAAGATTTGCGCACGTGTCCGAATTTCCCCTATATATGCGTAAACTTGTATCCTTCTTTCTTCCACTTATTTACGGTTTTCCGTACGGAACTTACACTTATTTAGGGTTTTCCGTACAGAACGTACGCATCTAATGTGAACCCGGCCTTATGATACAGAGATAAAAAGAAAAGAAAAGATAAAAGATAGAAAAGATGGGAAAGCATGTATGGAAATACACAGAGATAAGCATTAAACAGAGAGACGCAGGAAAATAGACCAAAAAATACATAAAATGTGATCCACAAAAGAGCAGATTCCACTCACAGCAATCATTTCTGAGGGCTCCAGAGTCAGACACTCACTGGTTCTGCGTGCACATCCCTGACTCCGCTTGCCAAAACTGAAACCAAACACCAGCAGCATAGCAATGATTGCAGTCTGTCACAGTGAGTCGTCAAAACTGATCACCTCAATCTTGACAAGAAACCACCCGCACCGACAAGATTCATTATTTTATGATCCTTACACACGTGTACACACACACACCACTACACATGCGTTTAGGAAAAGCTTCGCACCAGAAGCAAAGCTGTAACACAGTAAGTTCAATGAATCTAAATGAAATTTTAACGACAGAAAACGCTGCAGCATGTAAAAAAAAAAAATTTTTTCTTAAACTGAAACAGACTGCAACGTGTCACTTGAACATACAACAACACGACAAGTGTAAAGTGACGTTATGTGACAAATTTTGACAGAAAATGCTCCCACAAAACCAACCTTGAGCAGATGAAACTGGAGGACACAGTAACAAACACAGAGTACATGAACAAAGACCACTGGGTACAATGTCATTGCTTCGACACCAATATACTATTGATATGTATTTACACCATACTAAATGTCTATTGGCCACCTTGGTAGATGCTTGAGTACTGACCAAACAAGGGAATAACTCTCACCACTAACCCTATTTGAGGCCACAGAATGGCTGCCTTTTGCAAGAGTGAATTCCCTTTTGGATACTGACCAACAAGGGCTTAACTCTCGCTGTCAAGGGCGTTAATAACCCTAGTTGCAGTGGCCAATAATACAGCCATTCATACGCACAATACAATAACCATCCAGTTGAAATGGTCATTTGAACGGTTCTGATTATTTGCACTTGTTTTACTTCACCACCTTTCTTGCTTTACTAAGAGTAAATATCACCATTCAAATATTCACCATGGCTGTACAACTTCCGCAAAGAATAGTGTATGTGACATTAAAAGGCAAAAAGTACCGGTAGAATTACTATTATCCAGCCAGGGCCGGAGAGTGGGTGTGGATCCTGCTATCAATTGTGTGTGTGTGTGTGTGATTGAGGCTCCACTCTCTTTCTCTTCTGTCTCTCTTGCCTTTAGGTCTGTTTCTGCTGTATACCGTTTATGTCAAACGTGTGTGCTCGCTTTGTATTGCATTTTTGTTTGAATGCGTTATGAATGCTAACGTGTGTGTGCGCTTTGATTTGATTTATATCAAGATTCAGCGCCGTATAAATACTGTATGTTGTTGTTGTTGTGTGTGTGTGTGTGTGTGTGTGTGTGTGTGTGTGTGTGTGTGTGTGTGTGTGTGTGTGTGTGTGTGTGTGTGTGTGTGTGTGTGTGTGTGTGTGTGTGTGTGTGTGTGTGTGTGTGTGTGTGTGTGTGTGTGTGTGTGTGTGTCTGTGTATGTTTTGCGCAACTATCCGGTTCATGTACACATTTTTGTAAACCATAACTACAACTTTAATGATAGCTGCCTACCCTCAACTTTTGTCCCACCCATAAAAACGTGGGGTCAGCAAAGTGACAGCAGTTTTGTTATTGTTTTCCTTTTCTATCTCACAGCCCTCTAACATTCACACTGAAGTGAACAGCTGATCACAGCCACTTTGGAAGAGACCACAACCTCAGCACCATCTGTATCCCCACACGTAATCACTTGGGAGTCCACTCACACAACTAACTTTATTTCCCCTAGAGAATTATTTATGCAATGTCACCAAACAGCAGGGGGCGCTCTGCGTGCAGCCTTAACTTCAACATAACACTTGATTAGAAATGAAATGATGTTCATCATTTCCCTTCCATGCACCCCCACCCCCCCCCCCCCCCCCCCCCCCCCCCCTTGTACACTCATACACACTGGTTGTTTTGAAACAGTAGTAGGGCGGATCACAACAGCTGTTGCCAAGGAGGCCTGAGTCACATTCCCACTGCTCACTTATTTTAACTTAATAACATTCACACAAGTCAACACATGCAGCCAAACAGTTGCAACGCAGAACACACAGTCTGGGTTAAATTGCAAAAAGATAGCAAAACAAAAATCCAACAAAGCACCATAACAGCATGAAACTCATTTTCAACAGCTCATTTGCGCTGGCTTGTAATCAGAAAAGCAAACAGCTATGGCGCTTTTATGGCTTCAATCTACCAGGAGCAACCCACATTTTAAAAGAAAAAAACGTCCTTCTGCTTACACACAATGATTTTGAAGTAAACACTTCATGGCAACCTAGTTGACTTTATGTCGTGGCAGAAAGCTTTACAAGAAAAAACATAAACATCATGTGGAAGCACAACCTGATATAAAACAAATCGAGAAAAGCCACCACAACAAGTTAGATGCCTCTGTGTGCCTGCATAATGTACTTTTACGTTTGGCAATGTTTAAACAAATAAGAGTGTCAACACATACTGTATCAAAATAAGATCAGAAAATGCTAAATACAGCAATGAGTACTAACAATCAGTCCAAAGAATAAAAGCAGATTTCACCAGAAAAGGACCAATCAATGCCAGCATCACCCAGTGAAGCTAAACTACACAAAGATACAGTTAGACAATGGCCATCAGTATCACAGCCATATGGACAGTAACTGATCCCCGACCAATAAAGCCTTAAAAAAGCAACAAACACAAAGGAATACGAGACATCCCCGCCATTCTGTGAAAAGGTCATTCCCTGAAATAACATTTAACAGCTCGCATGGTACGAGCCAGGTGAGGTGTGCTATGCAGTCCATCAGTCTGACAAATAGTCAATACAGAAAGACTGATTGGCAGTCAATAAGAACACAGACAGATAAAGCAGGTAGTCTAGATAAATGCTGCTATGCTCCCATGGAGTGATAGACAACACATCATAGAGAAATGACTACATTCACTTTCTGTTCAGTATCAAATGGTTTTTTAATATGCACAAACTGTTGAGGAAAAATACTTGATAAAATTAATTTTAATGAACCATCAATGAATTTATTTCCACCAACTTTCCTTCTACACACTAAGCTGTGTTGTTACAGACTGACTGATAGATCAACAATCAGAGAGACAAGCAAAGAGGCTGGCACTTGGATATAAGTGTCCTTGCAGTGTTTGCTCCATTAACATGACGAGGATGGAGAAAGAGCTGGTGACAATGCAGTGGTGGGGGTATGATAAAGGGAAGAAAAAGGCAAAAGAAAGAAGACTAGTGAGAGAGAAAGTGGCAAAAATCAAATGACCACACACAAAAGTGTACCTGCAGTGCATGTCATAATTTTGAGCATCCATTACATTTACATGTGCGCACAGATGTGCATGCACACCAGCGTGCGTGTCATTGTAAATGAACATCGTGCTGCTGTCCCTAAAAAAATCAATGTTTGTTTTTGCAGGCGCATGTGCGTGTGTGTGTGTGTGTGTGTGTGTGTGTGTGTGTGTGTGTGTGTGTGTGTGTGTGTGTGTGTGTGTGTGTGTGTGTGTGTGTGAGTGCCTCTGTGTATGTGTGCCTGCGTGTGTGCATGCATGCGTGTTTCCAAAGAGATGACCACACCTGTTGTTGCCTTGTCGCTGCTGGGCAGACACAGAACACTGCTTCCCATTGTAGGTTCCACAGGCTTTAGCCTCAGATTCCTTGCCACCATGCAGCTCATGCTTGGCTACAATATGGTTGTTCAGTGTCAACGTGTCATCCTCCACACAATCCACTACACCATTGTCATTGTCAGAATCATTGATGTCCTCATCTTTGGTGACACAAGGAACTTTTCTCACTGGGTCTGCCTGCCAGACTTGTCTATCAACATGGTTATCACCATCACTGCCTATGGGAGAGTGGTGTCCAGTGCACACTGTATTCCTGACATGTCCCAACAATGCTGTGTGAGCACCAGTACTCAGCAAGTCTCCCATGGACTTACTCCTCTGTTGGGGCTTTTGAACACACTCGCTCAAACAACTCTCACAGGTACGTGGACGCCTCGACTGACTTCTGAGGGCAAAACTGTCCGCAGAGCTAAAGAGAATCAAACCGTTATTCCTGCAGTAGCAATCTGCATGTGAAATCAGGGGGTGTGGCATGGTGGCCTTTTGTGATAAATCTCTCGTGTTGCTCAAGGAAAAGGAGTCCTCATTGGCATGTCCACGACAAGGATGAACATGATTTTGCAAGGAAGAAGCACCACATGCATGATGACACATGGAGGCCAGTGATTGGCTATCACTGTTGCCAATCACGCAGAACAACATGGTTACCGATGACTGTCAGCACTGTATTCAAAAGCACTGCTATGGCAATTATACAGTCGATTCTTGCTGTTGTTAGTCCAGTTTTCCTCACAAGAAACGACTGACACAATTATCCGAATTTCTGCTGATCAAAGCACAATTCACTTCAGTTTCACCATATGTACATCTACATTTCACAACTTGCTGTGTTATCCATGTCTTGCTCCTTGACAAATCTTGGATCGCTTAAAAAAATAAACTAAATGTTCTGGATATGTCAGTAGTTAAGAGACTGCCAGTAAAATACTGTGGGTGTTGCTATGACTAAAAGTAATAAATTATGCTCATGAATATATACGCCAAGACATGTTCACATAGAAAAATAATTGTTTGACAACCTAACATTAAGTAACACTAACAAAAGTAGCAGTCCAATAATCAAAAAACTTTGTATGTATATAATTGTCCACTGTCTTAACATAGATGCAGCTTCTTCCTTTATTAGCTTTTAAAAGCATCTTGATTACATCAATATTGTTGAAAGAAGAAGAAAACAAGTTTTAAATAAACACTGAAGAGGCTTTTATCCTCACTCTATTAAATTCTCCTTTTTCTTTTTTCAGATTTCTTCCAAAATTCAGATTTCTTTTAAATGATTACAAAGAGAAACTTTGGGTGCAGATTTAAATACATGTACAACATGTATGCTGTGACAAGTACTTGTTGATTTCAAAGACAAGAACAACAAAACCCCACTCCACCCCACTACAACAAAAAGTAAATTATAAGAACCAGCCAGGACACACAAACTGTTGCAAAATATCACTGACTTGCGTTCCATGTCAAACTTTCACATTTCTGATGTTACACCCCCACACTGAGAACTGAGAACCTTACACCAGGATATCCAGGAGGATAAATCAAAGTCAGAATCCTTACAGGCAAGAAAGAAAATCCTACTTCTGCTGACAACATTGAAATGTCAAAGCACTGACCTCTGTATTTCTGGCTTCTTCAACAAAGCAGAAAGTTTCATGGCCACTTCTCAAGTTGTTTTCATTGTTCATGTCTTTCTTTCTTTCATCCGTCTTTCTTTCTTATTTCCTATCTTTTCTGTTTCTACATGCATAAAATTGGAAAATCCATTCACCTAGAAAGAGGACAAACCCGCACAGTAAACGATTAGCAAACAACCACCGAAAGAGCAGAAGGGACATATAGCAATAGACTGAGCCTGACTATTGCTGCTGATCATACGTAAAGTTCCATAGGAGCAGTGAAACCTGTTAACGTTACCACTTTATTACTGCTGCTACTTGTCAGGCGATTGCACAATTGCATTAACCCTTTCACCGTTTCACCGCCAGCCATTTTTCAAACCCCAAATACCCTTAAATTTAGCTAGGTAAAGAAAAACAATTATCTGCAATATTTGGAATTCCTCAGTAGCAACTAACATGCATAAAGTAAGGCCTATCCTTCCCAAAATTAAGAAAATAGGGTCTTCGGATAACAGGCTCTAATTTGATGCCTTTTGGTGACATGGGTGTTAAACCACTGTGGTGCATAAATGCAACATTGGCGATGAAAGGGTTAAAGGGTTCATATTGATCAGGAACATTATTTGAGCAAGGTTTCACGACTAAAATATACGAGTTTTTCAAATAAAAAAACCAGTCCCATTTTATCCCTAAAACCTCTTGTCTCCCTTTCATGTCACACACTGACACAAAAATATATCTAGCAATTACTAAAAGAGAAAAATGCGCAAAAAATTTACATCAATCAATAACAAAAATCCATCAAGTGTAGACATTAGTTATGTAAAACAGGATTAAGGTATTCTTTTTATTTTTTAAATTAATGTATTTACCAAGTAATCCTGGTTATCTTCCTACAATATTTTTAAGCTGTGATTTTATCTTCCTATGATTTTAAGCTGTGCTTTTCCCTCATCAAAATCAAAACAGTTCTTTGTATTCTATGCTCACTTTCCTTTCAGAAAACTGTGTATTGTGGTACTTACTGTTTAAGCACTCTTCTAACCTCTTTATTTATGCCCACAATACATATTCTTCAAAAATTCATACCAGTTTCAGCAGTAGATGACTGAAAGTAAACACTCACAACAAAAACACCCACTAATGAACAGCTCAGTGAGAACTAGCCCCCACCACCACCACATTACAACAGCTCCCCCCTGGTCGCACTGTACAATTATCACCATTGCTGGCCACACACTTTCACAGCTGACAGAACCACAACACTGCAGTCGGGAGGTACTAGCGTACACACACACTCCACGGACCAGAGCAGCACAACTGTAATGACCGCATGACTGTCAGCACTGACCCCCACACTTCAATGCACAGAGGAAGAGGAAAATCAAGGTGGCAGAGCCATATAAACTGTACTCCCAGTTACTGATGAAAGCATAGGGAGATGATTTTCGACTATTGGGTCATCGTGGGGTTCTTTTTGTGTGCTTAGACTTTCCTGTATCAGTATGGCAATGCCCAGTACCGTATTTTACGGACTATAAGGCGATACTTTTTTTCCTAGACTGAGAACCCTGCGCCTTATAATGTGACGGACAAAATAGTAATAAACTATGATAACAAAATCTGAATTTTGTGTAAAATTTGGGGGGTGCGCCTTATAATCAGGTGCGCCTTGTAGTCCGTAAAATACGGAAGTTTATTACTTTACAAAAAAATTAAATAAAATAAAAATTCCCTAAGAATAGGAAATGTTCGCAAAAAGCCAAGGGACATAATTTTGCAGTTTGTGTGAGTGACCTTTCATTAATTGGTAAGACACACGCCTTGTGCTTGTCCTACTTTTTCATGGGGAACAATCAGATTTTGTGGTAAAAAGACACATTCCATTTTTCTGAAAATTGTCTATCAGATGACACTTTTTTCACCCAAACAACTGTGTGGTTGAAATATATCCATCATTTTTTTTAAAAATTAGTGTTTCTATAATGTTCAAATCAGATTCACTGGGATTACATTGGCATGGTTGGTTATTTGGTAAATTTGACACCACATACTGCATCTAGAGGTCCCAAGGAAATATCCTACCAAGTTACATAAAGATCTGTCCTGTAGCTTAGGCACTGTGAAATGGGAGAGAAAGAGAGAGAGAGAGAGAGAGAGAGAGAGAGAGAGAGAGAGAGAGAGAGAGAGAGAGAGAGAGAGAGAGAGAGAGAGATGGAGAGAGATGGAGAGAGAGAGAGAGAGAGAGACGGAGAGCGAGAAATGCACAGGCCCTCATTCCCATTCCAATGTAATCCTGTTCTTACAGAACTGGGAGCACAAAAAAGAAAGCAAACTGCGAGTGACAGGGCCACCGACCACACAGCACTCCACAGGTGTCTGACAGTGCACACAAGAGGAACAGGAGGGTGGGTAAGGGTAGGGAGGAGGGTAGGAGAGACAGAGACAGAGAGTGAGGTAGGTGAAATCCCTGAGCGTGGCGTGCAGCGATGCATGCTGAAGCAGCAAGGTGGGCTGACCCTCTCTCACACCTGCCCTAACCTGACTGACAACGCCTAGTCAAGGCCACAGGGCACGGCAGGGAGCTTCCTCTTCGCTCTAAAGAAGACGGCTAGTCTCTTTTATTTTGTTCATAATACCTGTCACTGTCAAGGAACTGAGTGTGATCAGGTTTCAAGAACGCACGAACAGCAAGAAAAAGTATCCAAGAAAAGATACACCTCAGCGTGACAGTGACAGCCACTGCTCGACCACTGTGTGGTTTGATCAGGTATCAAGAAAACATGATTTCCTGAAGGGGTATCTAAGAAAAGATAGTTCTAACACAGTGTGTAGCAGCTGAGCCACTGTGAAGATGAATGGAACTTTAAATACATATAGTTTGATCAGGTTTCAAGAATGCATGAACAGCAGAACGGAAGTCTAAAACAAATGCAAAGAAACAGCCACTGTGAAAACGTTAGTTTGATCTGGTTTCAAGAATGCATTCAGAGAATCGGAAAGGGTAGTATAGTAGTAGAGATACACTGACGCACAAAAACCCATCAGGGCCTGTATTCACGTTGAGATAGCATGAGACTTAGCATGATGCTAACTTAGAAGCTCTTCCAATGTCCTATAGGATTTAATAGGACTTTTGGAAGAGCTTCTAAGTTAGCATGATGCTAAGTCTCATGCTATCTCAACGTGAATACAGGCCCAGGGCACTAAATAATATCATATTTCAAGAAAACATGAATTGCAGAAAGGACATATCAGAGGAAAAATAGAACACAGCATAGCAGCTACTATCTTCAATATACAATAGAGTGGAACCTCCCTTATAAGACCTCCCATTATAAGACTCCCTCCCACATAAGACCTACTTCTCTGAGACATTGCCCATCTTTGTAAGTATTAAAATTACCTCCCATATAAGACCCATCCCTTATAAGACCTCATTTTGGATGATTCTGAAGGTCTTATAAGGGAGGTTCCACAGTAGTAGATAAGGTTCCAAGAATGCAGAGTAGCAAGATACAGGGATGTCTATAAGAAAAGACAGCACTGTGTAGCAAAAGCCACTGTCCATGCATTAATATTAGTAGGTAATTTTGATTCCTGTGTCCTCTTGCCATAAAGATTGCAACATCAATGGCAATTCATACATTTTCAAGCTTTAAATTTCAAGCCACTGTCAAAGGATATAAATAACCTGATCAGGTTTTATGAATGCATGAGAAAGGATCGATAAGTAAAGTTAGTTGTTGTTCTTGTTGTTGTCTTACCCTGGCTTAAAGACTCCAGGGATCATCCCAACAGCTGAAACACTTGAACACTATGGTACAAATGCATCAGCTACAGATGTGAACATTATGCGTGTGACCGTTTTTTTATTACCCCGCCACATGGGCAGCCACATTCCGACTTCAGACGATGTTATGCTAGGAGCTTGTCATGGCTTAAGACAATCCCCACACAACCATGCAGAACATAACATTTTGATGTAGCCTTGGTGTTCTAGCTTATGTCAACTGGTCTGACACAGCCTCATGCCAAGGCGAGTAAAGTTAGTCATAATTATAGATACAGTGCTGCATTACAACCCACTAAACAGTCTTATTTTAATCAGTTTTCAAGAATGCCTAATAAAAATTGCAGGAACTGAAAGCGTATCCAGGACAAGATATGCCACCACATAAAAGCTACTGTAATTTTGTAAAGCTACAAAAGGTTATGTCTTTCAATTATTCAACTGGGGTTTAAATTAATACAAGTATAAAGGGTATCTAACATTAAGAAACAAGGTTACAAACCAATCTCTGATTACTCACACTGTCCCTAAATTGAAAGGCACCAAACACAGCTGACCCAGGACAGTGGAAGGGAAGCCTGCCATTAACTCTGACACAGTTGACCAGTCTACCTGTTCTCCTTACCCCATGCCTACATACAGCCTGTCACAGAAAAGAGAAGCCCAATGACTGACACTTCAGAGACTCACTCAGGAACATTGTGTCACACCAGAACATGATAGATACTTCGATTCTGTTGGCTACTCCAACAAACAGGTAGAGCAGGTGGAGAAGCCTTAGAGCTGTCTGTTGCAGAGGATTTATTCACATGCAGTAAGATCATGCTATGTCTGAACTTTGAATATCAGTGGAGTAGTTGCTTTGCTTTAAAAAAAAATAAAAAGCAAGCACTCAGCCGACATTTGAGTGGCAATGAGAATTTACTTTGATAAGGAGAATAAATGATGCAACCTGATTGAAGGAAAATACTATCTTGTCCACTAGTGAGGTTCACTTGATAGCAAAAAACAATAGTGACATGTACTTTAGATATGCAAGACTGTGCACTTTAATTTCCTTGGGGATGAATAAAGTTATTTAAATTGAATTGAATTGAAGATGATAAAGATATTTTAAACCAAAATCACTTATTTCATCATAAAATGCCTGAAAGTATGTTCGTAAAAAATATGTTATTCACATTCAGTATTGCAATCAAAACAGTCTACTACATAATTTGAAAGAGAGAGAGGGGGGGTGAGGGATGGAGAGAGCAAGAAAAAGACAGAGAACCACAAAGATTGACACAAACTTGTGACAAAGAAAGAAAAGAATTGAACTGCCGTCTCAAAACTTGATCCATAATGTGACAAGAAGTCCCAAACCTCGCTCTACTTAACCTAAATCAAACAGAAGTATCAAACCAGTCTTGTGCTCCTTACATTTGCTTCAGAAAAGGGGCTTGTTTGAATTGATATGATAACATCACAGACTGTCTCAGTGTCAGTCTCTTTCCTATTCTATTTGGCAGTTTATTCTATAATTACCAGGGTCTTAAACATTCCCCAACTCACTCCAAACACTGACTGTCACAACGATACTTGTTTCATTCACCCTAACATCACTGAGAGGGTCCCTAATCATGACACAGAAGCAAGAAACAGACCTGTTTACCCCCTACACAAGTCTTGAGTAGTCTGGATAGCTGAAATGAGTAGTTTGGGTGCAAAATGTGTATTTTTATTTATTATGCCATCAAACAATGTTCACTAAAAATGAGTAATCAAGAATTAAAGAGCATGATTTTCAGTTTTGAAGAGTATTGGATATCCAAATTGAGTAGAACACTACTCTAAAAGAGTAGAGTAAACAGGTCTGAAGAAACAAATGCATCTCTTAAAAAAGTAAACAATTTTATTTTTCTTTGATTTACAAGAAGAGATAAGCTAAACAACACAGAAAACAAAACCTATCAAACACTGAAAGTGAGAATATAACTTTGATTCACTGAATCTGGATAACAACTTATAATAGCGTGCTTATCCACACACAACCACTGAAACACACAGCTACAAAATCTAATGCCGTTTTTAAACCATTCAGTGATTCATCGACACCAGCTGTGAACAACTTTCCAAAAGAACACCAGTATATATATATAACACCCAAGTAACCTCAGAGGTTCTTGTCACAAAGCTTAGCACCAACGTTTCTCTCTCACACACACACACACACACACACACACACACACACACACACACACACACACACACACACACACACACACACACGTGCACAGTGACACACACATCCACCCACAACCTATGCCTTGATTCCATGTATCAGAGCAGAGAAGAGACCCAGCTGGTACAAAACAAAGCCCCAGACCATCACCATCTTATCAGCATGTCACTTGATCACCCTACAAATACATGCTCAGCACACCCCCAACCACTCAGCTCTATCACAAACGCTTTGTATCCTCTTACGCATGACCAATGTTCCCTGCATCACGACTACATTACATCACATCTAGTTATCAACAAGTGTGGGTACCAAAGGAATTCTAAGCATGTGTGTGACTGGGTTTTGTTTCTTCTTCCTCCCGGGTGCAATTTCCTAATGCAAGTAAAAGTATCAGAGCTTTGCAACGATGAAATTAAGAGTCTCAGTGTATAACTACTCATATTCCTATAATATGATTACCTTCTAAATGCATGGCTCAAGAGTTGATGTCAAAAGTGATTTATAAATCATTAAATGCATATATTGAAAAATTACAAATAAGAATGAGTGTGTGACCACTGGAGCAAACCCCTGATTCAGTGATTGGCTCTCTATTTTTTACACAAACACTCAAATAACTAAAATGCTGTTCTGAACATTCATTGTCTCTGCCTTCCTCTCTCATACAAAATTGCATACACACACCCACAAACACACACACACACACAAGTTACACACACACACACTTTTTTTTCATAAGCAAAGGGGTATCATTTTCAAAGTGAAGCAAATAAACAGGGAAAATGAGTGAAAAAAGGCTGAAAGGTGAATTTTCTGTGTCCTTGTCCCTGCTCCTTTCATGACCATCCGTCATGCGCTGGGGACAATGAATAGGAGAAACATGGAGGGTGGGAAGAGAGTGGGGATGAAGAGAAGGGAAGGGTGGGGGTAGCAGGGGTAGTAATTTGGCCCAAAAAAGAATGATAAGTACCAGTTTCCCCTCTATCCACCTTTCTGAACCCTATTCTTAACCCCATCCACTCTATCTTTTCACTATACTTTTACTGCATGTGATCGATCCACTAACATTCATTCATACTGGTAGTGATAGTTATCAGGTCCCCTTGATGGTAATCCTGTCACATGGACAGATTTATGAGAGTGCTCAAATGAGTTCTATCTGCTGGCAGATAATGGTAATTACTGTGGGGGGCCCACTGAGAGGATCCATGAACATATGCTGTGAAATGGCCAACAAGCATCGAGCCACATGACACATAAAGAGACCTTAAAGTGCTCTCAACACTGCAAACATGTAGTACATGTACTACAACCAGTGAAACTTGCAAAAAGCTAAGATTACACTAACTCATGTTTGTAGCAGTGACAAGTGGCTCAGTAACCTGGTTTTCAATATTTGCAGGACCTGCTGCATTTGTTATATCATGGACGCTAAGCTAATCATGTGAATCCTTCAGCGTCACACACACACACAAACACCACTCAATTTTCATACGGCACAATCAACCTATGCATGTCAGCTACAACTTTGAAAAGAGATGAGTTCTTAAACTGGTTTTGAACGTGTCCAGAGAGTCAGAGTGTCTGAGAGACAGGGGTAAGTTGTTCTACACAGATGGAGCCTGGAACGAAAAGGACCTTTCACCATAAATTTGGTTTTGACAGTGGCTGGTTGCAGGAGGCGAGTGTCAGAGGAAGAGCGGAGTACACAAGAAGGTGCATAGAGATGAAGTAGGTCAGACAGGTAATCAGGGGCAGAACCAGAGATGACAGCGGAGGAAAGAGTGGAGAGTTTATAGTCAATCCTATCAGAGATTTTTAACCAGTGCAGAGACTGCAGAAGTGGTGTGACATGTTCATACTTAGAAGACCGAAGGACTAATTGGGCAGCATTGTTTTGAATTCTTTGGAGGTGACTGAGAAGATACTTCGGAAGGCCAGCAAGGAGAGAGTTGCAGTAATCAATTTTAGACACAACAAATGCACAGACCCAAGTTTCCGTGGCATCAGTAGATAGATAGTGGCGAACAGAACTTATTTTGCGGAGCTCAAGATATGCAGATCGACAAACATTTAAGACATGTTGTTGGAGGGAGAGGGTCTGAAGTACATCACATGAAGTACACCTCCACCGTCATCATGTACATATCTTCCACTGTTTGCACGTTTTTTTCACGCGAGAAATAACGATACGTCATAAATAGGCAACCTATCTCATGCGCTAATCTCTCTCAAACTGTGTGTGTTGTGGTGTGGTGTGTGTGTGTGTGTGTGTGTGTGTGTGTGTGTGTGTGTGAATGTGTGTGTGTGATGGTGTGTGTGTGTTTCATTTAACACATGCATAGGCTTTTAAACACACACACAGAGCAATCCCCACCAAGGCTTTTAAACACACACACAGAGAGAGAGAGAGAGAGAGAGAGAGAGAGAGAGAGAGAGAGAGAGAGAGAGAGAGAGAGAGAGAGAGAGAGAGAGAGAGAGAGAGAGAGAGAGAGAGAGAGAGAGAGAGAGAGCAATCCCCACCTCAATACTTAGACTTTTACACACACACACACACACACACACACACATGCGCACACGCATGCACACACACACACACACACACACACACACAGAACAACAGGTTCAAGGAGGTTTTTTAACCCAAACTTAAGGGGCTCTTCAGTTGACACCTAGGGGTGCTGCCAAGTATCTGTCTCCTTACAAAGTACCGGTACATAACAAACAACTCCACTAAACAAAAACACACTAAAACACATATATATCCACTTGAACACACATACACTCACACACACATGCACACACACATACACACGCTACAAACTATTCTGTATTCAGCCAACTGGAAAACAGTACATAATGTATCTGGTTATAGCTCTTTGTAATTGTATGGAATGAGTCAACAGTTGCAGCTACGCTTGTTATAAACTGTGACTGTGTCAACAAAGGATCACTTTCCTCTTTCTTTCTAACCCAAAACTTCTTTACAAAAATCGGTATGTTGTTCGCGCGCGCGCGTGTGTGTGTGTGTGTGTGTGTGTGTGTGTGTGTGTGTGTACGTGTGTGTGTGTGTGTGCGTGTGCGTGTGCGTGTGCGGTGGGTGGGTGTTGTGCGCAGCGTGCGTGCATGTGGGGGGGGGGGGGGGGGGGCGGGGGTGAATGTCAAACATCGATAAAGAAACAAATGGGGGAAAAAGCGTTAAAAGTTTTAGGAACATACAAACAAAAAAAACACTGTGCATGCGTGCACGTCTTCCTTCTGGAATCTCTTTACATTTACCCTTTTCCCCACCCCAAATCCTTTCCCTTTTTACCATTTGATTTGTGTGTGTGGAAAACAAAGAAAAGCACAGCTTAATTCTTTCACGGCCAATGTCGCATTTATGCACCACCTATGTTACTAAAAGGCATCAAATCAGAGCCTGTTATCCGAAGACACTATTTTCATAATTTTGAGATGTAAGGATAGGCCTAATGTTATACACGTCACAGAGGAATTCCCAATATTGCAGATAATGTTTTTCTGTACTCAGTTAAGCTTAATGGTATTTTCTTGCTGAAAAATGGCTGGCTGCGAAAGGGTTAATAAGTTTTTAAAATACCAAGAAATGCTAATGAAATTATTTTATAATAATAAACAAAACTTTATTAAATACAAAACATCAATCTTAAGAAAAACATGTCTATGAAAAACAGAATGTGCATGTCATGCTGGGGGTGAAATAAAGACATGAAAGAAAAAAAGTTTTTTTAAAAAGGTTACCCTTTAAGATCGCATTAAAAATTAAGAAGGCTATTAATGCATTATGTTATGAAGAAGAGCCATACAAAAGAATCTGTTCTATCACATTTCAGATAACTTTATAACATTTCATTCTATACAATGTTAACCCACCCCCCACCACCAATCAATTATTTTTAAAATCTTTTTTTAAAACAAGTTATTATAAAATCCTGTCAGATATATGCTACTGTTGTGTTCAAATGTCTCGTCTTACATTGAAACTATTGATGTCAGCCAGCTCATCTTCGCATTATTTTGGGAACATTCAAATATATATTTCACTTTCAATCCAATTTACAACAGGAAATGACTAGGCAGAGCAGGAAGAGAAAGATGCTAAAGGGGCACCCTGACGGATGAGTTTTTGCAAAAAACGCGTTGAGGTCACCAGAAAGACAGCCTTTTCAAGGATCGGAACACTCACTTTGCTCTGGTTTCCTAAAAATCAAACCGTCAAAACGGCGATTCCTCCTTGGCGGAGCTGCCGGAGAAAAAAAGACATTTTGGATGGGGTGGGTGGAGGCCACTGAGTGGTTGAAGCTTTTTCTTCTTTGTAGTGCAGTAAAAAAAAAATTGGAGCCATTTCCTTTGTTGTGAGCGAAACTCCTTTTGGTAAACTATAAAAACTGTATCAAAAGGCTTGCATTGTGGAAATTTCGTGTAAACGATTTGGTCTAACTCAGGCGGCCATTAGAAAAGAGAAGGCACATGCCTTCTCTATCACTGAAAGAGTATGACTTCCAGCACCTCCGCCAAGGAGGAATCGCCCATTTGACGTTTAATTTCTAGGAAACCAGAGCAAAGTGAGTGTTGCGATCTCTCTAAAGGGTGTTTTCCTGGTGATCTCGATGTGTTTCTTGCAAAAACATATCCATCAGGGTGCCCCTTTAAGAAAATTTAAGTTAAATAAAAAAAGATTTTGAAAAAATCCCACTTCAATTAAATAAGTTTCTTTTTGTGAGTGTCGGAGATAAGATAGGAACAGGAAATAGTATGATAAATTGGGGGAGGGAGGGGGGGTAGAAAAGTGAGACAGGGAGGAGGGAGGAAGAGAAACTAAACATAATTATGATAAAGTGAGACGAAGAAGACCAACCAACAAGGAAAGAGAAAGCATAGGGGAATGATTTCCTTTTACTTGGCAGATACTATCACGGAACAAGTCCTATCTCAGAAGCCAAATGAACATTGCTAACACTTTTAAACAATATCATATGAGACAAGCAAAGAAGCTTGCAAACAAATCTTTATCTTGTCTAACAGTGAACATTAAATGTGTTATAAAATGTGGTAAACTGTTATACATGTACAGTGGAATCCGTTTAACTGGCCATCGGATAATCGGCCAAAGCCGCTTAATCGGCCAATTTCCTCTGGAACGGAATTTTTTCTTCTTAAGCATGTGTTATTTGGTTCGTTTTTACGGCCAAAGCTGAAATCTTCAATTTCGCTTTATTGGCCACTTTTTCTCTCTAATTTTTCCTCTTTATCCCTTTTTGAGAGGGAGAACAACAGAGGCAGACAAACTGACAACACGCTTTTGACGTTTACATGGTTGAGTGTGAAGTTGGAAGGTGAGCTGTTGTCAATTGAAAGACCCTGCATGGCGTTAAAATCACTCAAGAAAACAAAATCATTGTCTTTTACTCGTGCTTCTGTCAAGTTGTAGGATTAATAAACACACACACACATATCACAAAAAGGGAAAGAATTTGAATTTGAACTGCAACATTTAATTTTGACGTCATTGCTTTTGACTTGCATAATTGCGTCATACAGTATCTCGATGTTCGTCTTATCGGCCGATTCGCTTTATCGGCCATATTTTTCCTGGTCCCAAAAGTGGCCGATTAAGCGGATTCCACTGTATTGGCATATATTCAAAGAGAGTGGAGAGCGATAAAGCTAGAGGGAAAGAAAGAACACAGTAGTTTAACTGGTGACAACAATCTATCAATATCACATTACATCACACCACATCACATCACATAAGGCTATATCCACATTTTTGCCCATAAGGGAGATCATTTGATGACAGAAAAGAGCGAAACAGGATGCTCTTTACGTCATCAGATTATCTTCTCCTATGGGCGAAAATGTGGATTTTGCCAGCTAGCCTATAGGCTGTTGTAAGTCTTTTATCCTTATTAGTGGTGATTTTGTATCAAATAAATCGACGTTTCTTAATCAGCCCGTGGTTTTATCTATAATAAGAGTATACCACTTATATCATACCACACCATATAATAGTGGCTTGGAACACTCTTCCTTCTCCCTTCTTTAACAGCAAATTTACAACATGAAAAACTATAAGGTTCAAAAGGAAAGGAATACCCCCGGTAAGCAAGTGAATAAAAACTGTAAACGGCAGTAAAAAAAAAGTGCAGTTAGAAGGTGCTGTGGGAATTCAGGAGGTGCAGCATATAAATTACACGTAAGCCAAATGATATAAACAAACACTGAAACAAAGCATCATTGAAACACCAACCAAAGGCAGGAGCAGCAGGCGGACAGGCTGATGGGGAACACAACAGAGGATGGCATGAAGCCAGCATAGAGGGCAACGCACCTACAGAATTAAGTGGGCACTGGTCAGCCCCAACAAGACAAATCAGAAAGTAAACACACCTTTCCAACACACAAATTTCAGCTGTGAAGGTCAAAATAAGAACTCCTGTTGCAGTTTTTAAGATGAAACTTCAGAAATGATGAGTTGCTTATGCAGCGAGATTTCCTGTGGCGTATGCGGCAATTGAAAACAATGCCTCAAATCTTGAACGCGCAAAGTGCCAGCCTACCAGGCAGATGATGTAGCAAAAATATTTAGCTAACTTTCAGACATTTTTTTCTATAAAACAACAGCTCCAGTTTAATCAATCCCATGAAAACAACAGAAACGGCAGTCACAAGTTACACTTTCCTCATTGATTCTGTCGCAAAGCACTTTGACAGTCGGGCTAGAGTGATCAATGATCCCACACTGAGCCAAACAAACAGTGTCTGGAGCAGAGCAATCAAACATGACAGACACTATGGATCTCCAAAATAAGAATCTTAGCATTTACTCCACAAGGTCATCATTATTGGAAATGAAAAACAAAACAACTAAAACCTGATCTCAACTCAGTTAACTCAAATTATGAAGAAGAAAAAAAAGAACAGATTCTGTGAACATTATTCACTTCAGTGATAGAAAGAAACACTCTCTTGCAGTGAAATGCTACAAATTGTGAACAGGCTGGCAGGCTCTCTGGACTCATTATGCAAACCATCCAGTGATGAAGGTCCAAATCCAAGTTGTTAGTTTTCACTCTTTCCCATGGCAACACAGTGATAGGCAAGTAATAGCAATACTAGAGTAGCACTGTGTTGCCATGGGGAAAGAGTGAAAACTAACAAAGTATATTTCGACCTAAACTGAGTGAACTGACAACTCGCCTATATGTATTAATGACACCATTTCTACATCATAGTTCTTTCCTTAGAGCTGTGATGTTTAAAGTTAGGGTCAAGAGGGCATAGGATGATCACAAAAAAGGAAGACAGAAGAGGAAACAAATCAGAAGAACAAGATTTGACCAGCTCTGAAAGACTAAATTATTGTTAATCAATTCAGATTTATATACCTCCTTCCACACTCTGACACTCTTTTAGCATTCCCCCCTTCGTGTGGTGTGTGTATGTGTGTGTGTGCGTGAGTGTATGCATGTGTGTGCATGCGTGTGTGTGTGAATGCTTACTTTTTTTCTGAAAATTTAAAAAAGCTTGCAAAACTGTCAGCAGCAGCAGGTATAATTTGTTAGCAAAGAAAGAATTGTTCTATTTGCTGAGTACTCCTTTTTTCACCCACCTCTCTTCTTCACCCACCCCCACCTTACCCATATCTTCCTTCCCAGTCTCTCTCTCTCCCTCTCTCTCTACTTCAACCTGTCACCAGGCCCCATGGGCAGAATGGAAAACCAACTCAAAGCCCTTGACCATCTCTGCCTCTGCTTGGGATCACAGGCACTGTTGACATATTTACCTTGCTTTTCTTTGTCCCTGATTGTATTGAATTCTTACCTCCCCTACCTCTTAGACTTAACCACAGAGAGTAGACCCACACTAAACACTGGTGGGCAGATTGGCTACCTCATCCTTCTTCTTCTACTGCTCAAACAGTTTCCTGTTAATTATGAGTGCAGATGCGTCATGCTGCCGTTATGCACATAACTAAGAAATAGTTAGGCCCAGCAAATCCGACTTCGGCTGGAGGAAATCTTTTTAAAAGTATTTCTTGAAAGAAAAAATGCAGGAGAATGGACCGGTAAGGCAGAAAGACAGTAGATGACAGTAATCAAAGGAAAAAGGCAGAGTCAAAGGGAGTTACATATTAGAGGAAGTTACAAGGACAGAGCTTCCAGAAGGTGGGGAAACTATTTATGCAAAAGTCTTTAAAGACCCCCCGGTATCCCCAAGGGGGGGTAACCTCATCCAAGGAAGTTAAGTTTTTGTTGTTCAACTTGTTGATTGGTCCATTTATCCAACAGTCTGTAACTTTACCAAATTAATGTTGATAACATTTTATACATCACCATAGAAAAAATAACTTTATAAATTTGATTAAATGTGCATCATGACTTGAAAAATAAATTAAATAACTTTCTTAGTTTTTATGAAATTTTATACACCAGGAAGGAAAAAATAAGGCAGAATTTTAAAGTCACAAAAGGTTGAAACAAAAAAATAATTTTTTTATCATTTCTTCATATGGGCAGACAAATTAGTTCATAATACACTCAATTTCTACATAAAAAAATCAACAAAGTGGAGACCCAATTTAAATAAAAAGCAGACACTACACTATCCCAACCCGATTTTTAAACAATGCAGACCCAATTTCAACAAAATGGAGATCTGACTACAGATAAACCCCTATTTTATGACCCTCTGTTAAGCGACCACGTCTCATTTGAGACCGGATTTTGTTGGCACGGATGCATTTTACTATGTAAACGACCTCTCTTAAACGACTTCCTCTAAAACGCGGCTTACGACCGCCTTTTTGTTGGTTTTTACGACCCTTGTTGTCGTCTGCATAGACTTCGAGCAAAGGGAAACAACCACGGTCAAGGGCCTGAAAGCGGAGTCGCTTCCCTTGTTGTAGAAAAGATGGCGGAAAGCGTAGGAAAAGCATGAAGTGAAACTGTAATACATCGATTGCACAATCCTATGGAGTTGGAAACACCCAAATCCAGTTTTAATATGTCATTGTATGTGTGCATGAAGAAGAGAGTATGAACTGTGCTGAACTTTTTCTTTCTACGGCTGCCAGTGAAAACCTCCGTCATACCACCCCTCCAATTTACGACCGATTTTTCCGGACATTTTGGAGGTCTTAAAATAGAGGTTTGTCTGTATTCCCAAAAGTAGACAAACTTTTTACACAAAGATTTCTAGAGAATGCTAAGATGAAAACAGAATGGGTCAGGTTTGGGGTTGGAAGGTGTTCTGGAATTAGACTACCAGTAGGTCAATGAGCCATTTAGCTGAACAAACCTTTCACACACACACACACATAGAGAGAGAGAGAGAGAGAGAGAGAGAGAGAGAGAGAGAGAGAGAGAGAGAGAGAGAGAGAGAGAGAGAGAGAGAGAGAGAGAGAGAGAGAGAGAGAGAGAGAGAGAGAGAGAGAGAGAGAGAGAGAGAGAGAGAGAGAGAGAGAGAGAGAGAGAGAGAGAGAGAGAGAGAGAGAGAGAGAGAGAGAGAGAGAGAGAGAGAGAGAGAGAGAGAGAGAGAGAGAGAGAGAGAGAGAGAGAGAGAGAGAGAGAGAGAGAGAGAGAGAGAGAGAGAGAGAGAGAGAGAGAGAGAGAGAGAGAGAGAGAGAGAGAGAGAGAGAGAGAGAGAGAGAGAGAGAGAGAGAGAGAGAGAGAGAGAGAGAGAGAGAGAGAGAGAGAGAGAGAGAGAGAGAGAGAGAGAGATCGAGAGAGAGAGAGAGAGAGAGAGAGAGAGAGAGAGAGAGAGAGAGAGAGAGAGAGAGAGAGAGAGAGAGAGAGAGATGAGAGAGAGAGAGAGAGAGAGAGAGAGAGAGAGAGAGAGAGAGAGAGAGAGAGAGAGAGAGAGAGATAGATTTTAGGCAAGAGAGAGAGAGAGAGAGAGAGAGAGAGAGAGAGAGAGAGAGAGAGAGAGAGAGAGAGAGAGAGAGAGAGAGAGAGAACTAGAGACCTTAGAGAGTTCTAAGAGAAATAAGAGAGAGACTAGACAAAGAGAGAGCTTGAACATAAAGAGGAACAGACACAGAGACACAAATCCGCAAATTACAGAACACACATTTATTATAAACGAGAGAGAGAGAGATGAGAAAGATCCTTCAATTATAAAAAAAGAGAGAGAAAGAGGAGGGAGGGAGAGATGAGAGAGAAGAGAGAGACAGAGAGAGAGAGAGAGCAGAGAGAGAGAGAAGAGAGAAAAAAGAGAGAGAGATGAGACAGAGAGAGAGAGCTTTGGTGTTTTTTTAAGTTTGCTTATTAGAGAAAGGAGAGAGTGAGAGTCAAACAGACAGACAGAGAGAGACAGGACAAACCCCAAGGCAAAAAAATCTGCCCTCCTTTGAGTGTCTTTTCTCAACACACCATTGCCCAGCTTGGCTTAGCACATCCCTCCATATTCTTCTTTTACTTTTAGCAGCAGCTGTTTATAATCTGAATTCATGGCTCACTGAGCTGTGAGGCTGGATTGTTGGGTCTATGCATGCTGTACTATTTTCTTCTCTTTCTTTTTCTGCCTAATGTGCATGCCTGTGCATGCCTCTCTCTCTCTCTCTCTCTCTCTCTCTCTCTCTCTCTCTCTCTCTCTCTCTCTCTCTCTCTGTGTGTGTGTGTGAGAGAGAGAGAGAGA
>CM065682.1:24688188-24703484 GCA_017654935.2 Phymorhynchus buccinoides
GGAAAATTACGGCAGCATAGGAGAAAGCAAACAGACTATTAAAATGTCTTCACATATCCTCAAAAACATAGGGTACCTTAGATAACAAAACACAAAAACAATCAAGCGACAACATATACAGGTTAAACATTTAACTCAAAGTAAAAACAAAATCAATAAAATGATTTACCCAGGATAAGCATTATAGTAAAAACATGGCCGGTATATAACTAAGTAACAATACAACATCTGCATGGTTACAGATTATCTGGAACACACACATATACACAAAAACAACAACCCCAAACCCGAATACACACCGTATTTTACAGACTACAAGGCACCCCCCAATTTTTTTTACACAAAATTAGATGTTGTTATTATAGTTTCTTACAATATTATCAGTCACGTTATAAGGCGCAGGGGTCTCAGTCTAGGAAAAAAGTATCGCCTTATAGTCTGTAAAATACAGTAGTCATATAGTGACAAACATAATGGTTCCATAGCAGAAGAGATCAATTTCAAAACAAACATATTAATGTAAACCAAACACATACATGTATAGGTGGGTAGCGGGGGTAGCTGTCTCTGAAGTCGGCAGCAGTCAACGACTCCTTGATTTCTTGGTAGGTTGGGTTCTCCAGCCACACCTTTCAACAATCAACAACAGTACAGCATACAGCCCATTATAGGCTGCTTCAGTGTACACCAATAATTGTTATTTCAAGGCTATAAGTGAACTGCAAATAAAAATGAGATAAATTTGTCCTACGCACATCAGAATTTGGATGTTCATTTAAAAACTTTATTGGACAATCTTTCAATATAAAATACACACAGTAGAAATTCCTTAACAGCCTATCAACCTGAATATTAATAAAAAGTTTCTAAGCATCAAATACAAAGCAGGCAAAAGGCTTATCAGCCAAAGTACATGTTATCCACATGTTATCAGATTTGAAGAAATTGAAAAGTAGGGTTGGTTGGTTGGGAAAAGGGAGCACTATGCAAATAATGTAATTTGATCAAACTCAAACACATGTTGCATTAGGCAATGTCATGAAAGACTGTCTAAATTGAGAGAACACACACACGCACACATACTGTCTGAATCACTTTTAGTGGAAGGACGTTAAACTGAAGAAGAACAACAACACACACACACATTTATCTACCTGAACACACATGATTCACTTAAAATAAACCCACCTTTCTTTTGAGCAGCACAATCAGCTGATGACGCAGGATGGTGCCTCGGAACTTCCCAAAGGTCTGATGAACAGTGCTGTCACATGACTGTAAGCACATGCACACACACACACATACACAGAATGTGCGAGTTTAGAAAGCGCAGAAACAATTTAAAACCACTGATGCACCTGATTATTGTCAAAGTAGTTAAGGAAGACATAGAACAAAATCCTTCATAACAATCCATCAACCTTGACGTTGTCGTCCATTTACAGCTAAACTATTGAAAAACAAACATAAAATCATTATACTTTGGGAGGGACCAGAAACAATCATTAAACACTAACAGGGGAAATATTGTTCAGCTCTATAAAAAGATGTTAATTCTAATGTATTCTAATGTAATGAGTTACTTCTGGATTTGATGTTTATTTTGCATCAACATTATCTGCAACTACAGAATTTTACGTACAAGCAAATCAAAAATTGATCAGAATTCTATCTGTCCAAGCTAAACAAGGGAACAACTTACTTGCACAAAAATACAAAAACGAATGAAAGATGAACTGAATTTGTTTTAAAAAAAAGAATCACACATACACACACACTGAAAGCTCAATTAAAGTAGAACTCACTTGTACAAGTTCATCGACATCGATGCTATCAACAACAGGGAAGCCATTGTGGATTTCGTTCTTGAGGATGTCGACGATGCGGCCCACCCTCTCCTGCAGCCTGAACACAGTCACTGGGTGACTCATCACCTCCCTGCACACACACACACACAGGTCACAGACAGGTTAATTTATACACATTAGAAAAGGAGACTAAAAAGACTAGGCAAAACAAAAACCATAAACAACAAAACAAAAATCAAAACAGAAAAATTCCAGTCTGTCATCTTTAATGTGATCTATTGAAATGGCAACTTTCTACATGTATATGTCATGCACTCCCTGTCTTGGAATCAACTGTCATGATGTTGTCTTTCAATGCTGTAAATTATTCCTGATTCTTGAAACAGAACAAAAGTTTAAGAGATCTGTGAGTAGGAAAAACAAAATAAACGCCAAATATTTTACAATGGCAAATATATAACAGATGATGTAATCTTTTGGCAATGGTGGAGACACAACAGCATAATCATCTGTTGCAGGTTATCCATTAAAAAAGGTCCAAAACTTCTGATGGTTTTTCTTATTACAGGTTTGTTTAGAACATTTCTAGGGTGGTTTTTTTTTTGGTTCATGATTAATTTTTGATCCATTGCGTTCTGATGGTCACTTGTGGTCACTTTACCTGGCATGGATGGTGGCAGAGCCTGCCGGGGGCTCCCAGTCCAGGACGGGGACACTGGCCAGGTGGACATGCATGTCGTAGATACCGTGCTGCACACACACACACACACAGCTGCATGCGATAAGGCACGTTTCTGGCTACAATGGACAGTATTGTGATGCCACCACATGCTTAAAATTGCAACACTATACACCTCCCTAAGAACAATTACAAAGAACATTTTCAAATAACAATAACCCTGGAGAAAGTCTTGGCAAACACAAAGAACAATAACTCTGGAGATTATGTTTTTAGGGGTGATAATTTTGCAGTGTACATCAGATTTTTTGTTTTTGGAGTGGCTTAAAACGTGGCTTCTGGTTTTTACAATACCCGACAATGTGGCTTCTGGTTTTTAGAATGCCCGACAATGTGGCTTCTGGTTTTTAGAATGCCCGACAATGTGGCTTCTGGTTTTTACAATGCCCGACAATGTGGCTTCTGGTTTTTGGAATACATTGGGGTGGAAACATCTGTTGCAGAGCTTGCAAGTTTGGAAAGCAATGACATAATTTTGTTGCAACTGTTTTGAAGTGATTTTACATGTGTTCTAAAATTGGAGAATAAAGAAGAACACCAGTTGAAGAAGCACTTCCATTGTGACAGTGAAAGGCAAATGGTTTTTAAGGCAACACACCTCAAAGGGATTGGTTGGCCTTTGGGGATCTTCCCCAACGCCAGCTGCTCTCAAGTCCCTTTGGCCAAGAGAGAGTGGAATTATGGAAATGTACCCTGGGTAACGCATCTCTATCATTTAATTTTCGGCCAGCCTGCATGAATAGCAGATGCCCCCTCCTCTATCAAGCAGTCATGGTCGGAAGCGACTAACTGGCACACATACATACCTCGCAGCCCAGCCTCTTGCCGACGAAGTCTCCAGTCCACTTGGCGAACATGATGGCGATCATGATGCACATGCCCAGGGAGATGTTGCCCGTGGCCTCGATGATGATGACCGTCAGGCTGACCGTCATGCGCACGACGCCCCCTGCACCAACAACATCTAGTTTTAGCTCTTTAAACACACACATGAACACACATGTGCAAGCACGCATACACATGCACACACAACCAAACTAACAAAAAAACCTCCTCAAATCAACTTTTGTTTTCTCTATTTACACCCTTAACCCTTTCACTGCCAGCCATTTATCAGCTACAATTTCTGCCAACCCCCTAACAGACCAAAGAGGAATATTTGTAGCAGGACAGAGGAATTTTGGGGAGCTGAGAGGAATTTTGATGCGGCATCTTACCTTTCGCGCGTAAAGATAATTTGAAGCAAGCAATTTTCATCCTTGTGAACTTGTCTTGTTTAAAACAAGTCTTGTCTGGAAGTGTCACAACTATTCATAACACAATAGAAGCTTTTGATTTGGTCCTCTGCCATTTTTATTTGGGCAGACCAAGACGGTTGGTGCCATAGATGACTTAAATAATAAGACTTGGAAGGAAGATAATGAATCAATTCAAGTTCATCTTTGTTCTCATTTCCTTCCGTTGGTTTGAAAAAGTCAGTAACGGTGGAAGACGAAGTCTGGGAGTTTGCAGTTTCGATAAGACGCTGAGAAGCAATGTGGCATTTGATGTCTTGACACCCACCATAGGAGACTTTTAAGTGTAGTGAGCACATCATACATCAAGCATGATGCACACTTTCTTGATCTCTGAATGCAGATACTTGTCCATGTAATATTGGCAGAAATATTGGTCTATTCTCTTTCTTTTCTCCTCAGTCTCACACACATCGATGTGTCAATAGACATCTTGACGAAAGAGCGCGAACAGAAACTGAAAAGTCGGCTATGCACACAGCAGCTGTGCTGCTCTGTATATAAGACGATGAATTTGTGTGTTAAAAAAACCATTTTTCAAAAAGTTTTGAAAGCGGAATTTTATGGACTCGAGCAGAAGAAATGTAATCTGAGTGGAAGAAATTCTGCTCAAAGCGGAAAGGTTGGCAGGTATGTGGGTAGAGAAAGGTTGGCAGGTATGTGGGTAGAGAAAGGTTGGCAGGTATGTGGGTAGAGAAAGGTTGGCAGGTATGTGGGTAGAGAAAGGTTGGCAGGTATGTGGGTAGAGAAAGGTTGGCAGGTATGTGGGTAGAGAAAGGTTGGCAGGTATGTGGGTAGAGAAAGGTTGGCAGGTATGTGGGTAGAGAAAGGTTGGCAGGTATGTGGGTAGAGAAAGGTTGGCAGGTATGTGGGTAGAGAAAGGTTGGCAGGTATGTGGGTAGAGAAAGGTTGGCAGGTATGTGGGTAGAGAAAGGTTGGCAGGTATGTGGGTAGAGAAAGGTTGGCAGGTATGTGGGTAGAGAAAGGTTGGCAGGTATGTGGGTAGAGAAAGGTTGGCAGGTATGTGGGTAGAGAAAGGTTGGCAGGTATGTGGGTAGAGAAAGGTTGGCAGGTATGTGGGTAGAGAAAGGTTGGCAGGTATGTGGGTAGAGAAAGGTTGGCAGGTATGTGGGTAGAGAAAGGTTGGCAGGTATGTGGGTAGAGAAAGGTTGGCAGGTATGTGGGTAGAGAAAGGTTGGCAGGTATGTGGGTAGAGAAAAGATGGCATCTGGAATAGAGAGAATTTATCTGTGACATCTATTAATATGGCCTATTTTTACTCCCCAAAATAAGAGCATACAACCCTGATTTGAAGCCTTTTAGTGACATGAATATTATTGTTAATTCTAAATGGTGCACAAAGGCAACTTTGGAAGTGAAAGGGTTAAGCAGTATTTTCGGCCCACGGTTAAGAAACATACTTTCATTACGTAGGGTGTTACATAGGCTAGAAAATTTTCTATTTAACAAACATTATATCCTCCAAAGTCGGAGTGTGGCTGCTCACGTGGCGGGGTAATCAAAACCAGTCACACACGTAATGTTCTCATCCCTAGCTGGTGCACTTGTACCATAGTGTTCAAATGCTTCGGCTGTTGGGATGAACCCTGGAGTCTATCAGCCAGGATACGACAACAACAAATTATTATTACCATTATTCCATATAGACATATTAACCCTTTCACTGCCAATGTCGCATTTATGCACCACAATGGTTTAACACCCATGTCACTAAAAGGCATCAAATCCAGGCCTGTTATCCAAAGACCCTATTTTTTTAAGTTTGGGAGATAAGGATAGGCCTAGTGTTATACATGTTACAGAAGAATTCCTAATATTGCAGATAAAATGTTTTTTCTCTACCCAGCTAAGTTAAATGGATTTTTTTCGTTGAAAAATGGCTGGTGGTGAAAGTGTTAATATGCAGTGCAAACATAATTCATTTATTAAGACTAAGGCAAACAGCAGGAACTACTAGCTAAAGTTGAACAAAGTGAGCAGAGGAAAGTGAGGACAGGATGGTGTGATATAAAATGTAATTCACTCAGACAATGTAGGGTAACAATATTATTCTGAAATCTGCAACTAAAGGATTGCTTCCCTTTGTAGGAATCCCCATTCTTCAAAACATCTATTTAGTAAACAGTTCCAGATTTTCAGTTACTTGTTTTTTCATTAGTATGTTTATTAATATCCAAAAGGCAAACACATGCTTTTCAGCCACAATCTTAAATGTCTTTAGAACAGTCCATACTTTGTTGGTAATTTCACTTGAGTAGAAAGGGGGGTTGAATACCCCTTAAGGCATTATCGTAATATGACGTCAATTTGTGGATCTCCAGTTCGACAAAGATTTAGATCACCAGCGTCTGTTAAAATGTTTCTGCTTCCACTGTATCAACGCTCTGCTTTGTAACTGAAAGCGTTTTCTAGAAGCAAGCGGATTTCTGAAGACTATGACAAATTGGTCATTGCGTACCGGTACGGGTCAGTGCGCACCCTACATACGGGTGTTGCGTTTTTATCCATAATGCACGTATATGTAACCCATAGCAACTTTTCCCCCACACCAAGTGAGGAAGGAAACCTTAACGTAAAATGAGTAGATTCAGATTTTACCTTCTAACTGCATGAAAGTTGATCTCTTTTGGTTGAAAAATGGAAGCAAGAAGAAATAAACGTCATTGCAATAAATGACGCAAGGCATGACATGATTTCTTTACTATTTCTACGATTTCAAGGGGGGTACGCACGGACCCAACCAACGCACAGACCTGTTTCTACTCCATATCATCTTCAAAAATAAGACAAGAAAGGAAAGAAAAAAGCAGTCATGTGGGGTGATTTAATAGGCGATGAATATCTTACCAAGCTGGGCCGCAGCGCCAATCAAAGCGTACTTCCCTGGATCAGCCTGCATCTGAAAACATAGTTATTTCCTTACAATCTCCATTTTTGGGTGTTCTTGGTTCTATAAGAATTCAACGTCATCAAAATGGAAACAAGGGCCTGTGTGTTTCTCTGCATGTCTGTGTAGGTGTTTGAAAGGAATGTGTGGTGCCAGATAGCACTTCAATTACCGAAGTAATTGTAACGAAATTTGACAGAATGGCCCTCCCATGTGCTGATGATAATGAGGAATTTTTATTAATTCTACTATCTATTTTATCTATATACTTACCATTCCACTACAAAGTGCATATTTGTACAAGATTAGCTTGGAAGACAGAAATAAAACCAAGAGTGTCTTACTACCACAACTCCCAATCCAGGTAACTTCCGGTTAAGCAGACTACTCACTTTCTTGAAAGCAAGCATCTAATAAAAAGGGAAGGTACACGTTCAAAAACCATTAGGAGGGAGGTGGGTGGGTCAATTAAATGTAGTGGAATGGTAAGTATATAGATAAAATAGATAGTAGAATTAATAAAAATTCCTCAATCTATTCTATCATCCTTACCATTCCACTACAAAGTGCATGATTACCAACAAGGAGGTGGGTAATGGTTAAGCACTACTCTGAGAACCATGGAACAAACCATGACAGAGATACCACATAAACACACACATACCATCTAAAATAAGAAGGTAAAACAGCAAATCATGTTTACATATCCCCCAAAAGACATAAGTCTATAAAAACAAACAGACAATAAGTCAAACCTCAAAAGGACACCGTCTTGGAGGACAACACAGCACATCGAATGCCAAACGTGTTGTCCTGCCGGAGAGTAGAAAACTCGCGCAGGCAGAAAGAGGTAAATGTAGTCTCCGACTTCCAGAAGGCGGAGGACATAAGGAAGGGACTGGAACACCCCTGACCAAGACTAGTGAGGTGCTAATAGCCCTAACTTCGTGAGCCCGTATACCTGGGGGCGCAGAACGATCGGCGTGGGAGTAGGCTAGTCGAATCAACTCGACTAACCAGCGAGCCAAAGTGGCCTTACGGATATCATTTGAATAGTTGGAATTCAAAGAAATGAAAAGGCGGCGTTTCTGGCTACGGAACGAGACTGAACGAAGGAGATATGCCCGCAAACAGCGAACCGGACACAGACATTTTCCTCATCGTCCGGAGCGAGGATGTTAGAGAGACTTTCGATAACAACCAACGGAGAAGCTTGCTGAGCCGATTGATTTTTCGCACGGAATTCCGGTAGAAAAGCCAGGGAGATCGAGGAACCATCCTCCGCGAATTCATAATCATTAACTAAACCACTAAGAGCGTGGATACCACTCACACGTCTCGCTAAGGCAAGACTAACGAGGAAAAGCGTTATAACAGAAAGAAGCTTAAAAGATAACGAAGAAAGCGGTTCACATTCTGACCTGAGAAAGTGAAGCACAAGAAAAAACGTCCCATAGCGGAAGTCTGATGGTTGGGCGAATCGACTTATTACGCAAACCATCCAAAAAATGGGAAACCAAGACAGAAGAAGCAAAGGAAGGTTGACGACCAGTAGCAATCGAAATAGTGCTAACTGCCGACTTATAACCTGACAAGTTTGGTCCAAGAGGCCCTTCTCATTATGCAAATGAGACGAAAAGAAAACAAACTGAGCACCAGTCGGGTGCAAAGGAGAAAAAGACTCATTGAACAGAAATTGAACCAAGAGGTCCAACGCAAGGAATACAAGGTATTCATGCTTTGACGACGGGATTGAAGAATCACTTCAATGGTTTCACCTTTCAGACCCTGTGACCGCAATCCTGACCGCAAAGTAGCCAAGCGGTCAGGTGAAGGACGGCAGGATTTCGATGTGGAACGCCTGTCCGCGGTTGAACAAGTGACTTGGTGACAACTGGAGGGGAACACCCGGAACGTGGGTGAGAGCTAACAGCTCGGGGAACAACGGACAGTTTCCCATCCTGACGCTATGAGGATCAGAGCAGGACGCTCCCGAGCACACCTTTCCAACACCTTTGGAAGAAGAGCTGTGGATGGGTAGGCGTAGGCCCACAGACCCGTCCACTGGAGACTGAAGGCATTTCTTGCCCATGCCAAGGGATCTGCCAACGGGGAGACGAAAAGCGGAAGACGCCGGCTGAAGCGAGTTGCAAACAAGTCGATGTGTGGGTTTCCCCACATTGACCAAATGGGTTGAAGGACCTGATGGACGAGAGTCCACTCCGTTGCAATCACCTGGTTGGAACGGCCCAGCTGGTCGGCGAGAACATTCAACTTCCCGGGAAAGAACTCCACGGTTAGAAGAATGGAATTCTGTGCAGTCCAAAGCAGGATCTCCTCTGCCTTCCTGGAGAGTGAAGACGATTTCGTGCCCCCCTGACGCCGAAGGTACGAGAGGCAAGTGGAGTTGTCGCCACAAACTGTGACCCACTTGCCTCGTAGCAGGGGAAGTAGCGCTTTGAGCGCGAGCGAAACCGCCTCCATCTCCAGAAAATTGATGTGGAGAGACGAATCTGCTTGGACCACAACCCCGAAACCTCTCACCGGTCCAGATGAGCCCCCCAACCTTCCTTTGATGCATCCGTGAAAAGGAATTCTTGATGGTGGAGAGGCCGACTGGGAACAGAGGACCCCAGCCAAACCAGATCCAACCACTGGAGAACTGAGCCGCGAAACCACGAGCCCAAAACAATCTGAGATTCCAGAGGAAGATGAGAAACCCTGAGTTCCGCACACTTTCGTTGTAACGGACGCCTGTGCAGACGTCCCAGAGGCAAGAGGTCTGCCAAAGACTCCATGATGCCCAGCAACTTGAGAAGTTGACGAACCGTTGCTGAACCTGCCAACAGAACACTTTCCCGAAAGGACTGAATGGACTGGATCTGATCCGGAGACGGACAGACCGTGAACGTCTGGGTATTGAAGACCATCCCCAGAAATTTGAATTCCTGGGCCGGAGTCTAATCCGACTTTTTGACGTTCATGTTGAAAACCAACCTGGACGGACAGGTCCTGGAGCTCCGAAGTGTGTTCCTGGCACCGGTCCCTGGACTGAGCCGAGGTGAGCCAGCCGTCCAGGTACACCTTGAGCCGGATCCCTCTGGACCCGGCCACGCCGACGAACTCCCTGACCACCATGGTGAAAATCCAAGGGGCCAGAGAGAGCCCGGAGGGAAGGGCTACGAACTGATAAGTCGTGTTCCCCCATACGAACCTCAAGAGATGCCTTCGATCTGGGTGGATCGAAATATGGAAAAAGGCATCCTTGAGGTCTATGGAAGTCGCCCAATCCCCCGGCTGGATGAAGTTGTGAACCGAAGCAGCCGTCTCCATTCTGAACGCCATGGGGCGCAGAAAAGCATTGAGAGGAGACAAGTCCAGCACTGGACGGAACTCACAGTTCTTCTTTGGTACAGTGAACATGCGCGAGTAGAAACCCGGGCCTGGGTTGGGTACTGGAATCACAGCACCCTTGTCCAGAAGGGACTTGACCTCTGCATCCAAGATCTGAAAGCGAAGAGGATCTGCAGGTGGAGAAAAGACAATCGGCACCCACGAGACAGAAGGGTACCGAAAGCATCATCCTGGGGCAGAACCTGAGTGGACTCCACCGAGACAACATCCTGGAAAAGCAGCCAGGAGATGACAAACTCCGCATGGAGTCACCTAGAGCAGCCAAGGCCGATACAAAAACGGACTATGAGTGGCCGGACCGGGCCACCACACGCTGCTACGCCCTTTCGAACCAGAAAAAATCGAAGTGGCGAGTCTGAGTCAAAAACAAAATGGCCCACATTTGGACAAGACTTGTTCAGAATGGGCAAGCAAAGGATCGATGACGGGAAGAGACAGCTAGTACTAAATGATTAAGATGAGAATCCGCAAAACAGCAGATTCAACCTCTGAACTAGCAAACTGAGAAGCCACGGTACGAATGTGCGACTGCACTTCGTAACCAACTCTACATGCTAAGACCGTTGGAAGGTAAAAATAAAAAACTGCCTCTGACGTAGGGACAGACCGAAACAGCAACATAGTTGCTATCGCATGACGTCAAATCTAATCAGATGACGCGGAAATGTCCCCACCGAAAAGGAAAACATGTAGACAAAAAGGCGAAACAGTGTGCAAACGTGACGTAGACTTAACCCATTTCAACGCCACCCAGTCAAACAACTGAGCTGACGGCTGGGCATGGAAGATCATGTTAGCCGGACAGTATAGTTCGATCGGGACGGAACCAGACCAAAAAGGATTACTGGAACGGGTGAACGAGACAACTGGTTGAACAACTCATGGTTGTAATCAGAAGAAACCATGCCTGCCAGAACAGACATCATTCGAAAGAACGGCGAAGCCGGGGCCGTTGCCCCCGCAAAAATTCGTTCAGAAGGAAGACAACAAGGGTACGGTTGAACAACTCTCGGTTGCAACCGTGAAAGAAGGAGCGCAGTAAGGCTGCAAGGCCGCCAGATACCCTTGAATGACAGAAACAGAAGGATCTGAAAAAACCTCTTCCATAGAATCCACCGTGTGACCCGAAGTCGTAACTGACGCCGCTGGTTGAGCTGACTGACCGAAGGAAGAACAACCGACAAAAGGTCCATAACCTCCTGGTGAGAGTAGGTCCGCTGAAGAACCATACCAGCGGTAACGGGCGTGACCGGTACGGGCTGAGGCAAACGTCCCATGGACTGACTGCCCGCCGTCGTACGGCCCTGGGCCTGGGGACTACCCACGGGAGAGGCCGTAGCCGCCGTGACCGTGGTGGACCCGCGAGACCATGTCGCCGTGGCCGGTCCGCTCCGGAGAACCCCGGGTGCGGATGCCGGCCCGGTGCCTAAGGCACCGAGGCTGCCGTCGCCAGGGACCACCCACGGGAGAGGCCGTAGCCGCCGTGCCCGTGGTGGACCCGCGAGACCATGTCGCTGTGGCCGGTCCGCTCGGAGAACTCTGGGTGCGGATACCGGCCCGGTGCCTAAGGCACCGAGGCTGCCGTCGCCAGGGACCACCCACGGGAGAGGCCGTAGCCGACGTGCCCGTGGTGGACCCGCGAGACCATGTCGCCGTGGCCGGTCCGCTCCGGAGAACCCCGGGTGCGGATGCCGGCCCGGTGCCCAAGGCACCGAGGCTGCCGTCGCCAGGGACCACCCACGGGAGAGGCCGTAGCCGCCGTGCCCGTGGTGGACCCGCGAGACCATGTCGCCGTGGCCGGTCCGCTCGGAGAACTCCGGGTGCGGATGCCGGCCCGGTGCCTAAGGCACCGAGGCTGCCGTCGCCAGGGAAGCTACCCCCATTAGCGGCATCGTCCGTTTTTCGGCCGGCATCACCAGGCGTAATGGTGGCATCGGTGGGTACCGCCCGGTTGTCTATAGCTCTGTAAGACAAGTCGGACAGCACCACCGGTTTCTTCGCAGCTTCTTCTTCCAGAACCGGAAGTGCCCGTGCGGTATCATGAACGCCAGGAACCAATGGGGTACGGGAGCTAGCTTGGCTAGAAGAGCCGTACTGACCTTGTTCGGGAAAAACCCGGATGCCGGTTGCAGCTCCATCCGTGAGAGATCTTCAACGGACAACGAATCCTGGAGTGGAAGACCAACCGTTGAAAAAGCCGGGTCAACGTCCAAAACACCCAACAACATGAGAATCATCCACCGAAATGTGCTGGACCAAACCAGCCGAATCCACTTGGGAGAAGGAGAACGGCATGGCCGAAGACTATTCGCCCGTAGAACGCAAATGAGCCAGCAATTCCGACACCACTTGCTTTGTATCTTGAACCGAACGCGAAGAATGAGACTTACTCGAACTTCTTGACCGAGATTTGACTTGGACAAAGACTTTTCTGAAGGACTAGATTTTAGAAAACGGTCTTTGTCATCCCTGGGAGGAGAAGGCTGAGGTTCCTTAGTTGAACTACTTGAAGGTTTGCTAACTAACGCCGAAGAATCTACAACCTTCTTTAGAAGGAGTAGATTCCATAACGCGAAACCCGAAGCCAGAAGCCACGCCCACCTTTTGACCAACAGGCCCGAAATCTTCACAAAGATTACAACCAAAAAGGGGGGAGGGCCGAACGAACTTACCCAAGTAGCAAAGCAACACAAGGAAAACCAAAGGAAAACAAAAGACACTCATTAAGCTGAAAGCAGGAGACAAAATTCCTGGAGAAACAGAAAAACAAACCTGCCTTCCATGCTAGCTTGAAAGAAAGTGAGTAGTCTGCTTAACCGGAAGTTACCTGGATTGGGAGTTGTGGTAGTAAGACACTCTTGGTTTTATTTCTGTCTTCCAAGCTAATCTTGTACAAATATGCACTTTGTAGTGGAATGGTAAGGATGATAGAATAGATTGTGCATTATGTCACTACCACATAACGGCAAGCCACATAAATGTACCCCCAGTAAAGTAATCAACAATTCTAAATAAAAAATAAATGGTAAGAGTCATCAAAACTATAAAACATTGGAAAAAAATTCCAAAGGAAGAAAACAGAAAATAAAGAATGCACCAACATACAGAGAGCATGGACTCACAAATACTTACAAAACATAACGAAGGTTAAACAACAAAAGGTCATTCATCTCCTTGAATTGCCAAAAGGTCCTAGCATCCTTTTGTAATTCCTTTGTGATATTACCAGTTGGCATTTCATGGAGACAACAGATAACACCTTTAGGCCTTTAACCCTCAATAACTTACTCTAGGGAATGCCATACAGGCCTGCCCGATGAGACGTCCCCACCCTGCCCCGATGAGCAGACAGGGGATGAAGAGGCCGCTGGGAACGCTGAGGCCGTAGGTCCATATCGCCAGGAAGAAGTAGATCACTGTGTAGCCGCCCAGAGTCACCAAGTCAAAGGACCCTGCACACAGCAAGCAGTACTTACTGTGAAAACATCGCCCACAAAGCATCCTAACCCATGGCGGGCACAAAAGCATGCACACTTTCAAAACTATGTACCACGCATATGCACATACATGTATCGCATGCGAAGATCTGTGTGAAGATTTGGGTCTCAGGTGATGGCAGCTTAAATATCACAGAGAATGATCATTACGATTATAATAATGTATATCGTGTGTGTGTGTGTGTGTGTGTGTGCATGCGTTGTGTATGTGTGCATGCGTGTGTACGTACATGCTTGTATGTGTTTTGGCTTTGTGTGTCATTGTGTGTGCACGCGTGTGTAAGTGTATGTGTGTGTCTGTCTGTATGTGTGTGTGTCTGTCTGCGTGCATACGTTGTGTGTGAGTATACTTGTATGTGTATCCTCTAACGTATGTGTATAACATGTGTGTTGGTGTATGTGGTCAGTCCGTGCAACTCAGTTGCTATGGTCTACTGAATGAAAGATGAATATTGAGTCAGTGTCGATAAATGTGTGTGTGTGTGTGTGTGTGTGTGAGTTGCTTTTTATATGTATGCGTTGTTGCTGGTTTGAGTCATTCTTAAACAATATTTTTTGTTGTCTACTTGATGAATATTTGATTGAAAAGCGCTTTCGGCTCATTTGAGGTAAAGCGCTATATAAATGTACTATTATTATCATCATAAAGAGCCTTCAATCATATGGCTTTTATCCTTGGCTGACAAGCCTGAAGGGGTTGAATTGCAAAGTGAGCTGCTTGATCATGATTTTTGACAGCCATAAAAAATCATTTTACAGCCTAATGTTTTGTAAAGGATCATGCCACTGAAAACTGCACGGCATTACACGGCTCTTAGATCTGTAGCCTTGGGAATAAACTAATCTTTTGGGAGCATCCCCAATGATAATTTCACGAAGTCCTCTTAGTCAAGATTAATGGATGTATTTTGGGCGAGGCATCTCCAGTGACAAATTTCAGCCTAGCTTTCTAGAACAGCAGTTGCCTCCTCTGCCATGGTCAATCAAAGCGCTGAGAGCTTAAAGGTGAAGCGCTATATACATTTTCTTAAATAAATTATGACTGGCAAACACAACATGAATAAGATTTACACAATGCATAGGGCAGAGTTTTTCTCCAGATGCCACATACCGGGCGGCTCATGGAACAGGCGTCTGACGCTGGACTCTGGTGTGTCGAAGAACAGGTTGGTGGAGGCACTGTCATAGCCATCGGGACAGAAGAACTGAAAACAACAATGCATACAAATAACAAGGCTGAAGACAAAAGATGAAACGTGAGCTCCAGAGTTCTTGTTCTTTGTGCCTCCCTTGAGTATCTCCAGAGTTAGTGTTCTTTGAAACTGTTCTTTGTTGTAATAGCAGGCATGTGATGGCATGTCATCAGAATCCATAAACATGAACAAAACAGTTCAAAGAAGAGATTCAACATTCAATATTTCTTTTTGATTTCTGCTATTCCTTTGGCTTATCTTCTCAATCATCACCAAAAAAAAGAAAAAAGATGTCAATTATTAGCAAAAACTTTAAAAAAACTATGACGTTCAAATGCTATGATGCTCTCTACATCAAGAACACCTTCAACATTGTCCAAATTTGCAAAACAAACAAAACACAAAGACAACTACGCCCTTTTAATTGTCTGCAAATTTACGG
>CM065682.1:24708984-24713984 GCA_017654935.2 Phymorhynchus buccinoides
CTGTTGTGGTTTTGTGCAAACGGTATTTTTGTCGTTCACTGCGCCTGCATGAAAAAATCAAGGAGAGGAGAAATACTTTTACGCATTGGTCTTGACAACTTTCCTGCTGTTATGTCAGACTTTGTGAAGACCTTAAAGCTTCCTTCAGTCTTCTTTTATCATTTTTTGTTGAGAAGATGTTGTGTCTAAGACGGTTTGTGTGTGTTTGCGTGTGTACGTGCGTGCGTGCGAGCGTGTGTGTGTGTGTGTGTGTGCGTGTGTGTGCGTGCGTGCGTGTGCGTGTGTGTTTAGTTGCTTGCTAATCTCTATCAATATCTGTACTTATTTCCTTAAAACTTGGACAAACATGGTACATCTACTTACACCGTACATGTACTTACGTCATGTTTTCACAGCATTCAGAATAGGGTTTTGTTACAAGAAAATCTGGGTTTTTTTTAGAAAAGAAAGATCAGAATGTCGGGCAGATATTTTTTATTATGTTTACATATAATTTTTGTTAGTGTTGGCTTGAAATCAACAAGCTAAGGAACTTTCGTATTTGCCATAAGGATATGAGTTTATTATTTTGGGAAAAGAGCTTCATTGGAGATAATGAGGTATAACATTGCATAATCAATGCAGGGTTAAAAATGGTTGTGTGTGTGTGCAGGCATACATGTGTGCATATGTTTGTGCGCATGTTTATGTAGGCATGCGTGAACGCGTTCGCATGTGTGTGTGTGTATATATGTGCATGGACATGGGTGTATGTGTGTGCAGTATGTGTGTGTGCATGTCTGCGCATTTGTTTACAAATTTAATTCTTTTTCCTCAGGTGTAACATGTTTCCTTATCCAGAATTCCTTAACTACCATTTTGATTTTGCCCTGTACTTTGACCTTTGGTCTTTTTCTGTCAGCTAAAGTGAACATTTTGTTCTTTGTGTTTGAATGCCCACGCATCGTCACCAGGCTTGTGATTGTCTTTTGTTTCAATCACGTTGGTGGATCAGACTCTGTACATGTGGGTCTTCAAATGTTTAAGAAGGAGACCCTTGCACTCAGCATGTTTTGTTGCTATTATTTTACATCAATAAATGTGAATTTTTAACTTTGAAGCGATATTTTGTGCTTTCCAATTACTGGTGACCTGGATCGTTTGGTTCTCAATTTGTGATCTTTATTTTTTTTTTTTACTTATCTGGTGGTGATTTTTCGTGCGTATGACATCTAATGATTGTGCACCATTGCATGTTTTTCTCTGTGATGTTATTTATGCATTTGTTTGATTGCAAGGACAACATGGTAGGAGCAAATATACATAATTCCTGGGTAATTTGAAGGAGAACACATAACAGTACTGTTGATGGTGACGGTGGATGATGATGAAGACGATGATGTTGATTATGATGATGATGATGGTGATGATGATGATGACGGTGATAAGGATGATTATGAGGGTGCTTCTTATTTCAAACTATTACTGGTATTACAAAAAGCTAATATAATTTTATCATGTTGCTTAAACAGTGATACGAAACAAACCAGATCAGGGTAGCATATCTCGTCTGCATGCTTCTTGCGAACTACAAGGTGACACCTATTGCTCACTTTGCGTCTGCTTAGCAGAAGAACTAAATTAACAGAGTTTGTGGCATCATTCATTCTGTTGTAAAATGTTTCCTTCATTTGACTGATCAATTCTGTACATCATAGATTTGGTTTAGAACAGTCTTTAATGTCGAGTACTTGGCTTAGATTGTTTTTACTTTCTTTTTCTTGAATGCGATTGTTTGTTGTTGGTTTTTATTTTTTAGAACCCGCGTGCATCCCTAACAGCCTCAGTAACCTGCTATTTATGACTTTGAGAAGAAAAATCACAAGTAATTTTGTTTTTATTTCATGTTTTTCTTAAAGCGATCGAATCATCTTGTACTTATCTTTTCTTAAAACCAAAGACCATATTTTGCTGTATGTTCAGTTTTCTGTATTTATAAGTGAATATTCGATGCTGAGAAAATAGGCTGGTGCTTTGCATTTGGTAGGACATTTGTTTTCTTGTTTAACTTGTTTAAGGGTAAAGGTAAAGATGTGCCACCCCCCATGCATTTCTCGGTTAATTGTATTTTTCCGTTTTTGCCTTTCTTACCATACATAAAGCTGTATTTTAGGAACATTTTTGCTAATTACCTTTTTGGAATACTAACCCTAACCCTAACCCTACCCCTAAACCTAACCCTACCCCCCACTATGTACTGCAGTACACCGCGATTTGTCCCAGTTGTGGTTCGTTGCGTTTTTCCCTCTTATACGGTGGGGGGTAGGGTTAGGGTTAGGGCTAGGGTTAGGGCTAGGGTTAGTATTCCAAAAAGGTTATTAGCTAAAAATGTTCCTAAAATACAGCTTTATGTATGGTAAGAAAGGCAATAACGGAAAAATACAATTAACGGAGATAATGTAAGGGGGGGGGGGGGGGTGGCACATCTTGACCTTTACCTGTTTAAGAAATGTTCACATAGTTGTCTGGATACCAAATGCAATGTGAACTTACAGCCAAATAAATGGATGAGAGGCATTGACTTCATAAAAAAGACAAATTAAATATTCTTTTGTTGTTTGTTTATTTATACATTCAATTTGTGTAAGCTCCACTTCACATGAAAACAAATCAAACATGTACTAGAGAGAGAGAGAGAGAGAGAGAACGAATGAACGAACGAACGAGCATAATTTTATTTATACAGGGTAATGAGATAAGTATAAATACTTTTTACACCCGGCCCTGTGGCAAAAGAAAATATCAAATAAACAACAACAACATATGCAATGGAAAAAACAACAACAGACAAACACTAAAATATAAAAAAGCAAAAACAGTAACAATTCAGATCAAGCAAATCATTTTAAATATTATTGGAGAAAAAGAAGAGTGAGATATATGAATTGAGGAAGAATAGAACAAAGGACATTGAGAGAGGGTAAGAAAGAGAGAGAGAGAGAGAGAGAGAGCATACATATTTGTGTCTGTACGTGTGTGTGTGTGCATGCGCGCATGTGTACCTCTGCGTGGCTTATGTCTGAGTAGATCTATTTGGCTATGTTCATGTCTGTGCATACACTTTGATTGTCTGCGTTTTTGTGAAATTGTTCCAAAATCCGTGCTTGTACATAATATTAACAACAGAAAAAGGAAGAAACAAAAATCTGTAAGAAAATAGATAAAGCAAGGATTAATAGCAAAACATAAAGAATACAAAGGACACTTTTGGGGTACATATTTCATTGTTAAAAGTTGTTTCTGATCACTAACATCTTAGACAGGTTTTATTTACATTGAAGTCTCAATCTGTAGCAACCAATCGATGAAAATCTGTTGAAGGCGTACTCATCAAAGACAGCAAAATTCAAACGCTAAATTTTAAGAAATGCTAACATAAGACAACAAACAATATATATTCATAAAAGCTGTATTTCACCGTAAATTTAGCCTTTAAAAGTCAGCTTAAGAGACAAAAATATATAGTAATGAGGAAGTAATTCAAATGTTTTTTGAACTTGCAATCAGAATAAACATGTGTATGTGACGAAACACATGGAGATTTGTTATCATCACAAAACATTTTCTTTTGTCTTTACCGTCATATTAAAATCACATAAACGTAGTCATGCAAATATACAAAGGCACACGTACATTCAATTTAAGAATGACACACACATGCATTCATTCCGTGTACACACACACAGACATACACAGCACACAAATACATAAACGCACAAGCACACGCTCACATACGCACTCACACACGTTTGCACAGAAGATGAATTTGCTGTCGCGAGGGCACCAAAGCACAGGATTCAAGCAAATATGTTTCTAAAATACTAAGAGGGGGGGGGGGGGGGGGGGGGGGGGGATAATACTATCACAGAAAAATCTCAACAAATTCAAGTCTTTGAAATATTTTATGATCACAGCCAATGTTTAGAGGAGGTAGGAGCAAAAGCAACAACAGTATGACCTACCCCCTTTTAATACAAGCACACACGTAGCCTATGTAGGCCTACACACATGCACGCGACCCAAAGAACAAAATTAAAATATAAAAAAATAAAAAATGTTGCTTTAAATTGTATTTACTCTGTGTTTGCAAACAATCTTTGTTTCACGATCGTCTTTACACTTGAGAAAACATGGTTAAGATTTATTTAGTGTAGTCACAGGCTTCTGTCAAACTCCTACGTTTCTTGCGTCGTTTCTATGGGAAGAAATTTGCATGGACCAAGCACTTTTCTCAATGACTGAAGATAACCTTACTATACCTGCTGTTCTCCTCTCCGTTTCTCCAGAAGACCACGGGGAACAAAACAACACTTTCAGGGCGCTGAGATTGGAGTATTCCATAAGAAATTTGGGTAAAGGTCAAGATGTGCCCCCCCCCCCTTACATTTCTCAACTCTCCCCGCATCAGTTTTCACACTTGCCTTTCTTACCAAACATTAAGCTGTATTTTATTAACCTTTTCAGCTAATTATCTTTGTTGAATAATTAATCGCAGTCATGATAAAGGCCATTATCTAATAGATTTTTCTTACCACTACCGCTCATCCTTACATCCTTATGTGAGACATATTTGTACAACTAATGTGATGCCCCAAAGGAGTATTGATGTATCTTATCAAAGTCCATTCAAACGCTCTTCTTTTTTTCTAGTAAAACAAAATTAGTATTTTCACGAGTTTACACAAAAGACCTAGGACCTAGGACGCTCAAATTTTGCATGTGGATAGGTACTAAGAATATATGGGTAACATTTATGAATGAAGGTCATAGGTCAAAGGTCAAGGTCACTGGAGCCAAAAATGCTGCTGAGCATCTGGCACGATAACGTTTGAATGCAGGGGCCTAGGACACTCAGATTTTGCTTGCGGATAGGTACTAAGGATATCTAGACCAAGTTCGAAAATCAAGGTCAAGGTCACTGGCGCCGAAAATGCTGCTGCGCGGCTGGTGGTCTAGCGTTT
>CM065682.1:24723984-24753984 GCA_017654935.2 Phymorhynchus buccinoides
GACAGGTAGCAGTAGCCGTCAGTGGTGTAGCACTCAAAGTTCTGGATACCTTACCTGGCCAGGTAGCGGTAGCCGTCAGTGGTGTAGCACTCAAAGTTCTGGATGCCTTACCTGGCCAGGTAGCGGTAGCCGTCAGTGGTGTAGCACTCGAAGTTCTGGATGCCGTAGGTGGCAAAGTCCAGGGTCAGGTGGGTGGAGCTGAACGTCCAGTTGTACGACTGGCTGGTGTACCACGTGCCCGCCAGTGACGCTGGCCACGTGCACGTGCAGCTCGCTCCTTAACACACAGTGCAGGGAACTTTCTTCATTGAGTTCAGATTTTTGTTTCATCAGACAGCATTGTTTGCATTTTAGGCCCTAGTATAGTTAATTTTGTTCACACATTGCCACATCTTGTGCTGGCACCAAATGACGATGTGGCACATGCGCTTAAAGGCCCATCAGATCACGTGTCAAAATCACGGATTTGCCAAAAAATGTGTCATTATAGCATATGCTCGGCCTTCCCTCTTTGCAATTGACAGAACGACAGACAGCACTGACTGGAGCGATTGAAACTAAAGGTCAACAAGGTTCAATACTCACCCCAATTCCACCCCCACACTCACCCACTTTTTGACATCTGTTCTCCTCCCTTATACCCTTATACCCTCCCTTTCTTTCTCGCGATTTTTGCTAGCAAATGTGCAATCAAAGTAAGCCTTCGATCTGTATGGGCCTACTTATCTTGAAAACTAGTTCGTGGTGTAAAAGCCCGTCCACCTGCCTGATTGACCACCACCATCTTTGTATTTACAGAATAATAAAAGAACAATCCGTTATCCAAGTTTGAAATTTATCAGAATTGCTATTGGTAAAGGCCTACGTGTATAAATCACGGACCATGATGAAGTTTCTTTCAGAAAACAGCAGCACAATTCATAGTAATAACAGGCTTAATAGTCGCACACTCCTTGCTTGTAATTGTCAAAATACCAGAGGATGATGTACAAAAGACCCAGGCATCAGAATAGTCTGAAGACCAATCCTCTGAAAACCGTAGTAAAAGAGCCATCTAGGCCCTAGACTGAAGAGGGACAACACCGAAATGAGTTCCCAACACCATCGAAAAGGCTTATATGGTGATAACTCACTTTAAAATGCTATTTAAAGACCCCTCACGTCACGTGTCACATTCCTTTTTATGCTAGGAAGATTTCTTAAGATTTCTTAAGATTTCTTACCAGCTATAAAATGGAAAACACGTGAAAACCGTGATTTTGACACGTGGCGTGGTGGGTCTTTAACACAAAGGATAACACTCAATAAAAAGGCAAAACCAATCTGACAATCCTCTGAGAAGCCAACAGGGGATCCTCGGTCTGAACGTGGAGTCTTTCGAAGACGATTCTTAATCCTCTGATCCTCTAACAATTCTGATGCCTGAGACCACAATAACAGCAGCAGCAGCAGCCATGGCAGGCACATTTTTATGGCAGCAAAAGTAAACTCACCAGAAACCAGTCCCAGAAGAACTATCAGATAGTGCACCTGGGACATACTGACGTCTGCCTGTGACGACGGTCCTCGGCGACAAGAACACTTTTTTGTAGCTAAAAGAAATGCACACGCAAAATCCGGATCAGACCACTGAGTGGTTTGACTCAACCTCCAAATTAATGTCAACGTTGTTATTGAACAGTTTTTGTCATTTAATTACGTCCTTTTTATTTGTATAGCTGTACTAAAATTACACTTTTCAGTGGTTAAATTAAGTGGCACTCTTCTGTCACCATCACGTCAAAGAAACATTAATACAGGTGGCCACAAATATTTAGTGGTTTTTTAAAAAAATTGTTGCTAAAAAAAAAGATTTTTCTTTGAAAGTATCTTGATCCGAATATGTGTTTCCTGTTTCGTTTATCTAATTTGGTTTCTACTGAAAACAAAGCGTTTAGTGACAGTCTAATACAGCTCCTAGGTTCTGAGAAAGAAATCAGATTGGTGATTCCTATAGGCCTAATATCACCGCTGTTCTTTGCTCTGTCCAGCGCTCCCAACCCTGTAAATGACGTCACCTAAAACACAGCTAATACCCAGCAACAATTAACCCTCTGATACCCCTATCCCTACCCCCAACCCCCTGCCCCCACCATTGTCCCACCTACTTCCCCTCTCTCCATTCTTTTGATCGATACATATGATTATGTTCCATGATTGTCTTTTGTCCATTTTGTACCCCGAGTTCTCTTACAAGGGGAAAGGCTGTGCAACTGGAACCATGACCCGTGCGTTAATCTCTGTCTGTAAAGAAACATTGCCACAACAGGCTAAACTGCTAGATCGATGATAATCAACCACGATAGCCCGACTGTAATGCGCATCCTAATATTAACAATACAACAGTAAACCATCTAACAAACAAGCTTACAGAAAACTCAAAAACCCGTGCTTGTTTTGTGGCAATATTGTAGCTTAGACACCCCTCTCATGTTTACGACTCTCAATCTCAAAGTCTGGTTCTTTCAATTTCATGACAATAACCCTAGGCTGATCCTAACCCTATCCCTTCCCCGAGAACGACAGAATGTTGCTTCTCAGTGATTTGATGGGGGTGTCTAAAGTACAACACAGCCTGGGTTTTTTAACGAACAATGTCAGGAGTCCCAGCTGTCTTGAGGGTTTCAGAACATGTTATCGTGACCATTGATGAAATTCTGCTTAACGTCCTCCGGTCTGGAACAGACACATATGATACATTAGCAGATATAAAGATGGTGGGAACGATCCTGGAGGCAATGCCCGGAGGCAGTGTAACACCAGGAAAGTCCCGAATTTTTGATAATACAGATGTACATTGGTGTCCATTGACAGTCAACCCGATGATATACTGATTTTTTGTGGCTCCGGGATGTCAGGAGAAGCGGTTACCTAAAATTGACTTTGATTGACTGGCTAGTTTTAGTTATGGGTCCACAAATCCACGCTGTTTCAGTAGTCTAGGCATATTATGCAGTTGTTACTGGTGTTCTTAAGAGCCAAGGGCTAACAGGACATTAATCTCACCTACCTACACATGCAGTTGTTGCTGTGTCCATATACATGTATCATACTCTCAGTTGTTGTTGTTGTTGTTGTTGTTGTTGTTGTTGTTGACGTACCCTGACTAAAAGACTCGGGAATCATCACAACAGCCGAAGCACTTGAACACTATGGTACAAATGCATCAGCTAGGGATGAGAACGTTATGTGTGTGACCACTTTTGATTATCCCGACACGTGGGCAGCCACACTCCGTCTTCGGGGGATTTGGGAGACTGATTATATTATGCTAGGAGCTTATCTAAAGACAATCCCCCTGATAACTATGCATAGCATAACAACATTTTGATGTAGCCTTGGTGTTCTAGCCTTTGTCAGTTGGTCTGACACAGCCTTACGGCAAGGCGGTGAAATCGATGTTGTTCTTGACAGATTGTTATAGATAGATTTACATAACTTCTGGAAATGCGTTTTGTATGGCTTACTGTCTCTGTTTTAATGGTAAATTTCCCCACACCGACCCACCGACCCCCACCCCAATTCCACCCCCACACTCACCCACTTTTTGACATCTGTTCTCCTCCCTTATACCCTCCCTTTCTTTCTCGCGAGTTTTGCCAGCAAATGTGCAATCAAAGTAAGCCTTCGATCTGTATGGGCCTACTTATCTTGAAAACTAGCTCGTGGTGTAAAAGCCCGTCCACCTGCCTGATTGACCACCACCATCTGTGTATTTACAGAATAATAAAAGAACAATCCGTTATCCAAGTTTGAAATTTATCAGAATTGCTATTTGTAAAGGCCTACGTGTCAATGTTTTAGGCCATATAATAGTTTTGGATGTTACAATAAATATTTCGTAACAACGGGTGATATTTCGTTTTAACAGAAATGGCATTTAAAAATACACGTAAATATAAATAAATACGCCGAGGTAGAGCTAATGATGACTGGCCGAAAGGCCGAAGAGGGCGTAAAGCCCTATTTTCACTGATTGACCACTTGACCAGCGCTATGTAATATGACATACAATACTGTCACGTATTTATTTATATTTACGTGTATTTTTAAATGCCATTTCTGTTAAAACGAAATATCACCCGTTGTTACGAAATATTTATTGTAACATCCAAAACTATTATATGGCCTAAAACATTGACACGTAGGCCTTTACAAATAGCAATTCTGATAAATTTCAAACTTGGATAACGGATTGTTCTTTTATTATTCTGCCCTCGAAACTTTTACTGAAACCCATCCATAACTTTCTTTGGTATTTGGTATTTGGTACTTTATAGTCACAGAGGCGTCTCTGTGAAATTCGGGTTGCTCCCACCTGGAGAGCGCGTCGCAGCCAGAGGCGTGCCACCTTTTTTTCATGCGATTTCTGTGACTGATAAGGAAGGAACAAATAATTTTGACCAAATGACAACTTTTTCGTTGCCATTGTGTTTATCGTGTGCTAAGTGCATGGGCACATGGGACCTCTGTTTACCGTGACCGTCTCATCCGAAAGACTCCACGTTCAGACCGTAAGGCCTAGTGCAGAGTGAGAAGAAAAATTCCCTGTACCCAGGTTCGACTGAACTCGGGTTTATTGCATACGAGGCGCCGGAATGCGTTACTTCTGTACCACTCTACACTCAGTGCCACTCTACACTTTAAGAAATGAAAACAAATATTAACATATCAAGCTTTGAAACAATAATTATTACCCCGAGGTAGACCTAATGACGACAGGCATTTTTAAATGTTATCAGCCTAAATAGGCCCATACACTTTTTCTTCATTTGCTTGCTCTGTCATTACCTTTGATATGTCACACACACAAAATAAATCGAGCCAATGAGTGATTCAAATACTATTGAACTATTACTAGCCTACATATTAAAAAAACCCTTCTATTTAGTACAAAAATACCAGCGGTTTTTCTTAGACCAGTCTCTATGTTAACCTTTAGTGTAAATCCATCAAACCATTAACCCAACTAAAACCCCTTCACACACACACACACACACACACACACACACACACACTGACACACACACACACACACACACACACACACACACACACACACACACACACACACACACACACACTGCGCACACACACACACACACACACACACACACACACGCACACACGCGCGCGCGCACGCACACACACACAAGTTGACTCTGTACACTTGCATGTACAAAGAGAGAGAGAGAGAGAGAGAGAGAGAGAGAGAGAGAGAGAGAGAGAGAGAGAGAGAGAGAGAGAGAGAGAGAGAGAGAGAGAGAGAGAGAGAGAGAGAGAGAGAGAGAGAGAGTGGCCGATTTGCATTGCTTCCGATTTGCAGGATTCCCTCCTTTCCTCCCTGCTAATCCCCGGCATGTAATCTCCCCGATCAGTGGCCAGTGTTGACCCAAGTACCAACTGCTGTTGACACACCGCCATAATTATATCGCAGCAAAAAGCGCGGACCCCCGGACCAGGCCATTGCACCGCTCCATCAGGACATTGTTTGGACAAAGGGAATTATAGGGCTCAAGACAAAAGTATGAGGAGTGTGCGTGTTGACAAAGTCCTTATAGTATTTGTTAATCGGGTGGTATGAGTAACACTGTTGGAGTAGTTATACTAGAATTATTGATTTGTCACTCGTGCACAGGTCTACAGGCCCTTGGCGAGGGAGCCAGACAAAAGAAATTGGATGCAGGGTTGTCTCTGGGATCATGGACTAGAAGTAGCATCCATGGGCCAAAATGTGGTTGTCGTTTTTCAGACAAGTTAGCGCCAAAGATATATTCAAACCGCTAAATTGTCTTCTTTGGTATTCAAATTTGATGTTTCATTACACGTTCGGTTAGGCCCTTCACTCAAAATGGAATGACTTTTGTTATCACGCCAAAGATATATTCAAGCCGCAAAATTGTCTTCTTTGGTATTAAAATTTGATGTTTCACGTTCGGTTAGGCTCTTTACACAAAATGGAATGACTTTTGTTATCAGTTGGTATTAGTCTAAAACAGGGGGGAATAATAAAGTGCGATAATCTTTAACGTTGATGGAAAGTCATGGCACAGATTAGTTTCAGGTTTTCAAATTATATGGGGCGTTTCCACTGTCCATCAGTGCTACAGATTCGTTGGCCTTTGGGGTGGTTCCTCAACACCAGCTGTCCTTAAGTCCTTTCGACCAAGAGAGCAGGGATGTGCCTTTGGCAAGGCGTATATCTACTATAAACAAACTTTTGCCCAGCACTTCGGAATAGCAGCTGTCTCCTCTGCTATGTCCGTCCGTCCGTCTGTTCGTGCGTGTGTGCGTCCGTCCGTGCGTCCGTGAGTCCGTCCGACCGCGTTTTCTGTCTATTTCAATCACTTTTAGTATACAAGTTTAGAGGATATTACCTATCGACTGATTGCTTCAGTTTTATTTCAAGGTCAAGGTCATGTTGATTAAGGAGTTCAAACCCCAAAACGCTTAATCGCTAATATCTCGCGAACTTTTGCACGTATTTCAATGCGGTTTTTTTCCCCACGTTTTCTGATGAAAGGGCTATAACACTTATATCACGAATTTGCCTGTGCGCTCATGCACGCGTGCGCACGTGCGAGCGAATCACTCAAGCATGGAATCGCTTCAAATTTACTGTGGTGGAGCACCACGGTACGCAAAAGGTCCTAAGCAAGAATAATAACAATGCTGACCATGACCTTGAAGTTTGACCTTGAAAACGTACAATTCTTCTTGTGGCCATATCTTTCATAGGCCTATTATCGTTGGACTTAAAATGTTCAAATTTGGTGTGCATATGCATTAGCTTAAGGTAATTCCGAATATTTAGTACAAGAAAGGTCAAGGTCAAGGTCACAACGGCTATAGTCTGTCGATATGACCAACTGTAACTGGTCATTGACAACCACACATTTTTGACACATTTATTCATCTATTAAGTTTTTGGGGGGGCAATCGATGAGTTTATTGTCATTGTAGCGCAGATGCGTCATGCTGCTGCTATGTGCCCAAATTCACCCGCTCGGGAACTTATCTGCCGCTCGGCGATCCGCTTGTGTTATGTTCATACCGGGTAATCTTTCTGTTTGAACATTGAACAACAAAACAAAAAAGTTTCAACCCCCTTTTTTTGTCTTGATTAATGTACAATAATAGTATGTCTGATGTAGGGCCTACTCTGTTTTATAATTGAATCCCTTCGGGGCACTGGGTGGATGCCTCGTGCCTCCATAAGGGGAGATGGACGACCCCGCCCCCTCCACGAGTCTCTCCCCGTGGGAATACCGGGGATATGTGTGTCTTTCATAAAAATAGTTCCCCCACCGAAGTTCTGTGCTTGTAACTTCCTCTAATCTGCCACTCTCTTTGACTCTACCTTTTCCCTTTGCTTACTGTCATCTACTATCTTTCTGACTTATTGGCCCATTCTCCTGCCTTTAAAAAAAAGTCTTCCAAATAAACTTTTCTTCTTTGAGCTCCTCAAAATCAGAATGTGTCGGCTGTACGCAGTGGGGAGATCAGTGAAAACTGAAAACAGACACTTTACCCAAATCAAATCAAATCAAATCAAACTCACTTTAGTCCTAAGGAGAAATTTTGTTCAGGTGCCAGAATAAGACATCGACATTCAGCATGCATGAATAAGAGCACATTTTGACTTAAAGTGACCTGAGTATAAAAATAAAATATGCATAAAATGTATACACATAGACATTTAGCATGCGTGAGCATAATGTACATATTTAAAGGTTACACACAATACACGCTTAAAAATATACATTATATGTGGATACATACACGTCTACGGATAAGCATGCATTGTTTCTTTTAACACGATGAACACACATTTAAACCTACTAAAAGAAGCATAAACCTTATTGGATGTCACTGGGGTTGAGGAAGAGTGTCAAGAGGAAATCCAAAATCTATAGAAGATATTTAGAAAATGGCAAGTCAAAAGCGAGTAAACGCTATAAAAAATATGTGGAAACAATGGATAATTGTTCAAAACAACTAAAGAAAGAAAGAAAAATTCATGAGAAAAATATTGCCGATAATTGTAAATTTAACCCAAAAATGTTTTGGAAATATATAAATTCACAGCTAAAAACGAATACAGGTATTGGTCCACTAAGGGATCAACATGGAAATCTAGTTACAACCGATGAAGACAAAGCAAATGTTCTTCATGACTTTTTTGCTAGCGTTTTTACTAAAGAGGATACAGAGTCACTACCAAAACTAACTAATGAGCCACCTGGTTACTGTACAGATGTGAGAGTTACCGTTGAAGCGGTTAAAAAAAAGTTGAAAGAATTGGACGTTAAACAAGGCCCAGGGGCCTGACAAGGTACCAGCCAGAGTTCTAAAAGAGTTAAGTGAGGAACTGGCAATGCCTCTTACAATCTTATTTAATAAGAGTTTGGAGACAGGTTCACTCCCATCAGAATGGAAAACAGCTGAAGTCACAGCTATTTTTTAAAAAAGGTACTAAAACTAACCCTGGTAACTACAGACCAGTCAGCTTAACTTGTATAGTATGTAAGATTTTAGAGCAATTTATAAGAGACACTATAGTAAACCATATGACAGATTTTAATTTGTATTCAGATTGTCAACATGGCTTTAGGAGTGGCAGGTCTTGCATGACACAGTTAGTCGAGGTTAAGGACGATTTTACTAAATTTATTGAACAAAAAGAAGCATTTGATATAATTTATTTAGACTTTCGAAAAGCGTTCGACTCTGTACCTCACCAAAGACTACTTTTGAAACTAAAATCATATGGCATAACGGGAAATATTTTGCTGTGTGTGGGAGACATTTTAACAGGTAGAAAACAGAAAGTAAAGGTGGGGGATAAATCTTCATCAAACACGGACATTTTAGGTGGCATCCCTCAAGGGAGTATTTTGGGACCTATTTTATTTACTATTTCTATAAATGATTTGCCAGACCAAGTTGAAAGTGTTTGCAAAGTATTCGCCGATGACACTAAAATTTATAATTCTTCTCATGAATCGGACATAATACAAAAAGATATAAATAAGCTTATTGAATGGTCTGAGAAGTGAAAATTGTATTTCAATGCTGCCAAATGTAAAGTTATGCATTTAGGATTCACAAATCCACAGAGGGAATATGAAATAACTCATGGCACAAATAGACATATATTAGAGACATGCACAGAAGAAAAAGACTTAGGGGTGATCTTTGATCCTAATCTTAAGTTTGACAAACATATCACAACAGCTGTTGGCAAGGCAAATAGAATGCTGGGGCTGATTAGGAGGACTTTTTCAGGAATAAAAAATAATGTGTTTATAAACCTGTATAAAAGCTTGGTGAGACCACATTTAGAACATGGGAATCAAATTTGGAACCCATGTCTCAAAAGACAGTCTGTGTCAATTGAAAGATGCCAGAGGAGAGCTACTAAACTGATAAAATCTCTTAAAAATAAAGACTATGGTGAAAGGCTGCGCAGGCTGGATTTGCCATCCTTGAAATACAGGAGGCTGCGAGGAGACCTGATAAATGTTTATTAAAATTTTAACAATACTGACTTTACTAACAAAAGCGGATTGTTTCAGCCCTCGAACTATTCGAAAACTAGAAACTGTGAATTAAAAATACTAATACAATACAGCAGAACTAACATTAGAACACATTTTTTTGCTAACAGAGTTGCCAAGTATTGGAATAACCTCTCTGCACAAATCAAGCTTGCACCAAACCTTAACCAGTTTAAAAACCTCCTGGACAAAGACCCTAAATTGACAGAATTGAGATACCAACATGACTGATTGAGTCATCAAAAACCGTCACAGCTGTGCCCAATACTACAAAAACTAAATTGAAAGGGCACTTCAGAGGCCGCGAGGCCTAGTTGCCCTCATTACCCTGACCTGACCTGACCAAAAGGATCATGAGTTCAGAAGGTGGATGAATCTGGGGATGAATGATTTCCGCTGTGTCCTGGATTTGACTTTAAAAGTGTTGTAGCGACGTCTAGAAGGTGAGACCTATGTTAGAGTATGGAAATCCTGTATGGTATCCACATTTGAGAAAACACATTGATATGCTAGAGGGAGTTCAGAGGAGGTTTACAAAAAAGATTGTTGGTACAAATGATATGACCTATGAGGAAAGACTTATTTATCTGCGGATACCTAGCCTAGAGTATAGAAGGCTCAGGGGTGATATGATTGAAGTTTATAAAATATGTCACCATTTATACGATTATTCCACTACTAACAGCCTACTAACTCTTTGTGAGGGTGATAGAACCCGTGGCCATAACTTTAAGCTGTACAAAAAAGATACTAACACCAGACTAGCACAAAACTTTTTTACTAACAGAGTAATAAATGCATGGAATAACCTTCCCGATGAAGCAGTTAATGCAAATTAGTCATTAAATTCATTCAAAAATATCATAGACAAGTTTTTCCAAAACAAAATGTATTCAGTTAATATACAGATTTAAAGGAATAAAACACAGATGCCTTAGTAGTCATCAGTGAATGAAGCCAAACCAAATAAAAATCAAAAACATATTTAGAGGGCAAAAGGCTAAACAAAATAGCCTATAGTGCCATTTATGCTATGCTATAATAGTTCGTAATAGTAACACGTACAAGCACATGTGTGTGTGTGTGTGTGTGTGTGTGTGTGTGTGTGTGTGTGTGTGTGTGTGTGTGTGTCAGTGTGTGTGTGTGCGTGTGCGTGCGTGCGTGCGTGCGTGCGTGCGTGCGTGCGTGTGTGTGTGTGTGTGTGTGTGTGTTCCTATGTCAATGTAATAACTTGATTTTCAAAAGAAATTCAGATAAATACCACTGTTTTGAGCAATACTGTGGCGAAAGACAAAGGAACATTAAAGGAAGAAAGAAAAGGAAAATAAAGAACAAAAGTTTAGCATTTTTTAATTTGACAAATAGTGATAACACGATTGTCTCCTTTATCAGGAAATGAGTGCTATCCAGTCGCCTCCCCTGAGTTCCCCATGGTGACGTTTACAGATGGCGTCTCCCAGTGCGCATACCTAAATAGCTGAAGCAAAACATCGGAGCAGAATACGCCAACAGACATTTTTTTGTTGTTTATTCCTTAGCATTTCAGCTTGAGTCAAAATGAGTTTCAGAGATCTTAGAAGTAAGTACGAAGAACACGATAGCAGCTTCTAAATTCTCAATAAGCATACAATTTAATTTTTGCACGTGTGGGAACGTGTTTTGATAACTCAACTAGTCAACACTCCAACGTTTAGTACAAACTGCTCTCTCTCTCTCTCTCTCTCTCTCTCTCTCTCTCTCTCTCTCTCTCTCTCTCTCTCTCTCTCTCTCTCTCTCTCTCTCTCTCTCTCTCTCTCTCTCTCTCTCTCTCTCTCTCTCTCTCTCTCAGATACAAAAAATCATGTTGTATGTTTCTTTCTTTTTTTTAAAAATGACTTGGGACTACATTGACACTTTGGTATGTTTTACAATTTTATCCTTCAATTTCTATCATATAAATTGTATTTGTTAGGGCGAGATGGGGACAAAAAGCTGGTCATACTTATTCAATTTTTACATTTAAAACAGTTTGTTTGTTCATTTGTTCTGTCCCTCTCATACTGTTGGTTCGTTGATCCACAGACTTCACAGAGATGATGCGGGCCCTGGGCTACCCTCGCCTCATCTCCATGGAGAATTTCCGCACGCCCAACTTCCCCCTGGTAGCCGAAGTCCTCAAATGGCTGGTCAAACGGTGAGAATCTGATTTCTCAGACCATACTTACTGTAGTTGTATTTGATAGTATTTGTTGTATAAGCCTTATCTTCTTCTGTGGTGGAGATGATGAGATTATCCAAATGGTATCCACATTTGAGAAAACACATTGATATGCTAGAGGGAGTTCAGAGGAGGTTTACAAAAAAGATTGTTGGTACAAATGATATGACCTATGAGGAAAGACTTATTTATCTGCGGATACCTAGCCTAGAGTATAGAAGGCTCAGGGGTGATATGATTGAAGTTTATAAAATATGTCACCATTTATACGATTATTCCACTACTAACAGCCTACTAACTCTTTGTGAGGGTGATAGAACCCGTGGCCATAACTTTAAGCTGTACAAAAAAGATACTAACACCAGACTAGCATTTTTACTAACAGAGTATAGAATATTCCACTACTAACAACAATAGACCGTCCATAATGTAGCACAAAACTTTTTTACTAATAGAGTAATAAATGCATGGAATAACCTTTTTTATATGAAGCAGTTAATGCAAAGTCATTAAATTCATTCAAAAATATCATAGACAAGTTTTTCCACAAAATGTATTCCTTATAAAACACAGGACGGCATTCTGTGGTGGTGGTGGCGGAGACCCTTATGGACTTCTTTTGGTGGCCAACTTTTTTTTTATAGAAGTAATTGCACACACTTTAGGAGGTGACCAAGGAAAAAGAAGCTGAAGAGGAGAAAAAAAGAGAGAAGCAGACAAGACAAATAGAAAAGACAAAAATTTGTGAATCCACACACTATCGGATTTGCTGGGGATTCAGTATAGAAATGAGATGACGCAAACAAAATAAAATTCCTAGTTCTGGGCTGGGATGGGGAAAACTACAGGGAGCTGCCGGCAACTACTAATTTTCACGTTCGCCCCCAGTATGCTGGGAACTAGCCGACCCTGGACACTCCATAAGGCAATGCCCAGTTCCCAACCAAAAGGACAAACAAAGACAAAACAAACAGATCCCTAAATACAGAGGTAAAAAAAACACCTGAGGATGGGAATGATGGGACTGGTGGGGGCTGTTGAAGGTTTCAGTGTTGGGCTGTGGCTGAGAGCCCTGCTGACGCTGGCTCTCCTCCGGGGTCTGGGACGTTGGTCCACTTCAGATCCTTATTCTTGTATTAAAGTTCTTCATTGTCAGAATTTTGATTCCTTTGGCAATGACAATTGTTGTTCAGACTGCTCATTATTTGTTGTTTTATTCATGTGTGTCTTAAGATATGCGATAACATTTTCAAAAAATGTTTTTGTTCAGCTCTTAAAGTTTCACAAATATTTGTTGTTCAGCTCTTAAAGTTTCACAACATAGATTTTTCAAGGTCTAGTAGAACAAAATAAAAGCACTGTTGATAATGTGTGTGTGTGTGTGTGTGTGTGTGTGTGTGTGTGTGTGTGTGTGTGTGTGTGTGTTTCGTTATTGTTGTTGTTTTTAACTCTATTATTGTTGTTCTTTTTTAGTCAGATGAAACTGTTGTGATTTCTATGTGTGATAACAGTGATACATTTCTTTAAATGTGTCTTCTAATAAACATATTGTATATCCTTTGATCTTCTTGGTGAACTGAAAAGACTACTGTAGAAAGTCAACAGGAATCAATATGTACTTTCCTGTATTTGTTTGGTGTGCGCAGCTATGAGCCCAATGCTGACCTTCACCCTGACATTGACACGGAGCAAGACAGAGTGATCTTCATCAAGTCTGTGGCCGAGTTCATGGTCAGTGATCAAGGGGGGTGGGGGGGGGGGTAGTGAGGGGGGGGGGGGGTAGTGGGGGGCAGGGAGGTATGGCGACATTTTCAAGAATGGTTGTAGATGTGATGTGAAGGAGTAGGGTTTTTATATGTTATTGTATCATGCCTGAAGCTTTTGTTAAAGAACAAATTGAGATTATAACTTCTTTACAGATCAATCTTCATTGCATCTTAAATAGTTCAGTGACATTTAAATTATGGTTTTTTTGGTCTAGATGCAATGTTGCTTTACTATGAGCATTAGCAAATGTTGGCACAACACAGCCTACTGCTACCTTGGTGGTGGAATGGGCTTTAACATAATGCGCTTTATCTTATGCATACGTTTGTACATGGGACCTTGGTTTTAAGTCTCATTAAAGTTAAAAAGGGGGAGTTTGCAAGAGAAAGTCTGATTTTGACTATGTCTAAAATGGAATAGTAAAAAGGACATGGTAGATGGCAAGAAATAGAAACAGGGAAAATAATGAAGCTGGTGTGTGTGTGTGTTTTTTATCCTATGGTGTGCAGGCCACCAAAGCACACATCAAGATGAACACCAAGCGGCTGTACGGGGCAGACGGCTACGCAGTGAAGGAGATGCTGAAGGTCACCGCTCTGCTGTACGGAGCTACCAAGCCCGACGTGGCCGGGGAGCTGGAGAGTGGGGAAAACTCCTCCGAGATCTCTTTCGACGTCTCTTCCAGGGTGAGTTGGCTGCTTCTTTACATTATGTCTGTAAAGCACCAATATGTACCTTTAAATTTGCTATCCAATGTTAAAATATGTGTTTTGTTTTTTAACTCTTTTATCGCCAACCGTTTTTCAGCCAAAAAATACCATTAAAATTACCTGGGTAGAGAAAACAAAATCTGCAATACTGCGAATTCCTCTGTGACATGTATGACATTAGGCCTGTCCTTACCTCCCAAAATTACGAAAATAGGGTCTTAAGATAACAGGCCCTGATTTTATGCTTTTTAGTGACATGGGTGTTAAACCATTGTGGTGCAGAAATGTGACATTGGCAGTGAAAGGGTTAACTGAGCATAAAATGAACAGATCTCAAAATGTCGAGGATGTGAGTGCTATAGAGCACTCATACACACTGCATATCTTCATCTCGTCTGCCACGGCAACTCATCTCTTCTGCCACTATGACTCATTATGTCAGAAAGAAATAGGACAATGTCCTATTGACATAAAGAAGGCAGGATAGAAATTATTAGCTATAGTGATCCATAATTTCTTATGCCAACGCTTCACCTGAATAAGCTGCTAACGCTATGGCAGGAGAGATGACTATTACAGTATGTTCGGCAAGCTGAACAGTGATGACTATGATGCCAAATCTGGAAACTTTTATCCCTCTACTCTTGTTGCTGGACAGATCAATGAGCTGAAAGATGCTCGTCGCCTGGCCTCAGAAATCACAGTGCAGGGAGCTCACCTCTACGACATGCTGGGCAAAGAGGTTGATCTGAGGGTGAGGCACCTGGATTTTCTTTTTCATTGTTTGTTGATAATTTGGTATTTTAGTATATTCTAGTCACAGAGACATATATCTCTCTGAAATCCAGGTTCTATCAATACATTTATTATTTAAAAATATTTTTGAACTTTTTTTGTTTTATCATCAATCGTTCATACCTTTGAAAAAACAACACAAAATCCCATTTACTCACCATAGTTTAATTTGTTGACACTAGCATTCAATCACTGTTTTTATCATTTATTTATTCATTTTACATGTTTGATTTTCTTGTTATACATTTATCTTTTTCAAGTAAAATATGCGCTCCCTCTCCCTCATTTTCTTTTTTCATTTTAATATCGTTTGACACATTCACATGGTGGTTTTTTTATGTTGTGTTCAACTGGCACCTTTCAGGAAATGAGGACGGTGGTGGTGGCCAGATCCTTGGAACTGAATGAAGTGGAGATGGGACTGCACTCCTCCATACAGGCTGTGCAGGTAAAGCGTGTGTGTGTGTGTGTGTGTGTAGGGGGCGTCTGTGTGTGACTCTGTGTGTGTGTGTACCAAAATAGTCCTAGTGTAGATCTATACTCACAAACGGTGAATCATAATTACCTTTATAGATATTCGAATCAGAGCATCTATTCATTGCACATTGCAAACTAAACGCTATATCAATCAGCAGCATTTTTTGATCCAGTGACCTTGCAGGAACAAACAGACAAACACCCTTGAAACTAATGTCTGGTCAAACACTTCACAGTACCCCTGCACCATCGATGATCTCAACTTTAGCTCGCACACTATTGACAGCTAGAGAAAAGCAAGTGCGCTGCAGCATTTTCGGCTCCAGTGACCTTGACCTTTGACCAATGACCTTCAGTTTTGAACTTGGCCTAGATATCCTTAATATCTTCATGCAAAATTTGAACCTCCTATAGGTCCCTCCATTCAAACGTTATCGTGTTCACATAGTCAGTCAGTCAGATAGTTAGCCAGGACCAAACAGACTGCTCTGAAAACAGTAACCAGCTTTTGCTTCTCAGCTGGTTAAATATGTACAGTGGTACCCCTCTAATAAGACGCTCGCAAATGCGACTTCTCCTCACATACGACCGATTTTTTTTTCCCCGAACACATTCCACTATATATCCTATGCCGCAAATATGACTTTTCCTGAGTTCCGACTTATGACCCGATTTCAGGGGTTGAGATGCGACCACAATCTTATTTTTTGCAGTCAAGTTCGTGCAAATCGATCTCTCGATGAAAAGCAGACGAACTCGTGATCGAAAGTCATGGCAACGGGTCCGATGGCAACTTCGATGGCCCATGTTGCACTCACACACAAACTACACATAACAGTACAGACCTAATCTTCACCATAACGGACCTACTAAATACTGGATTATGCACAACGACACAACACAACACAAAACATGACAAAGTAATGCTGTGGCAGTTAATTTTTAGTCACAGTTTGCACACACAGAACTTTTACCGCGCATACAACTCGTCTGACAAAATGGCGCCGCATACACCGCAGATACGAAATCAGGGCAAACGCTAATGCGCCAGCTGCTTTCATTTATCGGATTTTGTGAATTGTTTGCATTCAGCGAGAGTTGTAGTGCACACACTAACGCCGATTTATCAGTCTGATAGCGGAAAGGAACTGCTTTTCAACTTTTTTTTTGTAAAGTGAAACCATTCTGATTCACTGACTGAGTTCCAACTTATGGAGTATGACCAATCACCTAGTTTCAACTTGGAAGTTGACTTCGCATTTACGTGTGCACAGAGTTCGTAAAGATCGACACGATCGCGACTGTTTCAGTTCACACTTTGATCATAAACTGCTCAGTGATGACACATGTGCATAAAAGTGGTGAAATTTAGTGGTCAGATCGTGATATGGCTGATTAAATTCTTCAATTTCGACATGAGAACGGTTCGTTTTTACCGAGATTGACGATGTCTACACGCACAGGTGACGACCAGCACAAAATTTTTTTATCATATCATATCAGTTTAGGCTCTGTAGGCTTATGAAGTCTTTTGCCCTCTAGATATTTTTCTCAAATATAAATAAATATTTATTTTCTTTTTTCTTTTTGTTTGCCCGTGAATTACTACGGCTATTGTTTTGTTTTTTGGTGGTTGTGACGAGGTAATGGGTTAAAAGGCTAAGTCCCTAGGGAAGACTTTAGAAAATTTGCCTTTAGCCCACTTCTCTAGGGTATGGGAGATGAGCAACTTTCCCGGCCCCTTTTCATCTAATAAATTTATATTTGTGCCCGGGTTCTGGCTCGTCAGATGGTTGTAAGAAATACAAGTGGTTGAATTGCTCTAAATGGCAGACAGAGAGAAGTAGGGTTTTACATGAAATTACAAGACTCCCACTCTCATCAGTCTGACCAAAGGGTTCAGGATTATTTGACACTTGTATTTTATTTACTCCCAAAATCTGCATAAGATTATGCAACAATAATAATAAAGCAGCTCAATGGCGCCAAAACAAAATATGGATAAAAAACAATGAAATCCGAAAGGATTCACAAGACTTTTGTCTTTCTATAAGGTTCGCCCCATGCCGGAAGGGTTACTAATTATCTTCGGTGTCCGTAGGAAAGTTCAAATGATTGGCGCAGTCAGGTGGACTTAGCTGTTTCAAGTTCTGGGCTTGCTCGTCAGGTGAGAGTAGCTCCCAGTCGTTCCGGTTACGGCTTCGCGGGATGGCACGGTTCAGGCGTGGTCTCCTCGCGGATTCTGGGTGCGGGTCGTCTTGGCGGCGATCCCGTCTTGGTGCTTGGTGGAGTCCGGGATGATCTTCCGGCCCACGATGCCCTGCTGATAATCACAGGAGAAGGTGGATGTAGATCTCTATGGCTTAGAGACAAGGGGCTTCAGTCGGCAGGGAATTAGTGAATCCCAACCGGCTTGAAGGCTTCCCTTGTACAATAGCACTACATGTAGTTAATAAATAAACTGAATTTCAGTTAACAAACTGAGATCAGTAAAACATAAAAGGTGATCAAGACAACATCACTCTCCATCCAACACCTGGAAAGGAATGGTATCATAAAGTGCAAGATTGCGGCCCATAGGTTTCCTACTAAAAATAGTGCAAGATTGCGGCCCATAGGTTTCCTACTAAAAATAGACAAAAGGGTTAGTAGGCATAAACTCCGGTTCTGGTACCAAAAGTGTTAAAGTCAAAAACACACACACACAAAATAATCAGTGCACATAAATAGAATAGAATGTTTACCACTTCTTTTCTATAACATATCTATCTACTCCTTATTCATCATTGAACATAGGATCTAGATCAAAACTAGAGTCAAACAAACAACCAGTCTCAATCACCAGTCATCAATAAGACTTACTAGGTGGGCTATTCTGGCTGGGAGAGGTGTTGCTCTAGTCAGTTTCAGCGTCTTGTGTGAAAAACTTTTCCTCACTACGCCAATTATAGCCTTCACTTTCAAACAATGAAAGCCTGCTATTGGTTTATTACAGTCCACACGTCACAAGATGCTGTTCTAAATGTACCGAACAATCACGCGCCTATTACATCCTTATCACATGCCGATATTTGAAATCCTTCTCGTGCTCGGAAAGGAAGGGTTTCAAAGGGGCCGCCCGTGGTTGTCACTTTCTTGTGATGGGTAGATAGATCTTGCTTCAAAGAGATAATTGCCTTATTCGGCGTTCTTTAGATGGTGGGTGGCAATTAACGTGGCGGCCGGACAGAGAAATGAAAAGGAGAGGGGGAGGGGGGAGGGGGGGGGGGGGGGTGTAGATAAGAAATAAAGAAAGCGGGTCGCGCGGGACACTTACGTCACAGAGGCCCCCCGAAGAAAAGATTCTGGTACCGGAATCTTCCTGTGGAACGCCGACTCCACTTTCGACTTGGGCGACAGGGACAAATTAGTGGGGAGACTGGGTCGGCTGGAATGGTGGAACATCTGGTCGCAACACAGAGTTCAAAGGAGCAGGTGGGTTAGAGATCAGTGGAATGGATTCCGACTGAGGTTGGTGCGGCAATCCTGTGTTGAGTTGTCCCAAGGTTGATTGCAGAATAGCAAACACCTCTTGCCTGAGTTTCCCCTTTAGCCTGGATTCATCATTGCTGATGATGTGGTTTGGTAGGCCGATTCGGGCGAAAATGGCTTTGAGTGCCGCGGCTATCTGGCTAGCATCAAGTGAGGAGATTGGGGCGGCATCGCACTGCATGGTACATATGTCGACCACGGTGACTATGTACCGGAATTTCTTCTTCCGTTTAGGTAGAGGCCCGACCAAGTCGACTGCCACTCGCTGAAAGGGAGGGGTAGGTGACGGCTGTATGTGCGGCGGCCTGTCCCGATAGTACCTTCGGTGGGTGTTTGCGGGTACAGTGCTGCCTTTCACCTGAGGTACCTGTGGCGAGTGGTCTTGGGTCGTTAGGCGGACATTCCTTGGGAAGGATTTTCCAAGTTGTGGCGGACTTGGGGACTTGGGACAATCTGGATTGGCTCGCGCGGCAATTTGGTTTGCCGCGTTGAGAGGTTTCTTCCCCGCTGAGGGAGATTTGCTCTTTGGGAAGGAGGGAGGGAGTTGGTTTGTGGATTGGGGAGAAGGGAATCCTGCTGAAACTAGGGCAGGTTGAGAGGGGTGCCCTAAAAACACATACTGTGATCCAAGTATGAGGTCATAGACAGGACTGTCCATGAGCACTGCCTTGATGGGTCCCTTTACAAATCTGGTGTCGACATTGATTATGGCGACTGGCAAAGTGGATGGGGGGATTGCAGCATCAGGGCCTTGCAGAGAGATGAAGTCTCCCGTGTATGCTGACGCGGGGACTAAAGATCCGCAGACGATGGCGTCGCATGACAGTCCAGTGTCATAGAGACACTGAACAGGGATGTTGTTGACAGTCGCCTGTCCAACGACTGACGGTGTGCCTGGACACTGGATTGGGGAGGGGTTTGTGCAATTCTGCGAAGTCGAGACGACTTGCATAGTTGCAACATTTTGCCGCTTGTAAGCAAGTTTCCTGCAGTCATCCCGATTGTGGGTGTTCGACTTGCAGTATGAGCAGAATAAGGGTTGTCCCAGTGGTTGTCGTTCATGGGTAGAACTGTTTGACCCACTTTTGGAGTTGGGGTTAAACCTGCTCTGCTGTGAAGCAGTGGACCCAACAACTTGCTGTAGTTTTGGCCTTTTAGGGGCGCTAGGTTCATCATGGGCTAGAGTGTATCGGTCACTTAGCTGGATGAGGTCAGCCAGAGTTGTGGCACCTTGTTCGGCAGTAAAGGTGCGTAACTCTGGGGACATGGTTTCGCGCAGTTGCTCGCCAACCATCAGTTCCCGGAGATCCTCATAGGACTCAGTTTTGGCAGAAAGGGACACCCATTTTGTCAGATAGTTCCCCAGTCTATCTGAAAATTGGGCATAGGACTCTCCCCTACCTTTTCTGGTTGACCGGAACTTTTTCCGGTAGGCGTCCGCTGTCAACTCGTATCTGTTGAGCAGGGCTTCTTTCAAAGCTGGGTAGTCGGTAATTTGGCTTGACGGAAGTTTACTGTATACCTCATAAGCCACACCCCTGAGACTTTGGGCAAGCTTGAGGTTGAACTTTTCCGGAGCAAGCTCAAATTCCTGGGCCAGTCTTTCAAATCTATCGAGGAATGCATCGATAGACTCGGTTGCCTCATTGAATGCCTCCAATGTGAAGGTCATGGCTGAGGTATGAATGGGAGGGGGAAAATTTTGAGGGGCAGCAGTCTCAGAGTCTGCTGAGTTTTCTAGCTGCTTCATAGCTAGCTCATGGTCTCGCGCTTTTTCCCGCTCAGTGGCCTCAAGTTCGAGTTCTTTATTTTTGGCATCCTGCACTAGTTGTCTCTGCCTTAACTCATGAGTACGGATTTGCTCTTGCTCGGCAGCATCGCGATCTTTATCCGCTTGTTGAGCCTCGCGAGCTTTATCAGCCTCTTGAGCCTCATGAGCTCTCTGTTTGTCTTTCTCAGCCACCTCGCGGAGCTTTATCAGCCTCTTGAGCCTCCCGAGCTTTGTCAGCCTCTTGAGCCTCGCGAGTTTTCTCTTTGTCATATTCAGATATGACAAAATTTGCTAACTCTTGGCCTGACATTCCTAGAGACTCTCCCCATTCTTTAAGCTCCCGCCTAAGTTTAACAATCTCAGCCATGGTTGTAATACAACTATTCAAAATAAAAACAAAGCTGCTGAGTTGAATGTATCAAACAACACTTAACTATTTCAGCATAAACAGAAATAGCATGCACATCAAAATAAAGTCATAAATAGCATTCAAACAAATCAAATCAAAACACAGTGAACCAAATCACAATAACTTTCCCAGTGGACACAAGATAAGTTTTGAAAAGGAACTACAGTTTGAATTGAAATTTGTTAGACTTTATGAAAAAAAATATCCCGGACGCGAGCCCCCAATTAGATGTGACGAGGTAATGGGTTAAAAGGCTAAGTCCCTAGGGAAGACTTTAGAAAATTTGCCTTTAGCCCACTTCTCTAGGGTATGGGAGATGAGCAACTTTCCCGGCCCCTTTTCATCTAATAAATTTATATTTGTGCCCGGGTTCTGGCTCGTCAGATGGTTGTAAGAAATACAAGTGGTTGAATTGCTCTAAATGGCAGACAGAGAGAAGTAGGGTTTTACATGAAATTACAAGACTCCCACTCTCATCAGTCTGACCAAAGGGTTCAGGATTATTTGACACTTGTATTTTATTTACTCCCAAAATCTGCATAAGATTATGCAACAATAATAATAAAGCAGCTCAATGGCGCCAAAACAAAATATGGATAAAAAACAATGAAATCCGAAAGGATTCACAAGACTTTTGTCTTTCTATAAGGTTCGCCCCATGCCGGAAGGGTTACTAATTATCTTCGGTGTCCGTAGGAAAGTTCAAATGATTGGCGCAGTCAGGTGGACTTAGCTGTTTCAAGTTCTGGGCTTGCTCGTCAGGTGAGAGTAGCTCCCAGTCGTTCCGATTACGGCTTCGCGGGATGGCACGGTTCAGGCGTGGTCTCCTCGCGGATTCTGGGTGCGGGTCGTCTTGGCGGCGATCCCGTCTTGGTGCTTGGTGGAGTCCGGGATGATCTTCCGGCCCACGATGCCCTGCTGATAATCACAGGAGAAGGTGGATGTAGATCTCTATGGCTTAGAGACAAGGGGCTTCAGTCGGCAGGGAATTAGTGAATCCCAACCGGCTTGAAGGCTTCCCTTGTACAATAGCACTACATGTAGTTAATAAATAAACTGAATTTCAGTTAACAAACTGAGATCAGTAAAACATAAAAGGTGATCAAGACAACATCACTCTCCATCCAACACCTGGAAAGGAATGGTATCATAAAGTGCAAGATTGCGGCCCATAGGTTTCCTACTAAAAATAGTGCAAGATTGCGGCCCATAGGTTTCCTACTAAAAATAGACAAAAGGGTTAGTAGGCATAAACTCCGGTTCTGGTACCAAAAGTGTTAAAGTCAAAAACACACACACACAAATAATCAGTGCACATAAATAGAATAGAATGTTTACCACTTCTTTTCTATAACATATCTATCTACTCCTTATTCATCATGGAACATAGGATCTAGATCAAAACTAGAGTCAAACAAACAACCAGTCTCAATCACCAGTCATCAATAAGACTTACTAGGTGGGCTATTCTGGCTGGGAGAGGTGTTGCTCTAGTCAGTTTCAGCGTCTTGTGTGAAAAACTTTTCCTCACTACGCCAATTATAGCCTTCACTTTCAAACAATGAAAGCCTGCTATTGGTTTATAGCAGTCCACACGTCACAAGATGCTGTTCTAAATGTACCGAACAATCACGCGCCTATTACATCCTTATCACATGCCGATATTTGAAATCCTTCTCGTGCTCGGAAAGGAAGGGTTTCAAAGGGGCCGCCCGTGGTTGTCACTTTCTTGTGATGGGTAGATAGATCTTGCTTCAAAGAGATAATTGCCTTATTCGGCGTTCTTTAGATGGTGGGTGGCAATTAACGTGGCGGCCGGACAGAGAAATGAAAAGGAGAGGGGGGAGGGGGGAAGAAGGGGGGGGGTAGATAAGAAATAAAGAAAGCGGGTCGCGCGGGACACTTACGTCACAGTGGTTTTGGGGTGTTTTTTTAAATGGATTCGGGAAAATCCGCGTATGGCGACTCGGAAAAGATGCTTGATCCTCTAATAAGACCACCCCTCAGATAAGACTTTTTTTTCACCGCACTTTCAAGGTCTTATTAGAGGGGTACCACTGTATATGTAAATGTGTGCAGCAAGACATCCAGAAGACCCTGCACATGCTGGACAACGTGGCGTCAGACGAAGCGAATCTGGAGGCCAAGATAGAGAAACGCAGAACTGAGCTGGATCGCAACAACAAGCGCCTGCAGACACTGCAGAGTGTCAGGTACAACTTGCTCTAAAAAGGGCTCTTTTCCATTATATGCATCATGCATTTTTGTTTGTGTTTGTTATGATGTTTCGTTATTGGAATAATTCGAAAAGGTATGTCGTCGAAGGTTTGCATTGCTTTTTTTGTTTTGTTTTGATAATTATTTTCTTATAACATTAATATAGTTATTAAATTCTTGTTACCCAGATTTGAATCACCATTTAATGTGAATCAGCATTTCATTAATGCAAGGAAAGGGTTCCTAGAAGATGCAAATATATAGACTCCCGTCTTCAAAAAACTCTGTTTGACACAAAGGTAACCCTTAAAGCCCCAGCTGGAGTATATATTAGCCAGCAATCAGGTGGCAAAAGCCCATTTTTTAGAGCGGGTGAGAGGAGTATGTATGCAAACTTCTTCCCTTCTTTATGAGACACAAGCATGAAGTCAGCAAATGCACTGGATCAGTTGTTGTGCCTTGATTAAGTCCATTGCTCCTAACACCACTGGGCTAAGGAACATGCAACTTTCTCTCACATGGACAAGTCATTAATAATAATAATAATAAATAACATTTATAGAGCGCCCTTTCTCTCTTGAGTTCATGGCGCTTCACAATTGTTTAAATCATAAATAAGCTACTACAATATCAACTATCACAAACATTCACACAGCCACAACACGCACGCACGCCCACACCCACATACGCGCGCACACCCACCCACCCACAATGTGGGGGACATCATTAGTGGTTCATTGTGTGCCTTCACTGAGCAGGCCTGCCTACATGGACGAGTTTGAGCGGCTGGAGGAAGACCTGACAAAACATAGATAATGGATGGCACTGAAGGGGTTAATGGTTCATCGTGTGCGTTCACTGTGCAGGCCTGCCTACATGGATGAGTATGAGCGGCTGAAGGAAGACCTGGTAAAACAGACATAGATAAAGGATGGCACTGAAGGGGTTAATGGTTCATTGTGCCTTCACTGGGCAGGCCAGCCGACATTGACGAGTATGAGCGGCTGGAGGAAGACCTGGTAAAACAGACATAGATAAAGGATGGCACTGAAGGGGTTAATGGTTCATTGTGCCTTCACTGGGCAGGCCAGCCGACATTGACGAGTATGAGCGGCTGGAGGAAGACCTGGCAAAACAGACATAGATAAAGGATGGCACTGAAGGGGTTAATGGTTCATTGTGCCTTCACTGGGCAGGCCAGCCGACATTGACGAGTATGAGCGGCTGAAGGAAGACCTGGTAAAACAGACATAGATAAAGGATGGCACTGAAGGGGTTAATGGTTCATTGTGCCTTCACTGGGCAGGCCAGCCGACATTGACGAGTATGAGCGGCTGAAGGAAGACCTGGTAAAACAGACATAGATAAAGGATGGCACTGAAGGGGTTAATGGTTCATTGTGCCTTCACTGGGCAGGCCAGCCGACATTGACGAGTATGAGCGGCTGGAGGAAGACCTGGTAAAACAGACATAGATAAAGGATGGCACTGAAGGGGTTAATGGTTCATTGTGCCTTCACTGGGCGGGCCAGCCGACATTGACGAGTATGAGCGGCTGGAGGAAGACCTGGCAAAACAGACATAGATAAAGGATGGCACTGAAGGGGTTAATGGTTCATTGTGCCTTCACTGGGCGGGCCAGCCGACATTGACGAGTATGAGCGGCTGGAGGAAGACCTGGCAAAACATAGATAATGGACGGCACTGAAGGGGTTAATGGTTCATTGTGCCTACACTGGGCGGGCCAGCCGACATTGACGAGTATGAGCGGCTGGAGGAAGACCTGGCAAAACAGACATAGATAAAGGATGGCACTGAAGGGGTTAATGGTTCATTGTGTGCGTTCCCTGTGCAGGCATGCCTACATTGATGAGTACGAGCGGCTGGAGGAAGACCTGACAAAACATAGATAATAGATGGCACTGAAGGGGTTAATGGTTCATTGTGTGTCCCTTGTGCAGGCCAGCCTACATGGACGAGTACGAGCGGCTGGAGGAAGACCTGCAGAAGCTGTACAACTCCTTCATGGAGCGCTTCCGCAACCTGGCCTACCTTGAGCAGCAGCTGGACGACTACAACCGCATGGAGCACGACCGCTTGGAGGTAACAGCGCTAACTGACGTGGTCATGAATCAGATGGCGCTATATTTTTTTTAAATGCCTGAATATGTATTTTAATAGAGGGTTGATTTCATACATGTATGTGGAATAAAATGAAATAGTGGGGTTGTATAGTGACTGGTACATGATAGTCATGCATTAGTTCTTGAAACGTGTTTGAATCTGAGTGACTTGTAGACTCAGTGACAAAAGTTCTAAACTAGTTTGCAGTCTGGTGTGCTTTGTACTTTTACCCAAAATGAAAACAGATCTTTTGGTTGGCGTTCTTTCTATTGCAGAAAAAGTTTTTTTTTTTATAATCTCTCCACCATTCTTCAATCTCTGCCAACTGTTTTGTTGTTGATTTTTTTTTTTAAATGTTTATCATCATGGCTGTCATATTACCTTAGATGGGTATATGGGTACTTGATTGCAATGGAACCATCAACAATATGATGGCTGTTATCTCAAGGAAAAAAAATGCTTTTTTTTTTTTTTTTTTAGCTACCAGGCTTGATTTGGTGCAGTTCTTGCTTTGCATGCATAACTGTATGTGAACAAAGTTTCTTAAAACTTCTGGCAGTTTATCTTAAATGTAGGACATCACAAGCAAACAACATCAATGTAGCGCACGAGATGTGAATGCTAGTGGGGACAGTTTTCTTGTTTCTGATCAGGAGACAGAAGAAGCGTTGAAAGTCATGGCCGAAAAGATACACCATGAGGAACAGAAACATCATGCAATTACAAACGATGATTCCGACGAGGATGGAAACATCTTTGGTAAGTCCTGTCTGTTTGTTTCTGTCAGTGTCTGATTTTGATTGTTTTTAAAATGATTATTCACTTTTGATTTAACTCGCTCGGGGCGAATGAGTCGGATCCGGCTCATGGCTCACAACCGTTTAGGACGAATGAAATCCGGCTCATGAGCAAGAGGTTTTGATTTCTGGCGTGTAACCAGCTTTCCGGTGCGAAGTCATAACCTATTTTCAGTTTGCTTTGACCTTGCCTCTCTTGAAATCAACCAATCATTGCAGACTTTACATTCAGCTTTGGTTGTAGAGGGGGGTCAAAGATCGGAATGTGAAATTTTCCTTCTTTCTATGTGTTAACTGTTTTTGTCAATAGGAGACAAACGACGAAGGTAAGGAATCTGATATTTTACGATCGTTTAGTGCATGGTGTTGCTAATCTTTTTCTGAAAATATTGATGCCCAACTCTTCATAACTCGGTTTTGGTGATTGTTTTACGAACCTAGTCAAATGCCCAGTCCCCACAGAACAAGGGGAAATAATTCGGCCAGTCCCGAGTGCATTAACTGATTACCTTTTGAAACAATGTGTTTATATACGATTGTATGTGGGTGTGTTTTCATCACTGATTACCTTTTGAAACAATGTGTTTACATATGATTGTATGTGGGTGTGTTTTCATCACTGATTACCTTTTGAAACAATGCATTTACATATGATTGTGTGTGGGCGTGTTTTCATCACTGATTACCTTTTGAAACAATGTGTTTACATACGATTGTATGTGGGTGTGTTTTCATCACTGATTACCTTTTGAAACAATGCGTTTACATATGATTGTATGTGGGTGTGTTTTCATCACTGATTACCTTTTGAAACAATGCATTTACATATGATTGTGTGTGGGCGTGTTTTCATCACTGATTACCTTTTGAAACAGTGTGTTTACATATGATTGTATGTGGGTGTGTTTTCATCACTGATTACCTTTTGAAACAATGCGTTTACATATGATTGTATGTGGGTGTGTTTTCATCACTGATTACCTTTTGAAACAATGTGTTTACATATGATTGTATGTGGGTGTTTTTATCACTGATAACTTTTGAAACAATGTGTTTACATATGATTGTATGTGGATGTGTTGTCATCCATGTCTAGAAAGATATGGCTTCGTGTTGACAGGCCCTGACGCAGGCGAAGATGACAATGACTCGGAGGATGAGGGTCTGACAGGAAAACAGGCTCGCCCGTCTCACCACAGGATGAGGCCAGAAGGTGAGACACAGCAAAACAGGGACAACATTACTGCTTTCCGCAAAACTGCACCACTCTTCATTGACTTCTGTCTCTTCTCTACATATCTCTTTATTGATCTGCGTCAATCTCAATTACACCTGTTCAAAGATCTGTGCCCATTTCTGTTGGCCTGCGCCCCTTTTCCCTTGATTTGGACACTTCTGTTCTTCATATATCTGTACTTCATTTTCCTTTGTAATTGTGTTTGGCTTTTGATTATTTGAAAAAAATCCTGTATTTGTTGACAATAGATTGGCTTGTTCTCCAATAGGAATTGTTCGGAAATAATTAAGGGGAGTAATTTCATGGTGTGTGGGAGTGATCTCGCCTAATTCAATCGGTCAAACAGAGGAAGTTACTCTACCTTCAGGTAGATTCCCAGTGTCGCCTCGTGTGTTTGAGGAGACACAGCATGTCGAACGCAGTGCGTCATTCTAAATTTGATGTAATTTATATTTTTACGTCACAGTTTGCAAGTTCTGTCACTTTGTAGCAAGTTGCCACCCCTTATTTTTCAAAAAAAATGTTTGCAAGTCGCTGACTGGCATCCTGCAGTTTCAAGCTTCGACGCCATGCCACCATGGTTTTGACAGAGTAAGTCGAGGTAATCAATTATCACGAAGTGCTTGAAAATCGTCTATTGCATGAAATGTGTGTGTGCGTGTCTCCAGCTGCGGGACAGAGGGGTCAGGCCAGAGTGACCGGCAGTATGAACCCTGCAATCAGTGAGGTCAGTCATCTCCCCATGTCTACTGCAATAAATCAACCCTCCTCCTTCTTCATTTGCTCAGTTTCCTATCATATGAGCGCAGATACATCATGCTGCCATTATGCGCCTAAGACATGAGCATGTCCGACTTCGGCTGGAGAAAATCTTTGTAAGACTTTATAGAATTAAGGCGGGAGAATGGACCAGTAAGGCAGAAAGATAGTAGATGACAGTAAGCAAAGGGGAAAGGCAGAGTCAAAGAGAGCGACGGATTAGAGGAAGTTACAAGCACATAACTTCCAGAAGGTGGGGGAACTATTTGTACAAAAAGAACCCCCAATATCCCCATGGGGGAAATCAGTCCTTGGTCTCACCTTCCATAGATGAAAGTAGTTCAGGCATGCTCCTGAAATCAGGATTGAAAAAACTGATAGAAAATCTTCAGGATTGGCCATTTTGTCATCTGGAACCATGGTCTTATAAAATCAAACATTTCTGCCAAAATTGATGGCAGATTAAAACAAAATGATAGATATGCAATTCTAACACCACCCCACCCATCCTGTATGCACAGACACATACCACAGTGGAAATTATTTTTAATGTGGTCACCACTTCAGGATTGGGAAGATTCAGAGAACATTGAAACGTGTCATTTGAGGATTGAAAGAATGTTTCACTTTCACCCATGACCTTCTCACATAATTTCCCTTTACTTCCTGCCAATCTTTTCTTCCAAATATTACTATATTATTAATCTTCCTCACGCTTGTATTGGTGACAATTTTAGCATAAGGAAAATATCATTTTTTGAAAATAAAATCCCATTAATTTGTCAGTTTGAACACAATAATTGCTGCTTTTGATATAATGCATTTAGCCCTTTCGCCGCCAGCCATTTTTCAGCCAAAAAATACCAATAAATTCAACTGGGTAGATATAAAACCTTTATCTGCAATATTGAGAATTCCTCTCTGACATGTATAACATTTAGGCCTATCCTTGGTCTCCCAAATTTAAGAAAATACAGTCTTAGGATAACAGGTCCTGATTTGATGCCTTTTAGCACCATGGGTAACCATTGTGGTGCATAAATGCAACGTTGGCGGTGAAAGGGTTAAGAGTAACATTAGCTTTTTTGTTTGGTTGATACTGGTTTATTCCTATCAAATCATTATTGACAAACCACCACTCATTGCATAAATGCAACGTTGGCGGTGAAAGGGTTAAGAGTAACATTAGCTTTTTTGTTTGGTTGATACTGGTTTATTCCTATCAAATCATTATTGACAAACCACCACTCATTGCATAAATGCAACGTTGGCGGTGAAAGGGTTAAGAGTAACATTAGCTTTTTTGTTTGGTTGATACTGGTTTATTCCTATCAAATCATTATTGACAAACCACCACTCATTGCATAAATGCAACGTTGGCGGTGAAAGGGTTAAGAGTAACATTAGCTTTTTTGTTTGGTTGATACTGGTTTATTCCTATCAAATCATTATTGACAAACCACCACTCATTGCATAAATGCAACGTTGGCGGTGAAAGGGTTAAGAGTAACATTAGCTTTTTTGTTTGGTTGATACTGGTTTATTCCTATCAAATCATTATTGACAAACCACCACTCATTGAAGGTTTTTGGTCTCAAGTCTTTTTGAGCT
>CM065682.1:24754484-24761984 GCA_017654935.2 Phymorhynchus buccinoides
GTTCATGCTCAATGTCGCAAATATACACTGTCGACTCATAGGTAGCGAGCTTTTTATTTTTACGAGCTACCTATTTTCATGCGACAGTGTGTGTGTGTGTGTGGTACTGGTACCTACACTAATAATAATAATAATGAAGAAAACTTATATAGCGCAATCATTGATAGAAGTGTTTTGACGCTTTGTCGTCTGCTCTCGAGAATTGCATTCCAGGCTAGCTGCTCATGGCGCTTTACAACAAATACATTTAATCAAATCACATCAATACCCATGCCCGCACGCACACAAGCACACACACTGACGAACATAGCATATCATTTACACGCGCATGCACACATACATACAGTACATACATACGTACGTTCGTATAAAAGCACTTGAAAGCACATACATACACACAGACATCCCCACACACGTGCATAAGCACATGCCAGCGCGCGCATGCACACACACACACTTTCTGTCTCCCAACTTTCCCATGCCATTCATCATCCACACACGCTTTCATTCTCACAATCCGATCATGGTGGACAGTAGTGTTCAGAGAATAGATGGGTTTTCAGGTTGGTTTTGAAAACTGACAGGGAGTTGGAATGTCTGAGAGACAGAGGGAGTTTGTTCCAAGTAGCTGGGGCCTGAAAAGAAAAGGATCTCTCGCCATAAGTTTTCGTTTTAATTGAGGGAGGCTGTAGAATACGAGAATCAGAAGAAGAACGAAGCTGACGAGATGGAATGTAACTTGTAAGTATGAAGTAGATCAGACAGGTAAGTAGGAGCAGAGCTCAGTATTCAGTATTCTACACCTTTTAGTTTTACCAGGAACAAGATCAAACGACCAATAATTCTTGAATACCTTCACAAGGCTTAATTCAAAATGTTGACTTTTTTAAAATTTATTATAGAGTAGGACTAGTTATTGTACATAAACAATGGCAGCATGTAAATTGTAACGAAACACACTAAATCAGTGTATTAATGCGCGTCTTTTTTCCCACGATAAACCAGTTCCGTTTCATTCACAAAGACTTTTGTTTTCAACAAATACAACGGAGTTTAACAGTAAGCTATATCGGTTATGTTACATCTACATTCACCAAAAACGTTAAGGGCAAAGATTATTTTCAATAAATTCGACATCTAAATACATTTTTGTGACGGATTATTTTTTTACCTGCAAACCCGCTCTTGCAGAGCGCGAAACTGCCTTTGCCTTCGCCTTTCCGGAATCCTTTCCAGCTTTTCCTCCAGCCTGCGTGAAAACAACAAAATGTTAGCAATACAATACCATGTTCCTATCAAACGACATTATTCGACTGTGCATTTTAATAAAATGAAGTAAGATTAAAGCTCTATTTCGTCAGACGGCTGGCTTACCATTTTGCTTTCGACCTGTCTTTTCCGTTCAATCCACAACAGTCAGATTCAGCTCTGAACCATGCGAAGCGTCACTTTGCAAGTGAACTGTCAGGTCAGCCAATCAAATCATTTCCCGCCTTCAACGCCCTCTGTTGGCATGTTAGTCATGTAAATCGAGGCCCAGTGGATTTGCAAGTCACGAGCTGTGTCGGTCGAAGGCCTAGCTGATTATTATATTTCCTCAAACATGCGCTCGCGTGAGTGTGTGTCAGTCTAGTTGTGCAATGACTCGATCAAGAACGCTTGATTTGGAAAAGGGAATAAACGCAGTTGAAGACTCGTGCGCGTTTAAAGCTTTGTTCTCTCCCTTTAGTTGCGCCGAACGCATCGGTGTCGGAAGAAAAGACGAGGGCAGATAATGATCTTATTATGCAGATATTACATAAACATCTTTTCATGAATAAATAAAGCGACAGTTGTTTTTTTTCTTCTGATATTAAAAGGCCTTTTTCAAGCATTGAATTTGAAGAAAATAAGTTTTAGATACCGATCCCATTTCTACTCTTCAAAATAATATTCTTTCTCATTTTTTTTCAGTTTCGCAACATCTATTGTTAAAAATTCGGGACTTTACTGGTGTTGCACTGCCTCCGGGCATTGCCTCCAGGATCGTTCCTACCATCTTTATATCTACTTTATATCCCATATGTGTCTGTTCCAGACCGGAGGACGTTAAACAGATTTTCATTTCTTTAAATTAATAAGTTTAGCGTCTTCACAGATATATAAGCTTTCTGGCGTCTTTCCTGGTGTTGCAGTACAGCCAGGATCGAACCACTATATATATATTTGCATATAAAAAATATCCCATGTGCATCTGTATCAGGTCGGAGGACGTTAAACACTATTTCTTCAGTTTTGTTTTTTTGGCCTTTCTTTCAGGCTCTTTCTTTCTATTTCCCCTTTCTTTTATTTCAAGCTCTTTCTCAGTTTAACACCCGGCTGGCAAATGTAGGCTTCTAAAGGTATTTTGTCAATCGATATTTTTTTGCTTCCCATACCTAACTGCATTAATTTTGCAGTGATGCTATCTTGAAATATTATCCTTCGGAGTAAGCCTAATAATAAATAGATACTGGTTTCATGGCAAGTTTACTGCTTTTTATTTTATTTTTTAGCTTACAATGAGTCAAGTATATATGCTAGTGTCTCAGTTATATTAAAAATTATAAAAGGTACACGATTCAAGTTATCAATTAAATAGTGTTTATAATCCGTAAGACAAACAGACCGAATGACAAACAAAGTAATCAAAATGTATCCTACATGCATCAATATAGTAAGCTATTTTGTATGTTCATCTTGTAAACGAATGACATGTATAACTTGCATTTTAGCGTGAGGGAACCATGGCCCTGTACTCAAATGACTTTCAATATCGGTTGACGTTAGCCTCACGTTTGGGCCAATTACTAAAGTGAGAGTAAAATGAAAATCCGTGTAACGTCCTCCACCTGGTGAGAGTAGGCTATAAGAGCTGTCACATAGATATAGGCCTATTTGATTTTCTACAATAATAAAAATTCAAGTTACAGCTGACTGTGACTCTCAAACTAGCAAAGATGATTCAGTTTAATCTATTTTTAAACTTTTTGCTAAGAGGAATTGGCTCTTAGTACAGCAGCTTTGGGGACTATTTCCGGGTGGCCTTTGTGGACTCATCCCAACGCCGTCTGTCCTACTAGAGTCACCATGACCAGGAGTGCGGATGCACCCTAGGCACCGCATCATTGCAATGAACCAATTCCAGCCCGGGTTTCAAGAAGAGCAGCATCGTGCCTGGATGTTGTTGCAGTCGGACACGATTGATTAACGCGCGCGCACACCGCACACGTGTGCGCTAGCACCGAACAATCTAAGGTAGGTAACTGGGGGTATTTTGGCTGAGCGTAGAACGAAGAGTTAAGCCCAGTGATCCCTAAGGTTGTGTGTTACAGCAAAAATTTAACTTATTTTACACGGTGGAAGACATTTTTCCATCTGCGTTTGTACAATGCCAATGGACAATAAAGAAACTTGTGGCTTATGACTCATGTTTTACATCATAAAATCAAAATAAAGCAAAACTCGGTTATAAGAAAATCAAAGGGAGGTGATTTTTTTGCTTCTTATATTCAAGTTTTCTTTTATCCGAAAATAAAGTTTTGTTTCCTATAACCAAGTTGAATGGGGAAAAAGGGAAAAGAGAAAAAGAAAAGAAAGACAGAAAAACAAAACGAAGAGAAAATCCTTTTTCCTAACTTGGTGCATGTTTTACATCATAAAATAAAAATAGTCTAGGGGAAGACGGGGTAAAAAGCGCATGGGCGGGTAAGAAGCCCACCCCAATTATCTCATGAAATGAAGCAAATTTCAGTCTCATTTTGCCCATGAGACGAGCGTTAATGTCTAGCATTCGTCTCATGGACAAATTTGACTGAAATTTTCTTTATTTCATGAGATAATTGGGGTGGGCTTCTTACCCGCCCATGCGCTTTTTACCCCGTCTTCCCCTACTAAGAAGAAGAGTTAAAGGTGGCTACAACGTGACCACTCAAATAACAAGCTTTTTTCTTCCTTTTACTGTTATCAAATGCGTACATGTTCACCTTTCTTGTACTGAAATATTACCATTTACTGTCCACCCACTGATGCAGCTTTTCATCAACCCTTTGCTTTTGTTTATGTGGATTTTCGTCCACATATTCAGTTATTTGTATTTTTCTTCTTAAAGAAGTGGATTGCATTTTCCTTTCTGCCAACTTACTTTTAAGAAAATTTTGTCAATGGTAATTCCCTTATAAGAAAATAGAACTCTTTTATAAGAAAATGAACTGCAAACCAACTCTCTTGCATGACATAATTTTCTTATATCCAAGTTTCCATCGCGGATGGGAGAAGGAATTTGCTTGATTTGCTTGATTATAAACGAGTTTTCTTATATCCGAGTTTTGAAAAGGCGCATTCGCCGAAATATCCAATTGTTTTGTTGTGTCTCTTGTGAATAAAATAACGTCACTTTACACTTGTGTGCTTGTTTGTTTGTTGTAGCCTACATGTTCCAGTCCGTTTCAGTTTGGTTTTGTAGAAACGTAAGCTTAATTACTTGCAAGCCCTTGTTCCAGACACACTGTGACCGGGGTTATAAATCCACTGAGAATGTTACACTGACAAACTATTATTATGTTCGTATTGTTTTGTATTTTCTAGTCACAGAAACTCGTCTCTGTGAAATTCGGGTTGCTCCCACCAGGGGAGCGCCTCGACTGCCAGATAGCACAGGAGGGCACTTGATATTCTGGATGGTTGGGCTCGAATTTGTTTTTAATTGAGATGCCATGCCAGGGGCACATCCCCACTCTTTCGGCCAAAATGATTTAAGGTCAGCAGGCATTGGGGAAGGTTACCCCAAAGCCGACCTATCCCTTTAGCTGCAGCACTAAGATGATACTTCAGTACGAATTGCTTTATCAAACAGACCAGTCAGTTATACCGAATTAAAAAACAACAACAACAAAACTATAGCATGAGATCAACCAGCGGCGCGGCATGCAGCATTTTCAGTGACCTTGACCTTCGACCAATGACCTCGATCTTCGAACTTGACCGAAATAACTTATCTACCAATCCGCATGCTAAATTTGAGGTCCCTCCGTTCAAACGCTATCGTGGTAACATAGATAGATAGATAGTCAGCCAGGAACAAACACACAGCCCTGAAAACATTAACCAGCTTTTGCTTCGCCGCTGGTTAATCATCCGAATCATCGATTATCATCAATCGATACTACTTAACCATGACCCTTTGCTCAAATATCTTTCAGCATTGGTTGACAGTAGCATCTTCTTTTTCTGCGTTCCCGGGCCATAAGGCCACATTGGGTACGTGTGTTTTCTGTTTTCCAGTTGTCACTGGTGTCCTCGCTGCATTCAGCCGACAAATTCAGATTTCGGAGAAGCTCAAAGGAGAAAACTATATGGAAGATATTTTTGGGGAAAGGCAGGAGAATGGGCCAAAAGTCAGAAAGATAGTAGATGACACAAAGCAAGGAAAAGGGCAGTCATAGAGAGAGACAGATTAGAGGAAGTTACAAGCACAGAACTTCCAGAAGGCCGGTGGGGGAACTATTTGTAGGGAAGACCCCCCGGTATCCCCACGGGGAGGCATTAGCATCAAATTTTGGGACAACAGTAAAGTGAAATTGAGATAGGTGTGTGTGTGTGTGTGTGTGTGTGTGTGTGTGTTTAACAGAAATGGAAAAAAACGCTCATGACAGCTTAGTCATTGGTTGACACTTAGGCCTACGCAAAGTCATATAATGTTGGGAGTTTAGCAAAATGAGATGGAGAGAGATTGTTGATATTCCACTTTACTCAAATGACTTCTCCCCCGTGGGGCTACTGGGGGGTCTTTCATACAACTAGTTCCCCCACCTTCTGGAAGTTCTGTGCTTGTAGCTTCCTCTAATCTGTCACTCTCTTTGACTCTGCCTTTTCCCCTTGCTTGCTGTCATCTGCTATTTTTCTATCTTACTGGTCCATTTTCCTGCCTTCTTTTTCTATAAATTCTTACAAAGATTTCTCCAGCCGAGGTCGGACAAGCAGGGCCTAACTATTTCTTAGTTAGGCGCATAACGGCAGCATGGCGCATCTACGCTCATATGACAGGAATATGTCTGAGCGAACGAATAATAATAATAATAATAAATGACTTCTGACATTGATCGACATGAGCCTGTAATAGAAGCCAATAGTAAAATGAGAGCCGCTGTATAATAAATGATTTTCTACAGTAGGGGAAGACGGGGTAAAAAGCGCATGGGCGGGTAAGAAGCCCACCCCAATTATCTCATGAAATAAAGAAAATTTCAATCAAATTTGCCCATGAGACGAATGCTATACATTAACGCTCGTCTCATGGGCAAAATGAGACTGAAATTTGCTTCATTTCATGAGATAATTGGGGTGGGCTTCTTACCCGCCCATGCGCTTTTTACCCCGTCTTCCCCTAATAGGAAAATCATGGTACAACTATAGTCTTTCACGGAAAACTATTACTCTCAAACTAGGGAGGCGTTTGCATTAGCTCTAGAGCTGCAGCCAATGGCATTGTTTAGCCTTTGGGGACCTTCCCCAATGCCAGCTGTCCTCAAACCCCTTTGGCCGAGACAGTGGGGATATACCCTGGGCAAGGCATCTCCGTTATAAGCAGATTCTAAAGTAGCCCACTAGAATAGCAGTTGCCCCCTCTGCTATCCGGCAGTTAGGGGAAGACGGGGTAAAAAGCGCATGGGCGGGTAAGAAGCCCACCCCAATTATCTCATGAAATGAAGCAAATTTCAGTGTCATTTTGCCCATGAGACGAGCGTTAATGTCTAGCATTCGTCTCATGGGCAAATTTGACTGAAATGTTCTTTATTTCATGAAATAATTGGGGTGGGCTTCTTACCCGCCCATGCGCTTTTTACCCCGTCTTCCCCTATATTCGGAAACGACTGACTGGCATGCATACAGTAATGGATGAAACGAACGAAATTTTCTTTATGCAAAGTAATCATTAAAACTATAGCCATTGCTTTGTGGAATGACTGACTCGCTAACCAGGAGTTCTTTGCCCTTTGACTGCCATATAACGTATCACGTACTGACTTGATGACATCACTGATGACGTCATCAGATGAAGAGGAATAACTCTGATATGCTGGTTTGGGCTCTAACACAGTCAAGAGAGTTACATCTCCAAACCATTTTGCCAGATTTGCTCTATCAGTTGTTGTTTTCGTGGCACGATTTGTGCAATAATTTTTTCTTTCATTTTCTCTGGCAGTCAAGGGGTCAAGGGATTGGTTGTCCTTTGGGGGACCATCACTGTTGCCATCTTTTACTGAAGTCCTCATGGCCGACAGAAAATGTCCGCTGGGCAAGACATCTCTACTATAACGAATGTCAGCCCAGCTATCCAGAATACCAGTTGTTGGCATTATTGTACTTTAGTCCCCCCTCATGTTTTTGACCATCAAAGTCTGCTTCTTTCGGTTTATGAAAATAACCCTGGGCAGATCGCGGTAACCCTATCCCTTTCCTGAGAATGGCAGAAATAGAGCA
>CM065682.1:24771984-24776984 GCA_017654935.2 Phymorhynchus buccinoides
TTTATTTAATTAATTTAAAACCCTTTCATCGCCACTGTCGCCTCTTGGCACCACAATGATTTAACACCCATGTTACTTAAAGGCATCAAATGAGGGTCTGTTATCCAATGACATTATGTTCTAATTTTTGGGAGTTAAGGAGAGGTCTTATTTAATGCATGTCACAGAGGAATCCCCAAATGTCGCAGACAGAATCTTTTCTCTGGCCAGGTAAGTTTAATGGACAGTTTTGGCTGAACAATGGCTAGCGTTGAAAGGGTTAAAAATAAAGATCAGTACCGTAGTTTAGGCTTTGGCTATTGAAACATGTTTTTTATTCACATACATACCTGAGAGAGAGAGAGAGAGAGAGAGAGAGAGAGAGAGAGAGAGAGAGAGAGAGAGAGAGAGAGAGAGAGAGAAGAGAGAGAGAGAGAGAGAGAGAGAGAGAGAGAGAGAGAGAGAGAGAGAGAGAGAGAGAGAGACGAACGAACAGAATTTTTTTTATTGAGGGAAAAAGAGTAAGCACACAATGGGCTTTTTTACATCTTGCCCTCAAACAAACATGCAAGAAAATCAATATATTCAACACAAAAATAATGAAGAAGCATGCAAAAAATAATCATCGAAGAATTATCCATGAAGAAGAAAACATAGATACAACAAAACCGTCTATCTATCCCCCCCCCCTATTCCCCCGCCCTCACACACACAAAAGTCACGACATTGAGTCCCCCTCCCCCCCCCAGCATCACCGAACTCAGAGCCTGATGAGAGAGAGAGAGAGAGAGAGAGAGAGAGAGAGAGAGAGAGAGAGAGAGAGAGAGAGAGAGAGAGAGAGAGAGAGAGAGAGAGAGAGAGAGAGATGAGAAGAGAGATGAGAGAGAGAGAGAGAGAGAGAGAGAGAGAGAGAGAGATGATTGATTTGACTTGGAGACGAGAGGATGGTTGGATGGACGGACGGACAGACAGGATTGTGAACATGCCCTAGTTTCAGTTTCAATATACTCCCGTTTTGTTAGAACTGGGAGTACAAAAAACAAAGGCACTGTTGTGGTCTTATTTCGCTCTCCTCTCACACTCCAATAGCTTTTTCAGGCCTCAGGCATGGCTGCCTTTTAAATAGCCAGCTAACACAATACAATGCTAGCAAAGCGAATTGCCATCTCTACTTCCTATTCTCTTTGGTCCAAATCTTTATGTCACGGCAAGATCTGACATTGTCCAATACAAATCATTCGTTTAAGTGGTGCTCATCTCAATTAGGCCTGGGTGGTTTTTTTTGGGATGGAAATCACATGGAAGCTTTGTTTATGTTTGAATTCGCCTGGTCGATCTTATTTGACTTGCTCAATCGATTTTAGCGTTTGAGCATGCAGAAAATCATTAAGTCAGAACAATAATTTACAGTAACTAAGTGACAAAAATATATGCATCATAATGATGTTAAATCAATGCAAAGGAACTGTGGAAAGAGTCGAACATACAAGAAACAGCCCTTCCATTCGCCCCTTTCCTCACCAACAAGCGTGCCTATATGTGCGCGCGTGTTGGTGTAATATGACTATCATGCGTGCCATGTACAATAACTATTAAAAACCCAGCTGTCTAATCGTGTTAGACACTGAAAGACATTACAATTTTAATTAACCAAGTAAGAAACAATGACGAACCATCTCTTATCTATTTTAACCTTGCATCTCACGACCAAGCAATGCGGAACTAAATCAGGTCACACAGGTTATAGCTGGCAACCGAACACCAACATTCACTCCATAGAGTCCATACCCACCTTATGTTTGCTCACACGCCATATTATTATTGCTGTGTAACTTATGCCTGCGCCACACCTTACGAGTCTCTCCCTTAGGGGGCCGATTCTCTCGTCCAACTGCCGTCGTACGACTATCCAAATATGACATTTGTGAGGCGTGACTCTTATGAAATACTGCTGACTAAATGAATCTTACTCGTTTCGTTCACTATATCTGTTGATCCCCATATACACGAATCTGATTAAATGTCTGTATTTCTATATCAGATGTTTCGTCAGATTCGTGCATTGGGTTTATGTGAATATAGTGAAAGAAACTAGCAACATTTCATTAGATTCATGTAAACGGTAGTATTTCATCAGAATCATGCCTCACATATGTTGCTGTCGGATAGTCGTACAACTGCAGTTGGACGCGTGGATCGGCCCCTTTAAGTAGTTAATCGTGTTTGGACACTTGCCTAGAGTAGCACCCCTAAGGGGCAATTCTCAATCAAACACAATCTGACATCAGAGATCCAACACTGCTCATTTTTTTGATCACTGCAAGATTTTCATTACCTTGCCGTATCATGTCTTAGGCTGAGATGGGGCAATACCAGCAAATAAGTGATCTTCTTCTTCGTTGATCACTCACAGTCTCCTGTCATTATGAGCACAGGTGCGTCATGCTGCCGTTATGCGCCGAACTAAGAAATAGGCCCCATATGTCCGTCTTCGTTTGGATAAATTTGTAGAACAAAGGCAGGAGAATGGACCAGTAAGAAAGAAAGATAGTAGATGACAGTAAGCAAAGGAAAAAGGCAGAGACAAAGAGAGTGACAGATTAGAGGAAGTTACAAGCACAGAACTTGCAGAAGGTGGGGGAACTATTTGTATGAAAGCCGGGGAGGGGGGGGGGGGGCAAATAATTGGTAACACTAAAAACAAAGTGATATGCATGATGCAAGTGAGACAAAGCTTCATATTCAACAATGCCTTAGGCTATAATATTAGTTGATAACTGAGGAGTAATGTTTGATTATAAATCGGCTCCATGATAAAGATGAAAATTCATCATAGGACGTCGTGCCTAATTAAATAACAGTCCTGTAAATGGAACATAAGCTTTGTTTTACAATACTTTCCTTGCAGAAAGAATTTATTGTATCCAGCGTTGCTATTTTTCACCGTAAAAATGATTGTCTTGTAGGTTGAAAAAGAGGGCTTTAGCCCTATTTGGTGGTTGGTTTGTTGCTTGTCTGACAAAGTCGGGCAATAGGTTGCATATATATTCGAAAGAGGAAAACTTGGGAGAACTGGGATAGGAGAAATGGGTTGAAAGGGGCTTGAGACAGGAGTTGACACCCGCTCCCCACCTTCTTTTGTGTTGCATTGTCTCACTGTCTCTTTCTTTGTCCCCCCTCTCCACCACCACCACCCCTCTTTTTCTGTTCAAGGCCTTGCTCTTTTAACGATCAGTGTGTATCAAGTGTCAACCCTTATTTTACTTGTATTCTTTGGTCTGCTTAGTTTTGTTCACAACACTAAACTGAAACTAGTTTTCCTGTCTGCCAACAAAAAATCCAAGTAGGGCTACGTTATAGCATTGCATTTTGTGGTAACTTTTTAACTCTTTTTTTTTAAAAACATTCTCCACACACTTTACTATTACTAAAAAAAAGAGCAATTACCAGTGACCATTCACAACACTCTTTACTGTTACTAGAATAAAGAACAACCAAAAGTGAACATTATCCACACACTTTACTATGGGGAAAAGCACAACCAAAAGTGAACATTATCCACACACTTTACTATGGGGAAAACACTTTACTGTTACACAACCAACAGTGACCATTCTCCACACACTTTACTGTTACTGGAATAAAGAACAACCAACAGTGACCATTCTCCACACACTTTACTGTTACTGGAATAAAGAACAACCAACAGTGACCATTCACAACACACTTTACTGTTACTGGAATAAAGAACAACCAACAGTGACCATTCTCAACACACTTTACTGTTACTAGAACAAAAGAACAACACAACAGTCAGTGACCATTCACAACACACTTTACTGTTACTGGAATAAAGAACAATCAACAGTGACCATTCTCCACACACTTTACTGTTACTGGAATAAAGAACAACCAACAGTGAGCATTATCCACACACTTTACTATGAAAACGTGTACAATCAACAGAGACTATTCTCCACTGTTCTCTAAAAACTTTTACTTACTCTCTCTCTCTCTCTCTCTCTCTCTCTCTCTCTCTCTCTCTCTCTCTCTCTCTCTCTCTCTCTCTCTCTCTCTCTCTCTCTCTCTCTCTCTCTCTCTCTCTCTCTCTCTCTCTCTCTCTCTCTCTCTCTCTCTCTCTCTTATGTGCGTGTACGTGTGTATGTGCGTGTGCGCGCGCGTGCGTGTGCGCTAGGTGTCGAGCGAGGAGGGAGTCTCTTCTAAACAGATTGGACTTTGTGGGGATAACTCCCCCCGCCACACACACGCACGGACACACACACACACACACACACACACACACACACACACACACACACACACACACACACACACACACACACACACATATTCCCTTAGCTCCATCCTTTTCTAATCCCTATTTTCTATCTACCTTACACCTTTATTTCTTTCACTGATCCCTCCTCTCGCCTCTGAAAGTTTTATGGTTATCTGACCCGAGAGAGGGAGTTGTGAAGAGACAGACACTGAGACAGACACTGACAGACACAAAGAGAGACAACGAGAGAGACATTGGGAGAAACTGGAAGAGACGGAGAGAAATAGAGGCAGGCAGACAGAGACAGATATAATAATAATAATAATAATAATGATAATAATTAAATAAGCTGCCTCAGCTGAAGCAAGCTCTAAACAACATCAAGTGCTTGAGGACAGTACTACAGTGGATCCCCTCCCATTGTGGTATTGAAGGCAATGAGCAGGCTGACAGAATGGCAAAGCTGGGTGCAAAAGACGAGCAACAGAACAACCCCGTCTGCCTCACAGAGATGAAGACCATCATCAAGTCTCTGCACAGGACGCCCCAGCAACAGGACAGCTACCACCTGCTACCCAGATCACAGCAGGTGGTCATCTTCCGCCTGAGGACAGGGCACAACAGACTGAACCAGCATCTGTTCAGGAAGATGTATGCTGTGCCGTCCCCCATGTGTCCCTGCGGAGAAGCAGAGCAGGACACGGCCCACATTCTGCAGGACTGTGGGGGCCTCCGGCCGCTG
>CM065682.1:24779484-24784484 GCA_017654935.2 Phymorhynchus buccinoides
CACACACACATACATACACATTTTATCTCTCTCTCCCTCTCTCTCTCTCCCTCCCTCCCTCCTTCCCTCTCTGTCTCTCTCTTTTCACACACACACACACACACACACACGCGCGCGCGCGCGCGCGCGCGCGCGCGCGAGAGAGAGAGAGAGAGAGAGAGAGAGAGAGAGAGAGAGAGAGAGAGAGAGAGAGAGAGAGAGAGAGAGAGAGAGAGAGAGAGAGAGAGAGAGAGAGGACTCAGACTCAGACTCAGACTCAGACTCAGAAACTTTATTTTACAAGGAAAAGAATTTAGGCTGGGCCTAGTCTTCCATTCTGTCCTTGGTTCTAAACATGCAATACATAACTACTACTATAAATGAACATTGAGACACAGGAAAATCGCCAACAAAAAACAACAACTAACAGTAATATAGCAACGACATGGTAGTCAGAGCATCAACATCAGCAATTAAAAAACAAAAACAAAAAAACCCTAACCAACAAAATAAACAAATAATTGGATGAAAAACACTTCTTTCACTACAATTTACTTCTTCTACTACCATTACTTGTGTAAGACAGATCAAAAAGCCCATGGGCGGGTAAGAAGCCCATGGGTGAGAGAGAGAGAGAGAGAGAGGGAGAGAGAGGGGGGGATAGGAGAGAGAGAGAGAGAGGGGGGGGGTGGAGAGAGAGAGAGACACACACACAGACAGACAGAGTCAGATAGGAGAAAGAGACAAGGAGGGAGGCTGAGAATGTGGGGAAAATGTTGAGAAAGAGAATGAGGGTGAGAATGGGAGAGCTTAGAGAGAGAGGGGGGAGAAGAGAGGGATATGAGAGAGAGGGTGTGAAAGATCAGGTGTCAATTTGATGTTTGTCGTGCCGTGGTAAAGGATCTAACACTGTCTTGTCATACATCTAAAGTGCCAAATCCCCCCCCCCCCCCCCCCCCCCCCCCCCCCCCCCCCTTCCTCTTTCTTTCTCTCTGGAAAACGTCTTATATCCCATAGGCATAATGTTTGCCTACATTGGATTCGTAGGTTTGTAATGCATTGTACTAGTTTCTTTTCGCAAAGCAAACATATGTATGCCTTTCAGATTATGTTATTTAATGAATGTTTATTACTCACGCATACATATAGCCTAAAGCACCCTGTGTGTGTGTGTGTGTGTGTGTGTGTGTGTGTGTGTGTGTGTGTGTGTGTGTGTGTGTGTGTGTGACTGACGAAAATAAGCCAATATCTTATATATCATGCATGGACGGTATGTGAAAAGATAAATGATGACTGTATGGATAGATGGATGGATTGTAAATGTAAGCTTAATATATGCCCCAAATCACACTAAAGACATTCATCTGTCATCTGCGTCGTGTACGTTGGCAGAAAACCAAGAGTTATAGTATACCAATATTACGCTATGTGTTTAGTTCATGAAGTTCGTCAAAATTCATACTTATTCCTTATATGTGTGTGTGTGTGTGTGTGTGTGTGTGTGTGTGTGTGTGTGTGTGTGTGTGTGTGTGTGTGTGTGTGTGTGTGTGTGTGTGTGACTGACGAAAATAAGCCAATATCTTATATATCATGCATGGACGGTATGTGAAAAGATAAATGATGACTGTATGGATAGATGGATGGATTAATTGACTAGCTTATAATTATGTGTATGCTGCTTCGCATACACAAGTAAATGTAAGCTTAATATATGCCCCAAATCACACTAAAGACATTCATCTGTCATCTGCGTCGTGTACGTTGACATAAAACCAAGGGTTATAGTATACCAATATTACGCTATGTGTTTAGTTCATGAAGTTCGTCAACATTCATACTTATTCCTTAGTTTCTTTTTTTACTTTCAGACTTTTCCACACACACAAAAAGAAACAAGCAATGAACGTGTATCATGGATCCCATTATTGTTTACTCTCGGTGGAGGCGAGATAAGTCTGGTGTGCCAAGAACGACAATCGGTGGGCAATGTTGGCAGACGACACAAACACAGACACACACTACTTCCCCGCCCAGTTGGGTTTAGTGACACAGCACACGCACAGCTGAGGTAAAACTTATCTCTCCCTCTGATCGAGGGCCTAGGCTACATACCATACAGTCTGTGTTTTGGGGTATGGGACTGACTGTTCCCAATCTTGTGCTTAGAAAGAAGAAAGTGTGCAACTATGTTGTATGTGTTTACCTGTGAATTATTCTTATCAGTTTCTTTCTTTTTGGGGGGACAAGATTTTGAAACTAAGAAAAGTAGGGTCATCCTAACTTGAAATAATTCACAAAGATTATGTGTGCAATACAATTCATGATAATAAAATATAGGCTTAAAAGTTATAGTCTTCCTAGCTAGAAGGATAGATATTGTTTTCATTAGTTTCAATTATTTAATGATAAGCAAATAAAGGTTTTGCAATTACAATACAAAGTGTATACAGATAGGAGACATTACGTTCTATTCTAACTTTACGCCATTAATTGGCGTATTATGACAAATACGCCATTGGTCATATTTTAGAGAGTATTGAAGTTATAATGTGTTAAATTATAGCCTAACAGTTTACTTCCACTAAACAAATGTCTTGAAACAGATACTGGTACTGGTTACCCACTGGTACGTGCTATTATATGCTAGTGTTGTCATGTCAACTATTAATCAAAATCAAACTTTGTACTTAACGATTTTTTTCTTGGACTTTCAAATATTGGAGTAAAGTAGTGTAAGCTTTGCTGCTTGGATTAACGGATTTCAATTAAAAAAAAATGTTATTAATTATTGATCGCAGAAAGACGCTCAATACCTGTTTTATTTAAAGATTATTGATTATCTGTTAAGCGTCGTGATAGAACACCCCATAAATAAAGCAATAAAAACAACAACCGGGCAAGTACAAGCCGAGATCTAATATTGAAGAAAAATTGTAGCATTGAAATCCCACTAGCGGGAAGACGGGGTAAAAAGCGCATGGGCGGGTAAGAAGCCCACCCCAATTATCTCATGAAATGAAGCAATTTTCAGTCTCATTTTGCCCATGAGACGAGCGTTAATGTCTAGCATTCGTCTCATGGCCAAATTTGACTGACATTTTCTTTATTTCATGAGATAATTGGGGTGGGCTTCTTACCCGCCCATGCGCTTTTTACCCCGTCTTCCCCTATGTAAAAAGGCATTGACTAGTGTTACAAATGACAAACGTATCAGATAAACAAACGTGTGAAATCAATGTTGATATTTTGAAGAAAGATTTGTTGTGATAAACTAACAAACTGCTTGATATTTAAGGAAGTTCAGTTAAAACATTTGGGTTGTCTTCTAGTACATTAGTCACACCTCCACCCACCCACCCACCCCCTCCAATGTTTGCAATGATCATTTTCACTGAGAAGGAACATTCTGCCATTTTAGGGAAGGGATAGGATTTGGGTCAACCTTGGGTTATTTAAAAAAAACACTCTAAGAAACAGTCTTTGAGATTGAGGTCGTAAACATGAGGGGGTGACTAAAGTACAAGATTGTTAAACATTTGATTTGAAAATGCTGTCTATCCAGTAGGAACGCTATAAGAGAAAAACATTTTTGATCAGTCGATGAAACCATTGGAAGATTCCAAGTCAAACTGTGGCAGTTTAAAAAAGAAAAGAATATAGGACAAAACAAAACAAAAAAACTTTAAAAATAAACCTTTATCTTACGAACTCATCACTCGCCAAATGGACCCAGCCTCAAAACAGACGATTATGAACAGGCGAGACTGTTGTGTCTTCTACCATTGAGATTGGGGAACATCATCAAACTTTCTAAAGAGACGACCATGAACAGACGAGCCTCTTGTTGCTTTTAACATCGAGACGCAGCAATCATCAAAGTGTCACCATGGCCCAGCGGTTCATCGGGGCGGCCAAGGACGGGTACCTGGACGTGCTGTCTCAGGCCACCAAGCGGGACCTGAACAGCCCTGATGAGGACGGCATGACCCCCGTGATGTGGGCCGCCCACAGTGGGCACCTGGACGCCCTCAGGATCATTGTTGGCAGAGGGTGAGTGGTGAACAAATGTCTGTCTGTCTGCTTATCTGTCAGTCTGTCTGCCTGTGTCAGTGTTTCTCTCTGACGCTTGTGACGTGGGCTGCTCATAGCGGAATCTTGGATGATCTCAGAATCATTGTGAGGAGAGGATGAGTGGAAAGACTACTGCGTGTCTATGATTCTGTCTGTTTCTTTATCTTTCTGTATCTTTGCCTGATCGTCTGTCTAGCGGCCCATAGTGGTCACCTGGACGCCCTTAGAATCGTTATGGACAAAGGGTGGATGGGAGTGCGACCAAAACAATCAGTGTTGCTGTGCCATTGTTTGTCTGTGAATGGGACTGTGCATAGAGTATGGACCGTTGGAACCTCTAACCGATAGACCCAATAATTTCTAGATTTCGTCCCAAAACTGTCGTAAATCGACAGACAGAGCGAGGATATCAGTGTGGGGATGTGTAGATCGGTGTCTGTATATGAGTCTGTGAGTGTATGACTGATAGTGATATGAATTGATATTTTCCTTGATCTTTCTTAATTGCTGATATTTTACATTTTCATTCTGTCATCTCTCTCTCTCTCTCTCTCTCTCTCTCTCTCTCTCTCTCTCTCTCTCTCTCTCTCTCTCTCTCTCTCTCTCTGTCTCTGTCTCTCTCTCTCTCTCTCTCTCTCTCTCTCTCTCTCTCTCTCTCTCTCTCTCTCTCTCTCTCTCTCTCTCTCTCTCTCTCTCTCTCTCTCTCTCTCTCTCTCTCTCTCTCTCTCTCTCTCTCTCTCTCTCTCCTCTCTCCTCTTTTCCCCTCCCTCCCCCCTCCCCTTCTTTTTGCTTTTTTGTGAACGCTTCTTGTGTTTCTTGTTGGCGTCTAAGTTCTTCGTTCTTCTTCTTCTTCTATTCAAGGAAGTCTTTAATGTTAGAATTTTATACATATTACTCTTTTCCTTGTTTGTAAACAGAAGAAAATAAGCAGCATGCTATTGTCGCGTTAA
>CM065682.1:24801984-24814484 GCA_017654935.2 Phymorhynchus buccinoides
TCTCTCTGTCTCTGTCTCTGTCTCTCTCTCTCTCTCTGTATATATGTGTGTGTGTGTTTATCAGTTTATTTCCCCGGACTATTCAAGTCTCAGCTGAGCTTATATCATATTATTTTTGTTCATGCTCCTGTAATTGGTCCCTTTGTAGGTGTCCACATTCTTCCGTTGTCCAGTAAACCAAACAGCCATTGAACTGAGCTTGGAGAGGGAAGGTGTACATTCTGTCAAACACTTTATCCCCCATATTATTCAAGTGTCTGCTGGATTTGTCTTTATCACTTTTGATAAATATCCGGGTTGCGGTTTGAACCAGTGATGCACCGAGGATGGACAAGTGATAGAAGAAACCATCCAGAAACAGGAACGTCCCAAGGACAAAATGTCATGGCTCGTGCAGAATTCAATAGGACAAAGACCACCATTGTTTAATTTCAACAGGGCATTGGCCTAATAAATAGGAACCCAATAGAACATTTTCAGTTTTAATAGTACTATGTCCTATGACCTGGGCCTTGGGACATCACTGGGTTTCTTTTTGTTCTTCATCTTCTTCTTCCTTTATCGATCGCTCGTTTGCTGTCAATTATGAGCGCAGATGCGTCATGCTGCCGTTATGTGCCTAACTATAAAAAATAGTTAGGCCCAGCATAGAATTTCTTGAAAAAAGGCCTGGAAAACGGACCGGTAAGGCAGAAAGATAGTAACAGACAGAAAGCAAAGTAAAAAGTCAAAAATCAAAAAGAGAGAGACTAGAGGAAGCTACAAGCACAGAACTTCCAGAAGGTGTGGGGAACTATTTGTACAAATAAATCAGACCGAAATCAATGTCAAAATCGTCGGATTTGACAACTCTGTGTAATCATACTGCCCATAATACAGTGACATCTTCCTATTAAAACATTGAAAATTCAGCCACCAGAAAAGATCTTATTAGGGAGGGGTCGTGATAGGGAGGTGGGCACTCAGTAGTCCGGATATGAAGGGGGGAAAACACTGGGGGGAAAAATTAGGGTCACATCTTAGATGGAGTCTTAATAGGGAGGTTCTATTGTATACCTTTTCCTCTCTGTTACAGTCTATGTGTTTCTATTCATTAGTTCCCATGCATCTTCTATTTCTGTCTCTTTTTGTTTGTCTTGCTAATTCTTTTATCTGTCCGTTCGACTTTGGCTACCTGTCTGTTTGTCTGTCTGTCTGTCTGTCTGTCTGTCTGTCTGTCTGTCTGTCTGTCTGTCTCTCTCTGTCTCTCTCTCTCTCTCTCTCTCTCTCTCTCTCTCTCTCTCTCTCTCTCTCTCTCTCTCTCTCTCTCTCTCTCTCTCTCTCCCTCTTTGTCTACCTGTCTAGGTAAATGCACGTTAGGACGAAAGGTACATTCCACGTTAGGCCGAAGGGGAGTTCTGCTACGTTAGGCCTGAAACATTAAAACTGTGTTCAATTGTGTTCTCTCTCTCTCTCTCTCTCTCTCTCTCTCTCTCTCTCTCTCTCTCTCTCTCTCTCTCTCTCTCTCTCTCTCTCTCTCTCTCTCTCGTTCTAAATGAATCATTGAACCACAATAATCACACCTATTTTATGCTCTCCCTTATCCCTTCCTTCAATCCTTCACCCTATCACATCCTTTTTCCCCTTTATCTGTCTTGTGCATGCTATAATTATTGTGCCTGTTATGTTACTTCTTGGTAGATTATTTTCTTTAATATTCGGTATTATCTTTGATAGTTACCTAGACTCTCTTTTTAATGTTTATTTTATTATGTGTTATTTGCCTTTGTTTAGCCTCAGGGATTATAGCACAATAGCACACTGTGCTAATCTCATAACCCTGATTAAACAAAATTTCGTTCGCTCTCTCTCTCTCTCTCTCTCTCTCTCTCTCTCTCTCTCTCTCTCTCTGTGTGATTTCCTTCTCATTCTCTTTCTATTCCATTTCGCGCGCACGGTGTGTGTGTGTGTGTGTGTGTGTATGTGTGTGTGTGTGTGTGTGTGTGTGTGTGTGTGTGTGTGTGTGTGTGTGTGTGTGTGTGTGTGTGTGTGTGTATGAAGTACCCGTGAAAAGGAAAGAGACAGACAAAGCGAGATACATTTACGTGTTTGAACGCGCATTCGCGTACGTGTTTGTATATGCATAATACATGATGCACATGTGAAAGCGGCCCTCCTTTAACAAACACTGTCACTGAAGCTCTCAGTAAAGACGATATCTGCCCCCAAAGAATTCCTATGTCATAATGTTTGTCTGACCTGAACCTAGGCTGCTGTTATGTAAACAGGATTTGAATTCATTGCGCTACTTTCAATGCAGTTTCTGGGAGGCTTCGTAAACACGCTGCTTCTTCTATTTGAATGAAAAATGTGTGTGCGCGCGCGCGCGCGCATGTGTGTGTGTGTGTGTGTGTGTGTGTGTGTGTGTGTGTGTATATGTGTGTGCGTGCGTTTGTGTGCGAAGAATTCGATGGCGACGATGGCACACAACACTTCTTCTTTCCATGCACTTTGTGGAAATAGTGTTATTGTTTTAGGTTTGTCATACTATATATTTTGGCCATGCTTGACAACTGTCTGGCTACAACAACTCCCCCACCCCCGTCCCCCTCCCCACCTTCCTTCTGTACCCCTTTCCCTTTCCTTTCCCCATTAGAAAAAGAATAGCTTCTCCTTTTGCCAAACCTACCAAGGTTGAATTTCTCTAACGTTCGGTTGAGAAGAGTTGAAGTTTGTTTAGCTCTTGAGAGATGACAGTGGATAGGCAATCCATTTCGCGATTCGCGGTACGTACTGATCAAGCAAACACTAGACTATATTAACAAATAAAATAATGAGGTTCTGGAGACTAAGATTATAGATAGAAGACTTCTAATTCAAGGAACTTACAGAACGAGAACAGTGGAAATAATGACGCACGCACGCACGCACGAACGCATCAATGTTTCATTTATGTGTGTAGGGGAGCCTGGGGTATAAGACCCTTCCTAGAGTTAAAAAACCCTTTCCTACTAACCCATACACTGCCTGAGAAAATTAAAAGAATGTCTTTTTTATTATGAAATAAAAAAGATACCTGGCAGAGTCAATCTGCCAAAATAAACTTTAAAATGTGTGCATTCCACATAATTTGCCTCGGAGTTTTGACATCGTCATTCATGTCATTTTGCTCACATAGATTGACTCGCAAGAGGTTATTTGTGGAAGAGCTCATGATCAAAAATCCAACAGAATCGAAATTAGATAACAGCAAGAAACGTTATGTGTTGCTTCTTTTTCTTGTGATTTCAAAGACGAATTTTACAATATTTCATTATTTGACAGCATGCCTTAGTCCCGCATGTTCACTTCTGATGAAGTTTTGACCACGAGCTCCCTCACTAATAATTAGAAGGGGCTTTTTGCCCCACGGGGGTCGCTATGCCTCAGGCTCACGTGTAGGGAGGGATGTCATTTAGCCTATAGTGATGAGCCATTTCTGCTCTGGAATAATATGGGTAGTAGCCTTTTTTTTTCTTTTTTTTTACTGCAGTGCCAGTACAATTTAACACATTTTTTTCTTCTGAATAACAGTGAGCATTATCGCCTGGCTAAATGGCTAAAACTATTTTCTCTCTCTCTCTCTCTCTCTCTCTCTCTCTCTCTCTCTCTCTCTCTCTCTCTCTCTCTCTCTCTCTCTCTCTCTCTCTCTCTCTCTCTCTCTCTCTCTCTCTCTCTCTCTCTCTCTCTCTCTCTCTCTCTCTCATTGAAAACGTGTCAGTCCATCTACCACTGTTACAAACAGACATGAACATAGATAGAATCGACCCCTATGATGTACAATCAATCGTGATCCTGTGTACAGACTGCAACAGATGACACAGACACAGTGACTCAGTCACAAGTCAATGAGCTTAAGGCTTAAAGTAAGACATACACTGCATTGCACTATGTTACTTAGCGATGTACTCCCATCTCGTCTCTCTGTGTCTGTCTCTGTGTGTCCCAGTTTCTTCTTCTTCTCTTTGGGGCCCACGATCATTAAATTGATCATTCTGGCACCCTCAGGAAAAACAAAGACTGAAAAAAGGGGGGTCGGTTCCATCTGATACAGGGACTAAGCTGCTGCATGGACATAGGGGTGTTCGGGTTTAGTGACCCAGCCAGCTCGCGCCCGCTGCTCGGGTCTGAGCGTGATGCTGCGTCCTGGAAACAGGGTGTGGAGGGGTTGAGGGAGTGGGGAAGCGTGGGGGGGAGGGGGGGGGGCTGATGGGCTTATTGATGATTTCCATGCACCGCTGACCCACTGGGGGTGACAGCAGTGAAGGAGCAGAGGTCGTCCTGCCGCAGATAATTCCACTCCCTGATGGTCCTTGGGAGGAATGCATTTGATCGGTACTTAGTGCGGCATTGAAAATTTCTATTTGGTATTTGGCATTTCATAGTCACAGAGGCGTCTGTGTGAAAATCGGGTTGGTACTTAGTGCGGCATTGACAATTTCTATTTGGTATTTAGCATTTCATAGTCACAGAGGCATCTGTGTGAAATTCGGGTTGCTCCCACCTGGAGAGCGTGTCGCAGCCAGAGGCGCGCCACCCATAGTTTTTATTTGCATGCGATTTTTGTGTGACTGATAAGGAAGGAGGGGGGGGGGGGGGGGGGGGCGCCCCTTAAATGTTGACCAAATGACAACTTTTTCGTTGCCACTGGGTTTAACGTGTGCTAAGTTTACAAGTCCTCGTCTCTATGTGTCACCAATTTGGTCTCTATGTGTCTCCATGTCCATGTGTCCCCATCTCTATGTGTCTCCATCTTATGTCTCTCCGTCTGTATGTTTCACCTAAACCATAACCATAACTCTATCCGTAACCCTAAATCGATGGGACACACAGAGAGTGGAGCACATAGAGACGAGGACACATAGAGTCGGGGACATATAGAAACGGGGTACAATGAGAGTGACACACATAGACGGGGGCACATAGAGCCGGGGATATAATTGAGACGGGGCACAATGAGAGTGACACACAGAGACGGGGGCACATAGAGTCGGGGACATAATTGAGACGGGGCACAATGAGAGCGACACACAAAGACGGGGGCACATTGATGTCATCCCTTACATCCCACCATGTAGATAAGTCTGCAAGCTGTCTCTTTGAATTTCCATTTCAAGTTTCAAGTTTCATCTCAACCTTGAGCTCACTTGATTATGTCATGGTTCGTGCAACATTCTGGCGGAAGTTTGAGATTGGAAGTTATGCATGTTTAAGTCTGCTTTTCTTATATTTCACTATATCATTGGTGTTGCGTGTTTAGTGTCTACCTGGATGGGTAGATAAACGAATCACACACACACACACACTCACGCGCGCGCACACACTCATACACACAGACACACAGACACACACACGACAGGATGACGACAGGATGAAAAAAAGTTTTGTTTAGCTTATTCCTTTATCGTCATTAAAGATCATTTTGACTTGACTTGACTTGACTTGACACACGCCCTGCACCTAAATCAATGCACATTGACAAAGTCATTATGCACGTACACGTACACGTTAAAGACGACGAACTATGACTAACAGAAGAGACCAGTCACTAGCCTATTCGGAAAGGCTTGGCTGGGATTTTGTTTAAAATGGAGGATGGTGCTCAGGATGTATCCCCACTTTCTGTACCAGGAGTACTTAAAGATTGCTGACGTAGGGGAAGGTCCCCAAAGGCCAACTAATCCCCTCGGCTGAAGCTCTCTGAGCCAGAGCTAAATCCTCCTATTTTGAGAGTCACTCTTTCGCAAAAGACTAAAACTATACCTTGATTTTCTATTACTGAAGAAAAGCCACATGAAACACAAGACATTCAGGTGGTATGTGGTCCTTTTATTGAGGCTTAACATACAGACGTTTCGTATGATGCATACGTTTACAATGTAAAAATTAAAATGAAAGACTGACAGACAGACAGCAGATAGTAAGAGGACAAAATAGACAGAGAAGACTGTGTTGGAATTTAAGGTAAAAAGGAAGACTAACTAGCAATCAATCTTAGAAAAAAAAGTAGGGCAATGTGAATGACAAAGTTGAGAGAGATACTGAGTGTTAACTCTGAAAAAATAAATACTGCTCATGTGTACAAAAATTAGAAAAATGGACTTGCCAGAAGAGAACACACACACGCACACACGCGCGCACGCACACGCACGCACACACGCACGCACGCACGCACACACACATACACACACGCAAATACCTATGCACGAGCGATGTATATATAGGTGAAGACGGGGTAAAAAGCCCATGGGCGGGTAAGAAGCCCATGCCAATTATCTCATGAAATTAAGAAAATTTCAGTCACATTTTGCCCATGAGACGAGTGTTAATGTTTAGCATTCGTCGCATGGGCAAATTTAACTGAAATTTGCTTTATTTCATGAGATAATTGGCATGGGCTTCTTACTCGCCCCATGGACTTTTTACCCCGTCTTCCCCTATACAAACAAGAATATTAGTGTGTGATTTAAACACAATGTTGCTAGTATAAGTACCATAATCAATTCCATAAAGCATACACGGAATGCAGAGCATAATCGAAATCACAAAAAGAGAAAAAAGTAAAAAGTAAAAAATGACAATCGGAACAAAGGAGCAAGAGGGGAGCATCAAGCAGTAGATATACCAAGGGAAGTAAGGTATTACTGGGGTGCATAAAGCACCAGGATGATGCAAGGGAAAGCCCTTCGCTTTGCCATACTGCGGCGACTTTTGCATGGTCAAGGGAGTGCCCTATTAAAGTGGGTACCAATTGCATCGTTGTATGCCAGTCGCATAGATCGCAAATGTTCGGTTAATCTGTCATTGAGCGTTCGATATGTCTCCCCGACGTACAGTTTGTGACACTTGAGGCATGAAATGATATAAACCAAATTAGAGGACTGGCAGGTGAAAGATGATCTGGTGGAAAACGTTCCACATGGGCCTTCGAATGTGGTGTCAGATTTGAGGAATGGACAGGTTTTGCAGCTTTTGCTGTGACAGACATGATTTCCAGGAAGGGCAGGAGAGGTTTGGGGGACTGATTGGACAGCACTCCGTACCAGCAGGTCTCGGAGGTTGGTATCCCTGCGGAAGGCAATCAATGGTGGCTTTGGAAACGTTCCTTGAAGTTGAGGATCATTTTGCAGAATGTGGACATTGTTGAGAAGGACATTGCGGACAGCCATGTTGTGTGGGTGATAGGGTAGTATTGCAATGATTCTGTAACTTTCTTGTTGATTCGTTGCTGAACTGAGAGCATGTGCGTGTAGTTTTACATGCACGCTCCAGTGCTGCGTAGACAATGTAATGTGGGTACTGGCGGGCAATGAAGAAAGAGACCATTAATTTGTCAGCTTCTTCCTCAATCAATCATTAGAAATTAAGATAAACACGATGATTGCACGCAACGTTCTCTTACTTCCTCACACACACACACACACACACACACACACACACACACACACACACACACACACACACACACACACACACACACACACACACACACAGGTACGCGCGCGCACACGCACACACACACACACACACACACACGCACGCACGTACGCACGCCTGCATGCACGCAGGCACACACACACACACACACACACACACACACACACACACACACACACACAAACACACACACACACACACACATGAACGCACGCACGCACACATACACACACATACACGCACGCACACACTCACACACAATTGATTATACAAGAGTAAAATAGTTACAATATGAAAATTCTAAGAAGAAACATAGACCACATTCACATTCTCAATCAAGTTTGGATACAATACTGCAAATTGAAATAAAATCATACTGCCATCGACATACCAGTTACATGACTAATTATAATAGACAAATTTTGCAAGAACAAAAATACCCTTCTACCTCATTTACAAGCATTTAAAGTATACAAAACGTAGACATTCTACATACAACTTACGAATGATAAAATAATTGTAAATACATTTTTTACAAGATTTCTGCAATTAAACGGACCCCCACCTCCACCTCACACACAAGCACTAATCAATCATAAAATGTCCGAACATGTGAATTTTTAAGGGCAGAGCGAAAGGCGGACGGATAGAGTCAGATGAGCGGACATGTTGTGGGAGGGAATTCCAGAAGTGAGGTGCTAAATAGTAGAAGGATCGTTCACCAAAAGATTTCGTGTGGACCCGAGGAACCTTGAGTGTGCAGCTGTCAGAGAAAGAACGTAGGGAGCGAGTAGGTGTGTAGACAGTTACTAGTTGGGAGAGATAGACAGGAATAGTAAGGGGGGGGGGGGGGGGTGTAGAGGAGAAAGTGGGGCGCGCGTGACACATTCCATCACACTCTCGCTTTACTATGGGTCCCAACTTCAGGGTAATGTTTAGGCAGTAATGAAAGCCACTTGAGTAAAGAGAATTATCAAAGAGAATTTAGTTTGGCAGGAGTCATTGATCGCAAGGACAGCAATACACAGGGTGGGCTATAATCATTTAGCTTTCATTGTATGGTAATGTACCCCTGGTGTGTGCTAATGGGGCCTGGTTAAAACCATAAACGAACATTGATAGTCAACAAGGCAATTGAAACGCATTGTTCTCTTTGGGCTAGCTGTTTTGTTTAAGCTTCCTGTTCTGCAAAGTTGGGGAGTGTACCATATACACGTGTTATATGTACAGTATGTCATCCGATTCTCTCTCTCTCTCTCTCTCTCTCTCTCTCCCTCTCTCTCTCTCTCTCTCTCTCTCTCTCTCTCTCTCTCTCTCTCTCTCTCTCTCTCTCTCTCTCTCTCTCTCTCTCTCTCTCTCTCTCTCTCTCTCTCTCTCTCTCTCTCTCTCTCTCTCTCTCTCTCTCTCTCTCTCTTATTATTTGTTACGCAAGCGCTTTATTTTGTTTGTATATATTTTTTGTTAACCTTTATTTAGCTTATGTTGGTGTTAGTGTGTTACAGTAAAGTATGATGTGAAAATGTAATGTTGATGTTAGTGTGTTACAGTAAAGTATGATGTGAAAATGTAATGTTGATGTTAGTGTGCTACAGTAAAGTATGATGTGAAAATGTAAAAAACAACAAAAAACAACAACCCAACAACCTTTGTTTAGCTTCAGGGCTGAATGTAAAAAGCAAATTGTATGCTTATCTTATAACCCTGATTAAACAAAATTTCGTTCGTTCGTTCGTTCTCTCTTCTCTCTCTCTCTCTCTCTCTCTCTCTCTCTCTCTCTCTCTCTCTCTCTCTCTCTCTCTCTCTCTCTCTCTCTCTCTCTCTCTCTCTCTCTCTCTATTATTTGTTACGCAAGCGCTTTATTTTGTTTGTATATATTTTTTGTTAACCTTTATTTAGTTTATGTTGGTGTTAGTGTGTTACAGTAAAGTATGATGTGAAAATGTAATGTTGATGTTAGTGTGTTACAGTAAAGTATGATGTGAAAATGTAATGTTGATGTTAGTGTGCTACAGTAAAGTATGATGTGAAAATGTAAAAAACAACAAAAAACAACAACCCAACAACCTTTGTTTAGCTTCAGGGCTGAATGTAAAAAGCAAATTGTATGCTTATCTTATAACCCTGATTAAACAAAATTTCGTTCGTTCGTTCGTTCTCTCTTTCTCTCTCTCACTCTCTCTCTCGGACAGTAGTCTTCTCACGATCTGTACAGAATGTTTTGAAATACACGTAAAGGTCTCTGCATGATCCAGTATTCTAAATGTAAGACACGAAGACTATGCTGAGTCCTTAACTGCCAGACAAGCATAGCTGATCCGAAATTGTTGAGGTTAAAGTCATTAACGAAAAATGACTCATCAAGAATTTGGGGAATGGACAAACATTTCCTGAAACAAAATATTATTTTTCACTTTCAGTGCAAAACTCGGGTTATCACAATAGTGAAATAATTATTAGGCTTATGTTAGTTGAAGAACTTTCTTGTTGTTTTCCTCAGGGGTGCGTAGCGCTATCGCTACGTATCGAAGGAACTACCCGTTGTTACCACAACTACCCATAGAGAACAATTAAGGATGACTGTGCCAATCTGTCAGTTTGAATTCCGACAGACTAACCCTAACCCTATTCGTAACTCTAACCCGAACCCTTTTCGTAACCTAACCTAAGTTTAACCCTATTTTTACCCTAACCCTAACCCTTAGTTGCCGTAGTGATTTATCCCGGTAGTGTCATCGATGCGTAGTGATAGCCGTACTGATTTACCTTGGTAGTGTTATCGATACGTAGAGATAGCGGGATGACCCCTTCCTCAGTATACCGGGCAAAGGAGTATAAGGTTGTTTTGTTTTATGATGTTTTGCTATTGGATAACCTTCCTTTTATGTTTTTTTTTTAGTTCTGTCGGGTCACGCAAGCTTTTAGTCATAAGCAGGCCTATTTACATTTAACCCAAATATTATTTTCCTTTTCTTCTGTTGAGGGCCCATGGTCGTCAATGCGCTGACCCCCCTGACTCCTTTGGGGGAAAAAAGACACTGAAAAAGAGGGGTTCCGATGCTGTAAAAATTCTGGTTGGCAGTACTGTAGTGGTGGTGTAAAGACTTAAAATAGAGAGATTGGAGTGGGTAGGGGAGAAGCATGGGTGGACGAAAGAACAGGAGGGTGGGGTGGAGACTGATGATTTACTGTTGTTCAGCCCTGATGCGCCACGCACGTCAGCAGTGAAGGTTTCGATGGAATCCTGCCGCAGTTCGTTCCACTCTCTGATGGTCCTTGGGAGGAATGGATAACTTTGGACCTGTACTTTGTGCTGCATTGAATGCGCTTGAACTGCATGTGGCTACCACGCCTTTAATTACTGAGATGGAAGCGGCACCAGCTTGGAACAGCGTCGGTGCTGATATTGTGTGGCATGGAGAGCCTAGCTCTCTGAGACAAAGAATGCTCTCTCTGTGCGATCAATAACAGCATAGTATCAGTTTGTATAGATCACGACACCGAGATACACAGCTACCTACATCAGTCTTTCGCAGCTTAACTTGGTGTCGCCGAGTGGCAGACATGTCTTCGGTCCACACTGAGGTCAAAAGTCAAGATGAAGATCAGCAAGAGACCGGTGACATCAGTTTCAGGAAATACACAATCATTAAGTAATTGTATCAGAAGTTATTGCGACAGACCAAAACATAACCAAAGGTGAAGGTCATCAAGGTCATTAGCAGTTCATCCTGTATGACAACCAACTCTACCAACTCAAAAATGTGGGTAGGCCTACAGGGGTTGTGATAATGTGAAATATATGGCCATGACAACAGATTTTGTTCAAGGTCAAGATAGAGAAGGTAATATTTACTTAGCAACCCGTCTCACCTAGCTTTTCTAACGTCATAAATAGATTTACTGACATTTCCCCCTTGCATACCAAGGTGGGGTTTTTTTAAGGAGGGAGTAACTTTTTATCAAGTGCACAAGCGTCGCTTTAACAAAAAAAAAGCATCAGTAACACAAGTTATAAAAATAGACAAGCATAAGGCAGGGTGCTTAGCGGCCGAATGTATCCGTTTTGGGTGGAGTGTATACAAACCTCATCGGCAAATGTATTTGACTGTGGCGCCGTTTTCCGTTTTTTTAGACTATAACAAAAAGGACGTGAGAGATATGGTTGTGACTATAAAATTATATTTTCAAGGTCAAACCTCAAGGCCAAGGTCTCCATGATTAGGAACATTTAAAGAAGAAAAATTGAAATGGGCTGTCAGTCACTCCATCAAATTCGATTGAAATCCGTCAAGTACTTTTGGAGAAAAAAGGCACATTCAGAGACACTCAAATAGACAGAACCAAAAACATTCTCCTCGATCCATTTTTGTGGACAGAAGACCAGAGACAACTATTTAGCTTTCGTAAAGGACACAATTCACAAACAAACTAATGGTTATTTTACCTGTGCCAGAGAGCAACAGACCATAAAGGGAAAGGACTATCATTGCTCTGTTGGTATCCATGACTTGCAGGATACGTTGATACCCGCTTCGTGCTTATCCACCCAATCCCTTTCCCACAAACAAATTCCAGCCCGGCTTTCCAAAATAGCAGTCAAAGTATGCTTCGCTGCAGTGTCAGTAAGACGGTGAAGAAATTCGTAATATTACATGGCTCTTGGGGTTTAAGACCAAAGGTAAATAATCTATACAGTACACAACTATAAATATGTTCGAGCTGAGACCTTCAGAAGAGCAGTGTAAGTTTGCACTGTCATAATGTGCCCCTTTCCCCCCGCCCCAGCTTTTGAGCCTATTGACTGGTTAGTTGCTTTAAACATACTAAACACTAGAGCGTTAAGACGCTAGATCACCAGCCGCACGCCAGTATTTTCAGTTGCAGTGCTTCGTCTCGCAGCTAGTAACGAACCTGACCTTGACCGTTGACCAATGACCTTCATTTTCGAACCTGGTCTAGATATCCCTAGTACCTATCCGCATGCAACATTTGAGCGTCCTAAGTTCCTCCGTTCAAACGTTATCGTGCCAGATGCTCGGCAGTAT
>CM065682.1:24819484-24824484 GCA_017654935.2 Phymorhynchus buccinoides
AGACAAGAGAGGGTGTCTTCGTTGACTGTCACCTTGATTGCCGCAAGTATTTGTTTTGTCCTGTTTACTGCGCCACTCAGTCTATATTACGCAATAGAGCGGTATGTTGATTGGAATGACCCACTTCAAAATGGACAAGTGTGGGTATTCGAAGAAGTTGGCTTTGTCCTGATGTTCACTAACAGTGCTGTCAACTTCTACTTATACTGTTTAACTGGTAGTAAGTTCAGAGTAGAATTTCGGATGATGTTTTTCGGAATATTCTGCAAGAGCAAGAAAGTGAGTTTAGAGAAACACTGAGCCAGAAGATGACAATGAAAATAATATGTGCTGATTCGATTCTATAGTTAGCACAAGGGTTTACATAACAGAATGACAGCTCTGCGGTTTTTTAATTTGTGGGTGATCATTTTTGACTTATTAATAAAACCCAGGTCCAATTCACCCCTGGAACTACCAATTCAAATACGTGCTGCCTAAATAAAACAGAGGTTATTATTATTTTTAATGTCAGAGCAAAAGCGAAGAGAGGACATAACATTGCTTTCATTCAGCATACTTTAACATTGAGTGCACACATACCACAAAAGAGCAATACAGGTTTTTTCCAGTAACTAATGTTTCTTTTACTATTTTGTTGTTGCATCTTCTGGGCCATACAGTGGCGTTCATTCTGAGTCCCAACTCACAGCCACACCCTGGTTTTTCAGGTCACAGAATCCGAAACCAACAGTCTAAAGGGGTAAAATCTATGTTAGGCCATCAGGAGGCAACCACAAGAGGAGACATTGCACTGCTGCTGAGTCACTTCACTGGAGTTCAGTGGAGCCTGTTCTGAGCTAACATGCACAGGACACCACCTACTAGGCCCCCTACAGATGACAAAAATGTCTTAGTCGCGAAGCCAGCGTCAGTGAGGTCCTCCTCCTAGGGCACTACCGCGTCCATCCATAATCAGCTCCCATGAACAAACTGATCCCCATGACTTTGATCCGAACGCACCGAGGGCATAGACTGGAGTGACAACCGAAACTGAGGTCACCATGAAAGCAGGACATGCAAGGCCACAGAATTTGAGACCATTTTTCTCCCCGTGGACATACCAGGGTGTCATACAAATTATTCTCCCCACCTTCTGGACGTTCTGTGCATGTAACTTCCTCTAATCTGTCATTCTCTTTGACTCTGCCTTTTTCCTTTTGCTTAATGTAATCTACTGTCTTTCTGACTTACTGGTCCATTCTCCTGCCTTTGTTCATGAAATTCTTACAAAGATTTTCTCCAGCCCAAGTCGGACATGCTGGGCCTAACTATTTTTAGTTAGGCGCTTAACGGCAGCATGACACATCTGCGCTCATATGCAGGAACTGTCTCAATGATCAAAAAAGACAAAGAAAAAAAGACTTTTATTTGTTAATTGAGATGGGGATGATTAAGATGAAGGTGACGCTATAGAGTTCCATGTTGGTCTGAGATTACATGACAGGGCTATACTCTGCGCTTCTTTTCATTATTATATCCTGGCGTCAACCAGTCCCGAGAGATACAGACATCTGCAGTGTTAGCCATGAGATTAGAGCAACACTCTCAGAATCTCATCCATAGATGAAGCTTGACTCAGGTTTCAGTCTTCCTATTGAGCCCATAGCACACTCTGGGTAGGAATCTGTCGATTTATATCAACATTTGGATTGGATTTATTTTATTTTACAAGACTTGAAGATTGTTTTCAGAAGTCTTCCTATTGAGCCCATAGCACACTCTGGGTAGGAATCTGTCGATTTATATCAACATTTGGATTGGATTTATTTTATTTTACAAGACTTGAAGATTGTTTTCAGAAGCCTTTGTAGCATTAAGGTTTTTTATTTTTTTAATGGGAATTTAGATGTTGAAAAAAAATTCTTTAAACAAAATGCTCGTTTTCAATTTCAGTTCGAAAATGAGATTTATCACTTATATTGGGTTTCATACGAGTTTGTTGGATTAAGCACTCGGGTTGCGAAATTGAAGAAAACAATCATGTGGCATAAAAAAAATCATTTTTTATATTTTCCATTTGAATATCTTTTTTTTAGATGCATGCATGATTTCTGGGCCTGTCGGGTGGCACAACACAAGTTTTATTTTACACCAAAGTTAAGATTGTACTCATCGTTTTTTCTTTAGCATAGCATAGTAATTGTATGTCATAGTTTGGCACTTTAGGCTTTACAGCCTTTTGCCTGTTATGTAGCTTTTTCTATTTGGGTTTTCAATGTCTTTTTGTATTGAGAGTGCAGCATTTGATGATAAGGCATAGTCTCCTAATTGATGCTTAAATTTGTTTAGAAGAAATATTCTTCCCAGTATTTATCTAAATTATTTTTAAAGCTGTTGAGTGTCCCTGATTTTACTATGGTGCTGAGTAATGAGTTCCAAATATTAATAATCCTGTTAGTAAAAAAGTGTTGGTAAAGATTAGTTTTAAAGGCCCAGTACGTCACGTGTCAAAATCACGGTTTTCACGTGTTTTCCCTCTTATAGCTGGTAAGAAATCTTATTTTGACCAAGTGTTGCTCCCATACAAATTGCCTCTTGCACGAAAACGAGACATCACTTTAAAGAGCATCCTCGATCGTATACGAGGAAAGTCTGAATGTGGGCCACACCGACCCAGAAAAAAACAAGGGACTTAATCCAGCCGGCTCAGTGGGTCTTTAACAAATGGTGTATTAAGTTTCAGAGGATGACCTCTAGTAAAGGTTGCTAGTTGATGCTTAAACCCCTTCAGCCTTGGAGCCTGTCTTTATATTCGTATTGTTATTAGGATTCTACCTTTAGGTAGAATACTATTGCATTTGTAAGAGGGTTTTTTTCTTCTTCTTTTTCTTCTTTTCCTTCCCCTTTTTCCGCTCAATTTGGCTGAAAGTTTCAGGGAAGTTGCAAGTTATTCAACATTAAAAACAGCAAAATTTCAATCTTGAATATATCAAAAATGACTGAACGGATTGCCTTTATTTTTTCAGTATCTACTTAGGAATGTATTTCTAACACTTCCGGTATAAGAGCAAACCAGAAGTACCAACCTGAAGTACCCTGGCTAGAAACCTGCAGGTAAATTTGTGTTCACGGAATAGCCAAAACCGGAAGTGACGTCACAAAACTAGCTGTTGGATGCTGTAGCCCTTACTCTGGCCCAATGCAGAAAGCATTTTGGTGATGATATGTGTGACAGTCTGGAAGATATTCAAATTTATGTAAATTTGGTTGTCTCATTTTCCACTTATGGATTTATTTATTTTTTTCATCCGATTTCGCTTAAATTTGTAGGACAAATTTATGTAAATTTGGTTGTCTCATTTTCCACTTATGGATTTATTTATTTTTTTCATCCGATTTCGCTTAAATTTGTAGGAATATGGAAGGACACTATTCTAATGCCATATTCCAATATTAAACCGATTGGCCAAAATTTGGCCGAAATATGGCCAAAATTGCAGATTTGGGCAAAACTTTAATCTTGAATAACTTGAAAATGGCTGTATGGAATACTTTCATTTTTTTCAGTATTTACTAAAGAGTAACATTGCAATAGTTTGGCTATAAATTCGAACCGGAAGTGCCAACCGGAAGTGGGGACAAAAATGGCCAAATATGGCAACATTTTAATATTGAAGAACTTGCAAATGGCTGTTTAGGGGGATAATCCTGTCATGTTTGCTCTTAAAGGCAAACATAAGCCCTCTAGTGTGCTTCCCCTCGATGAGCAGCGAAGAAGATGCAATGGGACACAGGAAATAAAAAGAGAGAGAGAGAGAAAGATAGAGATTTTACGCCTTCTGAATTATAAATAAAAATAGTATGACCAAGCCAAAATATATAGTGTTGCACGCTCATACATGAGGGATGTTTGAGCCCGCTCAGGTGAAGCTTTTTTTCTTAGAACTGTATTACTGAGTATCTTTATGTTTCTTCATATAAACTTTATATTAATTTTACAAAACTGTTAGTGTATAAAACCAGTTAAAGTACCAGCCACAAGTGCCATAACTCAGGAAGGCAGGGTGAGGGAGGATGGAGAGGTGAATCCTCCCATGTTTGCTCTGAAAGGGCAAACGTAAGACCTCTAGTTATTATTATTATTATTATTATTATTTCAGTCTGGCCAGTCAGTCGATCAATGAGCTGACATGGAACTGCTCTTAACGTACAAAGGGACCTCCGTGTTGCACGCTCCGCTAACTGTGCAGTGTGCACGTGCAGCGCTCGTGCGCATGTGCCGCACGCGATTGTACAGCACTCAGCAGTAATTCTTGTCAATTTGCTTGAAAGCTGAGGAGTGCCAGTGCCATCAAAACACGAAGGCGAAATGAGTGGAGAAGGAAAATAGAAGAGAGGAAGGGGAGGGTGTGTGTGAGAAGAAGTGGTATGGGTAGCCCTGAAAGGTGAGTTGGGGGAGGTGGAGGGGTGGCGGGGGCACCATTGGAAGATTAAGGTGAAAGTGATAATGAGATCGATTTTCATTTTTTGTATCAAGATGTCAAAACCTGGTAGGCCTATGTGCACTTAGTAGGACTTGGTGGTTTTGTTTGTTTGTTTGTTGGCCGTGTGGACATTATTATGTCACTCACATTAATTTTCAACCTTTCTGCATTCTGTTTCCTGTCTATCCAGATAAAGAACTTGGCTGGCATGTAAGCGCACTGTTGTACTCGTAAAGAGGCCTTTATTAGTGTTGCGTACCATTTACAGAACATAATCAGGGCCTGTCACTATATATAGCCTCAGGAAAGTCAGTCAGCATTGACCATTAAAGTTTACCAGCTATACCCGTGATCCGCACGTGTTGTCACGGCGGCTGTTTCATTTGCCCACTGGAAATGTAAAATTCATGTAAACGCCACCCTTAATGTTGACTGGGGGGACCTCACCGAGCAGAATCTGGTAAGGACTCCAACAGCCATCCACACCCCAAATCTCTGCCTCGAGCAGTTTGAGAGAAGATATAGAAGGCCGGC
>CM065682.1:24829484-24894780 GCA_017654935.2 Phymorhynchus buccinoides
GGATCTGGATGGTTTGGGTAGACCCACCACCTTGCCGGAACGTGGATTCCGCGGGACATCCTCTGAGGTCATGTACCTTTCCAGCCAGCCCGACAAACGAGCCATCATGGCCGATGGAACATCCTCCAGACCCGCTGTCTACGACGTCTTCAGAAGTCCAGACAAGGACTACCACCCTCACAAGGGGGATTTCGACACCAGGGATTCAGGCGTGGTCAGTTACTTCGGGGATGAGGATGACGAAGATTCGGCGCCGGGAATTTTCAACCGGCCGGGTTTTGGCAAAACAGCGTTCCTAACAGGCAACAACTTTCTGAACACTTTGCCGTCCTTCGAGCAGCAGCAGAACGGGGACGCGGTGGAGCATCCAGCTGCCTCCACCACCAACGGCTATTCCTCGCACCCGGACAGCAAGCAGGGCACGCTGAAAGGGTCGGTGGGTCGGGCCAGTTTCGGGGACGAGTCGTGGACCGACTCCAGGGAGCTGCCCTGGGACCAGGAGGACGTGGACAGGCTGGATGATGACGACGAGGTCCTCACCACCTCGGCTCTGGAGACCTTCTTGTGGTCCGCGGGGCTGGAGGCCTACCTGCACAAGTTTCTTCAGGAGAAGGTCGACATGGAGCTCCTGCTCAAAATGTCTGATGCCGATCTCAAAGAAATTGGTTTGCCCTTCGGGCCCAGGAAGCGAATCCTGGAGGCCGTGAAACGTCGCCAGGAGGTGATGTCTCTACCCAGGTATATGGCTGACTCGTTTTTGTGAAGATCGAGATTTAAAAAAAATTTACAATTATCTAACAACGATATCATTCTGTGCAGAATCCAACTGAATGGATTATTTTGTGTCCGGGAATAGTATGCAAGAACTTGGACAATCAGGACACGTCCATGTTCTGTGCAGAATCCAACTGAATGGATTATTTTGTGTCCGGGAATAGTATGCAAGAACTTGGACAATCAGGACACGTCCATGGACAATTTAAAAAGTCATTGACTTTCCAGTGAAGTGTCACAATCCATATTTACTGTCTGTGCGTGACTGATTTCTGTCACAAAATATTCAGAATTGATTATAGTTGACGTCACAATACAGGCACAATCAGTCACGGATTTGATTAAAGACAATCTAAGCCTATTATAGGCCTACAGGGTGATTGGACTAATTCATCAGGCTAGATTCAGCTTTAGAATGTGAACATAACACAGCCGTGGCATAGTGTAAATATGGTGACAAATTGTGTTCCTGTAAAGGTGGATGTACGTTGTGATCATAATATAATTATGCTTCTTCCAAATTACACAAACTGTGCACTCGTTATACTTACACCCGTGGTCACATAATCAGAGAACATGTAGCTGCTGTTGTTCAAAATAGCTGTTAAGTGTCTGTACAAGCCTTGAGCCTGCACTGTGCAAGCAATAGTTTGATTTTGTGATAATCTGCATACGATGTGATTAAGAATTAACTGAATGCATGGTGACAGAACAAAGTGCAGTTAAAAATGGGTTTGACAAATGAGTATTTTTAACTGTTCTTCAGACATATCCATAGCTTCATGGAAGCCAGTCAGACATCACGTGACTATCCAGTATGGCGGTTTAGCTCCACTTTAGTGATGCAAGGCGTAACTGTTCTTCAGACATATCCATAGCTTCATGGAAGCCAGTCAGACATCACGTGACTATCCAATATGGCGGTTTAGCTCCGCTTTAGTGACGCAAGGCGTAACTGCTTCTGCCTAAGGAACTGCCCCACTAATTTACCTGAAACTTTTTTTGGCGGTTGAGTATAATGACAGTAATGTTTTTAATTACATTTCTAATCCCTGTGACGTCATCACCGAGAAGCCAAAGTGAGCGTTTTGGGCTAAGTCTTTGGATTGCTTATACGCGCAAATGACAAGGGTGAGAAAACAAATTCAGTTGCAATTTTATTCATTGGTAATGTGTGAACACTACTATGCTTTAAATTTTATCAGCATAGTGAGCAAATGTACCGTCTTAAACGGTCTCCCATCAGCGCATATGTAACGCTGTGCAGGATATTTTTAGATTGCATAAGAGTTCGGACATTAGGCTATAATATTACAACATCAGAAAATATAGGCCTCTGCAACTAGGGTTATTAACGCCCTTGACAGTGAGAGTGATGCCCTTGCTAGTCAGTACTGACAAGGGCATTCACTCTTGCGAAAGGCAGCCATTTAGTGGCATGAAATAGGGTTATTGGCGAGAGTTATCTCCCTGTTTGGTCAGTACTGAACCATCTTCCCCCACCCACCAAGGGCATTCACTCTTGCAAAAGGTGTTCTTTGCAGACCCCCATATAAATGTCACTTAAAGCACTCAAAACGGTGTCTATGTCCCATATGTGCCCTGCCGGGCCGAGAGGACGTAAAACACTATATTACATTCATTTTTCATTCAAAACGGTGTCTGAAATGTTCGAAGCAAGTGGTCCTTAACTTTTTTGTAATAGTATATATTGGAATAGATCAAGTATACTGGAGACAACTGGTTGTCATATTTTAGATTGACTAGCAGAAAGTCGTATTGCATCGAAGTTTGATTGATTGAGCTGTACACAAAAACATTTGAAATGAACTGCTCTTCATTAAATTGCATGAATAGTATTGAACAGACTGCATCCGAATTTTTTGGTCAAAAGGCTCATGTCAAAGAAAACTTGTATTTTGATCACCTGTAAAAGACAAACTGTAACTTCTTTTTTTGAATGATGGACGGCTTGTTGTATCACTGAAGGTTTTCTGACAAGGTAAATTTTAAAACGAGAGAGGTTTTAATTGTGTGTGATAACCGTTTATATCAGAGTGAAGAAAAAAATCTGAACACATTTCTTGCCGATAAATTGTGAGCTCTAACGGGGTTTTGTTTAAAAAAATCGATTTGATTTGTTTTGTAAGTACACCTCTGGCATGCGATAAGTGTATCAGTCCGTATGTTGACTTTTTTCTGATAGACTTGTTTGATAAATCATCATCATCGTCATCGTCGTGGTCATCATCATTAAGATCATCATCACCACATTGCTGCAACTTTTCCTGGTATACAAGGATTTCCTGTTTTTGAATTTTACCAGAAAAGGGAATTCCTTTTCTTAAAATTTGTCAAACAAAATCTTTGTCTACTGTATTTTTCAAACACTTTAAAATAAGCATTTGTATAAATTGTGGAAAAAGCAAACTACAATACCTTCATAGATCAATTTCTGTTCAGCTGCAGGGGGCCATTACCCCTGGACCCCGGCCTTTCATTTTTTTCCATTTTGTGTAGTTGCACCCATGTCACCACCATCATCAGCGAATGATATGTTTTGATTGTAAAAATAAGTTGTTTTAATAAGAGAGAAAGAGAGAGAGGGGGGGGGGGGGGGGGGGGGGGGGGGGGGAGGGGGGGGGGGGGGTCAGAGAGAAAGAAGTATAAGAGGAAGAGGGGGAGGGGTGGAACTACTATTTAATCCTGTGATAAACTCGTTTTGTAATTAACATATAAACTTACTTATTTTTTGTGAACAATGGATTGGTTTGATTAGGTATTGTTTCATTGGCCATTGTTTCCTCCAGTATACCCTCATTCCGCCGTCCCTTTCACTTATGTACATGAAGGCATAAAGAAAGAAAAGAAAAAGGAAGCATAAGGAAAGAATTTTTTTGATTATGTGGCTGCTGGACGTGGCATCACGCTGGTGACCCGCTGAACGGGCACTGGCTGGCCAGGTCACTTAGCTTAAGCTGTAGATTTAAAAAAAAAAATCGCTCTCCCCAAGATTTTTTGTCGATATGCCACAAGATGGTCATACAGACTATCATACCAGATCCAGCTAATTTTCTTTATTGTTTTTGGTACGATCTGACTTGCCACCGTTTCCACTTATGTTTGTTTTGTCAGGGAAAAAAAGTCAAGGACGAAATGAAGGCTCTTTTCTTTATGACACAGTCACTTTTCACTTTAAAAGAAAACTTTTTTGAACGCTTGTTTGAAATGATGATTCGTAAGTATTGATTAAGGTTATAGACAACATTTTGAAATAATGTACATGTTCCTTCCATAAACGTTGGCATTACGTTACCTTCTTTGCCATAAAATGTTTTATTTGCTTAAGCTTCAAGCAATTACATTAAGCAGGTGAAGTTCTTGTATTATTCTGGTGGTGGAATATTTTTGCAGTTTAGAACTGTTTTTTGCACATTCCATACATTCCCCCGAACTTAAGCAACAGAATAGTCAACATGATCACTCTATTTTAGTAGGGAAAAAGGAAGGAATGGAGTAGACCGATTTTTGTGTGCGTCAGTCAGTATTAACATCAAATATTGTAACGAAATTTGTCTTGAAATGGCTTATTAAGGCTGTAGTGTAACCCTGTAGAGGAGGGGCGCAAGGGAGTTGCTTAGGTGCGAGATTTTGTGGTTTATTGGAAATGTGTGTGTGTGTGTGTGTGTGTGTGTGTGTGTGAGCATGCACATGTGCATGTGTGTGTGCCTGCATGTGTGTGTACGTGCTTGCAATGAGAAAGATATAGACAGAATCAGATAGCATGTGCAAGCTTTTAACTTGAACTAGGTATAAAGTGAAGCTTTAGCACACGATGTTTTCCATATGTACAAATAATATTGTAGAAATTGACTTTATGAGGTTCTGCAGTTCATAGTGTCATAATTATGTTATTCAGAGATGTAGTATTCTCATGTGTGATACAATCAAATGTTCTACCAAATAAATAGTATTTTAAAAACAAATTACCAGGTAGCCTGTATGCCTGTGTGTGTGTGAGCATGCTTGAACAAACACACGTGCATATGTCTGCAAATCATTTGAACAAAAATGCGTCCCTAATACCACAAGCGGTAAGTCTGTAAAAGTATTGTCACTCCTAAAAAAAATCATTCAAGGGGAGGTAATATAAATTAATGAAGTTGATTCAACAAGACTGGAGTTCTTTTTCTTGCTCATACTGTACAGAGTAATCCAGCTTTACTTTTTTGACTTACCAGCTCTCCACTTTAGTAGCTTAACACTTGTCTATATCACAAATACTCGCCGTGGCTTAAGGCTATATCAGACCAATTGACATAGGTAGAACACCGAGGCTACATCAAAATATTATGTTATGCATAGTTATGCGGGGATTGTCTTTAGCCATGACAAGCTCCTAGCATAACATCATCAGTCTTCAAAATCTCCCGAAGACGGAGTGTGGCTGCCCACGTTGCAGGGTAATAAAAAACCGGTTACACACGAAATGTTCTCATTCCTAGCTGATGCATTTGTACCATAGTGTTCAAGTGCTTCTGCTGTTGGGATGATCCTTGGAGTCTTTTAGCAAGGGTACGTCAACAACAACAACGTATCACAAATACGCAAAAACAACACGGACAAGATACTATGGTAAAGAGTATCAGCTTTATTACCCGAAAAGAATATATGATAGAACATGTCAGAAATTCAGTGTATATTTATACAAATGCACACGTCCTTCTGCAGAATCACATAGAAGAATGTACAGCAAATGATGCAACTGAACGAAAGAAGTACAAGCAAATTCGATGATCATGTCCCTCCACCACATACAAATATCAATGAGCAGGCACACACACACACACACATTTTGTGTGCGTCTCCCTCTCTCACACACATGCAAGCACCTATACACACATCCCCCCATGTACGCCGCACACACACACACACACACACATGTGAAAGCAACAACAATAACACACACACACCTATACACAATAGACTCAGAGTAAAGCACACACACGCTTCTGAAAACAGACATTAGCTATACAAAGATGCACATGGTTTACCGTAAATCATTTGATATCTGGATTCTTTTAAGTGAACACCACTAAGCAACAACAAAATGTCAACGATAAATTCCTGAACAAAAACGTAAACAAAATAAAAACAAAACAAAATGAACACATAAAATGTCTAAAAATCAAATATTAAAATATACAACAGAAAATAATTAATTAAAGGTATACATTTAAATAAACAAGAAACAGCAAAGAAAGTATTGATTTAAAAATTATTTTGCACTTTAGAAGAACTAAATCATTTAGTGTCACAAATGTAAATTAAGAAGTACATGTATCAACATTACAACATATTTTAGACAACAAAACGAACAATAAATAGGTACAGGAAAATAAATGAACATGAAATAATATGAACATATAAATAAATCATTAAATAAATATAAATATTATAGTGGGTGTTTCATGATTAATACATTTTCTGCAACTACATGTACTTCTTAGCTTGTAGCTACATATATTATCATTTACCATTACGTTTTACATTTTAAGTATTCACACTTATTTTACAAAACACAAGAAATGGATCTCAAGGGGACAAAAACAATTTTTTTTTCTATCATGACTTGATTACAAATTCTATATTTACAAAATACAATAAACAACTCAAACCAAAAGAGCTCTTTGAGTTTTTCAAACATATATGATGAATTAATTCCAGACAGAAAACATGAGACAGTGAAAAAGAAAGCAACAACAAACAAAAAGGAACAAAAACAAAATAACTGAGAAGCAATTGGGGAAAATGTCAAAACTTCATAATCTGTAATATAATATTTGACCAGATGCTGACATGACTCTCATATTTCATTTTCCCTAAGACAAAATGACAACTGCGCAATGATGAGTCCCTAAGGTCTGTAGCCATTCATGTCCTGCTCTCATGATGACCTCAGTTTCGATAACTGCTCTGGCCCGCGCCCTGGTGCACTTGGGTCAAGGACAACGGGATCGGTGGATTCATAGGAGCCATCGTTGGTGCCCTCGGAGGATGACCTCACTTGCGCTGACTCCGCGACTAAGACAATATTGTCGTCAGTAGGGGGCTTAGTAGGTGGTGTCCTGTGTATGTTGGATCAGAACAGGCTCTACTAAACTCCACCGAAGTGACCTGGCAGCAGTGCTGTGTCTCCTCTGGTGGTTGCCTCTGGACGGCCTTACATTGATCGCTCCCCATGGACAGCTAGTTTCGGGGTCTGCAACCGGACAATCCAAGGTGGAGTCCTGAGTAGGGACTCTGAATATGAGTGGCATGAGAGTAATGCCAATGGGTGACTCAGGCAATGGGGGAAACAAAAATTGGCGGATACAAACAGCTAAAAATATGACACGGAAAAAGGACAATGGACATGATTCAGAAATAACTGAGGAAGCTCGAGGAGAGAAAAATGAGAGAGAAAGAGAGAAAGAGAGAAAGAGAGAAGAATATGAAGCAGGAGAAGGACAAAGGACATGAACAAGAAACAAGGTGAACCAACAATCAAGATTCCAGAACAACAACGGCAACGGAGGACAAGAACAACAAGAACGGATGGAGAGTGAGAGAGAGCGAAGAAAGATAGAAAAACAAAAGAAATAAAGATGAAGGAAAAAAAAAAGACGGAAAAAAGCACAGAAGTGTGAAGTGACATTATTTTACGCATTGGATTGTAGAGGGGAAGTACTGTTTTTTTAAATTTTGATCTTGGTTTTTTGCTCCTTTTGTTGCCTGCTTTTTGCTCCCTTTGCTGTTTGCTGTTTTCTTCTTTGTTTGTGTTGATAAAGGCACATTCGCCGAAATATCCAGTAGTTTTGTTTTGTCTCTTGTGAATAAAATAACGTCACTTTACACTTGTTGTGTAGTTGTTTGTTTGTTGTATGTTCCAGTGACGTTGCAGTCTGTTTCAGTTTTTTTAAATTATTTTATAAGAAAAACAAAAACAAAACAAAAACTGCACAATGACACTGATCTAGACAAAGTTGTAAGAAAATGTCCTAGTGGTATGCCTATTTGACTAATTATGAAATAGCAAACATACATACAGTATTTTGCGACAGTGTATTATTTTTACTTCATTTCACAATCTATCTGAAATCGGTCAATATTCTATACGTTTGCAGGACACTGTATTGCATGCTCTTGCAGTCAAGCCCAAAACGGAAGCCTTTAACGAAAAACAAAACAAAACCGATATCAATTATAATTTTTTTTAAATGACAACATAAAGAAGCCAATCAAATGAACAAAACGATAACCAAAACCAACTGATAAAAAACCATTTATGGAAATAAATTACTGAAAATGACACAAAGAAATAAACAAGAGCAAAACAAGAGCAAAACAGGGGAAAGAACACCATTGTCAAATGTCCACTGTACAACATTTCAGCTTTTACAACAGCAAAGCAGACCTCTTCTTGGGGTAAGCAGACTATATTCATTCAAGCTTCCAATATTTTATTTAGAAACAATAGCACATGGAGACTGAGATATATACAATCACAATTCAATTATGCAATTTGGCCCAATAATAATGTCTATGGATCAGTTGTCTTCAACTGGAATTGTCAGATAATGGCTTTCACATACAAGCAAGACATTCTTCATCCTTTTTTTTTTTTTTTTTTTTTTTAAATAATTATTTACAAGTTCTGTTGTGGACAAAAGAGTCCATGAATTTCCTTGTTTCACTGACATATATTTCATGACCTGCCCAGCAAATGTGTTTCATGTGAGTATAATTAGGACCAGAAAGTGGAACACAAACATTCTACAAAGGTTCTAACAAAGTGGAATATGCCTCTCATTCCAGAGCATGATATTCAAATCTACAGACAAAAATATATATATATACTGGTCTCCAAAATTTAAGGGCCGGAAGAACGATCTTCTCTCTTCTGTCTTGGACGCATGCTTATTGAGGGCTCTGGTTGCCGCCCTTAAATACACATTCATGTCTATCTTTTGCTCAGCAGTGTTCACTAGTCATGCCTTGCACGTGCAATAGGCAAGAAACCTGCATCAGCCCTGATTCTTCAGCGAAAAGAGACCAAACTTTTGTGAAATTCTCGTGAATTTGCCACATTTTAAGCGTACCTGAAAACGCTGTTGCTGTACTGCAATGTCTGCAAAACTGGTTCAGGCACGTGCAACAGGAAGGAAAGTTATTGAGTAGCCTATGTTTTGCCATTTTCTTCATTGTTGTCTTAGTGTACAATAAATATATATCAAGCTACTGAAAACAGAAGCCGGCCCTTAACTTTTGGAGACCAGTATAGTTCATAAAGTGGCAAACAACTTTCTCTTTGAAATGCATTTATTAACATGCTCAAGTTACCTTTGGAGACAATTTTATCTGATAAAAGAATTTCTGCTATCTTGAAGATAAGACATGTCACATTGACCATCATTTTGTTCAACTGATTTCCATTCTCTTAAACCACACACAAATATTTTAAACAAATGCCAAACAAACAAAAGCAGAAAATGTTTGCTCAAATAATCATTCTGCACATGGGACAGCATACAACTAAGTACACAAAAACTGGTAGAGATTAAAGTAATTATTGCACCTACATGGGTGCAATTCCCTAAAATAAAATAAAAACTGAAAGGCAGGGGTCCAGGGCACTGGCGGGGCACAGGGACAGAGCCCTGTTGGAGAATTTAGGGGTGGTGGTGGTGGGGGGGCAATGCGAGATAGATAGATAACAAGACCGACAGACAGTTAAAATGATGGACAGATACAGTTAGAGTCCGATAAGCCTTGTAAAATGATTACATTGCCTTTGAAAACACTATGGCATCACCATGCTGTTTTTAAGATTCCCCGAGATAGACTTCTGGGATAGAACGACCAAGTTAAAAACACCCCAAATCGCTGGTGGTTGATTTTTTTTTTTAATGAATTAAAAAACCCACCTCAAGTTCAGTTTTTGGTAAAAAAAATAAAAATGAAATCAGTGTGAAACTGAAAGTGGTACCCATAGATGCAAGGAAGTCACTGTTTAGCTAAGATTGACCCATTCAAAACAAAATCTTGTGGATAATGTCAACTTGACCTTTAAGTTCTATAATGAAAGAAAAGTACCTTACATTTGAATAAAGGCATGTGCTTCTGCGCGCATGTGTCTATCTGTGCCTGTGTGCGTCAGTGGAGTGTGTGTGTCTCTGAATATGTACCTGTGTGTGTCAGTACAGTGTGTGTATGTGTGTGTGCAGTATGTGCCTGCATGCATGCATGGGCCCAGTGTGTGTGCAAGAAAAGAAAAGTGTGTGTGTGTGTCTGTGCGTGTGTGCGTGCACGCATGTGTCTGAAGAAGACACATACAGTGGCAGTTTGGAACAGTTTTTATTGAAGCTTTGGCCCCAGGGGGGCGCTTAAGCCAAAATATATGAACAACAATAATCACAAAAGGCAAACGCCAGTGAAATGAAAAAACACTACAACGGGTATTCAAACAACGTAGAACATTAGTGACCTAAGAAATAACATTCAAACAAGTGATCTAAACAACTAGCTACTCAGACACATTTTCAAAATAAAATACAAGAATATTAATAAGAGAGCAGTGGTCAGATTTTTCAATGCACACAAACAGGAAAAAGAAATTACCTACTAATTCATTGTACAAGCGTGGAAAATCACAATTGTTAGTTCGGATAGAGTTAAAAAAGTTAATCAAGACATAAACTTGAAAGGCCAAGTTAATTTCTCTCATCACGTACATAATCTCTACGCATTCTAAAACAGTACCTACCTTGAATGTTCTCAAGTTGTTTCAGTTAATTTCGCACAGACCTCAAACTCTTGAGTGAATTTTCTTAGTAAAAAACTAATACCCGGTACTAACATCTTGAGACAAGACACATTCAACAAGAATCTTATCAGTTTTAAAAGTATACTGATATAATAATGGGCTGCACAGAATAGCCCCAATAACTCATATAGACCAATGTCAGCAAAACTTCTCTTTATCCAAAGTAAATTACCAAAAAAGAAATAAACATTACACACATTTTCTGAAAAAGAAACGTTTTGCCCTTTTTGAAAACTAGCACCGACTTTTAAGCTTCAAATATACAAGACATCACATAACTGAGGCTGCAAAAAAATAACTTGAACGATTATTAATAATTTACCTCAAAATAAAAAAAATATGAAATTCTTTAAATCACAGACATTCATTAAAAAAAACACCATGATAAGTTTGGCTGGTAATCGTCACAAAATGTGTAAATGTATGATGATAGACGGCTGTGCATACCGACCTTATGAAGGTATAGAAACCAGTAATGACTGTGTAGATCACACTAAGGAACAAATTGATAAAAGAAAACACATTTGTCTACTATATCAGCCTTTGCACTTTTTAAACACATACAGCCTGATGTGCTCACTTGTTAAACTGTAACAATCACTACTAATACTTAGTACTAAACTTAACTAGTTAGCATTATGATAATCAAATTGATGATCATTATTCATATTAGAACAAAAAATAATATTCTGATGTAAAAGAAAATACTAAATCAAAAAAAGGGTGCATGGGAATGCAAATGTAGCTTCACAAAACTGTATGCCAGGAAAAAGATTGGAAACAATTTCACATTTTTCCTCCACAAACTTTACAACTTCTACAGTTGCCATAAAATGGTGATTAAAACTTTTTAATAAAATAATCTGACTTGACGGTTAATGGAAATTTTGTGTCTTAAATGCATAATACATGAAATATTTCATGTGTATGTTATTTGTGTTTTGCCTACAGTAACATCTAGAATATTCTAGTAATGCCACAGTATGGCTTTCAACTACTATCAAGATCAAGATTCTCAGTCATACTAGCTTAGATGCACTGAATAACTAAAAGTATTAGAGACCAACCTTGCTGCTAATATTCCAGGCACATTTTTTTGCAACTAAGCTTTATGTTTTAGCAAGCAACATAATTGACAAAGTTGAAAATTCCATGCTGGATCAGAATTATTACCAAGTGCTTTAATCAGTAGGTTCACTGCATCAGCAGCCATTGGGAACTTCTTCTTCTGCGTTCCCAGGCCATAGGGCCATGATGGATGAGGTACGTATGAGTCCATTTTTCAGTTTTCATTGGTCTCCCTGCTGCATTGGGAACTTGACAGACCACAAGAAGATAAGGGTCACCTAGTAGAATTTCGAGTCATTTTTCAAATAGTTTGGCTGGTCAAGAATGAGAAAAACACTGAGACTACGCCTTGTTAAATAAGTACATTTTTGTAAATGTTGTTTTTAATTTGGTTTTGCATTACACTGCAAATAGCGTACACAGTTGTAAAGACAGCGATTTTTGTTTTACAATGGTACGATTAAGTAGGAGATGACTGACTTTATTTCGTTTAACGACTTGCTTCCCTTGACCAGTGCATGTGTGTGCATATGACTATGAGTGTGTGCACACAATTCTTGCCTGCATGCGTATGTGTGTGTATGAGCATTTGCATGTATAATAGAGTGCATACATGTGTATGTGTGTGCATAGGCACGCATGTGTGTGTCCATGCATGACTGAGTTATTGGGATGCATGATAATTGATATTGAGAAAGGCAAAAAGGAATAACTTACATTGCCAGCAATCATTCTCTTGTTTCAGAATTATCATAATTCATTGTCATGTCAACTTAAGTTAAAAATAATACTTAAAAAAAATAAAATGCCTCCCCAAATACTAACCCTAGTCCTGCAGTTCAAGAAATAAAGTTACTTGTTTTCTTAACCAAAACCATAGCCAGTGCACTACAGATTCAAATATTTACTCACTTCTTTTTAAGTTTTCATAACTGCACACTAGCACGTAAAACTAATAGTGGTACTCTACCAAGTCCAATATATAAATCTATTCTATCTTACGGCACACAATCAGTGTATGCGATCTGCCAATAATTTTGAGCTGGGAAACACTAATTGTCGTGTTTATCATGAAGTCATTGAATTATGGAACATAATAATAATAATAATTAGTATTTATTTAGCGCCTTTCATTAAAATTAAACTAAAATTCAAAATATGAATGCATTACACAGACACAGACTAAGTAACCATCTGGGACTGTAACTGTGACTGATAGACAGACAAAGAGACTCAGGCATTCACTCACACTTAAAACAAACACAGATACACACACACAAAACAATGGTAGACATTTGTAAAAATAGGTTGCAACTGACAAAATGTTTATTTTTTTATCCTCATAAAAGTTCCAAAAGTACTTCACACTTTCTTTCAGTGAGTTCTCATAAACACTAGGTCTACTAAGTATAACTACTGGCATTTCAGTTCACACAACTAAAACGAAAGATTGGCAAACCAGTCCTGTCAAAGTCTTTAAGTATGTGTGTGTGTGTGTGCGTGTGTGCGTGCGCGCGCATATGCTTGCATGTGTTTCTACTTCTACCAAATCATAAAGGATGCAAGAAAAGGAACTTGCATAATCTCCATAACAAATGTCTTTTGGACTTTTATCTTAAAATAAATAGGTAAATATAAAAGAGAGAACGTAAAACGAAAATCTGATAAAATAACTTTTTGGAACAGTTACAGAATTTGTGTTCCAATTGTATCACACCTGTATCTTTAGTGTATGAAATTAAATGTTGGTAACTTCAACATTTTATTAGATTAGCAAACAGAATGTAGAATAATGTCACATAAATATTGACTAATTGAGAATTATCTAAAAAAACCCACAAAAAACCCACTCATTCGGTATTCAGCTTTGAAAAGATTCACATTTTTGCAAAATTACAATGAAGACCAAAACAGATCAACACTAGCCGCAATAATAAAGAGAAAGATAGCAGTAAGGACTCTACCTTTAGGACTGTGAGCCAGAAATGTTTTAAATAGTCCTGGAGCGCTAGTTCCTTACTGATCACATGACAAGAGATGTCAGCTGATACATTAAAGGGGAAAAAAGCAATCGGCAAAAATGTTAACGTTATCTCAGTATGCAAAACTTTTAACATCATCATCACTCACACATTCTTGAGATGGGCAGTGAGAAGGCCACTTTTAATCAATGCAGCATATAATATGCTAAATTTCAAACTCGCTCCCTTAATTCAATACATGCTAGATCCATACTTGCTTTCTTTGGTGTGCATGCACGCAAGACAGACACTCTCTCTTCAATGAACAAAGCAGACGCCATGCTTTCAGTTTCACTTTTCGTGCTCACTCTGATTACACCCTTGTATTTAGTAATTTACACAATGTGCAGGCAAGGTTTTTTGCTTTATTTTTCACAAAAAAAGATAACTTTATTGACTTCACAGGCTAGAGTGTTCGTCTTTCATGCCCAATTAGAGTAAGGTATGTAATAAGATTATAACTGGGAAAAAAGGAGGACAAACTCAAAGCAAAGGAAGAGCGAAATATGTGCCAATATATGTATTTTTCCTGCTTCAAAATCAATCTACCTCTGCTGTCTCAATTGATACAAACATTCAGATACAGTGACACATATGAAGCAAAGCACAAAGCAGAGTGTACCGTGCCCTTCAGATTTTATGTTGAAACAAATTAAAACGAAAAAAAAAATGCTTACAGTTACACACACATGCATGCACGCACCTGTGCACACACACACACAATCACACATGAATACATAAACACACAATCACAAATATCTGCACCCAAGCCAATATTTTCACACTACCTACATGGTCCTACTTAGACACACGTTCAAAATCACATGCACTGCAAGTCACCAAGAACTTTTCTTTCTTTCTCTCTTTCTTTCTTTTTCCGTTTTCGGTTGAATTTTTCGGAAAAAATAGCCAGCTTGACAAGATGGACACAGGTCACATTCTCAATGAGGCAGACATTCCCATTCACGGAATAATGATGTTCACACCAATTGGAAAGACATTTCCTTTTCTGTGGCTGCTTTCGCACATTCACTGCAGCAGCCACCATCTCTCACACAGCAAGTCTGCTTCAGGTCACCAAAAAAAAAAAAAAAAAAAAAAAAAGAAAAGAAACAGCCAACACCTGTTGTTTTGCATAATAAGTGAATCAACATTTTTTTTTTTTACAGTAAACAGTCCTCCCATAATAAAAAGAAACTTTTTTTTCTTGGTTGTAAAACATCACAGGGGTTTATGCTTCCAAGCTCACACACACCAAACTTCTTCAAGTCTTGGGTTGTTTTGTTTTCACACTTGCGTTGTCGGAAACTTGTTTCATCTTACTTTTCCTGTTCTTTGGGGGGGAAGGGATGAAGAAACTTTTCATGTTTTATGATGTAGGACTTGGTTTTCGTCAGAGTCACAGGAAGCGAGAGCGTTTTCTGGCTGGGGAGTCGTGGATGTCGTGAGGGGATTGCGAGGAACGTTTCCTGGGGTCTCGATACAGAGCCCACTCCTCCAGGCTGTCCACTGGCTGGCTGTTCGGGCTGTGTCCGTGAAACCCCGAGCCACGATTCGACATCGTCCCGCTGATTCCTGCATAGTGCATGAGAAAAACATGTCATTATCAGGATATGGTCAGCTCTTGAAACCATAGAAAAATGCGCCATCTGTCTTCAAACATTGAGGAACAGGTGTACTTATGAAACATTAAGATAGGTTTGCTAACTGCTTTTTAAAAAAGTATTCAGGAAGCTCTGAAAGCAATCCGAAGCCTATAGATCTTTACTTTAGCAGCAAATAATTGCAAATGTAAGCACTGAATATGTTATGATACAAGCAATGATGTTCCATCTATACATTTTAGTACCAAAAGTACCTCTACTTGTTCATGAATTCACTTATATTTTCTTGCTATTACTTTAAAATGATTCATCACTATTTTCTTTAGTACTTTGGTAGTGAGTGAATTTCCAATATATCTGTAACATTTATGATTTTAGATTTCAAAAACGCAGAGCTTCAGATTGTTTTCAAACATCATGGGTCATATGACCGTAGTTACAGAAACGAGGGGTCAATTTTCAAACTAAGGGGCCAATAAATTAATAATGTGTCAAAAGTTCAGATTGCTTTCAGATTTCATGGGTCATATGACCGTCAGGCTGCACAAAATGGTGAGTCAATCTGGGTCATTAACCCGGGCCCCCCCGACAGTCTGAAGCTCTGCGCACAGCTTGAAATCTAAGGAATGATCTCAGAATATTGCGCTTGAAACTGTGCATCATCTCCATTTTCTTGAACCCTGTCACACTCAACTCCTACAGCTCACCTTGCAGCGTAAGGGCCTCGTCAAAGCGGTGCAGGTCCCCATCCAGAGAGTCTGTCCCCGACAGGCCGTGATGGCTCAGGCTGTGCCCATGCCCATGGCGCGACCCCGGCAGGCTGCGCTCCAGGCTCAGCCTGCGACCAGACTGGCTGTTGTAGCGGCTGTTGCGGGCGGGCACGGGCCGCCCGCTCAAGTAGCCCAGCAGGTCCTCGCGGCGGATGGTGCGCCGCCTCTTGCGTGCCCAGGCCGCAATGTCCTTGGTGCGGCTGTAGTGGCCAGACTGCTGCCCCAGATCCACGCAGTGCTGCAGTCGGCTCAGACACTCTGGGGTGAGGAGGGGAGAAGAAAATAAAGACAAACTGCAATGGTTGCGGCATTTATCTGGGTTAAAAAATAACAAACAATCTGTTAGAGAGCCGCACGAGGTTTCCAAGACTGAGAAAAATTGGAAGATTTCTCCCACATTTTTCGAAGATATGCATTTAAATTTTTTAAAAGAGTAAGTAAAAAAGAAAAAAGAAAAATTGACCTTTCATGCTAGTAATGTGGATCAGCAACATAATGTGGCTATTAGAAGAGGATGGCTTTCTATAAAGTTTCTATTCACTACATACACAAATGTCAATTCTGTGCACTTAGTTAAAGAAAGTTTTTACATTTTATTATATGACAATGTCCTGTCATTCAATTCATCATTCATATTATAAAATATAATGCTGGTAAAATCTATGTTTCTTTAACTTAACAGGAAAAAATAAGTACTTGTTTAACTGTCAGAATCTTAAATACTTGTAATAAACTTTACAATCTCTAACTTCATTTCTAGTCCTTGCTTTGCACCTTGTGCTATTGTAGTATGACTTTGAGTACAAGTTTACCTTTATACAGATTGGTAACAGCTAATGCAGCATTTTGGAAAGGAAGCCAAGCTTCTTGATATCGATCTGAAAACAAAGGCAACAACAACAAAATGTAAAAAACAGGAAAATTTGGTGAATTCCCTTTGATATTAAAGGGGCACCCTGCAAAGATGAGTTTTTGTAAGAAACACGTCGAGATCACCAGGAAAACACCCTTTACAGAGATTGCAACATTCACTTTGCTCTGGTTTCCTATAAATCAAACCGTCAAATTGGCAATTCCTCCTTGGCGGAGGTGTTGGAAGTCAAATTCTTTCACCCAAAGAGAAGGCGTGTGCCATCTGTTTTCTAATGGCCGCCAAATCGTTTGCACAAATTTTTTGCAACACAAGCCTTTTTATTATTTTTAATTTTATACAGTTTATCTAAAGGAGTTTCGCTCACAACAAAGGAAATAGCTCCTTTTTCTTTTTTCACTGTACTATAAAAAAAAGAAGAAGCTTCAACCACATTGACAATGAGTGGGTGACCGGAATAACGTCGAATGTACGGTTGCGCCTGAGGTCGAAACAAAATGGCATGACTGACAAGTGTGCTTAATGTCGAAAATTTCATGTAAGTTTTACGTTTGAGCCTAAGGTCGAATGCACAGTTGAGCCCAACGTCGAATTTCAAAGTTGTGCCTAAGGTCGAATGTACGGTTGAGCCTAAGGTCGAATGCATCGTTGAGCCTAAGGTCGAATGCAGTTGAGCCCAACGTTGAATTTCAAAGTTGTGCCTAAGGTCGAATGTTTAGTTGAGCCTAACATCTTTGCAATTCGACCTTAGGCTCAACTTTGCATTCGACCTTAGGCTCAACTTTGCATTCGACCTTAGGCTGAACCGTACATTCGACCTTGGGCGCAACTTTGCAATTCGACGTTAGGCTCAACTTTGCATTCGACCTTAGGCTCAACCGTATATTCGACGTTAGGCACTGCAATTCGACATTAGGCTGAAGTGTGCATTTACTTATTTTCGACCTTAAGCACACCTGTACATTCGACCTTAGGCGCAACCGTACTTTCGACCTTATTCCGGATTCCCCAATGAGTGACCTCCACCCACCCCATCCAAAATGGCTACTCTTTCCAGCATCTCCGCCAAGGAGGAATCGCCGTTTTGACGGTTTACTTTCTAGGAAACCAGGGCAAAGGGAGTGTTCCGATCCTTGAAAAGGCTGTCTTTCTGGTGATCTCGACGTGTTTCTTGCAAAAACTCATCCGTCTGGGTCCACTTTTAAGGAACACACTTCCACAGGACATAATAATATCCCCCATGCCGCAACACATTGTGGTCAATATAAAAAACCCAAATACTTATAGCATATGTCCCTATCATTTAAAAAAAAGAAGGGGCAAGGAGGAAAATCACTGCCTCCATTTCTGTCACAAACGAAAATGCTATTAAAGGTCAGACTTTGTCATATATCTGCGACATCTTTACTGCCACCATTTTGCTGTTACATATGTTCTTACAATCACCAATATTGACAATAAAACACTACATCAAACCAGTTTTCAAGACAAACAAGCATTAAAAGCAAGCTACCCTCCAGTCAAAGCTGATCAGACATCTTCAGTACACTGGAGGTTGAACTGAACTGCTGACTCAGAGACTGAAATTAAAGTGAAACTTGAAATCTCCCTTTTGCAGGGCTGCCTACCCTCTTTTGCAGCTTCCGTCCATGGACAAATTCCTCAAAAACCAGGGACAGAGACTTATTTCCATGGCCACAGTGAGTGATGTTTATATAATATGTATCACAATCAAACAAATAACTTAAATAAGATCTGCCTCCCCCGTGGGGATACCGGGGGATCTTTTGTACAAATAGTTCATCCACCTTCTGGAAGTTCTGTGCTTGCAACTTCCTCTAATTCTGTCATTCTCTTTGACTCTGCCTTTTCCCTTTGCTTACTGTTATCTGCTATCTTTCTATCTCACTGGTCCATTCTCCTGCCTTTTTTCTATAAATTCTTACAGATTTCTTCAGCCGAAGTCGGACATGCTGGGCCTAACTATTTCTTAGACGCATAACGGCAGCATGACGCATCTACGCTCATATGACAGGAAACTGTTTGAGCGAACGAAGAAGAAGAAGAAGAAGAAGAAGAAGAAGAAGGAGAAGAAGAAGATCTGCCAGAATGTTTGTATTCTTCTACTAGTTCCACCTTCCTTCTTTTCCATAAAGTGACCACAATCACATAATTATTATTCATTTAATGTCACTATATATTTTGGGGGATTTGCGGATAAGCACACATAATTTATGCCGCATATTCAGTTATTCAGTAAGTTACAGTCGGCCCTTCAGGGAAGAAAATAAGAAGAGACCCAAGGGAGGGGGGGGGGGGGGGGGGACAACAAACAATAAAAACTCTAAGCTACGTGACCCAGCATGTCAGGGCCCATTCAGCGGACACTCGGCAATACCCCAAGCCTAAGGTAAAAGAAATCCTAAGCTACATGACCCAGCCAGTCAAGGCCTGTTCAGTGGACACCCGACATGATGCTGAATCTGGCAGAAACACCCTATGCTAAACAAAAAATCAGTATGCTTTGTCATTTTATTGTGAAGCAGTAACCCAGGGTCAACAGCCTGTTGGGGGAGGTCATTCCATGATTTGATGGTGCGGGGTAAGAAGCTCAAGCTGGCCTGCCTGTACTTTGTCTTGCAAAAGCTTGGGGCCAGCTGTTTGGTGTGGGAGCAACGCTGGCAATCTGGTGCTGGTGCAAGCTTCTCTTTAGTTTAAGCCTCTTCATTGTCAGAGTCGTTCTGCACTTTGTACAGCATTGCCAGTCGAGCTGTTTTTTGGCATCGTAGGGACGACCATTTCAGCTGTTCAACTTCAAGCATTGATGAGATTCTCGAGGTGTTACTGTAGCTTCTCATTACAAATCTTGCTGCCCATTGCTGTACCGCCTCAACTAGCTTATTAATGTCCTGCTGCTGAGGGTTCCACACGGTGGAGGCATATTCTGGGATATATATTACAAAGGACATGTAGGGTTTTTGCATGGTGGACTGGGAACTGATTTTTAAATTCCTTCTAAAAAAACCACCAAGGTCTTGTTGGCCTTTGAGCTGATGGTCTGAATCATATAATGTTTTTTTCCTGCTGAGGTCCTTAGAGATGGTCACTCACAGATATTTTACAGAGGCCACTGTGACTGTTTCAAGAAAGTGGCCATCAATGATGAAGTTCATAGTGTGTGTCTTTTCCTGGTGACAGGTAAGGTGGTGCATTTACCAGCATGGTATGCCATGTCCCAGCTCTTCTCCTACTCAGCAAGCTGATGTGTCCTCCACAAAGAGACGGGTTCTTCTTCTTCTCTTCAGGGCCCCCGGTCACTTAGACTCACTGTCAGTGTCACTCAGTAAATTGACCATTCTGGCTCCTTCGGAAAAACAACAACAGGAACAGACAGTCACACCCTTGGGGTGTTTACGCCTCTGATCTTGGAATTAGCATAATTAAGTCAGTGGTAAATTTAGTATAGAAACAAGCAGATCTAATTGTCAACATGAGTCATGATGATGTGATCATAAACTTGATAAAGAATGAGTTTATCAAGAAATCTTGGCCACTGATACAGCTCAATGAGCAGGATAAGCTTATGATAAGCAGACTGACATAAAGAAAATTACCTTTATATAACTGAGATATTGCTGTGGCTGAGTTTTGAAACATTTTAAACAGTTGTTTTTCTGACAAGTCTCTCTCAGTCAGGAGCATTTCCTCCAAATTTGGCTCAGCTTGTAACTGATCTACACATTCAAGTTCATACTGCCCTAGCCAATTATCTGATTGATCTTGGTCTTGGTCGTCGGTCTGATGCATGGCTGAAGTATTCAGCTTCAAAAGCTGATATTTATAAAGAAACACTGCTTTTCAGACATGAAATCTTTTTCTTAGAGTAAAGGTGGTGACCAATTTTTTTCTCTAACGGAAATGCTGTTAACCTTAATGTGCGCATGCGCAGTGAAACAGTCTCACCTTCGCGCAACGGAAACGTGCTTCCCACACAGGCCCGTTGCAACGATTGTCAAACTTGTACGGTGTATCGTTTGATGTGCAACAGTAATTTTTTGCAACTACGTTATGACAGCTAAAGTGACGCAAGAGGAAGGTAAAAACGATTTGTTTTCTTTTCTTTGTTCAAAATTTTGACGCAAAATCTATTTCATTCCCAGACTCCTCTCTAGCCTATCGCTATCATCACTGTCACAAATCCCGCCATCTTGTTTATTTTTGTTCGGGTGGCGGCGCCTAAAATCAACTTATGTGTGCAGAAATGCTGTCTCGCAAGGTTGGATTTGTAGATCAGCATTGTACAAGCCTGTTGGATTGACTCCTAGTTTCTCAAGACCCATGTTTGATCAAAATGCTGTCACCAACACAAGGTGATCCACAGAGTGACAAACCAATTGATTGATTGATCAATATTGATTATAATTTATATTCATAAAAAAATAAATCAGTATAATCAGTTCACTGGTTGGCTTGGGATGCATCCATAAACAGATAGAGTGATTAAACCAGAAAATGTGATTAGATCTTTTGCTAATATGATTACTGAAGAGGCCACGGCACGAGGTCTAGATAGTTCTAGTTCAGTAGTTGTCCTCAATACAACTGTCCTCAATTAGTCAATACCTGACCTGACCTGAGCAAAATGATGACAGTGGTTGTTCAAAGAAAGAAGATTTAGCATAGCATAGCATAGCAATTTTGGCACTAATAGTAATAGGCTTATGTTTGAAGCCTTTTTACTTGAGTCTGGCTAAGTAAAGACGATTAGACTCAGTAAATTAGAGAACTGTGTAATCCAAGAGGTTTATGAGTACAGGGGTTTGAACCCAGCTCCATCCGTGGTGTTGTGTCCTTGGTAAAAACTTTACTCCTATTTCCTACTCCTTCAAGGCTTCAGATAAGACTTAAGACTAAGTTAAAACTGAGGTCCCTTGTGTGAGCGCATGCACAATATCTTGCATGTATGTTAACTTAGAGCCCATTCCACTATTCAGTACGAGTATGCTGTGTGTGCCAGTGGAATGGATGACATTTGATTAATTCACATAGCATGCATCCTGTACACCAAAACTGGCCTAAATCCGTAAATGAAGGGGGTATGGGGGCATTATAAACATTCCCAAAGGGGTAAAGAATACTTATTTAGTGGAATATCAGCGATAAGTCAAAGTGACATTGTAGAACTACTGACCACACATCCCGTGATTTGGTAAACGCAAGTTTAACCACTATCGACTTGCCATATCATGACACTGTTAGTTTCATGGAACACCTAACCTGACTCATGAATACATGAGATTTGTCAGCCTTTAGGCTGATTTCAGCCTTTTTGATGTCCTAAGACAGTAAGAGGTCATTTCTGAGAATCTCAGTGAGATCGAAAATAGACCTATAGCCAATATAGGGTGTATTGAGTATAGAATTACTGGTACTTTTTATGAGTGAATGCAAAACAAACTAAATATAATGGAACCTCCCTAAGTCCATTATAACAATATAAGACATTAAAAAATCATCCAAAATGAGGTCTTATGAGAGGTAGTTTTAATTTAATGCAAAGAAGAGCAATGTCTCAGAGAAGTACCGGTAGGTCTTATGTTGGAGGGAATCTAATGATGGGAGGTCAGATTATAACTATATTGTAAGGGAGGTTCCACTATGAGTGTATATCAATTATGTTATGTAGTACTACTACTAGTACTGTCTTTAAGACTTGGATTAAAAAGTCATCCTTTTTACTTTTAGCTGCTGTTCAGCTTAAATAATTTATCAATCTCATGCCTGAGACTTTCTTTGAAAATACTCAGTCATACTCATGATCCTTTCACTGTTTCAGTCATTTGAACTAAATCAGTAAATCTCGCACAACACACGCTGTGCATGACACTGCTTTCAAGGCGAAATGCTGTTGTTTTTAGCCACAGTTATCATCATTCTCTGTTTATAGAGATGGGAGTGGGTGGGTGGAGGGCTGCAGTGGCGCACACCCCTCATCAGGCATGGTAATCTTCAGAGAATTCTCTGCTTCAGAATAAAGTGAATGCAGAAAAACATGTCAGAGCTGAGCTCAGAGAGTTTTAACTAAATTTAAGCTTGAGGAGATGCCCTTTTCCCATGTTTGAACACTTTTACATATTCATCTTCAAGAGCAATTGCCCCCTGATCATCATAAAGGGTTTTTAATCCCTTGATTACACCTTGAAACATCTCCTGAAACCGTAGAATATTTTCAGAGAAAAATGCTTTTCCTCCATTACCATGCCTGCTCATCCTTTCTCACCCGTCCCTTCACCTTTCCCTGCATTGTTTTAGGCAAAACCCAGACCAAGTCTACTGTGAATCTTCACACATTTCCTGGTAACTTCCATGCCCCTCTCCACCAAGCCCCACATAGATCTCCCAAGCCATCACTGTTGGAGAGGGTGGAGTGACCATAAGAATATATTGGTTTCTACAAAATAGAACCATTTAAAAAAGATGATGGTGGTTGTTATCAGAACTAGTCTAAGTCAACAATTATTCTTAGATTAAGTTAGATGGCATGTTTTAAAAAAAAAAATTCACTGATTCAGGGTTTGCCTTTAGTTAATGAAGTTTAATAATCATTTTAATCATGTTATTGTTGACAGGAAACAATCAACATAATGCTGAAAATGCATCAGGGAATGCCATGAATGGAGAGGCCAAAGAAGAGACAGAGAACCCCGACGCCGAAATGGAAGATGGTACACATGTGTTGTCTTTTTCTTCTTTTTTTGTTTTGTACTCTCAGTTCTAATTCTATAGGTAGTTAGGTGGATAGGGACAGGCTAAAAAGCCAAACGTCCCCTCTTGATTGCATCTTTGTACTTAAAGCGGTTTGATTCAATGATTGCATGCTTTAAATTTTGAACTTCTGATCAATCGTCTTAATCATAAAAAGAATCTCTGAATTTTGGAATTGCATCCAGAAGATTCTTGAACTGGTCAATATCCTGTGCATATTTAATGTTAGTTTGAAGGTCATTCCAATGGTAAAACTTAACAACTCTGTGAGAAAATGAAAACTTGCATTTGTTAGTTCAGCAAAATTCAACAAAACCAAAATGTCCCCCTCAGAATTCCTAGTTGTATTCAAATTAGAAACGGAGAAGAGTGTCTCAATAGATATATCATCTCTCCCATTAAACATTTTGTAGGTTTGCAGGGGGGGGGGGGGGGGGGGGTTACTTGGGCGGATGGGGGGTGGGTGGGGGGTGTGTCACGGAGAAGAATGAATGCTTTTTTTGTTTTAGTTGTGGGTCCCCAGATGTATTAAAACGGACCTACAATGGTTGAACCACAGATTAAGAACCTCTCTGGTTGAACTAAGTAGGCTTTCAGTTCGTTTTTCTTTTTAGTCCTTTGCCGATCTACGATCGCAAAGGAGTATGTTTTCATTCAGGTTTCTTTTGTTTGTTTGTTTGTTCTTTTCTGTCTGTCCCAAGGATCTCCCGAATTGCTTCAAATTTTGTGTGGTGGTGTGTCCCCATGAAAGGAAGGCATCCGCAAAAAACTTCTCGCCGCCCTGACCTTGACCTTGGCGTATGACCTTGAAAACCGAAATCGTTAAGGGGCCATAACTTCCACACCGCAGGTCCTAGAGTCTTGAAATTTGGCATGGAGGTACTTTCCCTTATGGCCGTTCTGGTGATGGCGTACCAATGAAGGTCAAGGTCAGGGAGATCGGTATGCCTTGAAAGTGGTAGGGGTCTAATAATTGGGTTTTTCTGTCCCACGCATATCTCCCGAACCGCTTCACTGAATCGTTTCCAATTTTGTGTGGTGGCGTGTCACCATGAGAGGAAGGCATCCGCGCATAAATTATCGCCGTCATGACCTTCACCTTGGCGTATGACCTTGAAAACCGAAAATCTTTAAGGAGCTATAATGTCCACACCGTTGGTCTTAGGGACTTCAGACTTGGCATATAGGTACTTTGGCTTATGGTTGTTCTGATGATTGCATACCGATAAAGGTCAAGGTCAAGCTCATGGAGATCGGTAGGCCTTGAAAGTGGTAGGGATCTAAAAATTGGGTTTTTAGCCACAAAAGTAAAAATATAATATTTCGCGGACCCGGCGAAACCGGTACTCAGCGTTACCTGTACTTGGCGTTACCGATACTAGGCGTTACCGGTACGGGGCGTTGCGCTAGTCTAAAAAGAAGATAAAGAAAGACAGAGTCATACTTACTCAGAAGTTACTGTTTTGTTGTTCTAAGGTTCAATTTAAAGGGAGTTTTGGCACTTTATTTTGTTAAAAAGCTTCAGCTTCAGGGGCCGTTGCCCCCTGACCCCCACCAGGAGCGATGGCTCTGGACCCCACCGGGGGCCTACGCCGGCCCCTAGACCCCCGCCCTTGTTTGTAGCCCCCCCCTCTAGTCTAATGTATCCCAGGTCCGGCCCGGGTTTCTATTAAGTCGCCTCTCAGCCTCCTTCCTGTAACTAGTTTAAGAGAATGTAATCTTAAGTAATTTAATCTTTCATAATAAGACATGTTTTACACTCCTTAACTCTTAGCATCCTATAAGGAAGTGGCAGAGTCAAGCCCCTGTAAGGATTTGGCAGAATGAGCAAGAAATGGGTATGCTTATTCAAAATATTATATTGAAATTATTTGTGAATAAAAGTTAATGAAACTTTGTAGTAATCTTACTATAATATTTTCTGTGTTGACAATGTTATTTTTGCCAATCTGACATTTTGTTTGTTTATTTTGATTCATTATTATGGGAAAAAAGTAAAATAAAGGTGTGTTCAACAAAGATGTTAAAAAACAATGTGTGGTGTGTTTATTATTAAAACATCGCAGGCACAAGTCACTTACATGATCAGAGAAACACTAAAAGCACAAAATAAACTTAGTACTTGCCTTTCTGTAGTATTTTGGTGATGCAATCAACAGGTAAAAGTTATGTTCGGTTACGCACACCTGTCGGTCTTACTGGAGGATAACATCGACCTTTTCTATGTCACCTGACACATTTACCAAGTCAGCAACCGTACATTTGATTGGTTAAGCGCAAAAAGGACTGACCTAAGTTGCATTGTTTTAGTCACGGGGTTGGAACACGGACTATATTAGTATATATATATACTAGAAGTGTGTGTAGTAATAAGTAGTATATATGGTTGGAAGTAGGCTTGCGTGTTGCTGTCGCGATATACTAGCCACACTACTCTCACAACAGCCACGGGTTGCGTTGGTGCAAAGGGGGGTGGGGGTATATTTTATTTAGAAAATTTATATGGCGCATGCCTTAAACTAAATTTCTGCGCATTTAACTCTATATGTGTGTGGGTGTTGCTGGTAACTGAGACTACGTTTATATGCCGTTTGTCGTCTTGTTTGTGCATTGGAATGGGAATGTCTCTGTTTTTCCACCATTACAGACAATGACAGTTGAGTCGTATAAATCTTAAAATTAATCAATGAAAACTGGTGTCGTGGTGATGAAACTTTTGCCTTTGACTTGAGGGAAGTGTCTTACTCTTAAGGTCTCCGTCCACGTTAACATATTTCTCTAGTTCTCCATGACAACACAATGTTAATGCTACTATCATCGTAACATTTCAATATCACGGTGCTAGTGTAACAATTATTTCGCAATAGTATGTCGTAGTATTGTTGCTATCCTATCACGTAAATCAACCAATCGTTGACAGAAGCTATGACACACCCCAAGCAGCAGACGACAAGAACAAAATGGATGCTGAGTTCAAACCGTTCTGGTTCAATTACAAAAACCACGATATCCTTGTGTGTAAGATACCCGTCGCCCGTTATACTATGACACGAGTGTTTCAAACGAAGCATTTCATCATATCATGCATTTCATGGACATGACCAGTGAGTGTTTTCCTTTTGTTTCCGTTTTCGGTACATCCAAGAATGGCAGTCACAGTGAAACTGACAGTAGGCCTAGCCTAGACCTGGAGTAAAACGGGGTCAGCCCGTTGTAGCACAGCCCCGTTCTTGTCTATGTGTCCCCATCTCTATATTCCTTGTCACTATGTGTCTCCATCATTGTGTCCCCGTCTCTGCATATTCTCGTCTCTATTTTCCCTGTCACTATCACTATGTGTCCCTGTCATTGTGCCCCCGTCTCCATGTGTCCCCGTTTCTACATGTCCCCATCTCTATATTATGTCTGTCTATATGTCACGTCGTGTATGTATGTCCCCGTATCTATATTCCCTATCACTATGTGTCCCCGTCATTGTGCCCCTGTCTCTATGTCCCCGTCTCTATATTCCCTGTGACTATGTGTCCCCTGTCATGTCCCTATCTCTATAATGTCCCCGTATCTATATTCACTGTGACTATGTGTCCCCATCATTGTGTCCCTGTATTTATTATGTCCCCGTCTCTATACATCCCAGTCTCCGTGTCCCCATCATTGTGTCCCCGTCTCTGTGTCCCCATCTCTAAATATGTCCCCATCTCTATGTGTACCCGTCTCTTGTGTGTTCCCATCTATGCGTGTCCCCTTCACTATGTGTCTCTGTCATTGTGTCCCTGTCTATATATCCCAGTCTCTGTGTCCCCATCTCCATATATCCATGTCTCTATAGGTCCCCACCTCTATAGGTCCCCGTGCCTATGGGTCCTCGTCTCTATATTTCCCTGCGGAATAGGGTTAAGGTCAGTGTTTGGGTTAGGGATAGGGTAAGGACAAACAATGAGGCGTAAACATGGAACACATTGAGGTAGGGACACATAGAGACAAAAGTGGGAACACATAGAGACGGTGACACAATGACAAGGACATATACAGAGACAAAATGATGGACAAATAGAGACGGGACATATAGAGTCCAACATATAGAGACGGGGACATGTAGAAACACAGACATATAGAGACGGGGACGGATAGAAATGGGGACATATGAAGACAGGGACACAGAGACGAAATGTGGTACACATAGACCCAGAGGCAGGGACACAATGACGGGGACACATACAGCATGGAACATAATGCAGACGGGGACACACAGAGACAATAATGGGCAACAACGGGATGTAGCCGTCTTATTAAAAGAAGGCTGGGAACTCTAATATTTTTGGTAAAAATGATTCGATCTAAGCCAGCAATGGGTGAAAAAGTAATTGGGCCTAATATTCTTTCCAGAGATTTTCTAAAACACGGCAATTTGATGCTTCAGTTTTATTTTCAATTTTTTTCTTAAACATCTAAACTTCATAGCGCAATTGCTCATTCATTTTATCTTGTTTTAAGATTATAATAAGAAAAAGTGCTTTGACGTCATGAAACTAACAAAGTAAGAATTAGAAAATCACATTGACCATGATTTTAAATAATGCTGAATCTGACTGGGACAGAAAAGTTAAAGTTTTACGTCCTCTCGGCCGAAGCCATATGGGATGAAGTGGGACAGCTATGCTATGAGGCAAGTATAACGTGAAACGACCTTGACCTACGAGGGAAATTTCAAGGGAGGAAATCAGCGAAGTAACAGCGTGTACGACCAACATGCTAGAAATATCATTAGCCTAGAACTATCAACAGCAAATATGTTAACGTGGATGGAGACCTTTAGGAAATGCTTGTTATAAATTTAACACATGTAATGATGTATCATGTACATACATGTCTTAAGTGCCATAGTTCTTTTTTACTTCCTCTACTTCTATGCACATGTCATGTGATTCAGGTCCTTTTTTTTCAATTCTCCTGTCTTGAAAGTTGAATTTATGCTTCTGTTCTTTATTTTTGTGCTACCTCATTCGCTCCCCCTCCTCCTCCCAAGTTAGTTTTTAAAACAAACTTCAACATAATGAAATTGGCTGCCTAACAAAAAAATAGTAACATGAAGAAAAAGAGAAATGAAAACCTTAGAACTGTTTTATTCTAAATGGATGGTAGTATTTTTTTATGTTTTCAAGGTTGATTCACCTTGTTAATGAGTTTACCTATAAACTTATTATTAACTAGGCTTGCTGTTTTATGTGTTGGTAGCCCTGGGATGGGGTTTTATAGTCAATGAACAACAGGCAACAGTTTTTGGACATAATATTTGATTTTTTTTATGCCTTTCTAACACATCAGATCATAAAGTTATTTTGGAAAAGATGTTTAACTCATTCAAGTCGTTCCAGCCATACATGTGCAGAATTAATAGATATCTGTCAATTTGATGCGTTTGCTTCAAGGGAAGTAAATATGTGTGCACCTTGGTCACTTCTAAACTCCTTAGACCACAATTTTGCCTCTGACTGCTTTTGTAGTGGTTTGTTGTGGGGAACCAATTGGTGTAGAGACTGAAGAGTTTTTCTATATTAAAGCCTATGTATAAAAAAAAAAGTCTGATCTACCACTTCCCTATGTCTAAACCTGAAGTAAAAACCTGTAATCTTTCATTTCTCCTTTTGTTTATGCATATGTATGTTTTGTTTGTGTGTATGTCTGGAGTGATTTGTGAGTTTTTGAATAATTCAAAATTGTTGCGATGCTAATGAGTTAAACTTAAAGGTGCTGATGTGCCCTTAGCCTGGTCTTGTAAAACTTTGTTATTGATTTGATTTAAGCTGAACAAAGAAACACCTCCAAACATGATTTATTGATCTTCTTTGACATCAAGTGTACACATTTGTGGCAGATGACAGTCGAGCGGAAGCGACTTTTCGATTTGCTGTTGGCGTCAGCAAATTTAAAGAAAGTGTCTTGAGTCCACCAACTATGGTTAGGAATCTGCCTTGGTGAGTTATTTCTCTCTCTGTCTGTGTGTTTGTGTGCCTCTCTCTGTCCCTCTCACACATAGATATACATGTACATGCAGACACACACATGCAGACACTCTAAGGGGCTGTGCACATTACACATGAAAACCTGTCTGCAAATAAGTACTAAAAGAAAGTAAGAAATAAGTGGATGGGATAAGGATTCCGCATGCACTGAAGCTTACATGTTTACTCTCACACTCGTGCAGACACAGATGAGACATACAGTAACACATAATACACACTCACTTATACGCTGATATAACTTTGGTTCACACACTTGCAGACTTTGCATTGTGGTTTTTAGTTATTTTACACACTTTCATCTAATGGTTTCTACAGTATTTTTCGGACTATTAGGTGCACCTTTCCCCCCAAATCTGACACTTAATTCAGATTTTGTTATTATATTTTCTTAGTATGATACTAGTAATAGTAATAATATTCTCGTATAAGACGCAGGTCTTTCTGTGGGGAAAAAAAGTTTCGCCTTATAGTCTGAAAAATATGGTACTTCCACAATTACAGTTACAATAAATGAAGTTACTCTACTGTCTACATGCATTCTGTTCTTGCTGCTTATGGTTTTTTTCAAAGATAGGAATATATAAGTATGGTCGTAAATTATCATGCAGTGTACTATTATTTCTACTGGCTAATAAAAATGGTGCGGGGGCTAAATAGCGACTCTCAAGACAATGACTGTATTACAAGAGCAACAGTCATAATAGCGACTTCAAAATAAATAGCTACTGTATGAAAACAGCAACTGTCAAAAAAAATTTCTAAGAAGAAAGGTGTGTGTGTGTAAATCATAAACGGAAAGAAGCCTTCTTTGAACTTTTTTTCCTTTTATTAGTCAGTGATTGCGCTAGGAATTTTGAAAAACTGTTGCCACCAATAACAATGCCCCCCAACAACAGGTGTCAAAACCAGTCCCAGGGAAATAAAAACCAGTGAAAACCACACTATCAAAGCCTTTGTTAAAACAATTTATCAGTCCTAGTAAAAAAATTATCAGTCCCTAGGACTGACCGGTCAAAAGTTTTTCAGTATTTTTGTTTTGCAATCAATAGTTTACTAATAGTTACCAGTAAACGCGATCACTGTTAATTACCTTTTCTTACGGGGATAACTGGACATTGCCAGTTAATATTGTTTAAGTGTAACCTCATCATCATCATCACGCTGTTGCGCCAGTGCAACGATTACAATGCTTGATGACGAAGATGGTGAAGATGATGGCAATAACGATGATGACGACAACGACGACGACGATGATGATGATCGCCTAGAAACATTAATCATAATATTACCTTAGATTGTACAACATTAAAATATTACTGGACCACTGAGATAGAGTGTGAGAGGGGCACACACAAGTGCACACAAGTCATACACGCACAAACAGATAGATTGTTTCTGAGTTTTGATGCAGTCGTTTTCATTATACCTCCTCGCTGTTCGGGAGTTTATAAAAGTCACTGTTTTGGTAATCGCTATTCAGCCCAACACGAGCGAAAGTAGCATGGAAAAATTATAGTCACTGTTATATAAATTTTTAAAACAAAAATTACAGAAATGTGAGTTATCTTTTTATAATTACATCAAGCCAGCCATTCACATTAAAAATTAAAAAATGGCTTGTTTTGAAGATTCTTATGTTCAAATATTATTTTCATATTATTTGGGGCTTAATACAGTTGATATGGCTTTTTTCCTCAGGAAAATTATGGTGCAACCAAGACATAGTGCTGACCAAAAGTATGTTGGATTTTTCCTGCAGTGCAATGGAGAATCCGATTCCACGTGAGTTTCTTTTGCCATGTTTTCCATGTGAAAAATCTTGTTGAAATTTTTGAAGTAACGTGAATCGGTGATGTCTGTATACCTTTTGCCAATTTGGGGTCTATTCTTTCTTGTTTTTTTTCTTTCCTTATATAATGGCATTGAAGCTGTGAAAAAACTTATACACAATCGGGGATGCATCTAGAGCGCGGCATTGCGGCATTGCCACAAAATTGTTGATGTTTCCGCAAAAATAAAAATATGCTGCGGGAAAATCCCCCCAAATTTTGTGAAATCTCGCAAACGAAAAAATCGTTTGAAAATAACTTGTTTGGCACTAGGCCTAGATTGCATGGCTGCGTGGGCTGTACCGAGTCTGCATTTCCTTTCGACAGTAAAGAACGAGCATTTTGATTGGGTCTTAAAAATAGCATAGCCAATCAACGGCTTTCTCTTTCATTTACTATTTCCGGGCGCAGTGTAAGCGAGCCCGCTCAAAAATGGCATCGCTTCTGGATTATTTTACTGTGAGTGTGACTTCTAAAAAGAAAGAAAACAGTGCGACTGTGGAGTGCAACATTGATCAACAACCTTGTTGTTCCTCATCGGCAGTTAGTGATGACAACGGGGAAAGTTCATCGAATGACGAAGCATCGGATCAGGACTGTGATGTCACCGACGATCCCAATGCTAGTAGTGTCGCTCCACCACCTTTCAAAAAGCGAAAGCATGAGTTCATGGAAAGTTGGAAAAAAAGCAGACCTTGGCTAGAATTTGACAGCGAATCAAAAGCAATGTTTTGTGACTGGTGCTTACAAAGCAAAAAGAACAATGCGTTCACCACAGGTTGTAAAAATTTCCGCACTACATCCCTTGATCGACACGTTAACTGGCATTGATTTACCCCCGCCCCCCTAACTATTTCCAGATCCCCCCAAATTTCCACACCAAGGGAGGCAATGCCCCCCAGTTTAGAAATTTATAGATGCATCCCTGCACAATGATATTAAAAAAGAAAAGAACAGAGAGGAAAGAAATAACATAAAAAGGCAGGTATCCTTCTGTTATTCTTTGTTCATCGAATTTCTAAATACCCTCAATGTTGACTTTTTTATGTTCTGATTTTTAAAAAACCACAAAGGCATTAGTTCTTAGACCCTCCATTCACTCCCACATCAGTAGCATTACTGTCAGGAATGTGCAGTGCATGCCTGAGGTGAAAGTTTAATGTGACAGTGACACCACCACATGTGGGAATCTGGTGTGGCCAGTGGGATGGAATTTCCACAGCAGAGGTTGCATGGTCTGGGGCGTTGTGAACGCTTGCCAGCACGGATGGTCTTGGACATTATGAGAGCTAAAATCTCACATTTCCTTCCTGAAGTGCTTTGTGATTGAGAGTGGTGATGATTCTTGGTGATGATGTTTTACTTTAGTAGTGTGTTCTCATTGTGACTTTTGCTTTGGGGGAATCTTGGCGCAGGTCATGGTCTTGCAATGCCAGTGCAGAGCTCCGCCTGTTAAGCACCAAACCTGATGCAGAGCATTTTGAACGCAGTAAGTGACATACCTATATATTTACTGCATTTTACTGCTTAGTGTTTGGTAATGTGTGTTTATGTGCTTGTAAAATAACACACCCAAAAACGCCCTAGATTTTTTGGGTCAATTTTTTTTATTAGCAAAATATTTCCCATCTAAAAAACAACAAAGTAGCAGAATGACCTCCATTGTGTGAATTGCTCTTATTCACAACATTCTTGTCCTGAAACTGTACGCTACTGTATGGTGTGAGGATTGCTATAAATGATAAATTTTTGACTGAATTTACAAACTTATTTAATGATTAAGCATTCATTAATGTCTATTAAAATACCTTGCATTTTCATTGATTTCATGTGTAGAAAATGTTATGTTTTAAAGAATCTTGCTGTGTTGTTTCAGTTTTTTTGTTTTTTTTAAATTATTCATTTGTTAGCCCCTTTTTGACATTTTTGCTTCAGATATTTGTTGCTGAATGTATGGTTGTCTGTTCATTGCAGTGATTGTCATGACTGTCTCTTTTCAGAAATCACACATTTGTTCTACTTCAAGGAAAATGACTGGGGGTTCAGTAACTTTATACCTTTGAGTGTGAGTTGCTTTAATTTTCTGGCCTTTTTTGTTGTTGATAAGTGCTAATTAACTTTTCTGTCCCTCTTTGTTCTAAAAGAACAGTGCATTGCAATTGGAATGAAAACATTTGTGTGTATGTACAAAAGTGCACCAGTGAGACCACTTGTCAGGTTCCTAGGAAGGTGGCAGGATGGTTAAGACGTTCACCTGACAGTTCAATGCCTGAGTGACCGGGTTCGAATTCCAGCCTCGCTCTTTCTATCCAGTTTGACGGGAAAATCAGACTGAACGTTCAGTCCTGCAGATGAGGGCTTAATGCAAGCCTGACCCTTGCACTAGAGGCATGTAGCGCACAGCAGTTATAAGTCGAAAAGAGCAGGGATAAATCCTGCTGCCTAGAATGAGCCAAATTGATAGCTACCAGACCAGAAAATACCAAAGTACCATTTTCTATTGTCCCTTAACTACTGAATCAATCGTAAAGAAAACTGTTCTATGCAAGTCGAGATGTTTTATACTGGTGGCTGACAGAGTGCATGTGTATGTTGCAGGATCTGCTTGATTCAAAGAAAGGCTTTGTGCAGGATGATAAAGTCACCTTTGAAGTGCGTGTCATGGCCGATGCACCTCACGGCGTCTGGTAAAAGCATTTTTTATTTCATGTGAAGCACGATGAAATTATCCTTTGTTCAACAAAATTATGTTATTGGAAAAAAGGTCTTTATTTTGATTGTGCGTTGTCAAATCTTTAATATAATGCATGGTTAAATCAATCTTTATTTATGTATAGTATAAGTTTTAAAGGGTAATGCAGCTCTCCAGGGGAGAGTAGCCCCAAATTTCACAGAGATAAATCGGAGCATACAAGCTGTTTGGCTTGATATAAAATTGGCAATTTTTCTGAATAAGAATCAAGGTATTCTTTCGTATTGCTCTAAACTTACACAAAAATTATGTCTAGTCTTACCTGTCATCCATGTTTGATGATAATAACTTAATAAGAGAGAGAGCTTGTGGTGTGACGATTAATGTGCGATGGTTGTTTGTGCCAGCTGGGACTCCAAGAAGCACACAGGCTATGTGGGGCTGAAGAACCAGGGTGCCACCTGTTACATGAACTCCCTGCTGCAGACTTTCTTCTTCACCAACAAACTGAGGAGGGTGAGCTGTTTGAATTGCTATGGAATCGCTTTAAAAACCATTGAAATATACCTGAGTTTATCTAATGACCCTTGCATAATGTAAAAGCCCTCACTCAGGCAATGAAGCATGAATATGATTACCAGTATTCACATAATATAAATTTAGATACCCGGTACATGTAAAAGCTATTTATAACTTCGATCACAAATTGAGATTTTCTAATTTAACCCTTCCGAAGTTATATCATGTTTATCCAATTATGCTAGTAGAATAAACTGTAAAAAGGAAGAAAGGTGGCAGAATGGTTAAGACGCTCGCCTGATAAATTTGATGTGTGACTGCAGCGCGAGTGACCCGGGTTCAAATCCCGGCCTCGCCCTTTCTTTCTAGTTCGACAGGAAAATTGAACTGAACGTTGAGCCCATCGGATGGGGACTTAAAGCACATAAAAAAATCACACAACAGTTAAAAGTTGGTAAGAGCAGAGAAATCCTGCTGCCTGGTATGACCAAATTGATAGCTAGTTTTCCCAAGTCTGTGCCCCCCCCAAAAAAAAGGTAGGCGCTGCGCTTGCGGCGATGCGCTCTCCAGTGGAGAGTAGCCCGAATATACCAAAATACAAAATGCAAAACAAAACAAAAATTGGAGGGAGTATTGCAACAAAGAAGATACATGTATGAGAGAACAAAAGTTAGAGACAGAGAGAGAATAGATAAATGGAGAATAGCTTACTTTCCTAAACTCAAGCAGACACATTAACTCATTCGCATTGCACCAATTTCGAATTATAAAAAAACCCTCTGGTGTTGGTAATGATAGCAATGTGTGTGTTGCCTTGTTTCAGGCGGTGTACATGATGCCAACAGAAGGAGACGACGGCATCACCAGTGTACCTCTGGCCCTGCAGAGGGTCTTCTACGAGCTGCAGTTCAGTGATAGACCTGTGGGCACCAAGAAGCTCACACGCTCTTTTGGGCAAGTTGCATTTGTTTTCATTTGAATGTACAAGCACAAATGCCCTCACACACACACACACTAACATTCATTCATATTAAAACACCTGCTCATATGCACATGTATACCTGGCGCCAAGTTTGTCAAATGTTCAGGAAGCATTCTGCTAATTTTCCCAGAGGAAAATAAAAAGAATAGGAATGCAAAAAAAAATGCTGAAATGTTCCCATTCTACTGCAGCCCTTTCCTTATTAACCCCTTGACTGTATGAGAAAATTTGAGAACAAATATATAACAAAAATGTTTAGACTGAAAAGAGAACTGGTAGGTTAAATCTGCCAAATTGGACTGGAAATATAAGCCCTTTCACTCTTGTAAAGCAAAAAAAACACCCAACTGCATCCCAGAGTTATTTTCCTTCACCTAATGGTGACGTCAAGCCCATACATGATATGTTATGTGGCAGTCAAGTGGTTACGGGTGGACCAGAATTTGAACTGAGCCAGGCTATTGATGAATAGAGGAGATTAATTTTTAATCTTTAAACATTGATGACTTTGTGTGTGTGTGCATGTTATAGGTGGGAGTCTTTGGATTCCTTTATGCAACATGATGCACAAGAGCTATGTCGTGTGGTGAGTATAAACATCAAAAACACTTCTGATTATTCATCAGTGCCTTTGATCTTTGACAAGTATTATGTGTGTTTGTTTATATGTGCGCTTTTGTTTTTGCACGTGCAGTCAGCTTTGACAATGTTTAATGACATGCAAAAAATTAAAGCTGCTCATCAGTTTTCTTTTCATTCTTGAAATTTGTGAAAGTATCTTATTGATGGTTCCTGTCCTAATTATCTACTTAGAAGATAGCTTCTTTATTAGAAGTGGCATGTGTTTTGAAACTGATTGACTATCGGCGAAGAAAGCATAAAACAAAGCAAAACTTTGTGTTGTGCTTATTTGTCATTGTGTATTGAATATGTCATGTTGTTGCTTTGTGTTGTGATACATTTATTTACTTGATTGACCATTTCCAGTTGTTTGTTCCCTGTCGTTTTCAGTTGCTGGACAACATTGAGAACAAGATGAAGGGCACTTGTGTGGAAGGAACCATTCCTCAGCTTTTTGCTGGCAAAATGCTGGTAAGTCCATACAATATTGGGTAAAGTTTTACTTTAAGCACCCCCTCATGTTCACAGCTCTTGATCTCAAAAGTGTAGTTCTTTCAGTTTCGTGACAATAACCTTAGGCTGATCCTCACCTGATCTTTTTCCTGAGAACTGCAGAATGTCGCTTCTCAGTGAAATTTTCAAAGCAAAAGTTTGATGGGTCTAATCTCAACTTAAATCAGATTATTAACCAGTAAAAATGTTTTGTATCTGTGTGTTGAATGTCCTGAATCAAATCAAATTTAGTGATAGTTCTGGCAATGTATGTGCATCATTTTGCCAGGCAATCATCACCACAATGCTTCAATAAAGCTTCCATTACAATTTAAACATTACACTCGCATTCACACAGATAAAACTGTGCTAAAAACAGGGTTCGTACATGGTCCTTGAAACCTTGAAAAGTCCTAGAAAATTGACCAGGTAAACAGTTTTCCATGGCTTGAAAAGTGCTTCAAAAACAGCAAAGGCCCAAAAAGTCCTGGAATTTTCAAAATCGTCTGACCACGTCCTTAATCTCAATCCATCAAAGTCAAAATCTGTCCACAAGAAATATTGAAAGTTAAAACTAAATTCAAATTAAAAAAAATTAATAACTTTCAAGGTCATATCGATAGCGCGATCATAGCAGACGACATTTGCACAAGTTGTCTGCCGCCGGGAATGCAACCGACATTGGCCAGATTGAGTCTTTGAAACTTAGTAACCTGGTCCTGGAAAAGTCCTGGAATGTTTTTTACACAGATCTGTACGAACCCTGTATAAAGTAAAAGGATGTGAAAGTTAAGGTAGGGAAACGCATATTTAAACACTTGGGCCCCAATTTCTTTTGCATGTTGTGTTTTTTTTATGTGAAAATTAAACCATAATTTGTGAATCATATTTTTTTTCAGTCGTACATCAAGTGCAAAAATGTGGAGTATGCATCTGAGCGAGAGGAAGCCTTTTTTGACATACAGCTCAACGTCAAGGGCAAGAAAAATGGTGAGGGTGATTGTGCATTGACTATTTATTCCAGGAAGTTCTTCCTCTTGTTGTGAGACAATTATTTCAAGTGTTTGATGTTCACACTGCACTCACTAGTGTTAAAAGTTTTCATTATTAAGCAAGACAAGTCTCTCTCTCTCTCTCTCTCTCTCTCTCTCTCTCTCTCTCTCTCTCTCTCTCTCTCTCTCTCTCTCTCTCTCTCTCTCTCTCTCTCTCTCTCTCACATCTTCACCTGTGTTGTTTTTCTTACCTTCACACACACACACACGCATGCATGCATGTGTGCATACATGTGTAACACACACACACACTTTCTCATAGTGCACATAATCCACAATGGTTCAATTACACATAACCGTGTTCATTACAGGTGATCGTGTGTGCATATTGGACTATGTGTGTAAATATTCACACACAGGTTTTCCTGTAATTTTTAAGACATTAATACATCAATTTCAGTCCATTAAACCTTTCATTGCTACTGTCGCCTCTTGGCACCACACTGATTTAATACCCATGTCACTAAAAAGCATCAAGTGAGGGTCTGGTATCCAGTGACCTTATGTTTAGTCCGTCACCAAGACGGACTATTGCGATGGGCTGGTTTGTATTTTTTTTTTCTTTTTCTGTCTGTCTGTCCCAAGGATATCTCCCGAACCGCTTGACCGAATCGCGTCAAATTTTGTGTGAAGGTGTGCCTCCTTAACAGGAAGAGATCGGCGCAAACCATTTTGCCGTCTTGACCTTGACGTACGACCTTGAAAACCGAAAATCTATTTTTAGCCATATCTCGGGCACCGATCAACATAGGATGTTGAAACTTGGTATGAAGGTGGTTTGGCTTATGCCCGTTCTGATGATGGCATACCGGTCAAGGTCAAGGTCAAAAAGATCGCTGGAGCCTGAAAATCGGAGGGTCATTTTTTTCTCCTGTCTGTCCTAAGGATATCTTTCGAACGGGTTGACCGAATCACGTCAAATTTTGTGTGCTGGTGTGTCACCATGAGAGGAAGGCATCCGCGCAAACCATATTGCCGTCGTGACCTTGACCTTGGCGTATAACCTTGAAAACCAAAAATCTTTCAGGGGCCATAACTCACACACCGTTAGTGTTAGAGTCTTCAAATTTGGCATGAAGGTACTTTGGCTTATGCCCGTTCTGATGGTGGCATACCGATCAAGGTCAAGGTCACGGTCCGGGCGATCAGTAGGCCTTGAAAGTGGTAGGGGTCTACACATTGGGTTTTAAGCCATATTTTCCACATTGGTACTTGACAGAAGCGCTTCAGATTGTGTGTGGTACTGTATACCTTAGAGAAGAAAACATCAGAGCATAAATTATCACCATGCTGACCTTGACCTTGAAGTGTGACCTTGAAAACCGAAATTTCCTTCTTTGCGCTATATGTTTCTTCTTCAAGCTGTATCTCGTGAACTAGAAGACAGAATCCCTTCCAATTTTGTGTCAGGATGTGACACTCTACGGGGTGTCGCAAGTGCGTGGCATTGCTGGTGACGGACATGTCTGCCGCTCGGCGACGCCCTTGTCTTAACCCTTTCACTGCCAAAGTCACATTTTAGCACCACAATGATTTAACGCCCATGTCACTAAAAGGCATCAAATCAAGGCCTGTTATCCAAAGACCGTATTCTCTTAATTTTAGGAGGTATAGATAGGCCTAATGTTATATATGTCATAGAGGAATATTGCAGATATTCTTTTTTCTCTACCCAGATAAGTTTAATAGGTGGTTTTTTACTGAAAAATGGCTGGCGGAGAAAGGGTTAATTTTGGGAGGGAAGGATAGGCCCTATTTTATGCGTGTCACAGAGGAATCCCCAATATTGCAGACAGAATATTTTCTCTGCCTGGGTAAGTTTAATGGTAAATTTTGGCTGAGGAATGGCTAGCATTGAAAGGGTTACATTTATTGGTATCGTTCTGGAAAAGCCCTGGAATTTTTTACAGAGAGATCTGTGGGAACCCTGGAATGATGAATGCACAACGCTATGTCATTTTTCATCAGCCGGTTCATTGATGTTATGTTGCAGTGTACGAGTCTTTCAAGGAATATGTGACAGTGGAAACGTTAGATGGAGAGAACAAGTACGATGCCGGTCAGTTTGGGCTTCAGGTAGGAATGACTTTCCCATGGCTGGTCTTCTTCTTCTCTTATTTATCCATTTTTACTTTCCTTTATGTTTAACCTCTTCACCACCCTGTCACGGATATTTCCGCCAACTTCCGGTAATCTATAAACTGCCCCGTCACGGAAATATCCGTCTTAGGGTTATTCTAAGAGTTTCCCTTTTTCTATCCACATGCTTTTAGCAGTATGTTTGAATGCATGTGAGAGTGTTATCAGATGATAGTATATTCAATTCCCTTTTTGAAAAGAATAGGTTATATTCAGCAGTTTTTGCGATATACTCCACAACCTAAAACGGCTTGGCAAATAGTTGCCCCAGAACAAGAAACGGGCTTGGCAGTGAAGGAGTTAAACTTGGTCATTGAAATCTATTCACATATTTGCCATGGGTGTTTTTACCTGTGATTTCCTTTCGTTTGTGGATTTGGTCATTTAGATAAATTGGTCTTGCAGTATGATGACTGATCTATCTGAATATCAGAGCTATAATCAGTTTAATCTTCGTTGTTAAGGAAAGGAATGTGGCAGAGTAGTTAAGATTTTCACCTGCTAATTCAATGCATGAGTGACCCGGGTTCAAATCCTGGCCTTGCCCTTTCTTTCTAGTTCAACGGGAAAATCAAACTGAACGTCGAGTCCTTTGGATGGGGACTTAAAGCAAGTCTGACCTGTGCGCTTAATGCATGTAAGAAATTCATGACCGTTAAAAATCGATAACAGGTAGACATGTGGCTGCCTGGTTGAACCAAATTGATAGCTAGTTTTCCCAAGTCCTCCCCATTCCTCATTCCCACTTACTCCATCATTACCTCTTACAACACACTCAAAACAAAGAGGGTGTTGTTGTAATGGCTGTGACGCACTCCTGGTGAGAGCAGCCTGAATTTCACTGAGACAAGTCTCTGTGAGTACAAATATACCAAATAACATGCCTAAAGAATAATCATAATATCAAAAATAGAAATGAAAAGTATGAGGAAGGTTTGCTAGACCTCATTGGGTGCTTTCTAGTTGTGTGTGTGCGTGCGTGTGTGGATGCATGCGTTGTTTGTGCTTGCATGCAAACTTGTGTGTTTCTGTGTGTTTAGGATTCAGAGAAAGGTGTGATCTTTGTGAAGTTCCCTCCAGTGCTTCACCTGCACCTGATGAGGTTCATGTACGACCCCGCCACCGACACCAACATCAAAATCAATGACAGGTATGCTGTCTTTTTTTTTATAAAAACCTTCATGACACTGGTGATTGAAGATTGAAAATATTTGGTTGTACTCAAGTTGATATTCTTTGTGGATAAGTCTGTTCTGTGCAGACGCTGTTTTATGTCAAAACAAAGATGTAACACACACAGATAGAAAGATGAGGAGAAAACGAGGGCTAGCTTCAAGTATGGCAAAATGTTCTCCAAATGTCAAATATCAAGGTTATAATTACTGCACTTGACATATCAGCTTTAGCTAATATACCACCTCATAAAATTTGAAGTTTTGCACAATGTTTCACAAGATATAGTGTCCCCAATCATTGGTAGAAAAATCACAAACTTATAATCCATGGACTGTCAGTATATGACAAGATGTTGTGTCCCAAATTGTTTGTCAAATATCACATATACTCTGTCTACTGTCCTTAGTAAGAAGGGCTCTGCAGTGTCCTTTGGGTTTAATTATGTTGTATTGTGCAACTGCTCATTGTTGTCAGGTTTGAGTTCCCAGAGCGCCTGCACCTGGACGACTTTCTGCAGAAGAAGGAGGACACCACTGCCAACTACGTTCTGCACGCAGTGCTGGTCCACAGCGGGGACAATCACGGGGGACACTACGTCGTCTACATCAACCCCAGGGGGGACAACAAGGTGAGATAATAACTGATATTATGTAATATTACATTTCAATGTTAGCTACATGCAGTGCTGGTCCACAGCGGGGACAGTCACGGGGGACACTACGTCGTCTACATCAACCCCAGGGGGGACAACAAGGTGAGATAATAACTGATATTATGTAATATTACATTTCAATGTTAGCTACATGCAGTGCTGGTCCACAGCGGGGACAGTCACGGGGGACACTACGTCGTCTACATCAACCCCAGGGGGGACAACAAGGTGAGATAATAACTGTTAGCTACATTCTGCATGCATTGCTGGGCCACAGCGGGGACAGTCACGGGGGACACTGCATCGTCTACATCAACCCCAGGGGGAACAACAAGGTGAGATAATAACTGTTAGCTACATTCTGCATGCATTGCTGGGCCACAGCGGGGACAATCACGGGGGACACTGTGTCGTCTACATCAACCCCAGGGGGGACAACAAGGTGAGATAATAACTATCTATTCTATCATGTTACCGTTTCACTACGAATGAGTTATTCCTTCGTCGTCTACATCAACCCCAGGGGGAACAGAGTGAGAAGGATAATTAGTGTCATAATATGCGATATTACATTTTCACACCTACACTTCTGCAAACACGAACACATACTGTGCTTGCTTGCACCAGGGACAACCATGGGGGATGCTACATCGTCTACATCTATCGCAGCGGCGATAGCAGGGTCATAGTCTTGGATATGATATGTAATATTACAATTATTCACATGGATAGAATACCCCACATGTACTCCCAGGCTGTGCTTGTTCACAGTGGAGATAACCTTTATGGGCTAATGTTAAGATCAGCTCCCTCCGCTGTTCCAGTGTGAAGTTGGCCAATCAGCTCCCTCCAATTTACCTTTTCCGTTAAGCTGATTGGCCAACTTCACCCTGGAACAGCGGAGGGAGCTGATCTTAACATTTGCCCCTTTATGGACTCAACGTTGTCCACCTCAACCCAAAGGACACACCAGGGTTAAGAGACGTAAGTGACTGTGTGGTCATATTCTATGCATTATGTACATATTGTCTTCTTATTCATGCTGAGATGTCAGCGAAATGATTAAAATGTAATACAGGCATCAGATTTGTCAGAGGATCGAAAATTCCTGGCAAAGGGTAGGGTTTGTGGTGGCAGAGGTTTTGCCATTGTTTCTGATAGTAATGTTCTCGTCAGACAACATTTTAAAGTAATTAATGCCTTTTTGGACGCATTTAAAACTTATGCAGTGTTGCCCTGTGTGGTTTTCAGAGGATTGGACCTTCAACAGTTCTGATGCCTGGTAGTAACTCCCCATGCCAGTGTAGCTACAATGTAGCATGCAGGCACGAGTTGGCCATATGGTAGCCAAAAGTTGATTTTGCTCCTCCTTTATTTTCTCTGCCCTCTTAGTTGTGGGCAGGGCTAAGAAGTATAAACAACATAACTTCTTGGCACTAAAATAAAAAAGGAGAAGCCAATTAACAAGTAAAGTATCATACATTCCAGCTGAAAGTGGAATTGAGAATGTCAAATGGCTTTCTCAGATTTCAGGATTATTGCATTTTTCTGTCGGTTGGAGCTGAACCTGTCCAGCAAATTAAAACTGCTCTTTAAAGGTTACCTAGCTTATAATGGACACTTTCATGTGTTCAGTTTGAAGTTTTGTGTCAGTGATGCTGGGAGAAAAAAAGGGAGAACAAAAGAAGGTATGATTGTATGTGTTTCTTGTTGCAGTGGTGCAAGTTTGATGATGACGTGGTGTCCCGATGCCCAAAACACGAGGCCATCAACAACAACTTTGGCGGGGACGACGACACCCACGCCCAAAAGTTCTGCACCAACGCATACATGCTGGTGTACATACGTGAGAGTGAAGTGGGTAAGGCACTTGTTTTTGTTTTCACCTTTTTGGGGGTTTTCTTTCTCTTCCAACAGTCAGTTCTGCACAAATTCAAACATGCTGGAAGAGTGGCGAAGATAGCATTGTTGGTATTTTCTTTTCTTTCTCTATCCTCCCTTTTCCTCCCCCCCCCCCTCTCTCTCTCTCTCTCTCTCTCTCTCTCTCTCTCTCTCTCTCTATATCTCTAGAAAAGGCACCGTTAGTTAATTTGGCATATTGGCTTGGAGATATATCTCTTGACTGTTCTGAAGCAAAAATCTGCATTCCAAAGTTGTGACATCAGAAGTTACATTGTTGACATGGGCCTGAGAGGCAAGAGGTTAATTGTTCAGTTCTCTTCTGTCATGAATAAATCAATCTGAACACATATTTATTTCAAGATGATCAAATAGAACGAAACGCTGATCATATGTGACCCAGCACCATGAAAGGGACATTAAGTCGCTGGGCTGGTTTTTCACAACAGGCTTGTAAAGTCAAAAATCTCATTTAAAAAAAAATCAGTTATGGGTATTTCCGTGCTCTCTAGCATCTCATCTTTCATATTTATAAAGGATAATCTTTATCATTGTCTCTAAATACTCCAAAAAGTGTTTTAAAATAACTAGGTTGATGCATTTTCTTCAGCTAAGCTAAACTTTAGACTGATTTATCAAAATGGTCAACAGTCACCCTACAATCTGTAAATGCTCATAACTCTGGAACGGAAATAGATACAAGAATTGTTCTTATTTCACTTGAAAGAGAATTGTGTGAAGTTTCCAACTGTACCATTTTCTCAGAATGGCCATGTCCCTTTCGTGGTGCTGGGTCACATATTTGTACAAGCGCTTTCGTTTTATTTCAAAGCTTCATCAGGCATTACGGTTAGCTGCACCCACACACCAAGTACAAACAATTTATAGCATGAATTGAACTTGAAGTATTACTCACATGTCCAAAAAAAAACCCAACTTACTATTATTGTTCTTTTTCTGACAAGTTAGGTATGATTACAACTTATGTTTTTCTTATAAATTATTTCTGTTCAGTAGGATCTTTAACATTACTTTAATGCGTAGCTGATAGGATTTGCTTTGTAAGTTCTATTTTAGCAGAAGGCAAATATAAATTTTTACCAAAAGCAAATGATTATTTTGTGAGGGGAGCGGAGGGAGCAAGTACTGTGACAAATGTATGATGCATTGAATCATGTTCTCGTGAAGTCATAGCACATTATACTCAGATTTAAATTCATAATTATGTTTCGCATTGTGCTTTCTGGGTTTTAAAAAAAAGGTTTGTTTGTGTTTGTTGCAGACAGTGTGCTGAAAGATGTGAAAGAAAACGAAATCCCACAGTATCTCACCAACAGATTGATGCAAGAAAGGTAAAAGGATACTGGTCATAATTCCTCTTTCTTATGCTCTATCTTTTTCTATCTTTTCTTTCTTTATCCTTATACTAATCCTATTCTATTTTTGCTTGTTTAGTTCATGAATAAGTAAAATATGCTTGATGTGTTCTAGAAGTCTTGAAACTTGAACAACTGTATTACACAAGGAATGAGATTTTAGGCCAAGCTTATTTTTACAATCTGTCTTTGGGACGTAAACAAGACTGATTAAGATGAAGTCTCTTTTCTTTAGAAAGATTTGTTAGAATTGTCATGCCCTAGAAGCTGTTTATATGGTGCGCCAAAGATACAAAACTCTATCTAGCAGTTCGACAGAGTTTAAAAACCCTATCGAACTGTTAGATACAGTTTCTTAACTATAGCTAACAGTTAGATAGAGTTTCAAAACTGTCGAGCAGCTAGATAGAGTTTCTCGTCGTAAAACTCTATCGAATGCGCCATTTTGATACTTTTTTTAAACGAAGCATTTCATTGGTAGATAGGACTAGTATCTTTGACTGTGACCTACACTAGCCTAATAGGTGGCATTCTAAAAATAATAAATGTTGATGTTTTTAATCATTGAAATAGATTTCATTTACTTTTAAAAGGTGTACAAATTGAAAACTGAGACTTCAAATTCAGCTGCCATGTTTGTTTGACTACATGTAGGGGCCTAGGCCTATCGTCTTATTCAAATTCACGGGTCACTGCCCTGCCAAGGCCAAAAACTTGTCGCTGAAGCCCTGTACCAATCAGAAATCGCGATAGAAAAACTATATCTCGATAGGGTTATTTTGTGGAAACCTTATCTAGCTGTTCGACAGTTTTAAAACTCTATCGAACAGCTAGATAGGGTTTTCAAACTCTATCGAACTGATAGATACAGTTTTGAAACTCTATCGAACAGCTAGATAGAGTTTTGTATCTTTGGCGCGCCATATGTTTAGTCCATGAGATTTCAATGCCCAGAGACTCTCTGTAGCATTCAATGGTGTTTGACAAGCAAGCTGTATTTTATACTGGCTAATTCGTCTCTATTATTTCTTTTCTGTTTTTCAGGCGGATAGAGATGCAGAAACGCAAGGAGCGGAGTGAAGCTCACCTGTACATGAACATCCAAGTGTTGCTGGAGGACGACTTCTATGGTCACCAGGGGCATGATCTTTACGACCCTGACAGGGTCACACCAAGGTTGGTGTCGTGGGGGAGGGAGGGGTTTAACCCTTTCAACGTCAGCCATTTTTCAGCTAAAACCTTCCATTAAAACTTCCTGGGTAGAGAAAAGATTCCGTCTGCAATATTGAGGATTGCTCTCTGACATTCATAAAACGGCCTATGCTTACCTCCCAAAATTAAGAACATAAGGTCATTGGTTAACAGACCCTCATTTGATGCCTTTTTGTGACCTAGGTGTTAAATCATTGTGGTGCCAAGAGGCGACAGTGGCAATGAAAGGGTTAACAGATTATATAATAGCATACATAGATATACATTCTTTGTCAATATTCTGTATTTTAGTGCTCCTTTCCACTGCTGCTTCTAGTATTACTGCTGCTTCTGTTGCTGCTGCTATTATTACTGCTGCTGCTGCTGCTCCTACTACTATCATGGGTGAAAGTCGTTTGAGTGCTCCTGAAATCAGGATTGGCAAAGCTAATAGAAAGAATCTTCAGGATTGGCCATCTTTTCATCTGGAACCATGGTATTATAAAATAAAACAATTCTGCCAACATTGATGGCAGATTAAAACAAGATGATAGACATACAATTCTAACATCAACCCCACCCATCCTGTAGACACAGACACACAAATGGAAATTATTGTCTCGGTCTGTGTGTTTTTTTGTCTGTCCCAAGGATATCTCCCGAACTGCTTGACAGAATCGCTTCAAATTGCGTGTGCATGAGAGGAAGGCATCTGCGCATTAATTATCGCCGTCGTGACCGTGAGCTTGGTGTATGACCTGAAAACCGAAAATCTTTAAGGGGCCATAACTTCTACACTGTTGGACTTAGTTTTCAAACTTGGCATGTAGGTGCATTGGAGTATGGCTATTCTGATGATGGGGTACCGATCAAGGTCAAGGAGATCAGTAGGCCTTGAAAGTGTCACTACTTCAGGATTCGGAAGATTCATAGAACTCTGAAACGCCCCATTTCAGGATTGAGAGAATGTTTTACTTTCATCCGTGTACTACCATTTCTTCTACTTATTTATACTTCTACTACTATTTGTTCTATTGCTCCTGTTACTGCTATAAATAGTACTCACATAATGCTACACAAGAATCTGGAATATGTGGTCTGTGTGTTGTTTGCAGGACCTTCAGGGTGAAGAAGCAGGCCTCTATGATGGAGGTCATGGAAATCTTGTCCGAAACCCTGGTCAGTCGTTGTTCTTTGCTAATGTAATTATACTTAAGCAAAGTGTCAAAAGGCAATTAGTCTGTGGTGCTTGTTGATTGACATTTTGTTTCTTGGATCTTTGGTGAATCGTTTTAGGGTTATGTTTTTGTTAGTATTTGTAAGAACAGGAGTACATAGGAATGGGATCGGGGGTCTGTGCCTTTCTTGTCTGTGTGTTTGATAACAAGTAAACAGCAAAACATCTTCTACTTCATGGCGTCTAAACTGCTCAACAGATCTTGACGAAACTTAGCAGAATGGTCCCTTAGGACCTCAAGATGCGGCCTCTGGTGTCAGATCTACTAAATGACTAGCCATATGAATGTAATCCCAGTGAATCTTTTTTGAATATTAAATTTTTTTTGATTATTCAAAAGATAACGCATGGATTTCAACTAAAGTTGGTATTGTGAAACTGTCATGTAAGGAATTTTTTGTGTAAATAAAAAACAAAAAACTTCTGGTAGTGGTACTGTCATGCTGATAAAGGGCATTTTTAACACACACAAAATCCACAGTAACCCAGAGTAAAAAATTATCTCCCTCACCTTTTCATCAGTAACTGAGAGTACCGTTTATAATTATGGCTCTGCCACCTTGTTAACCAGCAGCGAAGCGAAGGCTGGTTAATATTTTCAGGGCTGGCTGTGCCTATCTATGTTACCACGATAGCGTTAGAACGGAGGGACCTAGGACCCTCAAATTTTGCGTGCGGATAGGTAGTTGGGATATCTAGGCTAAGTTTGAAGATGAAGGTCATTGGTCAAGGTCATTAGAGCCCAAAATAATGCTGTGCCACTGGTTGATATCTAGCGTTTTTACGTTCTAGTTTATTTAATCTGAAAATTGTTTTCTTTCATTTCAACTTTGTTTTTTTCACCTTGTAATATTAGAATCAATATGCTACTTCTTGCCGACACAAAAGGGCAATAATTTTAGGCCCAAGCTGCTCATGCTACCTAGCGGCAAGTCAGGGGCAGATAATTTTCTGTGGCTATATACTATGCTTCATGACATGCAAGGGCGATAATCTTAAGTAGGTGGCGTTCGCATCTCGGTGCACGAGACAGGGGCAGATAATTATCAGTATAAAGCCTCATTGATGCTGACTGTGCTATGTTGTGGCACTGTGACAGAGGTACCCAGTGGAGCAGCTGAGGTTATGGCCCTTCCAGAACCGACAGAACAACACTCACAGACCCACCAGCCTCGGGTCGGACCTGGACTATAGCAGGACAGTGAGTACAACCACGCCTCCCATTTGTTTGGGGAACTTTTTGTAGATAAATTGCATTAAAAAAAAACCCACAGTGTTACAGGAAAAGCTACTTGACCTCTCAAGGAATTGGGTCCACTTTAGGAACTTTCCAATTTCAGAGAAAAATTTAAATGAAGATCACAAAGCAGCAAATTAACCCTTTAACTCACTTGGGACGAATGATCCGGCTCATGGCTCGCACAACCGTTTAGGACGAATGAGCCGGATCCGGCTCATAAGAGTTTTCAAGAGGTTTTGATTTATGGCGTGTAACCAGCTTTCTGGTAGGAAGTCATAACCTATTTTCAGTTTGCTTTGACTTTGCCTCTTGAAATCAACCAATCATTGCAGACTTTATTTTCAGCTTTGGTTGTAGAGGGGCGTCAAAGATCGGAATGTGAGATTTTCCTTCTTTCTATGTGTTAGCTGTTTTCGTCAATAGGAGACAAACGACGAAGGTATGGAATCTGATATTTTACGATCGTTTAGTGCATGGTGTTCATAATCTTATCTGAAAATATCAGCCCATAACTTTTCATAACTTTTTTGTGGTGATGGGTTTTCGAACGAACCTAGCCCGTCCTAAACAGTTGTAAGGGGAAGCAACCAGCCAGTGCCGAGTGAGTTAAGTCCTGACGCTCTGTGCGTTTCAGTCACCTCTGAAATCCTAGCCCAAGGGATGTCACTCCGTACAAAAGGGGGGGTAACGTCAGAAAAATAATAAAATAAAATATACCCTAACAGATTTTTTGTTTTTTTTTGTTTTGAATGTGTTGCCGAGATGTCTGTCTGATTTGCAAAATGAATTTCAAGATGTTATGGGGATGCATCGCAGTTAGGATATCTAGGCCAAGTCCGAAAGTGAAGGGTCACTGGAGCAGAAAATGTGCTGCACGGCTGATGTCATAGCATTTTCACACACTAGTTTATCTGCTATATTTTCTGATAAATGGAAAAATCTTTTTCCTTAACTAAAATGTGGTTTTAAAAAAAGGCCATCTTTCAGGTGCTTGAAGTGGCGGAACAGGACAACCCCTGGGTGGTGTTTGTGGAGACCTTGAGAGCAGACAGCGGCCGGAAGTCTCTGCCCCATTTCGACAACCGCAGTAAGTGCATTTTGTCAATTTGGCCAGTGTTGATTTTGATGCACAGATTTACTGATGCTCAGTGCTCCCATCTGACGTACTGGGTCTCAGACCAGTACAAAAATTTCACCTGACGCGCACACACACACACACACGCACGTTTGAATGTTGTTTGTGGAAAATCTTGTGCTTATTATTGTACCTTTAAAAACTAAAGACTATCCTTTTCAAGAATTTTTTTTAAATTTCGTTTATTAAGAAATATTATTTTTATTAATATGCTTGAAAAATTTCAATAATTCGTTCATTTGTAGAAAGCTTCAAACTTTTGTTTTTTTAAAGCTTGAATGTGTGATGCTGTTGACGACTGTTCAGCACAGGGCTCCCCATTTTGCTTGACCATAGAGGGTATTTTCACCGCCAGGAAGCAGCTATAGAGGGTCTCTTCACCCCCAGGGTGAACTTATAGAGGGTGAAAAATCAACCATGATCAAGTACTATCATGACCTGACCTGACCTTCACCTTTGTGAGCTGATGAAAGTGGCAAGTTGGACCGCGCTATCAGCATGCACATCATGGCTTCGGCCCTGGTGACGTCATTTTGCAGACCTTGCTTCGACTCTTCTTTCTTCTTCTTAGTGAAGTTCTGCAGGAAGTTACTGCTTCCTTTCAAAACGCTCACCAGATCTTGGTGCGCCCCTTACAGTGTTTAGCGCAGTCAGCCAAACCAGTGTCACTGACAGTAAAATCATATTTGCACACCGTGCAAAAAGCGTGATGCTATGATGCATAGAAACTCCTGATGGTAGCTCGACAGATATTTCTGGTTCGCAGTCCTCGGAGTTGCTGTTCTATTTGGCTTGGTCTTTTTAGCTTCATTTTCCGATTCTACTTCTTCCACCTCTGATTCGTCGTCCGTTTCGTGTCTTTTTCGCTTTTGCTGTGCACCGCAATCCATTTTTTTCCTCACAAGAACTGAAGCAAACTTTCTTTCAACTTGTGCGCGCCAACTGCAAAGCAGTTTCGAAGCTGACTATAAGGAACGCATCGGGTGATTTCGCTAAGTTGGCCGCCCGCGCAAACTGAAGGGACGTTATAAAGCAGTACAGCTTGCGTGCAGCAATGTCAAAGGAAACGCGCCCCAGGTATGTCGGCTTACAACGGATCGCTTTACACGGCCTGCGCATGCTGGAGTCTTGAAGTAGGTCGCCTAGTACACTTGCACTGAGACTTGGAAAACACGGCGGCCTCAGTTTGCCTCAAACTGAACGGATCTGTGTCCTTGACAACGCTCGCTCGAAATTCAAAGCTGCCGGTAATGAAAATGCGGAGTTTGCTATTTCGAGTCGTAGCTGCGTAGCAGACACCCTAATTTCGTAGCATGCTACGCCAAAATCGTAGAGTAACCAGGTCTGTCATGCACTCGGCAGATTTGTAGTGCGTCTCATAACCCTCGAGTAGTAATTATAGTGCGTCGTTTCACCCCCAGTACGAAGCTTTAATGCGTCTGTCACGCACAGACGCACAGAATGGGGAGCCCTGCAGCAGATGACCAGTCGTACATTTGTTTGGTTTCAGATGATGTGCTGCTGTTTTGCAAGCTGTACAACCCGCGCACGAAAACCATTTCCTACTGCGGTCATATGTACGTCCCTCTCCTCACCAAAGGAGGTAAGTGGAAACTGGGTTTCATCTAGCATTTGTGTACTGCTGAAGCAATTTATTGTATTGGCTCAAGTTTATGTTCATGATGTATAAGTATAATTTGTTCAGGCACAACTTTCAAGATATTTATGCACCATTAATTGATTGTTTACACCATTGAAGTTATATTTTATACTAAAAGTCCATGTTTACACGTTGAAGTTATATTTTATACTTAAAGTCAATGTTTACACATTGAAGTTATATTTTATACTAAAAGTCAAATGAATATTCCTCTCAAAGGGTCCTTTTCTAGTCTTTTAGCTCTCTTGCATTCATAATGCTCCAGGCCTGCCTTGCTGTTGCATTAAAAAAAAAAATCCATCTCACTGGTCATGCCCAAAAGCAGTGTCAGATTTCACCTCAGGCATGCTCTGGACATTCTTGAATGTTAGGATTTTGCTGTGACAGAGAGAAAGAGTAGTCTTTAACAAATGAACTGCATGTTTTGGGGATGCAAACACCAGGGGTAATTTAATTGATGATTAATGCATGCAAAAGGAATATTTTGTCTTTCATTTTTGTTTGGAAGAATGGTGGTCATTTTAAAATGTAAGAATGTTTTGTTTTTTTAAATGCTCTTTTGGAACATAATAATAGTGTATTACGCCCTCTTTGGCCTTTCGGCCATGTGGGGCATACATTGGAACACACACAGGCTATACTATTTGTGTGTGTGTGTGTGTATGTTGCAGTGGAGTTGCTTCCAGAACTGAACAGGAAAGCAGGCTTTCCTGTCAACACTAGTCTCATGTTGTTTGAGGTGGGTTGTAGTGTATGGATGTATTTGTTCAGTTTTGTCTGTGTGGTATTGTGCCTGCGTTTGAAGAAGTATAGTACATATGTGTATGCACATTTTCTTCCTTCCCTCACTAATTCCTTCATTTCCTTTCTTGGTTAGTTACTTGCTCACAAATTATTATACTTGGTTGTTTGTTTGCCGAAATTTATGGATTGTGAGGCAGTGGTTGTTTTTTCCTGACTATGAACCCATGCAGTTTATAATGTGATGAATTAATTTACAAAACAACTACCATATTTTACAGACGTTCAGGCAATATTTCCCCTCAGATTGAGACCCTTGGAAACTGTTAAATTCATAATGTAATGTGGAAATTGAGCCTTATAATATGACCAGACCTGTCTACCCTACGATTTTACAAATTTTGACCACGCAATACGATAATACGCTGAGTGCGACAAAAATATGAAAATCGCCAACTCATACAAAAAAATATAAAAACAAACGTGCTTTTACTTAACGAGCGTGGAATTGCGGCTGCTGTGTTTATAGTCTTCTAAATACTGAGTTACTGAGTATCCTTTCTGTCAGCATTTTTGATTGGCCGAGGACTTTGGCTTTGTCCAATCACACAAATTGTTAGTCCGCAATGTGATTTCCGGCAGCAAGGCGCAGTGAGAAAAGAAAGCAAAGCAAATTTATTTGGTTTCGTGGCCTGTCAACGAAGAATACTTGCGCAATTATCGAAAAACGACAGAAAGAAAGAAATGAGGAGGAAGAAGAAAAAACGGAACTCGCTAAGCTGCCCGATTACGCTGCGATGTGACGACCAAATCAGAACTGTGCCTAGCAAAACAAACTGCACACAGCGCAACAACAGTCAACAGCCTTTCGAAAGGCTTGGTTGTGCTTCAAGGAAGAGGACGATTACATCAATGATCAGAGCCATGATATGATTGCTGAATCGGCGACAGTCACAACGCAAAAGCTGCTGAACGCGGCAGTTGTAAAGTAAGGACTTTGATTAGAGCACAGTGCTCTCTCTCTCTCTCTCACTCTCTCTCTCTCTCTCTCTCTCTCTCTCTCTCTCTCTCTCTCTCTCTCTCTCTCTCTCTCTCTCTCTCTCTCTCTGATTCAAATCTCTCCCTCCCCTAAAGACGGAGTGTGGCTGCCTACATGGCGGGGTAATCAAAAACGGTCACACACGTAATGTTCTCAACCCTAGCTGGTGCATTTGTACTGAATTGTTCAAGTGCTCTGGCTGTTGGGATGATCCCTGGCCAGGGAACAACAACAACAACAACAACAACAAAATCTCTCCCTCTTCCCACCCCCCCTCTCTCTGTCAAAAATATTTTCACCCTTCTGTCCCCAAATTTGTACAAATCGGATTTCAGTTGTGCTCATGATGGGAGAGGCATGTTTCGTCCAAAGGGCATAAGAATCTAAATAAATTCCAAAGCACTGAACTTTGTTGGAAGTTATACCGTACTTTTCGGCTCATTAGGCGCTGCTGTGTATAAGGCGAATAGGGCAATTTTCAAGAAAATCTTTAAAAAAATCCAAGTAAAAGGCGCCCTCGTTTATAAGGCGATGGATGCACACCTCACAAAACATTTAAACAAAGTCGAAGTTTGAAGCCCATACACGTCCTGTAAACGCTTACTGACCGCCATTATTGTTGTCATAAACGAGAGTTGGCTCCCTTCTCAAATAATCGAGACTTCCGGTTGTTGTGTTTGGACAATTCTTCGCGAAAACTGGTAGAATTATGTCATTTTAAGCTCTACAACGATGTTTTTTACATCCAATGAAGGGTTGTGGCATCTGTTGGACAGTATCTCGGACGATAACAGGGATTTTGAAGCATTTTAACGTGAGTATTCATTGTATCGGCAGTGTTTCCCATAACGCACATATGTGCGTCCCTGAAGCACAAAAATCACAGAAGGACTCTTTGATTTCAGCTCTGCGCGTCCCATGGGACGCACACTTTTTTCAACAGACCGAGACAGCAGGGTTCATTTTTGGCGTCGGTCATTGACTCATAAACCTTCGATTTTTACCGATAGTTTTAGCAGGCAGGCGGTCATCTGACCGATTGATTTTTCGTCAAAGCAGTCAACAATTTCAAGGATTCTGTCGTCTGCTAAACTTCGTTCTTCCGGCCTCTGACCATAATCAGAACTAAAAAGTTGTATCTGGCGAAACGAACGCCGAAACGAAGAAATGGCGGCATTGCACATTCGGTAAAGCTTTTCCGATCCAACTTTTTGAAGACCAAATAAAGTTCCAGCGTGACCTAGTCTTCTAGCCTAGTGCTAAACAAGATCGTTCTCGGCCTTTTGACAAAAATTCGTGTTTAAAACCATCCATGCCTCCCAAAAAGAAGCCACGAGTAGGAAAGGGGCAGAAGAATATGTTTGCTAGTTTCGGACTCGCTCAGACATTGTCTGCAACTTGTAGGATCGTTGAAATTAGGTCAAGCCACCCCAACTTTTCCATATCAAAACTCCGAACCCGATTTTCGCTTCGTGCCACAGCAGTCAGTCTGTTTGCTTTGGTTTTCCTGGTTGTCAGTCTTGTTTCTGACCATCCGGGGTTTTCCTTTCTAAAGCAAACACATGTCCGGTCATTCCAAAACGATCTTTGTTTACATCTGAGTGCTTGTTCGCGAGAGTGAAGTGCTTCAAGTTTTAGGTCTGATTTCTTCGTTGACCAAATCTGAACGGTTTTTGCAAGTTCGACAGAGGAAAAAGCAGCAGCATCAAGCCGTTCTTTTAGAGATGTGAATGGCATCATCTAAAAAACATAAGCTACTGCATATGCAATTGTGTGTGTACGCTTGTGTGTCTGTCTGCCTGTCTCTCTGTCCATATCTCGATCTGTTTGTCTCCCCCCCCCCCCCCCCTCTCTCTCTCTCTGTAGTCAGCCTATTCCATTTCCAGGGGTTATGCACATGTGTTTGCCTGTGTGTTCACTGTGCATGTAGCATGTGTGCTTAGCATGTATTTGCTTTTGTTAAAGCATTTTTTATTATATACTTAGGGGACTCTTAAAATATAAAAAGGACTCTTAAAATTTTGCACAGGGAGTCCCTGGGACTCTCACATTTCACCCCTATGGGAAACGCTGTATCGGCGACTCGTTACCGCTTTCGATGTTGTGACTTACAGTAGACTGTACTGAACACGGCAATCGTTGCCTCTCTTCTCACGATTTTGTTCACTAATAGGGCGCCCTCGTTTATTAGGCGTATAGGTCGAAATTGGAGAGAAAAAAAAATCGCCTTATAGTCCGAAAATTACGGTAATTCTATTTGTATGCTGTGATGGTGTAATATGACTGTGTGTGCTTATGAGTTAAAGCATAAATATATTCACACACAAAAAAGAGAACTGAGTGGCGTTAGGATTTATCTCTATTTCATTACCAACTCCAGCTTCTTCAAGGTAAGAAAAATACTTTTTTTTGGTCATGGAATACTATAATTTACTTCATGGAATACTACTAGTTCAATCTTGAGGTAGACAGGTCTGTATGACTAATAATGGAGTATAGGAAACTTAAAATCATAATGTATTTTGGGAATTAAGCCTTATAATATGAGTGCATGTGGGGCTGCCCAAATTCCGGCAATTTCGAACATGTTCCGGCAGTCTGCTTGCCGGAAGAAAATATTTTGGTGGTAGGGATCTATAAATCTGTGTTTTATGAAAATCTTGCACCTCTCTGTCGCCTTTCGGTCAGTCTGTGCCGAAATTCAATCTGTGGACTCGGCCCAAGCAATCAGTAGACCGCAAGAGTTATCTACCCTATCTTGGCCGCCATCACCGGAAGTTAAATCTGAGTAACCATGGGAGAACAATGCCTCCAATGACAGACTAATAAAGTGATTGTTCTTCTTCTTCTGAAGAAGATGAAGTGAGTGATTGTGGGTTATGCAGGTTGGGAGGGAATGGAAAGGGCAGTGATGGTCGCGAATGGTGTTGAAAGTTTGATATGCCTGGAGCAGCATACTCATGTCATGATACTTCATTGTGTGTCTCACTGCTACTGGGCCTACTGCTAGGTCTAGGCCTTCAACTACTACTAGTACTAGGAGTGTTAGCTACCAGTACCACTGTCACTGTGCTCTGTACTAGTCACTTATCTACTAGTGAAAACCATGAAGCACAATCATGTATGTAACTTAAGGTAAGGATAGAGCTTAAAAGAACGTACCAAGCTAACACACACACACACACACACACACACACACACACACTTTCTCTAATTTCTATTAATTCCAGACAACAGCCCAGACAGACTTGCTAGGGTCAAAAGTCCAATGATTCCATTAAAGCTGTCTGATAAAACAGGTTCCCAGCTTGACCTTCAGTTAATATGTGGTGAAATGGTGGAGGTCAAAAAGAAGGCATGAGTAAGGTGGGGGGTGGGATGGGGGCTAGAATAAGGTAATGTAGAAGCAAGGAGAAAAGGAAGAGAAAGTGGAGAGACCACAACTCCAACCCCATCTTTTTATATCTGTCATACATGCCTGGTATTCAATTCTTGAGATGCTTGAAAAATACTTCAAATTGCTTAGATTTGTTTTTCTTTTCTTCAGTTTCAGGGGCATACACACACACAAATGCGCGCGTGTACGCACGTTGACCTGTCAAAGAAACATTTATGTTTTCGGTTTAATGCCATAAGTTGGAAAAATCTTCAGGCAGAGGTTTGAGGTTCCACATGCACCCATGCTAATAAAGGAGTGTAGGAAACTGTTAAAATCATAATGTAATTTGGGAATTGAGCTTTAGTTACAGTATGACTAATATAGGAAACTTAAAATCATAATGTAATTTGGGAATTGAGCCTTACAGTATGACTAATAATGGAGTATAGGAAACTGTTAAAATCGTAATGTAATTTGGGAATTCAACCTTATAATAATATTACTAATAATGTAGTATAAGAAGCTGTTAAAAGCAGAATGTACATTTGGGAGTTGAGTCTTATAATATGACTAATAATATAGTATAAGAAACTGTTAAAATCAGAATGTACATTTAGAAATTGAGCCTTATAATATGATGTGCCTTATAATAATAATAATAATAATACATTTATATAGTGCTTTACCTCAAATGAGCCCAAAGCGCTTTACAATCAATTATTCATCAACAAGTAGATAACAAAAATACAAAGCAACTCTCTCTCGCACACATACATACACACACACGCGCGCGCGCGCGCGCGCGCGCGCGCACACATTTATCGACACCGACTCGTTCATCTTTCATTTATTAAGCCATAGCAACTGAGTTGCACGGACTGACCACATACACCAACACACATACTTAAAACGTCAGAGGATACACATACAAATACACTCACATACAACGTATGCACGCAGACAGACACACACACATGCATACAGACATACACGTGCGTGCACACATAACCCACAAAACCAAAACACACACAAGCACACATCACATGTACGCACACATGCATGCTCACACACATACACAACACACACACACACACACCACAAAACACAGCACAAACCTCTTACAAATATTTAGGGTGCAGCAGGAAAAAGATAGGTTTAAGAGAGGTTTTGAATGAGGAGACTGAGTTGGAGAGGAGAATTCCAGAGAGATGGTGCTTGACAGGAAAAAGAACGTTGGCCAGCAGATTTGAGACGGATGGAGGGAAGGGAAAGGAGACGAGAATCAGAAGACGAACGTAGTCACATGAACTTATAGTCCTTAAATGCAGTTTGTGTTTCAATATCCAATTTTCGTCCAGTGTGGAGGGAGTGCTTTGCAATGTGACGCACCTTATTGTATGTAAATGACGGTACTAGCTCACTCGCTGACTGGTTTCCCTGCAGGAGGTGAAGGCCAACAACGTGGAGCCCCTGGAGGACCTGGAGCTGCCCATGGAGAAGCTGCTGGACGAGCTCATGGATGGCGACATCATCGTCTTCCAGCGGCACCAGGACGCCAACACCGCCTACGACTTCCCCACAGCGTCAGAATACTACAGGTTGTCAGCACGCACTTTGCTCTCTTCAGTCAGCTCTTTAAAGTCCATTCAGCTATTAAAAATCTATTGTAACCCTGCGTTAAGGGTCTTGTCTGTTTTATGTATTTATGGGATACAGTTTGCTGCATACTGTCATTGCATAATTGCCTAGATATAATTTGTTAGCATTGTTGCATTATTCATTGCCCATCTCATTATCTGACGTTTTGAGAAAAACTTTAGTGGTGTCAATCAGACTAAGACTTGAGATAAATTTTATAAGTTAGTGTTGGTGGTGACGTTGAAACTTTTGTTGAAACTGTTTTGTTTTTGCAAATTTGCCTAACTTTAATTTAGGCCATTAATGATTATGGTGTGAGTGTGACAAATTATTCAGTAGTCACTCCTTAAAATGCGTTAGTGCATATGCTGTGAAATAAAATTTGGATAATTGTGCTGTCACATATGCTTAAAAGACCCAATTAGGCAAAACATGGTATGGCATGAGAGACTTCAGGAAAACGTCATTGAAAGTGACGTAAGCAATGACGTAGTTCTGAATTTTGTGCAATTTGACATTGATGTTCTGGAAGATGATGTACACACACACACACACACACACATCAAAAAAAAAGTTTCAGTGATAATGAATATGTTTCTGTGTCAAGTCCACACCCCACTTCTATCCCCGTTCAACAACTTTTTAGTACGTCTCAGGTTTTTGGTTTACATGATCTTTCATTTCAGGTTTTAGAGTTTTCAGGAACACAAGTTTCAGGTTTTTGGACCTCCTCCCACAAACACCCCTGCTTCTGAAATATATCACAAACTTTGTGACTGTGTGCCCCAGGGACCTGTACTACCAAGTGGAGGTGACCTTCTGCGACAAGCAGGACCACAGTGACGCTGGCTTCACTTTGAGCTTGTCAGTGCGCATGAACTACGACCAGATGTCCCATGCCGTGGCAGAGTACCTCAACTGTAACCCCTACCACCTGCAGTTCTTCAGGAGTCAGGGGTGATTGTCATAATGATGATAATAATCATGGACTACGACCTGAGGGTCCACACTGTAGCACAGTACAACACATATGGCATATCACATTCAGTTCTTCAGGAGTTAGAGTGATTACCGTATTTTTCAGACTACTTTTCCCCCAGAGTGAGACACCTGCGCCTTATAATATGACTACAAATATAGTAAGTTTGTGTAAAATTTGGGGGCTGCGAAGATGAGCCTTATAGTCCCAAAAATACAATAATAATTATATTTACCATTTTCATGGCACTGTGCTTCTCATTGCGTTTGTACCGTATTTTAATGACTATAAGGTGCGTCTGATTATAAGGCCCCCCCAAATTTAACACAAAATTCAGACTTTGTTACTATATGTTCTTACTATTTTATCAGTCCACTGACGCGGGAAATTCATCCCTACATGTATTCAAGCATCTACATGTCTATTGCTTTAAGATTGCTACTTCTGTCTTAGTCAGTCCGTTTTAGCACTTAGATGCTTCCAGAAATTAAAATGATGAGCTGTGATAGTTGATCCTTCCACAAACCAAAGCGTTAGTGCACAGGCTTCAAGTAAAAGTAAGATCCAAACATATTAACAACTTCTTAATCTAAAAAAATAACAACTAATGTATGAATGATTAAAGTCTTGTCTTTCAATGGGGCATCTCTATGACTCTCTCCCCCTCCCTTCTCTTGAAGTGAGGGGCAGGAGAATGGAGAGAGGGGGAGAGAGAGATGTTTTGGTTTGATTGTTCAAATAGGGTCTATAATGTTTTATTGCCAAAGTCCTGTGATGAGATGGGATTTTGGTGGGAAGGGTGGAGGGTTGTATGAAAGTGAGTGCGCAAGCGGGCGTGCAGTTGTTAAAGTGAGCAGGGTGTGGGAAGTGTGAAAGAATACTTTTAAAGCATGTCATTACGATTTATTTTGTTCTTTTATCAAATTAAAAAAAATTTGTGTGTATATTTGACGTGTCCGCAACAAAATTATCCTTGTTTTTATGAGGACAAAATAAAAGTTGAGTTGATTTTCTTTGCAATGTCCAGGGCAGGAAACGAGGAGCAAAGGATAGGCACAAAATCCCTTTCATTTCCGTAGCAATAGTATGGTGTTGAAAGTGGGCAAACACGTCCGGATGGCACTCCTATGGTCAAGAAAGGCTTCTCGGTCGCTATGTAAGTTACCCTATCTCTCCACATTCAGGAGTTAATTTGAATTCTACAATTCCTCTCCAGATACCGTGATTCTCCGGGCAACCCAGTGAAGTGTACGTTTGAAGGCAACCTGCGAGACCTGCTACCCTACGCCAGACCCCGCCAGACCAGGAAGCTCTTCTACCAGCTGGTGAGAACACAGACAGATGGCTGCATCGTGTGCATTAAATGTCTATAAACAACGTAAAAATTAAAAATGCATAAATGAGTTGGTTGGGTTGAGGGGGGAGGGGGGCTTACGGAGAGGAGCCCAGCAGCCTCCTAAAGTCCAACTGCACGTCCTCGTCGTAGGATGCGTGCAACCGCTTAAGCTGTCTTGCGCGAGTATGGCCCTCCCGTGGGGATACCAGGTGGTCTTTCTGTAGAAATAGTTCCCCCATCTTCTGGGAGTTCTATGCTAACTTCCCCTACTCTCACTCACTTTGCCTTTTTTTTTTGCTTTTGCTTTCTGGCATCTACTTTTTTTTCTACCTTATTGGTCCATTCACTGCCAAGCACCCTGCCATGTGGTTGTCTTTTTTTTAAGAGCTTATGTGGCTTTCTTCCTGTAAAGCAACGCTTGTTGAGATGGAACGTGCAAACCAAGAACATAAAAAAAATACAAGGCGTTAGAAGAGTTAAAGATGATTGCAATTTCTTTTTAATTGTTCTGGTAAAGAAAAAAGTAGACTGATCTATTCAGTGTGCTAATGATTTTCATTCCTGTTGCGCAGCTGAACATCAAGATCAGTGACCTGGAGAACAAGAAGCAGTTCAAGTGCATCTGGATGGACAGCAAGCTGAACGAAGAGGTCAGTTGCCGTAGTTTACCCACTGTAAAGCCTTTTTTTCCACAGAGACTTGCAATAGAAGAAATAGTATGGTAAAAAAAAGTATGAAAACATAATCTGAATTTTGTGTAGTTTGGGGAATGCGCCTTATATTCCGAAAAATACGGTAGTGTCAATGGGTGTGATCTCTCGTTCAATTTTGTTTTGCTGCTTATGATATTGTTGTCTTACCCTGGCTTAAAGACTCCAGGGATCACCCCAACAGCCGAAGCACTTGAGAACACTAAGGCACAAATGCACCAGCTAATGATAACATTACGTGTGTGACCGTTTTTTATTATCCTGCAACATGGGCTGCCACACTCCTACTTCGAAGGATAGATGTTGTTTAAGAAGTAAAGAGGGGATAAGTTGTTTTAAATCAATCTTATTCTGAACACTTTTATTAAACATAGTAGTGTGAAAATCACATATGTTTTTTCACACTGTTGCACACAAGCTTGCATAGAGGTGTAGAGTGGCACAGAGGCGAGGCGTTCGCCTCGTATACAATAAACCTGAGTTTGAACCTGGGTACAGGGGATTTTTTCTCTAACTCTGCACTAGGCCTTACGGTCTGAACGTGGAGTCTTTCGGATAAGATAAACCAAGGTCCTGTGTGCCTATGCACTTAGCACACGTTAAGCCCAGTGGCAACGAAAAGGTTGTCATTTGGTCAAAATTTACACACACACACACCCCTTCCTTCCTCCTCAGTCATACAAAAATCGCATGCAAATTTTTAAAAAAATGGGTGGCGCGCCTCTGGTTGAGACGTGCTCTCCAGGTGGGAGCAACCCGAATGTCACAGACGCCTCTGTGACTATGAAGTACCAAATGCATTTTAGAATAATTAGGGCTTTTAATTCGCTTTTCACAAAAATGAGCAGATTTCATTGTAAGGTTGAATGTGTGAACAAAATCTGTGAAAGAGATAGTGTGGATAACACCCCCCCCCCCCAAACACTGAAAATTGTTAGTGACATGGTTCTGTCCTTCATCTGTTCATTGCCGTGTTGAAGATTGTCCACAGTGTCTATGATTAACCTGTTATGTCATCAGAAAGAGCTGGTTCTGTACCCTGACAAGGACGGCTGTGTGTCAGACCTGCTGGTTGAGGCCAAGAAACAGATTGAACCATCCGAGAATGGCATGGGAAAACTCAGGTACTGTGAGGCTCCTTCAACTTCTGTTTGGAATGTGTGTTGGGGGGGGGGGGGTCCTACAGGGATGGGAATTGTCTGCCTTTTGGCGGATTTCCGCCTAAATTGATTTAGTTTTCCGCCGAAAAAAACATTCTGTCCGCCGAAAAAACATTCTGCTGAAAAAAATAATTTTTCGCCATAAAGACGAAAGCGAGGGACTAAATTTCACGAGGCACCGAACCTCTTGATGCTGTCCTCTGAATGCGACTAACTACGCATGCGCTGCGAGATTTGTCTTCCTGTTGAAACCGAAATGGCGTCCGTGTCTCGAATAGCCTAGTCTGACGCAGGGAAGCTTACGACGATAGCAATTGCGAGAATCCGTGGAGGTGGGACTGGCTGTCTCTGCAAGCACTGAATGGAGGCAAAACATAAGGAAAGTTAGCCTTTGTGGTCAGGCACTGTGCCTTGCTTGTGGAACGCACGTCTCGTATCAAAGCCGCGGCAGTGCTGCATTGATCAGCCACATCGGCAGGAAGAACTTAGAAGCACTTGAAGGCAAAAAGAGCAATGCTCGTTTATCAGATAAGTTTGAGAATGCGTTATTTTTACCATTTTTGAATTGAGTAAAATTATAAATTAGATTAGGGAGGGGGGAGGGGGGTGTCACTGAAGCTTGCCTGTGTAACGCACACACCCCCACCCCTTCTCTCTCTCTCTCTCTCTCTCTCTCTCTCTCTCTCTCTCTCTCTCTCTCTCACACACAGTGACACACACACACACACTCTCTCACACACACACACATAAGTCTGGGCTTGTATTATCAAATTTATTTATTTATTTTTGTGTAACGCACCCTCCCTCTCTCCCTCTCTCTCTCTCTCACACACACACACTCTCTCACTCACACACACACTCACACTAAGTCTGGGCTTGTATTATCAAATTATTTATTTTTTTAAACTTTGCATGCACCCCCCCCCCCCACACACACATGCGCACAAACACACACACACACCTGGGGTGAATGTGGACTTATCTGAAGCCTGAATTCAGGCAATTTGATGCAGGTTCAGGCAGTGCCTGTGTACGCACCCTCTCTCCCTCACACACACACACACACTCAGTCACACACACACACACACACACACACACTATGTCTGGGCTTGTATTATCAAATTTATTATTTTAACTTTGCATGTACACCCCCCCCCCCCCCCCACACACACACACACACTGCACTCACACACATGCATACATGTGCACACACATACACAAACAAACACACACAACCACACACACAAACACATACACACAAACACACACACATACACCTGGGGTGAATGTGGACTTGCCTGAAGCCTGAATTCAGGCAATTTGATGCAGGTTCAGGTACTCTTTAGAGTGTGAAAAACAAGCTTAGTTGAGTAAGTGTATCATTCCTAATGCCGTTTTTAGGGCTTCAATTATCAATAACGCTTCAGCTTCAGAGGGCAAAGCCTGGTCCTAAATTATTGGGTTTGAGGCTCTAGCATGATGTAAAACCTTCTGGTCATGTGTTTTAATACATGTGTTTTGTAAAACTGACACAAGGATTTATTATGACAATAAGAGGTTTACATATCATCAGCTGGGCGCTTAGTAGGTGGTGTCATGTATGTTAGCTCAGAACAGGCTCCTCTGAACTCCACCGAAGTGACTCAGCAGCAATGAAGTGTCTCCTCAGGTAGTTGCCTCGTGACGGCCTAACATAGATTCGCTCCCCTTGGACTGCTGGTTTTGGATTCCATGGCCTAACCAGGCAGGGTGTGGCTGCAAATTGGGACTCCGAATGAGTGGCTTGGGAGCAACGCCACTGGCAGCCCAGAAGATGGGACAGCAACAAAAGATAAATAAAGAAATAAATATCAAAATGAATGAAGAAAAGGTTTAAGTATTGTCAAACTTTTAATGTAGTACTGTACTACGCTGAGTGGCAGTGTATTATGTGTGCTGGCAGTGGCAGGCTGCTCGAAATGATCAGCCACACGATCCTGGCTGTACAGGCAGCAGAGCTGATTCTAGAGCGTGGGATTGGTACAATCCCCCGAAAATCTGTTCCTTCCCGCGATAATCGAGTCTTAATGCGGGCCGACTCCCGCACATTTGCAGAACTGCCCGCTATTTTCACCGATCGCTGCGGGCATGGCGTTCGTCGTCTGCAAAACCTGTTGTCTAGGCTACACAAACTGATCAACCAATCAATCGCGTTCATCTCATTCATCTTGAATACCGACGAGAACTTGCGAGAGTTTAAGCCGCCATATTGGATTTCTTCCAAAATGAAGCGCGTAGCCACGCTCCTTGATTTTGACTTTCGCGGAGGCAAAGTGAAAAAAAAGCAGTCTGTGCCACATGATGAGTCAGAGTGTGGAGAATAGCTTGAAGAAACGGCGACTACATCCAAAAACTCGGAGAAGCAGCCCTATAACAGCGCCAGTGCAAGGGAACACCGATTCCAAGATGACTGGCTGAAGAAGTGGCCATGGCTGTCCAAGATGGAGAGTGGCGGAATGCAGTGCAAAGTGTGTTTAAAGCACAAGAAAAAGAACGCATTTACATCACCCACGGGCTGCAGCAACTACCGAACGAACACACACTGTCTTTAATTTGTATGTATGAATGCTTTTCATTAACAATTTAAAAATAAATTTGTATGTCATGGCCGTTTTCCCTTGT
>CM065682.1:24895280-24910576 GCA_017654935.2 Phymorhynchus buccinoides
AGAGGGCTAACATGATCAAACTTTTTCTTCCTAAGGACAAGACGAGCAGCTGTGTTTTGAATACGCTGGAGACAAGATAGAGAAGAGACTGATAGGCCAGAAAGGAGAGCATTACAGTAGTCAAGACGAGATAGGATGAGGGAAGTAACAAGTTTTGCTGTGGCTTCATCTGAGAGATATTTACGAATATAGCCGATGCGACGAATTTGATAGTAGCAGGACTGACAGGTCTGAATCAGGAAACTCTGCATGGAAAGAGTATTGTCCAAAGTGACACCTAAGCTATTGACAGAGTCTGAGAGGGGAATGATATTATTACCCAGTTGGATTGACTCTAGGGAAACAGAGGCTAGTTTGTTTTTTGTTCCTACAAGCATTGCTTCGGTTTTTTAACCATTTAATTGAAGTTTATTTTGAATATTAATACAGCAGTTGTTACTTTCTGAAATAATGGAATCTATATCTTCAGGAGTTGTACTATTTTGGAGCTGTGAGTCATCTGCATAGAAGTGATGTTTCATGTTGTGTTGGTCGATGACATTGGCAAGAGGTGACGTATACAAAGTAAACAAGACAGGCCAAGCACAGACCCCTGGGGCACTCCACAAGAAAGCCTAAGAGCGCATGGGCGGGTAAGAAGCCCACCCCAATTATCTCATGAAATGAAGCAAATTTCAGTCTCATTTTGCCCATGAGACGAGCGTTAATGTCTAGCATTCGTCTCATGGGCAAATTTGACTGACATTTTCTTTATTTCATGAGATAATTGGGATGGGCTTCTTACCCGCCCATGCGCTTTTTACCCCGTCTTCCCCTATATAACATTTGGTTCTTAGAACCAAGGTTCCATCTGTGGGGATACCGGGAGGTCTTTCTTACAAATAGCTTCCCCACCTTCTGGAAGTTGTAACTTCATCCATCTTTTAAACTGCCTTTTCCCTTTATTTGCTGTCATCTACAATCTTTCTGCCTTACCGGTCCTTTCTCCTGCCTATTTTGTTCTAGAAACTCTTACAAAGATTTTCCCCAATCAAAGACGGATGTTGGGCCTATATATTTCTTAGGCGCATAGGGAAGACGGGGTAAAAAGCGCATGGGCGGGTAAGAATCCCACCCCAATTATCTCATGAAATGAAGCAAATTTCAGTCTCATTTTGCCCATGAGACGAGCGTTAATGTCTAGCATTCGTCTCATGGGCAAATTTGACTGAAATTTTCTTTATTTCATGAGATAATTGGGGTGGGCTTCTTACCCACCCATGCGCTTTTTACCCCGGCCGTCTTCCCCTATATATATATATAACGGCAGCATGTCATATCTATGCTCAGATGACAAGAGACTGGTCAATCAATCGACGAAGAAGAAAAGAACCCAGGTAGGCATATAAGTAGGACACTCAAGATCTTATCATGAAAATGGCTTTTGAAGAGGTGTGCATGTTAATTATGACTATGAGTAAATTACAAACAAAAAACACACACACACACACAAGCTATTGAAGAAGTTATGCTGTGAATGTGAAATATAGGGGAAGACGGGGTAAAAAGCGCATGGGCGGGTAAGAAACCCACCCCAATTATCTCATGAAATGAAGCAAATTTCAGTCTCATTTTGCCCATGAGACGAGCGTTAATGTCTAGCATTCGTCTCATGGGCAAATTTGACTGAAATTTTCTTTATTTCATGAGATAATTGGGGTGGGCTTCTTACCCGCCCATGCGCTTTTTACCCCGTCTTCCCCTAAGTCAGGTCAGGTCAGATCTTCAGGACAGCCAGGCCTCGCGGCCTCTTGATGTGCCCTATCTTTTGATTGTTTGTTATTGTGGTTTTGTTCATCAATCAGATTGGCATAGCTCTGGCGCTTTTTGAACTATCATTGTCGTCTAATCATAACTGTATTTAAAAACATTAATTTTGGGGTCACTATCTAGGAGGTTTTTGAAATGGTTAGTGTTGGAAGCAAGTTTAGTTTGTGTCATGTCATAAGTTTCTTTATTGTCCATATTGTACAACGCACATGGAAACTTGTCTTCCATAATGTATAATATTATAAGGTAATAACAAAAAAATGTAATATAGATATTCATATGAAGGTAAACGGGGAAAGAAGAGGGGGGTAGAGATACAGGGAGAATGCGTCATTTCAGTGAATAATTTCATCGACTCCAATCTTACGTCATAATATTAATCGTACGTCATTCATTCACAGATTCATTCAATGACTCATTGTGTACATTAGTTGCTTCATTCATCTCTTTGAGATGTCTTTTTCATCAAGAAAATTTAGGTCTAGTTGGGGTTTTCTTTTTTGTTTATTCATTATTTTTCATCATCATCTTTTTGTTGTGATGTTTTCAGTACAAATTTGCAGCTGGCAATGCTATCCTACTGCGCATGCGTGAATATTAATTACCGTTACATTGTACTACATTTGTCAGCCTACTCACGCGTGCACACACATACGTACAACGATTAATAGGACAACTTTTTTTGTCCAATAGGTTTTCAGGCATAAATAAATAAATAAATGTACACATTGCGCTACTTCTAAGTCACTTATAATCAAGCTTAGACGGCTTGACTAAGAAGAAAGATTATCCCACAAGCCTAAAAAGTCAGCTGACTTCCTTTTTGTACAGGTGTAGTGTTCTCGTATTACCCTGTTCTCAAGATTCCTGCGCATGCGCAAAATTGAGACAGCAATCTCATAACGTACCATCAACTTTATTTTGTGTGTATTTGACGGTTTCAAGTTAGGGTTAGGAATTGGGTTACGGTCAATTTAGTGTTGAATACACAAAAGATAAAATTTGATCGTACGCCAAGATCGATTTCGCGCAAACGCAGGGATCTTGAGAACGAATTCATTTTGAGAACGTCACACCGGTTAGTGAGGTAGCTCCACGTTGGTATTATTTCTGTCACAAATTGTTGAATTTATTTTCAAAGTCTGTTCTTTTCACACATGTTTTGATTAAGAATATTTTTGGCAGGCAATTTTGCACGTGTAGTTGTTTTAGTCACATGTGTTTTAGTCTTTGCTACAAGACCACAAAGGGTCAGCCGCCGGGGACCATTGTTACGATTGTATTCAGTATTCATGTATTACAGTATTGTAGTGTAATAACTGCCGTAGCCTCTAGACTAATGGAGTAATGCGGCCCTTGTAAAAAATGTAATGTTCTCGGCTTGACTTTGAGTAGAGTAGAGTAGAGTAATAGGGACTAGCTTTCAATAGCCTAGGCCTCGCGGTCTATTAAAGCGTCCCCTCAGTACAAATATATATTTCCACTTGGGGGTCCGTGCAGAGGATCGATATATATTTATTATACTGACTACGCGCAGCTGATTCCGATTTCCCCTCCCTCACAGTCACAGTTCACACACACTGCCCAACGATAGTTTTCTAGTTATTTTATTTTTCGCATTGCGCAACCTTTAAGTCACTGGAAGCAAGGTGACAGATTGAGATTGCTATCGAAGTCTTACTAACTAAGTGGTAGATAGTACTACTAACTAGTAGGAAGGGCGACACAGTATGATGAGTATCACCTCCCTCACCAGATGGGAGTCCAGAGACTTGCAAGCTGACAGGACGACGCACAGCGACTTGGATCATCTCTGCAGATTTGACAATGATCCGCCAGCACCCAGCAGTGGGATTTGGCTTGTGTTGGTGCCCAGTGGATGGGTTGTAAGCCCCATCTTCTGGGATCTCTGCTCCAGCGCAGTGCCACCCACTGTTGGGAAGGGGACCCCTCTTGAAGGACCACGCCCACCTACAGAGACGACTCGACTTGCTAGTATCTGAGTGTATGTCTCCTGCCAGTTTGCGACGACATCAACTTCCTTTGCGGAGCAGGTCACCCGGTGGCCCTGAAGACAGCCTTTGAAGGGGAAGATTGCTCACCAACAGCAGCGACAAGACAAACAGACTACAGGAGCATCTAGACAACCATTTGACTTGTCTCACAATGCTAAAAGTCTCTTACCGCCTCACATATGCTAACTCCATCTAAGACAAGAAATCTACATGTATAGATGCTGACTCCAGCATCACGGACAAGAAATTCTTCGGCTCGGACTCCTTCCGAATGTTCCAGCAACAAATGGCACCTGCTTTTTCATCATCTTCATCTTACAGGAAGACCCAGTCTTTAGGAATATTGTCTATAAGAGGCAACACCTAATTGGACGTAAATCCAACTTCGCCCGGGGTCTGATTGCATAATTTATATTTATACCACAAGCCTAATAAGGCATTAAACTCCAAAGTTACAGTGTCAGGGGCACCACCCACGCATGGATCTCAAGCTTCCTCAGGGATCGCTGCCAAGCAGTCCTGGTTGAAGGCTCAAGATCTGCCTTTGCTGATGTTACGTCAGGAGTTCCCCAGCGGATAGGTACTAAAGATGTCTATGCCAAGTTCAAAGGTCAAGGTCACTGGCACCGAAAATGCTGCCGAGCACCTGGCACAATAACGATTGAACGGTGGGACCTAGGATCCTCAAATTTTGCATGAGGACAGGTACTAAAAATATCTCAGCCAAATTCAAAATTGAAGGTCAAGGTCACAGGAGTTGAAAATGCTGCTGAACACCTGGCACAATGATGGAGGGACCTAGGACGCTCAAATTTTGCATGCGGATAGGTACTAAAGATATCTAGGCCAAGTTCAGAAATGAAGGTCAAAGGTCATTGGTGCTGAAAATGCTGCCGAGCACCTGGCACGATTACGATTGAACGGAGGGACCCAGGACACTCAAATTTTGCTTGCGGATAAGTAATAAGGATATCTAGACCAAGTTTGAAAATCAAGGTCAAGTCAAGGTCACTTTTTGTCCCTCTCCCCCCTCCAATTCCCCCTAGTTGTAATCTTGTATCCTAATTTTTCTGTTTCCAGTGTCGAAGTAGTCAAAGTTCACTGTAGTTGCCGTATCAAAAGAAAGAAGTGATAAAATGATTATACTGATCAATGTTATGTTTTCAGTTGCAGATTTGGTAGTTATTCATCATGGAAAACGAGGGATACTGTGTGCGATTGAGGGGCCTGCCTTGGTCTGCATCTCAAGATGATTTACTCGCTTTTTTCAATGGTAATTACTAAATTAGTTAACTAACTGTTCATTTAAGTAACCAAAAACCATAGTGATAAGTGATGATGACTATGATTGTGAATGTAAATTATTATTTAACATATTTGCTGGGGTATTTTGTGAAGGTAAATTTTATTATTGTAGAGATGTCTGGATATCGTTGAAGCATCTTGCTTGTTGAATTTAAGTCAACATTGAGAGAGTGTGTGTTTGTGTGACTTTTATTTTAAAATCTGTTAATTCTATTACTACAGCAGTAATGCCTCTTTTGGCTGAGCTCCATTGGCTTCCTGTGAAATTCCGCTGGCAGTTCAAAATAGCTACCTTCGCTTTCTGTCACTTTGACAACACTCTTCCTCGGTACCTCTCTTCTTCTCTCTGCACCTATCAAAGCTCTCATAGTCATACTCTCCGTTCTTCTTCTCAGAAACTTCGTAAAGTCCCTAAGCTTTCCTTGAAATATGCGGGTGAGAGCGCGTTTAGTTTTGTTACACAGACAGTCTGGAATTCTCTCCCTGATCATATCCGCAACCAGTTGTAGTATTACTATGAGTGTGACTATGTAGTTCAGTTATTACAGTTCCATGGATGTGTTAACAGGTTGCCAGATAATGGGTGGTCTGTCTGGTGTTTACTTGACACATTCCAAGGAGGGCCGACCAAGTGGACATGCTTTTGTGGAGTTCATGTCGGAGGATGATGTTCAGAGGGCTCTCAAGAAGAACAAGGACAATTTGGGAACCAGATACATTGAGGGTGAGGGCTGGAAAGGATTCAGATATTATAAAAAGAACAATACAGATTTCCTAATGTGGTCAAAATTGTTAAAAGCTTTGAAATAGATTATTGTTTAATATTGTGTCTGAATATCACTGAACGAAATTAATGTTTTTGTTTGCTAACAATTGGTGCCTGTTGTGTGCTAGTATGTGCATGAACCCCTTCACGGCCAGAGAACATATTAATACAAACTTTTAAAAATATGAAATAGAAGAGGCCTGTCACTAGTGTTTTTTAGTCAATCTGGCATAACGGTGTGGAGATACAGTAAAAATCGCTTAAGTCAAAATTGAATGACTTAAATTTTATTTTGAGATAGCCAATGTTTTGAGTTAAAAAGACTTTTCAACATAGAGATTATTATACTGGGACCCAAAAATTATTGTTAGTTATCCAATGTTTTTGAGTTATTAGTTCCCCGCTGTATTCCCCCTTGACTGTTTAAAAGCAAAAATCTGCATTCCAAGGTCATTCCCATTGAACTTGTGACATTATCAGTAACATCATTTAGCCCATAGTAGCTGGGCCTGGCAGGCAAGAGGTTAATAATAGTCTGTAAATGAATGATTTAATACTTTGTCTCTGTACTTGTGACTTCTTAATCATTGTAAGGTTGTTTGGCTTTGTGTGTTTAGTATTTCGCTGCAAGAAGAGCGAGATGGATTGGGTTGTGAAGCGAGGGGGGATGGACAACAACAGTCTGGCGGAAGCCATTGTCAAAATGCGCGGCCTGCCTTTTGGATGCTCCAAGGAGGAGATAGCTCAGTTCTTCACAGGTAGGGGCAGGGGTCCTCTACACACCTACACATTGGTATTGCCAGGGACCCACTGCAGCAAACAGATACACATCAATCAATTCTAGGTTTTGCATGCTAAGTACTGTAATACTATAGGGGGTATGGACTACTGATAGGATTATTTGTGGGATAAGGATTGCACACGGGATCACAAGACAGATTATGGATGGGTTTTGTGTCATCAGGGTCATAAAAACAAATGAGGCTTTAGATAATCATAGTGTTGTAATCAGAGAGGATATCGGGGGGGTAAGAATGGGTAGAGGGGGTGGGTGGGTGGTATTTAGAAGAAAAATATGAATGATGGAAGTATTTGTGCGGGAAATGGGATGAGGTGAAATAAAAAAGCAAATAAATGTTTTAAAATTAAAATGTCACTTTGATTTTACCTGAAATGATACAGAAAGTAGAATAGCTTGCAAAATAAAGGAGACTGGGTTTATGGTGGGTGTGGAAAATATGCGTAGAACATTAGATGGGTTTGGGGTACACCAAGATATGCTGGGGTTTGAGGTACACCAAGATATGCTGGGGTTTGGGGTACGTCAAGCTAAGCTGGGGATTGGGGTATGTCAAGATCAGCTGGGGATTGGGGTTCATAAAGATAACTGGGGATTGGGGTATGTCCAGATCAGCTGGGGGTTGGGGTTCATAAAATTAACTGGGGATTGAGGTATGTCAAGATCAGCTGGGGGTTGGGGTTCATAAAGATAACTGGGGATTGGGGTATGTCAAGATAATCTGGGGATTGGGGTTCATAAAGATAACTGGGGATTGGAGTACATCAAGATCAGCTGGGGATTGGGGTTCATAAAGATAACTGGGGATTGGGGTATGTCAAGATCAGCTGGGGATTGGGGTTCATAAAGATAACTGGGGATTGGGGTTCATAAAGATTCACAGGGTAGAGAATGGGTAGAGGGGGTGGGTGGGTGGTATTTAGAAGAAAAATATGAATGATGGAAGTATTTGTGCGGGAAATGGGATGAGGTGAAATAAAAAAGCAAATAAATGTTTTAAAATTAAAATGTCACTTTGATTTTACCTGAAATGATACAGAAAGTAGAATAGCTTGCAAAATAAAGGAGACTGGGTTTATGGTGGGTGTGGAAAATATGCGTAGAACATTAGATGGGTTTGGGGTACACCAAGATATGCTGGGGTTTGAGGTACACCAAGATATGCTGGGGTTTGGGGTACGTCAAGCTAAGCTGGGGATTGGGGTATGTCAAGATCAGCTGGGGATTGGGGTTCATAAAGATAACTGGGGATTGGGGTATGTCCAGATCAGCTGGGGGTTGGGGTTCATAAAGTTAACTGGGGATTGGGGTATGTCCAGATCAGCTGGGGGTTGGGGTTCATAAAGATAACTGGGGATTGGGGTATGTCCAGATCAGCTGGGGGTTGGGGTTCATAAAGTTAACTGGGGATTGAGGTATGTCAAGATCAGCTGGGGGTTGGGGTTCATAAAGATAACTGGGGATTGGGGTATGTCAAGATCAAGATCATCAAGATCAGCTGGGGATTGGGGTTCATATAAGATAACTGGGGATTGGGGTTCATAAAGATTAACTGGGGATTGGGGTATGTCAAGATCAGCTGGGGATTGGGGTTCATAAAAATAACTGGGGATTGGGGTATGTCAAGATCAGCTGGGGATTGGGGTTCATAAAGATAACTGGGGATTGGGGTTCATAAAGATTCACAGGGTAGAGAATGGGTAGAGGGGGTGGGTGGGTGGTATTTAGAAGAAAAATATGAATGATGGAAGTATTTGTGCGGGAAATGGGATGAGGTGAAATAAAAAAGCAAATAAATGTTTTAAAATTAAAATGTCACTTTGATTTTACCTGAAATGATACAGAAAGTAGAATAGCTTGCAAAATAAAGGAGACTGGGTTTATGGTGGGTGTGGAAAATATGCGTAGAACATTAGATGGGTTTGGGGTACACCAAGATATGCTGGGGTTTGAGGTACACCAAGATATGCTGGGGTTTGGGGTACGTCAAGCTAAGCTGGGGATTGGGGTATGTCAAGATCAGCTGGGGATTGGGGTTCATAAAGATAACTGGGGATTGGGGTATGTCCAGATCAGCTGGGGGTTGGGGTTCATAAAATTAACTGGGGATTGAGGTATGTCAAGATCAGCTGGGGGTTGGGGTTCATAAAGATAACTGGGGATTGGGGTATGTCAAGATAATCTGGGGATTGGGGTTCATAAAGATAACTGGGGATTGGAGTACATCAAGATCAGCTGGGGATTGGGGTTCATAAAGATAACTGGGGATTGGGGTATGTCAAGATCAGCTGGGGATTGGGGTTCATAAAGATAACTGGGGATTGGGGTTCATAAAGATTCACAGGGTAGAGAATGGGTAGAGGGGGTGGGTGGGTGGTATTTAGAAGAAAAATATGAATGATGGAAGTATTTGTGCGGGAAATGGGATGAGGTGAAATAAAAAAGCAAATAAATGTTTTAAAATTAAAATGTCACTTTGATTTTACCTGAAATGATACAGAAAGTAGAATAGCTTGCAAAATAAAGGAGACTGGGTTTATGGTGGGTGTGGAAAATATGCGTAGAACATTAGATGGGTTTGGGGTACACCAAGATATGCTGGGGTTTGAGGTACACCAAGATATGCTGGGGTTTGGGGTACGTCAAGCTAAGCTGGGGATTGGGGTATGTCAAGATCAGCTGGGGATTGGGGTTCATAAAGATAACTGGGGATTGGGGTATGTCCAGATCAGCTGGGGGTTGGGGTTCATAAAATTAACTGGGGATTGAGGTATGTCAAGATCAGCTGGGGGTTGGGGTTCATAAAGATAACTGGGGATTGGGGTATGTCAAGATAATCTGGGGATTGGGGTTCATAAAGATAACTGGGGATTGGAGTACATCAAGATCAGCTGGGGATTGGGGTTCATAAAGATAACTGGGGATTGGGGTATGTCAAGATCAGCTGGGGATTGGGGTTCATAAAGATAACTGGGGATTGGGGTTCATAAAGATTCACAGGGTAGAGAATGGGTAGAGGGGGTGGGTGGGTGGTATTTAGAAGAAAAATATGAATGATGGAAGTATTTGTGCGGGAAATGGGATGAGGTGAAATAAAAAAGCAAATAAATGTTTTAAAATTAAAATGTCACTTTGATTTTACCTGAAATGATACAGAAAGTAGAATAGCTTGCAAAATAAAGGAGACTGGGTTTATGGTGGGTGTGGAAAATATGCGTAGAACATTAGATGGGTTTGGGGTACACCAAGATATGCTGGGGTTTGAGGTACACCAAGATATGCTGGGGTTTGGGGTACGTCAAGCTAAGCTGGGGATTGGGGTATGTCAAGATCAGCTGGGGATTGGGGTTCATAAAGATAACTGGGGATTGGGGTATGTCCAGATCAGCTGGGGGTTGGGGTTCATAAAATTAACTGGGGATTGAGGTATGTCAAGATCAGCTGGGGGTTGGGGTTCATAAAGATAACTGGGGATTGGGGTATGTCAAGATAATCTGGGGATTGGGGTTCATAAAGATAACTGGGGATTGGAGTACATCAAGATCAGCTGGGGATTGGGGTTCATAAAGATAACTGGGGATTGGGGTATGTCAAGATCAGCTGGGGATTGGGGTTCATAAAGATAACTGGGGATTGGGGTTCATAAAGATTCACAGGGTAGAGAATGGGTAGAGGGGGTGGGTGGGTGGTATTTAGAAGAAAAATATGAATGATGGAAGTATTTGTGCGGGAAATGGGATGAGGTGAAATAAAAAAGCAAATAAATGTTTTAAAATTAAAATGTCACTTTGATTTTACCTGAAATGATACAGAAAGTAGAATAGCTTGCAAAATAAAGGAGACTGGGTTTATGGTGGGTGTGGAAAATATGCGTAGAACATTAGATGGGTTTGGGGTACACCAAGATATGCTGGGGTTTGAGGTACACCAAGATATGCTGGGGTTTGGGGTACGTCAAGCTAAGCTGGGGATTGGGGTATGTCAAGATCAGCTGGGGATTGGGGTTCATAAAGATAACTGGGGATTGGGGTATGTCCAGATCAGCTGGGGGTTGGGGTTCATAAAGTTAACTGGGGATTGGGGTATGTCCAGATCAGCTGGGGGTTGGGGTTCATAAAGATAACTGGGGATTGGGGTATGTCAAGATCAGCTGGGGGTTGGGGTTCATAAAGATAACTGGGGATTGAGGTATGTCAAGATCAGCTGGGGGTTGGGGTTCATAAAGATAACTGGGGATTGGGGTATGTCAAGATCAGCTGGGGATTGGGGTTCATAAAGATAACTGGGGATTGGGGTTCATAAAGATTAACTGGGGATTGGGGTATGTCAAGATCAGCTGGGGATTGGGGTTCATAAAAATAACTGGGGATTGGGGTATGTCAAGATCAGCTGGGGATTGGGGTTCATAAAGATAACTGGGGATTGGGGTTCATAAAGATTCACAGGGTAGAGAATGGGTAGAGGGGGTGGGTGGGTGGTATTTAGAAGAAAAATATGAATGATGGAAGTATTTGTGCGGGAAATGGGATGAGGTGAAATAAAAAAGCAAATAAATGTTTTAAAATTAAAATGTCACTTTGATTTTACCTGAAATGATACAGAAAGTAGAATAGCTTGCAAAATAAAGGAGACTGGGTTTATGGTGGGTGTGGAAAATATGCGTAGAACATTAGATGGGTTTGGGGTACACCAAGATATGCTGGGGTTTGAGGTACACCAAGATATGCTGGGGTTTGGGGTACGTCAAGCTAAGCTGGGGATTGGGGTATGTCAAGATCAGCTGGGGATTGGGGTTCATAAAGATAACTGGGGATTGGGGTATGTCCAGATCAGCTGGGGGTTGGGGTTCATAAAATTAACTGGGGATTGAGGTATGTCAAGATCAGCTGGGGGTTGGGGTTCATAAAGATAACTGGGGATTGGGGTATGTCAAGATAATCTGGGGATTGGGGTTCATAAAGATAACTGGGGATTGGAGTACATCAAGATCAGCTGGGGATTGGGGTTCATAAAGATAACTGGGGATTGGGGTATGTCAAGATCAGCTGGGGATTGGGGTTCATAAAGATAACTGGGGATTGGGGTTCATAAAGATTCACAGGGTAGAGAATGGGTAGAGGGGGTGGGTGGGTGGTATTTAGAAGAAAAATATGAATGATGGAAGTATTTGTGCGGGAAATGGGATGAGGTGAAATAAAAAAGCAAATAAATGTTTTAAAATTAAAATGTCACTTTGATTTTACCTGAAATGATACAGAAAGTAGAATAGCTTGCAAAATAAAGGAGACTGGGTTTATGGTGGGTGTGGAAAATATGCGTAGAACATTAGATGGGTTTGGGGTACACCAAGATATGCTGGGGTTTGAGGTACACCAAGATATGCTGGGGTTTGGGGTACGTCAAGCTAAGCTGGGGATTGGGGTATGTCAAGATCAGCTGGGGATTGGGGTTCATAAAGATAACTGGGGATTGGGGTATGTCCAGATCAGCTGGGGGTTGGGGTTCATAAAATTAACTGGGGATTGAGGTATGTCAAGATCAGCTGGGGGTTGGGGTTCATAAAGATAACTGGGGATTGGGGTATGTCAAGATAATCTGGGGATTGGGGTTCATAAAGATAACTGGGGATTGGAGTACATCAAGATCAGCTGGGGATTGGGGTTCATAAAGATAACTGGGGATTGGGGTATGTCAAGATCAGCTGGGGATTGGGGTTCATAAAGATAACTGGGGATTGGGGTTCATAAAGATTCACAGGGTAGAGAATGGGTAGAGGGGGTGGGTGGGTGGTATTTAGAAGAAAAATATGAATGATGGAAGTATTTGTGCGGGAAATGGGATGAGGTGAAATAAAAAAGCAAATAAATGTTTTAAAATTAAAATGTCACTTTGATTTTACCTGAAATGATACAGAAAGTAGAATAGCTTGCAAAATAAAGGAGACTGGGTTTATGGTGGGTGTGGAAAATATGCGTAGAACATTAGATGGGTTTGGGGTACACCAAGATATGCTGGGGTTTGAGGTACACCAAGATATGCTGGGGTTTGGGGTACGTCAAGCTAAGCTGGGGATTGGGGTATGTCAAGATCAGCTGGGGATTGGGGTTCATAAAGATAACTGGGGATTGGGGTATGTCCAGATCAGCTGGGGGTTGGGGTTCATAAAATTAACTGGGGATTGAGGTATGTCAAGATCAGCTGGGGGTTGGGGTTCATAAAGATAACTGGGGATTGGGGTATGTCAAGATAATCTGGGGATTGGGGTTCATAAAGATAACTGGGGATTGGAGTACATCAAGATCAGCTGGGGATTGGGGTTCATAAAGATAACTGGGGATTGGGGTATGTCAAGATCAGCTGGGGATTGGGGTTCATAAAGATAACTGGGGATTGGGGTTCATAAAGATCAGCTGGGGATTGGGGTTCATAAAGATAACTGGGGATTGGGGTATGTCAAGATCAGCTGGGGATTGGGGTTCATAAAGATAACTGGGGATTGGGGTTCATAAAGATTAACTGGGGATTGGGGTATGTCAAGATCAGCTGGGGATTGGGGTTCATAAAGATAACTGGGGATTGGGGTATGTCAAGATCAGCTGGGGATTGGGGTTCATAAAGATAACTGGGGATTGGGGTATGTCAAGATCAGCTGGGGATTGGGGTTCATAAAGATAACTGGGGATTGTGGTGCATGGTTGGGAATTTGGAAAACTCATGGTTGTTGTATTTTCAGCAGAGTCCCAAGTCTAGCTGGGTGCTAACTGGTGCTGGTGTTGTTTGTTGGGTGGGTGCTGTAGGGTTGGAGATTGTACCCAATGGGATAATGCTACCTGAAGATCGTCTGGGGCGCAGCACGGGGGAGGCCTTTGTACAGTTCGCTTCCCAGGACATAGCAGAAAGGGCCCTGGGTAAACACAAGGAGCGCATAGGGCACAGGTGGGATGGTTGGGCCTCATGGGCAGGCACATACACTCTTCTCTTGCCTATATTTGTTGTTCGTTATAATGTTATATTTTTGATTGCTTGCATTGATATCTCATTGAAGTCTGTTTATTTTTTGATTTTTTTAAACATTTGATTTGATTCTTTTTATGCAGTGATGTGTATAATGTTCAACATGTGTTGGCGTTTGTGTGTGTATGCGCGTGCATGCATGTGTACCTTTTAAGCGTTTTTACCATTTCTAGTGACTTGGTAAAGCGCATAGAGCTTAAGGTATGTGCTACATAAATCTTCTAAATTAATAAATAGTTGTCTTCTCTGTGTAACTGTAACAGTGATCATTTCTAGTGACTTAGTAAAGCGCATAGAGCTTAAGGTATGTGCTACATAAATCTTCTAAATTAATAAATAGTTGTCTTCTCTGTGTAACTGTAACAGTGATCATTTCTAGTGACTTAGTAAAGCGCATAGAGCTTAAGGTATGTGCTACATAAATCTTCTAAATGAATAAATAGTTGTCTTCTCTGTGTAACTGTAACAGTGATCTCTACTAGTAGTGCTACCTATGCTGGAAGGGGGGTATCTTTTTGCCTGTAATTTTAAGCTAATGGTGGTTGATATCTTGTAAGTTGTATTGTCTTGAAGTTGAATTTTGTGTGTGTCAGTTTTCACCCCATTGGTTAAAATATTAGTGTTCTGTTGTTTGCTTCCATTGTGTGAATATAATCTATTTCTTGCAGCTTTCTCTCTGTTCTTAGCTTCATCTCATCTCTCAATGGTGGCATCTTCATACATTAAAACCGCTCTGCGTCTTTCTAAAGTAGAAGGGCTTTGCAATCATGTGTGTGTGGTATTTTTTGTTGTTTGTTTATGGAGAACATTTATTTGGCTTTTTTTTTTTGGGGGGGGGGGGGTTGTCTGTGCAATTTCTTGTGAATCGCTGCACAGAATCACTTTGATTAAAGTTGAAATTTTGTAGAGTGATATTATCCAAAGACGATGTTTCGTTGAGTAAGTATGTCACTTGTGGCAGTAAGTGTAAGCTTGTGGCAGTACTTACTCAGTGACAATCTTGTACTATTATGTTGTTCAGAGTGAAAGCTCCACTACTAAATAAAGTTCAGACTCTGGAGATGATAATAAATGGATATGAATTTTTGTGACTTGATCACATTTATGGTGTAACTTTGTTGTTGGCCTACCATTATTTTTTGTTGTTAGTGTATATTTCTTGTAAGTTTTTCTTGGCAGTGATTGTTTTCTTGGCAGTGCATTGTTAGCAGTTCACTGCTGCTGCTGATTTATTTATATTTTAGCATCTAACACTCCTTGTATATCATTGGTGACTAATATGTATATGGCTTTAATCTACCACATTTTATATGTGGATCAATGTCTTCTTTTTTTAAAAATTAAATGAAGGAAATATACTTAGGTTTCCTACAGCTGCATTTTCTATTCAGTTAAATTGCCAAACAAAAGTGTTATGATGTTGTGGCTGATTTCGTTAAGTAGGGAAGTGACAATTTGAATTTCTCACTCTTTTGATAGTTTTTATTGAAAGATTTAATTATTAGGAGACAAGTTTATAATTAAAAAAACCATGTGAAAATGGAAGCACCTCATTGAAGGTCTCCATGGGCTTTTTGCCTTTTATTTT
>CM065682.1:24911076-24993576 GCA_017654935.2 Phymorhynchus buccinoides
GAATCGTCTCATTGAAATGATAATACTTAAAAATATTTAGAACTATTTTGTCTGCGCGGCGGAATTGACCTTGAATTTTAACAGGTGATTAGGCCTAGCCTTGATGAATGTTCGGAATAGGCTAGGCCTAGGCTATCGCTGGTTCGGAACCTACATCACCAGCAGATGGTGGTTGTCTTCGGACACTGACACGTCAGTTTACCAACAAGGCATGATTGCAATAGACAAATCGGATATTTAACGGTTTCTCTTTTTAAGGCTTGCGGAACTAACCTAAATGACACCTTTTGGAATTTGTCAAGAGGCCGCGATGCCTAGCCTGACCTTTGATTGTGCATCCATTGGCCTTGCTTATGTTTCGTAGTAAACGAAGTGCCTTGCGACCGTGGCGTGTGTGTGGTGTGTGTGTGTGTGTGTGTGTAGGCCTACGTGTGTGTATTTACGTGTGCCAGTGTGTGTGCATTGCGTGCGTGCGTGTGTTGTGCGCGCGGGGGGCAATCATGTAGATTAGCACCACCCTCTTCATTTCTCGGTCATTTCCGTGTTAAACTACACCTTTACCCAACTGATTTGCTTTAATTACAGCGCTTCCTCTGAAGTCGGAATGTGGCTGCTCACGTGGCGGTAATAAAAAATGGTCACACACGCAACGTTCTCATCCCTAGCTGGTGCATTTGTACCATGCACCATAGTGTTCAAGCGCTTCGGCTGTTGGGATGATCCCTGGAGTCTTTAAGCCAGGTACGACAACAACTTAAGCGCTTGCGGTTTGTTGAAACCGTCTGTTATCACATGCATCGTATTCAGAACATGGGCTACTACGCGTTGCCAACCGTTCTGCCAACTTTCGTTGAGATCGGTTCAGTAGGCTAAGGAACGTGTAAGGTGGAGAATTTTAAAAATGGTGTCAGTGTGGCTACCCACGGTTTGTTGCAATTTGCGATACATATACATGCGGGGCCAGCCAATTTTATAGACCCCTACATACAGCGGTGAAGGGCAGGAGCTGTACCGGTCGGGCTTCGCCCCCGGGGACCGCTATGGTAGCCGGATTGGTCTTGCCCAGATACTCATGTCATTATCATATCAGCTAGTTTAGGCTCTGTAGGCTTTGTGAAGCCTTTTTTTCAATGCGAAAATTTCATGGGAGGGGTGGTCTAAATTATAACATAGCTGGGATAGGGTTATTGTCTTATGATGACTCCGAACTGAAAGAACCAGAATTTGAGATTGAGAGTCGTAAACATGAGGGGGGGGGGGGGGGGGGTCTAAATTACAACTTTACCGCATCTCCAACGTCTGTAATGTAGTCACCCAAATTAACAAGCCATATAAACATAGTTCCAGTAAGTTCAATTTCCAATTTGTTTTCCTCTTTGCTGTTGAACCCGGAGAACGTTGATATGGCTCTGTTGCCTTGTTAATGTGCTTAGTTGAATGACAGCCCCAGTGATGAAAGACTTCTCTCTCTCTCTCTCTCTCTCTCTCTCTGTGTGTGCATCCCACTTAGCGTGCTGGGGTGAAGGGGATAGAAGGGAGGTAAGACTGTTGTCAGCGTATGAAAACATGTCCGCACAAACAACTTTGTTTTCGCAAGAGACAGCAACAACAACAAAAGCAGCAGATTTGGCCAAATCTCGGAAGCACTGGAGGGAACTGACCACCAAAAAAAAGCAGCAGAAAAACAACAATCTCTACCAACGATGTAGAAATAATAAATCAGATCAGGGGCTGGTTTAAATGAAAATCTTTCTGAGATTTAAAACTGTCTAGGTTCGATTTCGGTGATTGTCTTTTCGAATGTGTCTTTTCTGATAATTCTAGATGTTTTGTTCAGCCAATCTGAGATATAATTGGTGTGACTGAATCCATGATCTGGAACCCAGGACATTATTAATTTCATTTTCTATGTATAGGTGTTCAATTTCGTTCGTTGTGGGTTTTTTCATCGATCACCTTACTTTTATGGCTGTGTATAAGCTGAAAGCAACAGATCTAAACCATTTTGTCATTCTCTCTCTCTCTCTCTCTCTCTCTCTCTCTCTCTCTCTCTCTCTCTCTCTCTCTCTCTCTCTCTCTCTCTCTCTCTCTCAACACAGAGAGAGAGAGAGAGAACGAACGAACGAACGAACGAACCTTTTTTATTGAGGGAAAAGACTAAGCACTATACAGGCTTGTTTACATCCAGCCCTCATAAAAAATGAAAAAGGAGAAGAAAAAACAATAACCACCATTAACAATAAATGGAACATTTAAAAAAAGAATGAAAGTGAAAAAGCATGCACATACAAAATTCATACTTATCAAATAACCATGAAAAAACATCAAACACATTGAAATTAAAGTTACCCATTAGAAGCACGCACACACACACACACACACGCACGCACGTTACAAATGCACGCACGCACACGCACACACACACGCTCGCACGCACACGCACGCGCGCACGCACACACACACACACACACACACATTTTATCTCTCTCTCTCTCTCTCTCTCTCCCTCCCTCCCTCCCTCCCTCCCTCTCTGTCTCTCTCTTTTACACACACACACACACACACACACACACACGCGCGTGCGCGCAAATTCCTGTCAAGAAGTAAAAGGGACAAAAAGCCGGCAAAGTTACATTCACATCGGGTATCTTGAGGAAACAGGTGGTGGAATCTGGGAGAAGGTTTAATAATATGAACAACATGTTATAGAATTGAATTATAAAATTCGGTCATTAGAAATGTTCGATAGGTTTTTTTGAAAGAATTAAAGCTTGTTTCAATTGCGAGATTGCCCAATATGGCATTCCACAAGGCCCCGCCAGAATAAGCTAAACATGTTTTGAAAAGGTCGATTCTAGGCAAAGGCAGCATGAGTTTGTGGACATGGCGTTGATCATTGACAACAAACCTATTGGTAAGTGATGGTGGGGCATTGCCTGATAAAATTTTGAACATGAAAACAGCTTTGTTGAATTTTAGTTTTAACTTGAAAGGTAGTATGTCCAAGGCTTTGTAATCATTAGCTGTTAATGTAAAAGAATTAAGAAGAACTAACTTTAATGCCCGTCTATGAAGACTAGAGAGGGGTTTTAAAGTATTGTCACTTGCACCATCCCAGATAGTTGAAGCATAGTTAATGTGGGATTCAATAAACGAGTGAAAGAATATCTTACGCGAGTGGAGGTTTAGGAAGTGTTTTATTTTGGACAACTGATAGATCTTTTTTGAAACAGACTTACATACCTTAGATACATGATCTGACCAAGAAAGATTATTGTCAATGACAACGCCAAGTATTTTATGACTGCTTACTTCCTCAACAATGTTACCATTAATAGAGAGAGTTAAAGAGCCGAGAGGAAGATTCTGACGTTTTTGTCTAGTTGTTACCATCATAAATTTAGTTTTTATAGGATGCAGGCTCATGTGGTTTAATTCTGCCCAGTTTATGAGTTCGTTGATGCTGTTCTGTAAATTTCGTAATACTACTTCATAGTTAGAGTGATTAGTGTGTAACATTGTATCGTCAGCAAACAAATCGCACAACGTACTTAGAACTAGAGGCAAATCGTTGATATAAACGGAGAAAAGCAAAGGTCCTAAGACGGAACCCTGAGGAATGCCATACTTTGTTGTTCTAGATGAAGACACGTGGCCGTTAACAGCCACCACCTGTTTCCTCTCCATTAAAAATGATGATATAAGTTCTATTGTATTACAAGACAATCCATATAATGTTAGTTTTTTAAGCAGAAGAGAATGGTCTACAACATCAAATGCTTTAACAAAGTCAACTATTAGAGCACCAGTTATTTCATTATTATTGATATTAGTAAGCCATTTATCAACAAGAGTTGTAAGAGCTGTTTGACAAGAGTGTTTCGTTCGAAAACCAGACTGACACGGATGGAAAAGATGAAAGTGGTCAAAATGATTAAGGATGTGTTTGTTCATGTGACTTTCTAATGGTTTTGATAAGACAGACACGATGGAAATGGGTCTATAATTACAAGGGTCAGAACGATCTCCTGATTTAAATATGGGTGTGATTCTCGCTGTCTTAAAAGCTTTAGGAAAATGTTTTTTAGAAATACACAAATTATATATGTAAGTGAGTGATTCGGATATGACTGGAGCCGATAGTTTAAGAATTTTGCCATCTATGTCGTCTAGGCCTCTGGTGTTTGTTTGTTTTAAATGAACAAGATAATTAAATACTTCGTATACCGTTAAATAAGGTATAGTTAGTTCGGATGAAATTTCTTTACACAAACAAAAGTCATGAAGATAATTAAGATCAATTTCCTCGGATCTATTGTTTTGTATAATAGTGTTGGCTATTTCAGAGAAATACACGTTAAAGGTTTCTGGAGATAGTTCATTTGTAACATTTTTTTGTGAACTGGATTTTTTGTTATTTAGCTGGTTAATGGCTGACCATATGGATCTACTGTCTGATTTGTTAGTTATTAAGTCTTGAAAATAATTGCTTTTTGACTTTCTCTTCAAGCGATTTACATAATTTCTTTGCTTGCGAGCACCTCCCTCATCCCCCATAGCAAAAAGTGAGTCTCTTACATTCATAGCTTGTCTTACATTATCCGTTAACCATGGCTTTTTGGGGGTATTTTTTACACGTTTGGTTTTTAATGGCGCATGTTTATTATAGACATTTAAAAAGTTGTGGTAGAAAATTTCAAAGGCTTCATCTGGATTCGTGAATTGATATACCAAAGACAAAAACGAGTTATTAAGATCAACTAGGAATTGGTCAGTATCAAAGTTAGAAAAGTTTCTATATGTTATGAATGTATGACAGTGTTTTGGAATTTTGACACCCTTTTTTGACCACGTGAAGCAGACAGGGAGATGATCGCTGCAATAAAAGCTAGGTGAGCAGACTTCGACTAAATGTTCTGGTTGGGATGTGTAAATATGATCGATCAGGGTTTGGGAATTAGCTGTAATTCTTGTAGGCTTGTCAATAACTTGAGTCAAAAGGGATAATTCCATGTTGCTTGCCAGAGAGAAAGAGAGAGAGAGAGAGAGAGAGAGAGAGAGAGAGAGAGAGAGAGAGAGAGAGATTGTATTTTGGAGCAGTCCATAACCCATGACTTGGCTCTCGTTAAAACTGATAGGCCCTGACAAGGTGCTATGCTCGGAATGCTCTTCTTCTTGTCTTCCTCGGACTACTATCCACCTAAAACAATGACTAGGTGATCAAGGCTGTTATCTCCTTCAGCTTAGTATTATACATTGCATTGTATGTTTCTGCATTCGTTTTGGCAAGAAAGCTGCATTGTTGCATGAGTGCCCGGATTTGCGAAAGATGACGGAAAAAAACAAGTGTGTCGCCGAGCAGCAGACATGTCCTTTGCCTGTTAGTGTTACGTCGCCCCCTTACTTCCCCTCCCCCTCACATCTTAGCCCCCACCTAGACACCCTTGACTGAAGTGCACATCCCTTACGTTACCCCCAAAATAACAACAACGACAACAACCCTTGTATACAAAATAAATAATTTAAATGCTGCATTTATTATGGGCTAGTTATTCTTATAGCAAACCAAAAAGTTTGGATCCGGGAAATCCAAAATTTCCCTGTGGCATCTACTTATTAATCTACAACTTTGCTCAAATATTTGGCCTACTTTCCAGGTTTGCTATAAGAATAACTAGACCATAACAAATACAGCATTTAACCCTTTCACCGCCAATGTCGCATTTTAGCACCACAGTGATTTAACACCTATGTCACTGAAATGCATCAAATTGGGGTATATTATCCAAATACCCTATTGTCATAGTTTTGGGAAGTAAAGATAGACCTTATTTTATTTATGTCACAGAAGAATCCCCAATACTGCAGCTGGATTTTGTTCTCTACCCAGATAATTTAATGGACATTTTTGGCTAAACTATGGCTGGTGGTGAAAGGGTTAAACTATTTATTTTTATACAAGGGTTGTTGTCGTTGTTATTTTCAAATATAAAGAAAGAACTTCTTTCTGAAATTGTCCAGACTATAAAACAATCAAAATACTTATCCTCCACTAGCAGAAAAAAAGACTGAGGTTTTCCCTAAAAAAAAAGTTCCGACTGAGATTGCCATGCACAATCCTTATTAGAAAAAATTCTATATTCAGCTTTTGCTTTTTCTCTACTTTGCCAATAACCCCACCTTACATTGTAGGCCTACTCTTTCTTTTATTGGTGTGTGTGCGCGGTTTTTTAAATGTTTTAGGACAAGTGATTATAGTGTCGTCATTGTGTAATTGGTGGGTTAATTCGTATTCCAAGTCAATTGGTTTTTGTCTCCTTAACTAATAACAGCACCTCTTTGGCTCACATCCCAGGCCATTTTGAAAAGTCTAAAGCAGGCCAAAGTTTAGGCCTAGTCATGTTCTGTTATTGTTAAAATAATTCATTACCTTCATACTTAGCTGAGGTTGCGTTGCCTGGTTTTCCATAACGTGTGTCTCCATAATAGCTGAAGAATCCTAGGTCAGGAACCACTGTGGCAACACTGTGAACGCAAATTAAAACGCAAAGCACAAACTGTAAAATGCACAACTTGTCTATGTACACAGATTTAGCCAACACAACTACAGCCCTTGACCGTTCATGTTAAAGAAAGAAACGTTCACACAGGGGGGCTAGTAAATGTACACAGTACGAAGCAAATAACTCGATGCAAAGAAAGAAACTGTCTCTTGATGGAGCCGAACACTCACGTACGAACGAACAGTTAATGCTCGGTGTCCATCTGTGTTCTATTGAGGACCCAGCATGTTTGACAATCGTGTGAAAGGTAGTAGTAGTAGTAGTAGTAGTAGTAGTAGTAGTAGTAGTAGAGTAGGGACAAAACAAGCCGTGATGCTTTTAATGCAGTCCCATCGTTAACAATATGACTTTTTTCTTCTTTTTTCCTTTCAGGTCAAGGTTTATACAGTTACATTTTCCTAGTTATTGGTCAAAGCTTCTAAAAATATCTAAAAATTTAGTAGACTTATCAAGACGATTTTTAAATGTGTTAGTAGGCCTATTAGGTTGCCTTTGACTTGCTGACAGGTTATGCACACAAGCAGGTCTGCTTCTTTTGGTCTCCCTTCCTCAATACCCAAACAACATGGGCGACAGCGGACCAAATGCGTACACAACGCACGCCAGTCGGTGTGAATGGCATGGCAGCAGGTGTGAGAAAAACACAGAATGAAACAAAACAGATGCTTTGTATTAGCCAGGGCACAAGATGTACACCGAGCCTAAGCAGAAAACCGACACTTGTTAGCTGATGATAGGAGAGTGGTGCAGATAGGTCAAGGCAGATACTACATACATGTCTAAGAAAAAGCTTTCTTGTTCTCTCCCCCTCTCCTCTATTTGTTATCCCCTCCGTTGTTGCCTTTCTTATCTTCCATTGCTTCACATTCTCTCGACTTTAAAAAAGAAAAGAAAAGCTTACTCACTGACGATGTCACACCTTAGTTTTCTAGGTGTGTGTGTGTGTGTGTGTGTGTGTGTGTGTGTGTGTTCATTTTTAATGATATGCATTGTGACCTCAGTGTCAGTGTCTGTGAGCATGCGCATGCAACTATCATGTTGCGAACATGTATACAAGAACCCTATATTACTTTAGTTATATATAGTCCTTGGTGTATATCTGGCCTACATAAATTCGCGTTGTTGTGGTGTGTGTGTGTGTGTGTGTGTGTTGTGTGTTGTGTGCGTGTGCGTGCGCGCGAGCGTGCGTGTGCGTGCGCGCGAGCGTGCGTGTGCGTGTTTATGTGTGTGTAAGTGTGTATGTGCGTGAGCTCGCGTGCCTGTTTGTCACGGTATGTGTGCGTACGCCCGCACTCAAGATAGGCCGCAAATAAAGTGTCTCAAAAAAGAAAGAGATAGGCAGAGGGAAAGACAAACAGACAGACAAACACCACACACAAAAATGAGAAGGTAATATCCATATAGTTATGAAAAATATAAGATTTATGCTGTCTCTAGCACACGTCTATTTACTCGTCAGTATTTGACCAACACACACTCGAGTGAGACAAGTAAGTTTAACACCATGACTAATCTTGCCCCACGTACTTTACTGGGGTAAGAAATAGAAGGATGAGAGAGAGAGAGAACTCGAACTCGAACTCGAAATTTTTAATGAGGATAAACTGAGTAAGCAGAAATAACAGCTTATTTTCATCAGGTCCTCTAAAATAATGACATATGAAGTGAATAAATAAATAAATAAATTATAAAACAAACTCAAATGGTTCAAAAGTAAATACAATTAATGCAACAACTCCAAAGAACAAGGACAACATAAAATGTAAATCAACATTCTCACAATTCCTTTCACACACATAAATCATAGACAGGTAATCAATTGGCAATTTTACAATATCAGATAATAGGAGCATAAGCTACAGACATGCGCATTTACTAGAATTATAACATGCACAATACATAAGTGTAGAATGAACTGCTATAACCTTTCGAATAAATATTTATTAAAGCATCTTTTAAATGACAGCAATGTGCTTTTAGTTTTTATGCACTCAGGGATGTCATCCCACAACCTTCCACCTGAGTATGTCAACGATGACATAAATAAGTCTGTTCTAGGTCGGGGGAGGAGTATGGTTTCTTTATTCTGCACCTGAGTTACAGGAAACCTTTTACATAAATAAGGAGGTGCGAGTCCATTTAAAATGTTATACATAAATACACCCTTATTAAATTGGCATTTGGAGTGGAAGGGAAGTATGTTAACAGTTTTATAATCAGAAATTTGTAGTGTTGATGATTTAAGAAGAATTAGTTTAATTGCACGTTTATAAATACTTTATAAATGGCTAAGAGAGAGAGAGAGAGAGAGAGAGAGAGAGAGAGAGAGAGAGAGCGCGCTCAGTGAGTCGGAGTAAGTTAACACTAAACCTTTTAATACACTCCACCCACATTGTAGTATGAATAAATAGCCTTAAACTCATTTTTTTTAAAAGTAAAAGAAAATCCATTCACCACTTTCAATAATATGTACGTGTGAATTCAAAGACACACACAGATAGACAGACAGACAAAACACTCACACACACACACACACACACACACACGCGCGCGCGCGCGCGCGCGCACACACAACACACGCTGGAGTGAAATGATGTATGTGCCAAATAGAGAAAGAGAGACATACGGGAGGAAAAAAAAGGAGAGATATAGAGAGAAGGGGGGAGGGGTGGGTGGGTCAAAATTAAGAAATCATCGCATCGCATTATGCAGTGTCACGCCTACTAATACACGAGTGCGTCAGTTCATGAACTTAGACTGATATAGCATCTATATAATTTCAAATGCCCCAAATGGCCTTTTGGTCCAGAAGGCGTAAAATCTCTGTTTTTCTCTCTCTCTGTTTATGAATAGCTAGTCGCCTATTCCGGATTCCACTCCTTCACACACACACACGCGCACAAGGACACACACACACGTGCGTGCATACACAAATTAAAACACACACACATATACATATATATATATATATATATATATATACACACGCGCGCGCGCGGCGAAGAAGAAGAAGAAGAAGGAGGAGGAGAAGGAAGAGAAGAAGAAGAAGAAGGATAAGAAGAAGAACCGAACAACAATACCAACAGCTACAACATCAAAGAAAAAAACGAAAAAAACTATAAGACAACAACAACAACAAAAGATGACGACAACGACGATGATGATTACGGTCATAATTGGCAACAATGATGATGACGATAGATGAAGATGATCGCAGCGATGATGATGATGCTGACCGTGATGATGATCACAATGACTGATGTTGACGTCAATGAGGAAAATGACGTTGATGCTGACGACGCCGACGACGATGATGATTACGGTTATAATTGGCAACAATGATGATGACGATAGATGAAGATGATCGCAGCGATGATGATGATGCTGACCGTGATGATGATCACAATGACTGATGTTGACGTCAATGAGGAAAATGACGTTGATGCTGACGACGCCGACGACGATGATGATTACGGTCATAATTGGCAACAATGATGATGACGATAGATGAAGATGATCGCAGCGATGATGATGATGCTGACCGTGATGATGATCACAATGACTGATGTTGACGTCAATGAGGAAAATGACGTTGATGATGACGACGACGACGACGATGATAATTACGGTCATAATTGGCAACAATGATGATGATGATAGATGAAGATGATCGCAGCGATGATGATGATGCTGACCGTGATGATGATCACAATGACTGATGTTGACGTCAATGAGGAAAATGACGTTGATGATGACGACGACGACGACGATGATAATTACGGTCATAATTGGCAACAATGATGATGATGATAGATGAAGATGATCGCAGCGATGATGATGATGCTGACCGTGATGATGATAGCAATGATGTCGACGTCAATTAGGAAAATGGCGATGATGATGATGACGACGACGACGCCGACGACGAAGATGGCGACAACGACAATGACGATGACGAAATACGCTGATACCCTTGGACCCCAGTTGACCCATTTTCTTATCAAAACCATTGGCCCGTAATGAACCGTTACTGATACAGTAATTATATGCATATCAGCCTGTGGCGTGGATTAGTAACGGGGGAGAGAGAAAATATAATGAAGGGATAGGATAGGGTGAAAGAGAAGGGGTGAGGATTGAGGGGTGGGGATGGGAGAAGACGGAAGCTAAGGGGCACGAGGGGGGGTCTCTAAAAATGAAAAAGAAATTCAGAAGATATATACTCATCTACTGATTGACCAGCCGCGCGGCGAAACTTGGTTAATGTTGTTAGCGCAGTCTATTATAATATCAACACCCATACCAACACAAGCATCAATAACACGCTTTTAGCAGACTGCCAGACACGATCTGAACCTAATAGTGTTCATGTAATGGAAGACTAACTCTGCAAGAAACAGTTTATGCTGTTTTTAATTTATGTCCACACATTGTGGACACCACGGTCCTCAACATCACTACTTAATTAAGGAACAATTCTGCCAAGTTTCGTTAAGATTGGTTCAGTGGTTTAGCCGCAGCGGAGTGGAACATGTTTTGGTCACAAATGGACGTACAGACAGACAGACAGAGAAACACACAGCCTTCGTTTCATTTCTAATGTACTCCCGATCTGTTAGAACTGGGAGTAGAAAAAGCTCCCCTGCTCCCCTTTTCTCCCGTCCATAAGGATCTTTGACCGATTGGACGCTAATCTCACTTTCTATCCATTTTCTCTGGACAAAAAGGTCGTTGGTTCACTGAGGAGAAGAGGAGAAGGTTAATTTGTCAGTGTCCACTGTGAACTTACTCCATCCCTTTTATTTTCCAGCTGACCGCACTGGACACTGAGAGACTGACCGGTCAGTTGTTACGGTTGATGGGTCACTGCTATGTCACACCAGTTACACTGGACAACGAGTCTGCACTGCCACTTGGTGACAATAAGGTAGATTGCTCAGTAAAGTTGTTATTAACAGCCCACCCACCCCAACCCGACATAATAGTCAGAAGTGACTGTGGTTGCTATAGGGAAAAGAAAAGAAATGAACCCCCATCACATTTTCGCATTGAAAAATGTCACTGAGAAGCGCTGGCTGGCCAGATAATAAACTTAGTCTAGGGCGTCTCTCCCCTAGTTTTCGTTGATGTAATGCCACAGTGTGGTTCTTTCAACTATAATCAAGATCAAGATCAACATCAAGCAACATTCTGCCGTTCTCTGGAAAGAGATAGGGTTAGGATCTGGCTAGGATATTTGTCATAAAACTAAAAGAACCGAACTTTGAGACTGAGAGTGGTAAACATGTGGCCTGATTGCTCTAGTGTAGTACATAACATTTGTACGTAATTGCAACGAAGTTAAAGTTTTACGTCCTCTCAGCCGAAGCCATACAGGACACACGTAAATTATGCATGCTTTGGCTTCAATTGTACTGCAGCCCATCCTATCACACTTTCTTCTACTCCACATTCTGTCTCCACTCCCTATCCCTGTTCCCCCCTGCCTCTCATACATGGACAAAACACACCCACTGACATACACATACACACATGAATGCACACAAAAGTACATAAATACAAGTAAATAGCACTGACACAAGAGCAAACGTCTATGAAGACAGTTCAACTTTAATATGTTTAGAGCCTAGCTGACTACACCACATATAGAAGGAAAAAAAGAACCCATTCAGCAAATAGAAAATAAACCCAGCAACAAACTTATACTCCTTTGTCGACCATAGTCAGGCAAAGGACAATTACGGAAGACGAATAAGAACTAAAGAAGGCAAACACATTTTTGCGCAGAAAAACAGACAGACTAGCAGACAAACAAACGGATAAATGTGCAAAGACGCTGCCATGGCTGATTGGTTAGAGTTGCCGACTCATAATCCAACAGGTTTGTGAGTGTGGAGGTTCGAATCCTGCTCCATTCGTCTGCAGAGGTGCGTCCTTGGGAAAGACACTTTACTCCTATTTCCTCACTCCACCTAGATGTTAATGGGTACCTGATGTCAATTGGTGAAAAAATCCTTCGGATGTACATAAAACCTGAGGTCCAGTGTGCGAAAGCATGCACAAGATCTTGCACCCATTCAACTATTCTGTACGGGTGTGCCAAGTGTGTTGGCGGGATGGATGACACAAATTCATATAGCATGCATCCTGTGAGCCAGTAGCAGTCTAAATGAAGACTTTGGGTGTGGGAAAGCATAAATATCCCCAATCCTAAGAAGAAAGACAAAAACATAGCCTCCTAAATGAAGTAATCCAAACACAAATCACAGCAATCTGTCTACCACATAAGTCAGTTTCAGTTTACAAAAGTCCTTTATTTGAATTTTTTTTGTTACCATCCAAAATTCCTTGAAAAAAACCATACTGATAAGCACACAAACAAATTTTGTTTTTAATCCAGCAGTCACTTCTGGCAAGAAAGGACATTTCAAACTTTGAGGTTTTAAACTTAATCAATTCATTTCAGTGAAACATTTTCAAGAAGTAAATTTGGTAGGTTTGACACAGCAAGGTAGATATCATTATGTCATAAATAAATTAGAATTTGGAAAGTGAGAAGAAGAGAGAGAGAGAGAGAGAGAGAGAGAGAGAGAGAGAGAGAGAGAGAGAGAGAGAGAGAGTATTCAAGAACCACAAGCCACAGTTCACATGATAGTATTAAAAAGTTGAATTAACATATATATATAGTCTTTGCTGAATGTAGCACCCCCCCCCCCCCCCCTCCACACTCTTCCCTTCCTCCTCCACTCCCTCCCACCTCCTCCACCCCCACCCTCTTCCCCATCTATGAACAACCATTTCATGGTTGTCACCATGTAAGGTAACAATACCAGTCAGATTAAAATTCACACGTTCAAACATGAAAGCCATTCAAATTTTTGTTCCATTTTTTTCCCCGGCTGATCAACACTTTCTCTCTTTAATTAAACAAAACAAAATTGCTTGGATCAAATTTCGAAGTTCAGAACAGAAGCGAAAGACAGAGTCTAGACCTCTTAAAAAAGCCTCATGCATCAGGCACTTGTGCGAATATGGACGGAATTGTTCATATTTGTTTAGACCACCACCACCATCCAAAAAAAAGAAGTCAGTTTGAGGCAGCATTGGAACTAAATCACTTATTCTTACTACAGTACTACATGTAGTTCTAGTAGAAGGCTTGCTTTGACCCCCCACAAAATGTAGAGATAAACAAAGAGAAAGAATGAGGGGGTGGGGAAAACAGTGAGGGAGAGAGGGGTAAAGATAAGTGGAAGACAAAGAGAGAGAGAGAGAGAGAGAGAGAGAGAGAGAGAGAGAGAGAGAGACAGACAGACAAACAAACAATTATTTCTCTTTTAGTCCATGGAGTGATTTCATTCCAGTAAACTAATAGACACATGGCCATAGAATTAACAGTTAAACTGAAATGTACATATTTGGTTCTATCAAAGAATGACATTTTCATTTCCACACAGAGCAAGGAATCTTATTAGCAGAGATGTTGTTGTTACATTTATTGTCTTCATCTTACATATTCAAGCATGTTTACTTATGTCTGAGTGTAATAGACGATTTTCGGAGAAAAAAACTAGGGGAGAGCACTTCGTGAAAATTAGAGTTGTTTACCTCCATTACTCAGTCAAATACCATAGCAACAATGGCGTCGAAGCTTGAAACCGCAGGATGCGAGTCAGCGACTTGCAAACATTTTTTAAAGAAAAATTAGGGGTGTCCAGTGGCCACAAACTGATAAAACTTGCAAAATGTGACATAAATATATAAATGACATAAACTTTTAGAATGACGCACGGTGTTCGAAGTGCTGTATGTCCGCTCAAACACACAAGTCGATAGGCTACGAGAGCTGATGGTAGAGTGACTTCCCCTGTTTGACCGGTTGAATTAGACAAGATCACTCCCACACACCATGAAATTACTCCCCTTAATTATTTCCGAACAATTCCTATTGAGACAAAACTATTGAAACAAAATCACTTGATTTCATGTGATTCAAACGTTCACATAAAATGTTTGACAAAATCATTAAAGGCTTACACATAATTATTCCACACACAAATCTAACTGGTGGGTAATAAACACACCATCAAATATACAAAATCTGAAAAAAAGTGGGGGAAAAAAGAAAAGGCGCCATTCTTTTTTAACTTGCGTAACAGGCATTATATGATGTAATATTCTAATGATAAAAGTATATGCAGATAAATATAATTTTATTGTAACATAAACACAAACTTATGCATACACATAGTGTACACAGGCATGCATTTGTGCGCAAGTGCACACACACAAACACAGACACACACACACCATGCAATTTGTGTGCACAGACAAATGCGCACAGTGCATAAATACATCAGATTCAAACTGCATCGTCTTAAAACCCCATCATTGATAAAATAGAAATACATTCTAAATGAAAAACATTGAAAACATTTTTATTTTGATATGGGTACCCCGTCACGATTACAAAAAAAAAGAGATGTTTATCAGCATAATAATGTTCTCTCAGCATAGCGTAAATCAAAATGCAGATCAATAAAGAATAACCCTTTATCAAGAAATATCAGTTGTCTTGAGCCTTTCGAAATAGGAGAGAGAGACAGACAGTTATGCCAACAGAAAGACACGGAGAGAGAGAGAGAGAGAGAGAGAGAGAGAGAGAGAGAGAGAGAGAGAGAGAGTAATAAAGGGGTATTTCAGGTATTTCAGTGGCATGCATTTGATAAGCCCACAAACCATGTAAGATTCTCTCAGGGCAAACACTGCAGTTGAAAAACATCTTGCCTTAAAACACAGCCACCCACAAAACTACTTCGGATACATACACACACATGTGTAGAGACATGCAATCCTAGATACAATTTAAAATGAATTAAAAAACCCAACCTGTGTGAACGACAGAGTGAGAAGATAAATGGCAATGGGAAATGATGGAAGGAAGAAACAAGAGGCAAAGCCTTCAAGGCTCACTCACTTTATGTTTTTAGAGATAGATCTAAATGCCAGATTATTCACTTCCAAATACACTCCAAAGATCAAAGATCAAGGTTAGAAAGGGTACAATTTCTATACTGGACACATCAGCTTGATGTGATATACCCACAAATTTAAGCGATTTTGAGCAGCGGTTCATGTGATATTGTGACAGACAAAATAACAAAGTCAAAGGTCAAGGCCACTGATGTCATTAATACATAGCATTCCATATGATGTTAAGCTAGCCTACCTACTTGCCAAATTTGGGGACTGTATCTGCCAGGATGTAAAAGATATGGCCCAAAGAAATAATTGACCATATTCAAGGTCAAAGGTAAAGAGGGTAAAAGTCACCCTGCATACCATATCACTGTAAGCCAATACACCAACATGCCAACTTTGAGGACTATAACTGCGAAAATGTAAAACATATGGCCAAGACAAAACAAAAAAAGGCCAAGACAAAAATTACATATTAGAGGTTAAAGATCAAGGTTATTGGTTAATTTTATTATGCACATCATTTTTCTTGAAAGCTTGCATAAACATCTATGTGTATGCAAAGTTTGAACAATGTACGCCTTGTAGTTCAGAGAAAAAGCCAATGTTAAAGTTACCATGTACGAACACACACACACACATACACGCAGAAATCCGAACAAGCATAATAATATACTCACTTCGTTGACACGAGTGAGCCAAAAAAAGTATGGAGGGGAAAGAAACAAAAGGAAGAAAGATAGGTCATGTGTGTTTTGTTTTGATTTGTTTAATTTAACGTCTTTTCACTTAAAATGTTTTTAGAGGACTTTGATAATAATTATATTGTAAATGATTGATAATAAAATTAAACTGATATTATTTTATGATTTAAAACATACAACTTAAATTACTTAACAAGAACCAAATCTAACCCTGATTAAAAACAAAAACGAAAATGTGTGTGTGTGTGGATATGTATATGCATAAGTGTGTATGTGTGCCTGCCTGCCTGCATGTGTGTGTGTATGTACCTGCATGCGTACATGCGCGAGTACCTGCATGCATGCATGTGTGTGTGTGTGAGAATGTATGCATGTGAAGAGAGCACAGTGTTGGCCATTTGTAACCCAGTGCATGACAGAATAAATAGGCCAAATTATTTCAATGCCTCATGTGCTGATTGATACTTCCTCTCTATTGTAATAGTAATAATAATAGTAATAGGGGTACTTATATAGCGCCCTTCAAACCTACTCATGGCGCTTTACAAATTAAACTTCGGTAAACCACCATTCACACATCGAATATATACAACTAACAAACCAGACTGCATCACTCATCACTCACTCACTCACGCGCACACACATGCACAAGCGTGCACGCGCGCAAGCATGATGCACACACGCATACGCAATCACACACAGACACATACACACCAAACACACACAGACAGACACACGGGTGCGCGCACACACACATAACCATTTCAATACAGAGCTACAGTTTAGAAAAGAGGCGCGTTTTCAAGTTGGACTTGAATGCTGATGAAGAATTAGTATGTTTGAGAGACAGTGACATTGTAACATCCATTGCTTGCATTTCACACAGCAGGCCTATGTTTTGTCTTTGCACCATAGGGAATAAAGGTAGGGGGAGGGAAAGAAAGGGGGAGGGGAAGGAAAGGAAAAAAAGAGAGTGGGAGAGACAGTGAAAGAAAGAAATAGATAAATAAAATATTAAACATACTCAAATGTTTTCCTCAGCAAAATAAAATATTCATCTAAAGTGGACAAACAGGGATATGTGTTAAGCATAGCATTAGTCGAAGAAATATATCAAATTAGTTGAACGTACAAAAATCATTGAAAATAAAGACACAGAACTTGCTAGACCAGTTTTTAAAAAACAATAGAAAACGGGCATAATCTCTAACTTGCATGATATATAATGCACGGATTCTTACGCTCAAAATGCTAGTTTTCACTCTGGTTTTGTACACTTGTGCTTTGCACAGTAAATACCTACTACTGTATAAGTGTTACTGCTGGCACTAAATGTATATACATTTTGATCTTTCTGCCCTTGGCTGGGTTATTTTTTATGCAACAATTCTGCAATGCACCAACACAGATGTGAAGATTGTTTTACTGAACTTCTTCAAACACAAATACCAACACTCATTTAAAAAAATCTTCACAATAATAATTTAAAAAAAAAGTTTCTATAGCGCTCTTCAATGAAAAAAACAAATCATCTTCAGAGTGCTTTACAAATATTACGAGAGAAAACAATGAAGAAGAAAAACATTATTACAAAATATGAAGTATATATATATATAAATAAAAACAAATGAAATAAAATAAATAATACTGACGCTGTTCATCCCCCACCCCCTTTTTCACATAATTATCTTACTTGCTTTCGAAAATAGTGACCATTAGGCCTACAGCAATTGATAGAAATAACTAGAGGCAAAGCCTTCAAGGCACACTCTCTGCGTTTTTGGAGATAGATCTAAATGTTGGAGATAGATCTAAATGCCAAATTGTTCAGAAAGGGTACATTTTTTTATACTGGACTCATCAGCTTGATGTGATATACCACTCTACAAAATATTTTAAGCGAATCTGTGCAGCGCTTCATGTGATATTTGACAAACATTCAAGGTCAAAGGTAAATGTTATCATGGTCTCTGAGGTCAACAATACTTATAAGCTAGTCTACCTGCTTACGAAATATGGGGACTGTATCTGTTAGGATATAAAAGGTATGGCTATAACAAATAATTGACGATGTTCAAGGTCAAAGGTCAAGATTAAGGTCAAGAGAGTAAAGTCACCCTAGATACCATATCACCTTAGGCTAATACAACATGCTAAATTTGGGGACCATAATTGCGAAACTAAAAATATATGGCCCAAACAAAAATTACATATTAAAGGTCAAAGGTCATAGTTAATTGTGTTACGCAAATGACATTTTTTGAAAGCTTGCATAAACATCTATATATATGTATGCAAAGTTTGAACAATGAGCGCCTCATAGATCCCGAAAAAAAAGCCAACATTAAAGTTGCCACAGACAGACACACACACACACAGACAAACATCCACACAGACACCCGGAAAAACGAACAAGCATGAAAATATACTCACTTAGTTGAAATGAGTGAGCCAAAAAGCCTTCTACTTTTCAAAATTAATTGCACAGCTAAAAAACCCCCAAAAGCGCTTACGAGGAATGTTGACATCTTGAACAAAAGGGAAAAACCGAACACACAAGCAGATTAACCATACCCTTACTTGCTAAATAAACACAAAGCACCCTCTCCCAAAATTAAACACACACAAAAAAGAACATGTGATAGACATATGAATGTTGGCCACAATTCATCATTACTGATCAAGCAAAGTCAAAATGCAAATTTAACACACACATTGCACACACATAAGCAAACGAAAAAAATTAAACCACAAAACAAACAATAAACAGTTCAATAGTGTAAAACATGCAGCCCATTACCCTATAATTCATAATTTCTTGTGCATACAATCAGATCTAAATGAGGTCTTCCAAGTTATCACAGAGGCAAGAGATCGGTCACAGGTGGAAATAGGGGGAGAATTTGAGTCATCTCAAAGGTTTCAAAGACCACACAGAGCTTGTTTGAGGGTTGCAAGGGAATGATATAGGAAAAAAGTGGTTAGAAAAGCATGATAAAATGTAACATTACACATCTCTTCAATAAAACCACACCCAAGACATGCACACATTATAAAAGCACGTGTATAAAAACCACCATCAAAATTAAAAGTCAGATTAATGAGCATACATTTGCGTTTCAGTGTGAACATACAATGAGATTACAAAATTTCATGATTATAAATAAATCTTGCATTATGATTATGCAAAAATTAAAGAAAAAGAACAAAGCACAGTAGTTTAAAAACAAACAAAAAACATACACATAGCAGATCAAAATACATGTTTAAAAGAAAGACATTGCCTCCCTTATACCATAAAATACAAAATTTAAATTTTATTGATGTTAAAGACCCACCAGGTCCATGAGTGAAAATCACGGGTTTCGCGGGTTTGCCTCTCTCGCTGGTAAGAAATCATATTTTGACCAAGTGTGGCTCCCATACAAATTTCCTCATGCACGAAAATGAGACATCACTTTAAAGAGCAGCTTCAATCGCATATGAGGAAAGTCTGTATGTGGGCCACACCGACCCAGAAAAAACCCCAAGGGACTTAATCCAGCCAGGTCAGTGGGTCTTTAAAATCTGTAGGTAGGTTAATAACATCTTATTTGGAACTCTCTTGCTGGCTTTGGCAAATGCCATGCAAATCGGAAAAAAGGAGTAGATATTCACTCAACATTACTGTAGTAAAGTTCACACAGAGTGTCACTCTCCAACACTCTTAATAACCTCCATTTTAAAAGGAATGTGAAATTCATTTTGCGCCAGATTCTTACACATACAGAAACTCTTTGAAGGAAGATTTATCTGTAATTGATTAACAGAGACAGTACTATTCATTTTAATACTCTTTAATTATTTTCTGCTTTATTGTTTTCCTCTATTCATCACATTTTTAAAATTAACATTTTTGACATTTTCCATATGTCCATAATATTTAATTTCTACATATTTATTAGATTTTTAATTCCTCTTAAACGTTACAAATGATATACTTTCAGCCAATATACAGTAATTCTCGTTACATACAATAAAAAAATGATAATGGACTTTTCTTTTGCAGTAGTTAGAAATAATACCATTCAAAATATTCTCGCAAATTCAATTACCATAGCTGTTTCAACAAATGCTGCGTAGGTTCACAGCTTATAACAAATTTAGTAATAAATTAAAAATAACCCATGATAACTGGTAACTGAGCCAACATATGAGGATATAGAGAAAAAAGTCCAATCCCTTTTATTATGTGCATAATATGAAAGTGCAAAGTCGAAAACACACATCTTGAAATCCATGCCATTGTTCGGTGGGATACAGAAAGATTTTCACACAGCATTGATTAGAATATAAAGGGGGAATAAAACGTTTTCTTCCTCTTAAGATTGATTTGAAAAACAAACAGAAGCGCTTGCACACACAAGCACATGCGTACGCACACATGCACATACACACACAAACACATACACTTAATTTCACACAATAAAGCTAACTATATCAATCAAATTATTTAACTGTTCAGCGTCGCAACATGTTTATCTAAAAATCATATGTACAAATATCAACAAATTTTGGCATGCCAAAACTAGTGACACAGCTACAGTTCTTTTCTTTCTATAATATAAATCCCTTCACTAGCGTGTAGTGACAATCTGTTCTCCTTTATGCCACAAGGGGCAGGTCCTATCTGTAAAGGCCACTGTCCCACCCTCATTACTTACTCCTTGAATCCATTTCCATCACGAGGCAATGCGTATGTTACTTGGCACATAAGTTTGTCATTCAGTAAAATGCAGTGATGTGATATACATGAATGTGATATGCCATAAACCATACACACAAATATACAAAAGAAAGCATTTTTTTCCTTCTAAAATAAGGTGAAGATTATATGACTTATTCTCAAATATGTCAATTGTGTAATTCACCCAGCATGTAAGCTTCTGTCTTCAGACACGCAACTAGCATAACACTAAAGGGGTAACAGTCAACACATGCAGTCTCTCCGTACCGCTGCAGCTTTGTAGTCAACGTCCTCAGTTACAGCTTAATGAGCGATTTAGGTGGATTTATCACCCTTTCACATAGGTGGCGCAATAGAAGGCATTTTTTGAGCGAAAGCAAGCTCACTCTCTCTTCCTCACTGTTTCTGTCTCTCTTGCGCGCGTGTGGCAAAAATAAATCATGGCTTGTTTTGTTTCCCTTGGTCAAATAGAAGGCCACATTGGGCCACCAGAAGAGCTGATAGTCTGTCGTTCCATACTCATCATCTTCACACATAGACCAACAGAAGGGCCCAGATAGTGGGACATGCAGCAGAATATTTTGAAAACAAATGATGCCACAACAGGGGGTGGGAGAAGCAGAAGGAATGTTAGGAAGGGGATGTCAAATTGTCAACAAGAAAACCTTGGTGATTTCACGGACAGAATCTTTGCAAGGAAACCATTTCCAGAATGGAGGGGCAGTCTTTGTGCAGAGGAAAAAAATGATTTCCAAGGATGCTGTTTTCACAGGGAAAATGTCATAATTTTCCAAGAGGAAAAGGGGACAGTTACATGTTTAAGGAAACGATGATTTCCAGATTGGAGAGACAGTTTGGGAAAACGATGATTTCCAGGTTAACATTTTCACAGGGAAATGTTATAAACTTTGAAGAGGAAGGCCGAGTAGATAGACGCGTAAGGAAACAATGATTTCCAGGTTGGGAGGCAGTTTATTTTCACAATGAAAAATTGTTTCCCAGAACAATGACAGTCTTCAATAAGAAACAATTTCCTGGTCAGAGTGGCACTTTTCACAAGGAGACGTTGTTGGTTTCCAAGCCGGAAAAGCAGTTCTTATAAGGAAACACAGTCGTTTTCCAGGATAAAGTCTTCTTTTTTTTATTAACAGAACTGTTGTCAGTTTCCAGGATTAAACGACATTTCTCACACAAAAAACATTACCGGTTTCCAGGATAATGAAGTCTTTATAAAGAAACATTGCTGGTTTCCGCAATAGTGAAACATTCTCATTCTTCACCATACATGGCCACAATCAACACTTTGTTTTGCCACAGAACCTGGGAGGCTCTAGACCACTCCTCCACAAAGCCATAACAAGAAAATGATTTCCAGATGATGTGGGCATCTTCACAAAGCGCCGACTTTTCTGGATAATAAATTTAATTATAAAGTGCTCTGGATCTAAATCATAAAAGCGTTCACTAGCCAATGTTGTTGATTTCCAAGATGGAGGGGCTCTTTTCCAGGATCACCAACAGCATGCGGTCGATGTACTGCTTCAGTCGAAGGTTGTACTCCTGCTCTTGGCCCAGCCTCTGTAACAGCTGATTAGAACACAAAGGTATGAAGAATATGAAGTAGTGTGTGTAGGTGTGTAGGTAGAGGGTGGGGAGGGGGGGTAAGGGGTCGATGTACTGCTTCAGTCAAAGGTTGTACTCCTGCTCTTGGCTCAGATTCTGCAAGAGCTGAAGACACAGAGCAATGAATAATAAAGTATGACAGCTTGGTCTTTTGTAGAAGACTATGACTCTCAAACTAGGAGGCATTTGCACTGGCTCTGGTGCTGCAGCCAAAGGGATCGGTTGGCCTTTGGGGACCTACCCTAGCGCCAGCTGTCTTAAAATCCCTTTGGCCGAGAGAGTGGGTATGAACCCTGGGCAAAGCACATCACAAACAATTTTTTAGCCCAGCCTGTTGGAATAGCAGCTGGCCCTCCACTTTCTGGTTGTCGCAGTTGGAAACAACTGACAGGCATATATTTGATAGAGAGAGAGGGGGGAAAGGGAGAATGATACAGGGAGGGAGAGAGAGGGGGGAAGAGAGAGAGAGTGGGAAGGGGGGAGGGAGAGAGGAAAAGAGAGAGAAATGCGAGTAGGAAATAAATAAAGATAGAAAGAGTGATAAAGAAAGAGAGACAAAGGCAAACACAGAAAGACAGAGAGGTACATACATGAAACCAAAACCTTTACCAAATTTCACTGTGTATTTATGCCGGTGCCCAAGCACACATACCTGCAAGTGTGCATATTTGCATGTGTATTAGCCACTATATTTCAACATAACAATTGTACATTTCATTTGCAAATGTAGGCTAATGTATTTCTGCATGGTGAATACTCTTTGCCACTGCATTTCTGGCAAAATCAACATTTTTGCCCGTATGAGAAGATAATCTATTGATGGGAAGAGCAACATGTCTTGCTTTTTTCTGTCATGACTTGTCTCCCTTACAGTCCTGAGAGTGGATATCGTCACATTTCCCTGTAAAACATGCACAATAAGCTGATGAATCGATTGCTTAATTGGTTGATAAAGGAGTCTAACCTCTTCCTTGGTGAGATGGTCTAATTCCTCGGCCAGAGAGGCAGTTCCCCCGTCGTGCAGTAGAGATTTGCCCTCTGCTACACACCGAGTCACCAGCTGAACGTTCAAGTCTTCGTTGCTGTCGCGTAGCGTTTGGTTTTCCTGAATAACATGAAATATACACACATACAAACACACAGACATGTACATAGATATACAAGTATACAAGATATACAAAGACTTGCTCTTTGCCGCACACCATTCACTAGCTGTATGTTGAAGTCTCTGCTACTGTCTATCCTGGTTTGAGCAATCCTGTTTCATTTGTGTGTGAATGCATGCGTGTGCATGTTTGTGTGTGTTTGTCTGCGAGAGTGTACATATCATAAATAACAACCCCTGACCAACTTGAGTTCATGAATTTTATTCTTAATGGCTTAGTCACCTGGTATGTGTGTGTGTGTGTGTGTGTGTGTGTGTGCATGTGCGTGCATGTCTGTACTGTCTGCATGTATTTAAATTATTTCAACAACTCTATGTAAAAATCTCGGACCTCTTTCAATTTGTGAATCTCACCCTGTAGTTCCAGATATCGGGGCGTGGGGGGTGGGGGTGGGGGTGGGGCTGGAGGGAGGGATCTCAAGTGCTACTCCCCCTGGTTTGCTCACTCCTGTTCTTTTGTGTGTTTGGACGCACGCAAAAGTGTGTGCCCATATGTGTGCATGCGTGAGTGCCTGAGAGAATGTGTGTTTTAACCCTTTCACCACCAATGCCGCATTTTTGCACCACAATGATTTAACACCCATGTCATTAAAACCCTTGAAATCAGGGTCTATTATTCAATGATATTAAGTTCCTAAATTTGAGCAGTAAGGATTGACCGTATTCTAAATGTGCCACAGAGAAATCCCACAATATTGCAGATGAAATCTTTTTTGTAGCCAAATAAGTTTAATGGAAATTTTTGGCTCAAAGATGGCTGGCGGTGAAAGTGACATACTTTCCTGACCTCTTTGAGTTTGTGTATCTCATCCTGCAGTTCCAGGTATCGTGTGGGGATCTCTGGTGCTCCGTCCCCTGGCTTCCTGACCCCTGTCTCCACCTCATGTCTGTAGCGACGAAGGTCCTCCAGCTCCTTCTTCAGCTCATCCACCAGCTGGGTGAGGGTTGAAACAAAACGGCAAGGAGTCAAAACAAACCTCAACACCTGAGAGTCAAAGTAAGATGGTAAACCACAAACATAAAGTCACAATGAGTCTGATAAGCTCCTTCTTCAGTTCATCCACCAGCTGGGAACAGATAGCACTCTACTCAAGCAATTCAACTTATGAAGTCAAGCCGTACTATAATGTGATGTACAACACTGTATGATAATTCTATTTTCTTCTTCTTTTTCTGCGTTCCCAGACCATATGACCATAATGTATGTGTCTGTTTTTCAGTTTTTACTGGTCTCCCAGTTGCATTCAGCCAACACATTCCGATTTCTGAGGAGCTCAAAGCAGAAAATGATTTGAAGATTTTTGTGGAAAAAAGACAGAAGAATGGGGCATGAAGTCAGAAAAAAGATGATAGTAAGAAAAGGAAAAGGCAGGGTCAAAGAGAGTGATATATTAGAAGTTACAAGCACAGAACTTCCAGAAGGTGGGGGAACTACTTGTACGGGGCATGTAGTAACTGAGTTTGTTTGTTTGTGTGCGTGTGCATGCGCGCGCATGTGTGTACGCGCGTGTATGTGTGTGTACATGTGTGCATTGATGCGAGTGTGTTTGTGTGTGGGGAGGGAAGGATGCGTTTGTGTATACCAATGTGCATATATGCGTGTGCATGTTTGTATATCTACGAGTATGTATTTGCGTGGGGGTGACAGTGGGAATGCGAGCGCATGTGAGTATGTTCAATATGCATGATGTAATCTTACATGTGGAGTGAATTTTAGTTTTGTTAAACGCCATGAGTAGTTCGTCTAGAATGTGCGATCTATAAATGTCTTTATTATTATTATTATTACTGAAAGACCCCCAGATTCACCAGAGGGAGAGACTCACGGAGGAGATGACAATTCTATGAATTATACTACGTGTGTCTCATGTCTCCATTACATTTTTCGACATTTTGACTGCTTTTTGTTTTTCCCCAGACTTACGGTATTTCTTTTCAAGATTAACTACTTTACTTCCCTTTAACACAAGGTCAGTACCGTTCTCACTAAAGCTAGTGTGGTTAAAATGAGAAAACCATCTGTCAGGGGATTGCACATGGAGGGCATGATAGGCTAATACAGTGGAACCTCCCTTATAAGACCCTCCCTTATAAGACTCCCACCCACTTAAGACTTACTTCTCTATATAACCGATGTGGCGGTACCATAACCGATGAGGTTTATCCGAGGCGTGGTTACCGCTACACATATCTATATTGATAAAAACTCGGGACTTTACTGGTGTTGCACTGCCTCCGGGCATTGTAGCCAGTATTGTTCCCACCATCTTTGTATTTACAAATGTCCCATGTGTGTCTATGACCGAGAGGACGTAAAACACCATTTTTCATTCATCAAGACTTACTTCTCTGAGACATTGCCGTTCTTTGTAAGTATTAAAATTACCTCCCTCCCACTTAAGACCTTATTGTGGATGATTTTTCAAGTTCTTATCAGGGAGGTTCCACTGTACTACTATGTGAGTGATAAATGTACACTGTTTGGGAGGCTAGCTAAAATGATTTGGACAGGGGAGATCTAATATCAAAAATGTATGTAAAATACAAAAACAAAAAATATATATGAAAGACCAGAGTAATAGAATAACCATAATGTTCGGCCTATCAGACACTACAATACATAAAGTGCACCCCCAGATCTTTAAAAAAAAGTTGTATTGGGGTCATATATATGGCGCTTGCACAGGATAAGGCGCAAAGAGAGAGAGAGAGAGAGAGAGAGAGAGAGAGAGGGAGAGGGAGAGAGAGAGAGAGAGAGAGAGAGAGAGAGGAGGAGCAAAATTGTTATTGCCACATCAAAAATTTTTATTTCAAAATAATAAAGCAATGAAAAAAATCTTATTTATTATAATATGTTCTTCTTCAATACTATTTGGTGAAGCTTTTTTATTTTTTTTTATTTTTTTTTTACCTTTTTGGGGACCCTTTTGTGCTTAATCTATCTCGCCCCCATCTTCATCCTAACAAAATGTCCCATATGTGCCTCTAAGCAGGTCGGAGGACGTAAAACAAATTTCTGTGCTTAATCCAGGTGTTTGCCACTACATACAAAAAATGGGTCTAAATAAGGTGGTGTCAGCAGGGGTTAAAAAGCAGGAAAAAAAAGTTTCGCCTAATACTAATAGGTAAAAAACTTGACGGTATTTCCATTGCAGTGTACCTGCCCTGTAGATCGTCTCTCCCTCTGAAACAGGTCCCCCTGTTTGTGGTACTCTCCCTTGAGCTGCTCGTGGTCTTCATAGAGGGCGTTGTACATCTCCTGCTTCTCCAGCATCCGCTCCTGAAGGTCGGTCTTCTCCTGCATACAAATGTTTTTTTTAAAAAGTTTATCAAAATTATATGTCCCCTGAAGTCAGAGTGGGGCCCTTTAAAGCAGCCATACATGTAATCTTCCCACCCAAGGCCATGCAAAATGTTCACATGGCACTGGGTGTGCCCCCAGAGCGTCTAAGCTGGGGAACGAAAACAAAAACAACATCAAAATTATGTAAATTATATCCCCACCTGCCCCCCACCCCCCACCACATGGAGATACCAGGGGGGTCTTTCACACAAATAGTTCCCCTACCTTCTGGAAGGTCTGTGCTTGTAACTTCTAATCTGTCACTGCCTTTTCCCTTTGCTTACTATCGTTTACTATCTTGTGCTTTACCAGTCCATTCTCCTGCCTTTGTTCTAGAAAATCCTACAAAGAATTTCTCCAGCCAAAGACGGACATGCTGGGCCTGTCTCTTTTTTTTAATTTAGGCGCATAACAGCAGCATGACACATCTGCGCTCATAACTGACAGAAAACTGTCTGAGATATTGATGAAGAATACAAATTATACAAAACATATGTTCAAAAACAAAACTGCATGTTTTTAGTTTCGACAACATCCACTGTTTTCTGAACATATGAAGAGAAATATTTAGACAAATGTGTTTTTTTTAACCCTTTCACCGCCAATGTCACATTTTAGCACCACAATGGTTTAACACCCATGTCACTAAAAGGCATCAATCAGGGCCTGTTATCCAAAGACCCTATTTTCTTAATTTTGGGAGGTAAGGATAGGCCTAATGTTATACATGTCACAGAGGAATTCGCAATATTGCAGATATTTGTTTTGCTCTACCCAGTTAAGTTTAATGGTATTTTGTGGCTGAAAAATGGCTGGCGGCGAAAGGATTAATGCTTGCAGTGTTGATTCTAGGAATTTTCAAAAGGGAGTCCAGGGCTCCTTACATTGAAAAAAGGGATCCCCTGGGCTCCCCTCACTAACAAAAAAGGAGGCATATTAACTCAAATGTACGTGCACACTAAAATATTTAGAAATGTTAGTATTGCTTTTATTTAAAATTAAAGTTTTAAAATTTAATAAACTAGTTCAACCTAGCAAACTTTCTTGGTCTTGTGTTCAGCTGCATATAAAATATATTCTACATAAGAGTTGACTTTGAGTGTGTGTGTGTGTGTGTGTGTGGGGGGGGGGGGGGGGGGGGGGAAGAGAGAGAAAAAAACCTAGAATGAGTGTGAGTTAAACAAAGGAGAGAGCCTCTGTGTGTGTGTGTGTGTGTGTGTGTGTGACTGTGTGTGTGAGAGAGAGAGAGAGAGAGAGAGAAAGAGAGAGAGAGAGAAAGACTCAGAGAGAGAGAGAGAGAGAGAGAGAGAGAGAGTCACAGTGAGTGAAAGCATTGAGCTAAAACCGAAGTCCTCTCTTTACTGCCGCGCTCAAATGCTGCACTGAAGATTCTTGTTCAGTAGCTTTCGCGTTGTGACTTTCGCCAATTCAGTGATCGTGTCAAAGCTCTCATCATGGATGTCATCGTCCTCTTCCTTGAAACACAACCATGCCTTTGGAAAGACTGTTTTTCGCGTCTTTCCAGTTCGTTTTGCAAGGCAGTTTGAGTTTCAACTTCAACTTCAAGAAATTCCTATCTCGGATCTGGTCGCCATATGTGACGGCTTCACGAGTTCCGTTTCACTTCTTGACCCATTGCATGGGGCAGTGGGTGGATGCCTCGTGCCTCCATATGGGGAGCTGGACAACCCCGCCCCCTCCACGAGTCTCTCCCCGTGGGGATACCGGGGGGTCTTTCGTAAAAATAGTTCCCCCACCTTCTGGAAGTTCTGTGCTTGTAACTTCCTCTAATCTGCCACTCTCTTTGACTCAGCCTTTTCCCTTTGCTTTCTATCATCTACTTATTGGCCCATTCCCCTGCCTTTTTTCCAAAAAAATCTTCCAAATGTTTCTCCTTTGAGCTCCTCTGAAATTGGAATGTGTTGGCTGTACGCAGCGGGGAGACCAGTGAAAACTGAAAACCGGACACATACGTACCTTACCCATTATGGCCATATGGCCTGGGAACGCAGAAGAAGAAGAAGAAGACCCATTGCGTATATTCTTAGCTTTGCAAACATCCTTCGTTGATAGGCTTTGTTTTGTTTTCTTTGCTCACTATGCCTTAGGAGCCCTACAACAGAACGAGAATCGCTGGCTGTGAGCATTGAAGATAGTGTGCGGTTGGACACGAAAATGGCGGACTGAACATTTGTGCTCCCGAGTGTGATTGGACAAAGCTAGAGTCATCAGCCAATCAGAATCGTTGACAGAAAGGATGCTTGGTTTCACTCAGTATTGAGAAGGATATAGACACAGCAGCCGCGACTACGCGTCTGTTAAGTAAGAGCGCATTCGTTTTCTTCTCTTTTTTTGGGTGAGTTGGGCCGCACTGTTCGCAATTTTATGCATCCTAGGGGGGAAATATGCAGGAATCCTGCAAGACCGCGCTCTAGAATCAACACTGTGCTTGTATTATCATGCATTTTTATGTATTACTTTATGTGGTCCTTATTTATTTATTTTATTTTCAAACATTATGTAAAGCGCAAAGAGCTCAAGTGTAACTGAGAGGTGTTGCACTATATAAGAAATCACTATTATTATTATTGTTAAAGAAAAAAATGTATACAATACGACACTTTCAAGATACACATTACAGTTGGTACAGCCCAGTCTACAGGCTTGAAATTCAAGAAGTGAACGTACAGTTCTCAGTCTGCTAGTCTCATGGCGTAAACTGGACGTCTCTTCTTTCAAGGACTCGTACTCCTTCTCGACCCTGTGTAACCTGCACACACATCAATTAATCATAACATTGCAACACATAGCAAAGATCCTAGACAGCAAGCACAAGTGTGCAAATATGCATGGATAATTATTTTTTTTTTAAAATTAACAAGAGGAATTCCTTTCCTTTTTCCTAACTTTAGATAGACCAGAGATTTACTCAAATTCATCTACATTTTTTAGACTCTTTACAAAAATTTTGTCTTAAAAAAAATCATCTCACTTTCACTGGACCCCCTAAGGGGATACCAAGGGGTCTTTTGTACAAAATAGTTCCTCCATCTTCTGGAAGTTCTGTGCTTGTAACTTCCTCTTATCTGTCACTCTTGTTGATTCAGCCTTTTCCATTTGCTTACCGTCATCCGCTATCTTTCTGCCTTACTGGTCCATTCTCCTGCCTTTGTTCTAGAAACTCTGACAAAGATTTTCTCCAGCTGAAGATGGACATCCTGGGCCAATACTCTTTCTTAGCTAGGCACATAACAGCAGCATGATGCACCTGCGCTCATATGACAAGAAACTGTCTGAGCGATCGACGAAAGAAGAACTAGCTAGAAGACTTCATGCGGACAAAAAACTTCTCAAGCATCTTACAAATTTTGCATAAAGATTTTTGGTGGTTTTTTTCATTTGATTTTTATTTATCATCAGATTATATATATAAAAATATAAAATATAAAAAAAAGGTAACAAAATTTCTGAAGTATCTCACCTGTCTCTGATGTAGTTTGCTTCTTCCCCCTTGTCTCTGTCTCTCCTGGCCTGTCACGATATACATTTGATATTATACAGTGGTGTGTGTGGGTGTGTGTGTGCATCTGTCTACCGTAGGTTATGGAGTAACACACTGTACCCAACACCGACGGTGTGGAGTAACTTTTTTTATGGAGTAACTTTTTCCATGACTCCATAACGCTAACCTCATAAACAGCGTCCAGTCTGTCCTCGTTGCTCTGAAATAAATATATAAAATATCTCAGAAGACCACTGTGAGGTTGCTCATGTAGAAGCTTTGTGCAGTAATGGAAAAAGTTATTCCATAAAAAAAATGTTCCTCCACAAAATCGGTGTTGGGTACAGTGTGTTACTGCATAACCTATGGTAAACACACACAAATCAGCTGTACTCCACAACGTTAGGTAAATGCGTATGTGTGTGTGTATGTGTGTGTGTGTGCATTGGGGGAGGGGATAAATGTGTGTGTGTGTAAGTGTATGTGTAAGTGCGTACGCATGCCTGAATGTGTGTGCCTGCCTGCCTACCTGCATGCATGTGTGTGTGTGTGCTCATGTACTTTTTAAGTGTTGGAAAATACAATTCTATATTTTTTTTGTGGAGTTGGAATTCAGAAAATGCAAAACAAACACCTATTTTCTCACCATGTGTTCTTGATGTGACTGTCTCTCCCTGGTCAGTTTCTCCTGTGTCAAGAGTTCCATGTCTCGAAGCTGTTCTTCCAAAAACACAACTCTGAAACACCCCAATAAAACAAACTAATAAAATAAAAGGATATGTGATCGATCACAAACCGACTATTTCTGTCTTCAACTGAATTTTACTTTACACCATTAAAAACAAGTTCCATATACAAAATTTGGCATTGCTAGGCTTTCTCCAAAGCAGGCAGCAAAATGGAGCAGTTCAGCAAAGTGGCCTACAGAAACAGATCTGCTTACCCCCTACACAAGTCTTGAGTAGTCTGGATAACTGAAATGAGTAGTTTTGGTGCAAATGCCAAACCAAAGACCAAAAAGTTGTGTAGATTACTTCCCTTGGTCTACACAGCCAATACCACTAAGCTGCCGTGGATCCCACTCGCTACGTCACTTCCGGGGAAACTTTAAATCATGTTCACTGAAAATGAGTAGAATCTAGCATTATGTTTTCGTCGGAGGGAGGAGGGTTTCAATTTTGAAGAGTAGTAGAGATCCAAATTGAGTAGAATGCTACTCGAAAAGAGTAGAGTAACAGGTCTGCCTGAGAAAAGTGAAAACCATCATCCACGATCACCACCAGTCCCGTGGAAGAGAAGGCTGGGCAAAGAAGGCGGTGTTGACCCGATCCACCAGCAAACGACCCTCATCCGACTGAGGACTGGCCATTGCAGACTACTGGGCCACCTCAAATGAATCAAAACTTCCCACACAGACCCATGTCCATGTGGCACAGGACCCCAGACTCCAGACCACATCTTACAGCAGCCCTTGATGCTCTACGACACCAGACCTGGCCACAGGGAGTGGAGCAACAGGTGCAGCTTTGGGGCAGCCGCCACAACCTGGAGAAGACTGTGGGCTTCGTCGTGATAACTGGTCTTAGAGTCTGAGCTTTGAACTTAGAAGAAGAGGAGGACATTGCTAGCACAGCATTTTTCAAACAATTAAAAAAAAACAATTCTACCTTCTTCTGTCTTGATAATCTCTCTCTCTCTCTCTCACTCTCTCTCTCTCTCTTCAAAGGTAGAAATGCCAACAGGCCCACCTGTTCTGCAGGACGCTGTTGTCTCCTTTCAGCCTGACCTGCTTGCTCTTGGTGTCCACCTGGTCTTTGGTCAGGTGCTGCAACTGACTCTCCAGCTGTTTCACCTGTGGAGAGGGAGAAAGAAGAAACTAAGTTATGACACCAACCCAACACAGAAAACCCAACACATTGTGCTGTTTCACCTGTGCACAGGGAGAAAGAAGAAACTAAGACAAGTTATGACGCCAACCCAACACAGAAAACCCATGTGTACATGGATTAGTCACAAAGTATAAAAGTTACATTATCAACTAAAGAAAGAACACACACACACACACACACACACACACACACACACGCTACACATGGTCACACACTTCTCTCTGAGGAAGCGAAAGGTCGCCCTCTCTTATACACACACACAACACACCCACTGTCTCTCCACGATGCGATCTCTCTCTCCTCTTGTCTTTGATCTCTCTCTCTCTCTCAATCATTTAGTTAATTTTATCCATGTTTTAAAGATATCATCACTACTATTCTAGCACAGAGAGAGACAGAAAGAGAGGGACAGAGAGAAACAAAAGCACAAGTCAGACAGACAGAGAAACAAACAAACAAATTCCTGACTGATTGATCACCTCAAGCTTCTCCTCAATGGTGTTAAACACTTCCTCACTGCTAATGTGGCACACACATATTGACAATGGATGACAAAGAGAGAGGCACTGACACTGACACATGTTTAATGTCACTACCCTGGGGTATATAACAAAGAGAGTGAGAGAGAGAGGAAAAGAGAGAGAAAGAGAGAGAGAGAGAGAGAGAGAACGGAGAGAGAGAGAGAGGACAGGGTTGGTCCGTGAGGGCCGCACGGGCCGTGGCGGGTAGAGGAAGGTGTCAGAGGGTTCAAGAGTCCGCCAAGAAGGCCCTACGCGGGCAACGGCTCTGCTGAGAGAGAGAGAGAGAGAGAGAGAGAGACCGAGAGAGAGAGAGACAGACAGACAGACAGACACACAGAAAGATTCATTAACAGACAGATTCCTCACTCTTTCATTGATTGGAAGTTTTCATTAATGTTGTCAAACACTTCTTCACTGCTAATGTGGCACAAGCATATTGGCAATGAATGAGTGTGGGAGGAGGACCGTCCGTGTGTGTGAGAGAGAGAGAGATTGGGAGAGAGAGAGAGAGAGAGGCGAGAGAGAGAGAGAGAGAGGAGAGAGAGAGAACGGAACCAAAACTAACCCCTCAGAGAGAGAGAGAGAGAGAGAGGAGACACAGAGAGAGAGGAGAGGGGGGGGGGTTGAGAGAGAGAGGAGAGAGAGAAAGTTTGCGAAAACTAGAAGAGAGAGAGAGAGAGAGTCCAGACTACAGGATCGACGGCCGACATGGCGACCGGGGGAACAAAGCATGTAACACTGGCAATGAAAAAAACGTTAATTCACACCAACTACATGTCGACAAACCTGTAGCCCCAAAGCAAAGGGGCACCCAAACAGAGGAGGATGGCGGAGAGAGAGACGAGAGAGAGAGAGAGAAAGAATTTTATTATGAGAAAGAGAGAGAGAGAGAGAGAGAGAGAGAGAGAGTAGAGAGAGAGAGGACCCATGATAGAATTTAATGTCAGTAACACTGGGTTGAGAGAGAGTAGGAGAGAGAGAGAGAGAGAGAGAGAGAGAGAGAGAGAGAGAGAGAGAGAGAGAGAGAGAGAGAGAGAGAGACAGAGAGAGAGAGAGAGAGAGAGAGAGCAAGACAAAAAGAGCGAAACTGAAGGGAACAGATAGAAAGACACAGTAGCAGATAGATTCCTCACTCTTTGATTAATCTCAAGGAAGTTTTCATCAATGTTGTCAAACACCTCTTCACCACTGCTGTGCCCTGTGCTGGTGGGGGTCCCACAGCGTGGACTGAGGCGTGCCAGACTGAAATCATAGTGCTGCTGTTAGTACTATACTATACATGTTGTTTACCTTGTGTGTGTGTGTGTGTGTCAGTTCCTGTGTGTGTGGTGTGTGTGTGTGTGTGTGACAAAGTGTGTGTGTGTGTGTGTGTGTGTGTGTGTGTGTGTGTGTGTGTGTGTGTGCAAACACTGCTGTGGCACAAGCATAGTGTGTGTGTGCATGTGCGTGAGTGCATGCTTGTTTTCGATGTAAAGCGCACTGAGTTCATGTGAGAAAGAGCGCTATATAAATTCACATAATTATTATTATTATTATGTATGTGTATGTGTGTGTGTGTGTGTGTGTGTGTGTGGATGCATGTGTGTGTGTGCATGCACCAGACCTGTTTACTCTACTCTTTTCGAGTAGTATTCTACTCAATTTGGACCTCTACTACTCTTCAAAACTGAAAATAATGCTCTTTAATTCTTGATTACTACTCTTTTCAAGTCATTATTTGATGGTTTAATGAATAAAACTACACATTTTGCACCAAAACTACTCATTTCAGCTATCCAGACTACTCGAGACTTGTGTAGGGGGTAAACAGGTCTGATGCACATGCATGTGAATGTTTAAACAAAATGTACGCTATGAAGCACCACATGTTGAATGGCTGTAAATGGGAGAAGTAAAGATAAACTAAAAATTAAAACCCCAGCCAAACAAATACTTACACTTTTAAAAGATTTATTTTTTAAAAATGGCTACCAATTTGATTTTTAAAACATAAAAATCAGAACATGTCAAATATCCAAAATAAATAAAAATCAAATGACAAATCAAAAGACATTCACAAAATGTTAAAGACCCACCACGTCACGTGTCAAAATCATGTTTTTTTTACGTGTTTTCCCTCTTATAGCTGGTAAGAAATCTTAAGAAACCTTCCAAGCATAAGAGGGAATGTGACACGTGACGTGGGGGGTCTTTAAACAATCAACTATCTGAAAATAATCATTAAAATACAATCAAATATAAAAAAAGCAAAAAGAAAACAGACACAAAAGTTCACATGCACAAACAAAAATAATCAATTAACCATGGAACAAAGCACAGGCAAAGCACCATTCACTCTTTAAAAGAAAGTGAACTATGAACCTTTACCACCAATGATAACACAGGGGCTTCACTCACACTAGAAAATAGACAGAGGCAAAAAGCATTTATATTACTAAATGCAAAAACGACATTCTGGTGAAGCAAAATGTAAAACTTCATTGGAATTTTTTTTTCAAAAACCAGTAAGCAAAGAAAAGAATGACATTGTAAATGACAAATGCAAAAAGCATAAGAATTGTAAAAAATGGCAAAAGAATGAAAATCAATAGGAAAATAGAGAAAGATACAGATTTGTACAATTACAGAAAAGTTGATGACGTAATGTCCATACATCCCAACCCCAAACAAGCATGTGTTGTAGCTAGCATACAAGGATAGAAAAAGCAGGCTGCATAACAGCAGGACAGAGGCAGATTGTATTAACAGCTGAGGGGTATGTACCTGTAGCTACAACCTATCCTAAAAGTCCTGAAACATTTGTCCTTGGTTCTCTAAACACAAATAATAACATTTCTTAAAAGCAGAATTAAAGTGTATTAACAATATTAGGAAACTTTGAATACAATACTTCTTAAAATTCTTCTTTCATTTAAAAACAAATAAAATAAAAGCCAGAAAAAGGTAATTAACATCAACACATTGTTCACTGCCCCAAAATTTGTAGAATCAACGCAATTGGAACTGTGGTAATACGGGAAGTTTATGAAACACTGCCGTATGTAACATTTGTTCTTCAAAACAAATTTGTCACAATATATCATTAAAGTGTTATAAATTACGTCTTTGCAGCCAACAGTCTGATTTTAAACAAGCATTGTTCACGATTCGGAAGAGCAGAACATTTCTTTGAAAATGTATTGCTGATCTAAAAAAAAAAAATTAAAATGATACAACTAAACTCATAAGTAAACAAAAACGAAAACTAAGTTATATACATTATACATGCACATGATACAGTGGAACCTCCCCTATAAGACCCCTCCCTTATAAGACCTCATTTTGGATGATTTTTGAAGGTCTTATAAGGGAGGTAATGTTAATACTTACAAAGAAGAGCAATGTCTCAGAGAAGTAGGTCTTATAATTAAATAAAAACAAACAAACACCAAAATTTGCAGAGCGAAATATATTTCTAGGGTCTGGCCCTTTTTGTCAATCCATACAAGTAGGTCTTATATTGGAGGTCTTATAAGGGAGATTCCACTGTACATGAAATCCAGCCACCACAGAATTTTAAAAAAAGAAGAAGTGGATACAAGGCAAGCACATTGGCAACACAGGACTGTGATCATCAAAGACAAAGCCAGTTGTATAGAAGCAAAAGAACAATACCAGAGTTTCTTAGGAGTCCTCGCTGACAGCAAATCTTTCTTCTCTCCTCGTTTACGGGGAATCACTGGGGTGCTGAAATGGTAGTCATGGAAAAATAATGAAACTCTTTTAGCAACGAACAGTCGATTGACATTATTACCTTTTTTTCCCATTTGCTAAGAAAACTTTTATCTCAATCTTTTTGCAACGAAGGCTTTTATTTCAATGCATCTTTAATAATAAAAAAAAAGATTACTTCAAAATATTATCCAGAAACCTTTTCAGAGCCAAAGTTCACCGGCACTGTTAATAGTCATTCTTTATTAATTGATATGAAGGCAGTAGGTAGCTTGTAATCTTCCTTGTATATTTTTGGCGATATTTTTCCCCCCGAGGGAGACCCATGCACTTTATAATGCAACTAATATATTGTAAGAAAACATAATAACAAAATCTGTATTTTGTGTAACATTTGGGGGTTGCTGCGCCTTATGATAAGGTGTGCTGCGGTTTATAGTCTGAAAAATACAGTAGACATAATCTTCTTCATACTGTATTTTTCTGACCATAACTGCACCTTATTATAAGGCGCACCCCCGAAATTGACACAGAATTCAGATTTTGCTATTCTATTTTCTTACTATTTTATTAGTCATATTATAAAGTGCAGGGTCTGGGGAAAAAGTATCGCCTTATATAGTACGAAAAATATGTAATATTTTCAAAAGCATTCATCTGTACATGACTGTATACACATGTGTGCCAAAGTTAAATGCAAACATAAATTGACAGACCAACTGCTCAAAACATCATAGCAAAGTTGTAGTTTCACGAGCTAACCCTCAATTCTGTTGTCGGCTTTAAATATCAAAGTATCGTTCCTTTCGTTTCATGAAAATTACCCACACCAAATTCTAACCCTATCCCTTACCTGAACAAAGCAAAATATTCCTTCTAAGTCAAACATTTCAATCAGAAGATTTGGTGGGGGTAGCAAAATTACACCTTTGCCAACAGCGTTACATACAGGCTGGGGTCAGAGGCATCAGCCTCAGATTCTGCTTTCCCAAGGGCCTCATAACTTCTCTCTCTCCTTTGCTCACTCGCATGTACGCATGTATGCACGCACACAAACACATACACACTATACATACAGGCCAGGATCAGATGCATCAGCCTCAGATTCTGCTTTCCCAAAGGCCTCATAATAACTTTTTTTTCTCTCTCACTCACTCGCATGCACACACATACAGACAGACACACACACACACACACACACTATACACACAGGCCAGGGTCGGATGCATCAGCCTCAGATTCCATTTCGCCAAAGGCCAAATAACTCTTTTCATCACACGCACACGCACACGCACACGCACACACACACACTATACACACAGGCCAGGGTCAGATGAATCAGCCTCAGATTCCATTTCGCCAAAGGCCAAATAACTCTTTTCATCACACGCACACGCACACGCACACACACACACTATACACACAATACACACAGGCCAGGGTCAGATGCATCAGCCTCAGATTCCACTTCGCCAAAGGCCAAATAACTCTTTTCATCACACATACGCACACACACATACATTAAAAAAAACCCACAAAAACACACACACTATACATACAGGCCAGGGTCGGATGCATCAGCCTCAGATTCCATTTCGCCAAAGGCCACACGCACAACTCTTTTCACACACACAGACACACACACACACACACAGGCCAGGGTCAGATGCATCAGCCTCACACCATTTCGCCAAAGGCCAAACAACACACACACACACACACACACAGGCCAGGGTCAGATGCATCAGCCTCAGATTCCATTTCGCCAAAGGCCAAATAACTCTTTTCATCACACATACGCACACACACATACATTTAAAAAAACACAAAAAAACACACACACTATACATACAGGCCAGGGTCAGATGCATCAGCCTCAGATTCCACTTCGCCAAAGGCCAAATAACTCTTTTCATCACACATACGCACACACACATACATTTAAAAAAAAACCACAAAAACACACACACTATACATACAGGCCAGGGTCAGATGCATCAGCCTCAGATTCCACTTCGCCAAAGGCCAAATAACTCTTTTCATCACACATACGCACACACACATACATTTAAAAAAACCCACAAAAACACACACACTATACATACAGGCCAGGGTCAGATGCATCAGCCTCAGATTCCACTTCGCCAAAGGCCAAATAACTCTTTTCATCACACATACGCACACACACATACATTTAAAAAAAAAACAAAAAAACACACACACTATACATACAGGCCAGGGTCAGATGCATCAGCCTCAGATTCCACTTCGCCAAAGGCCTCATAACTCTCCTCGTCTGTCACATCAGGTCGACTGAAACATTACATCATTACAAAACACACTGTTATATAACACAATTCTCATTTAACCCTTCTGCTCTCATGGTCATGTAACAGCATAGAGCAAGCACTAAATAATGGAAGTACTTGAGCAAACAGAAGCTCTGACTTCAAAATCTAATTCATTTGATGCGGCTACAATTCAGGATTGAATTTGTTGAAATTTACAACAACAAAAAAGCTCTCTGGTGTAATTTTCTTGCATACAAACATACATTAAGCAATAAAATATACTTCTTAGGTGCTTAGGTTAACGTATTGATGCAAATGGTCATAAGGGCCTTCCCTTTCCAACTCCCATCTTAACCGTTTGTGCCCTAGCTATCTGACCTGTTGACTGCATTCCCAGTCTGCTGGTTCTGAGAGAGCCAAAAGTATTTTTTACTAAGAAACAAACAAAAACTGACAACAACAAAAAAGCGCATAAAAAGGATTCCCACCACATGTTAAAAAACTGAAAGAAAATGGTTGCAGAATAAGCTTCCATCATTTCAATGATTAATATGACATAGATAGGAAATGTAAGTGACAGTCTGTGCCCAGGGAGAAAGGTGACAGAGTGGTTAAGATGCTCGCCTGCCAAATGTAATGCGTGACTGCAATGTGAGCATCCCGGGTTTGAATCCTGGCCTCACCCTTTCTTTCTAGTTCGACAGGAAAATCGAACTGAATGTCGAGTCCTTTGGATGGGGACTTAAAGCTAGTCTGACCCATGCGCTTTATGCACGTACAAATCCCACGGTAGTTGAAAGTCGGTAAGAGCAGGGAGAAATCCCGTTGCCTGGTATGGCCAAATTGGTAGCTAGGTTTCCCAAGTCTGCCCCCCCCCCCCCCCCCCCCCCCCAAAAAAAATTATTACAAAAAAATATTGGGTAGGCACTACGCTTACGGTGACGCGCTCTCCAGAGAAGAGCAGCCCGAATTTCACAGAGATAAGTCTCTGTGACTTGAATATACCAAATACCAATCAACTTGTCAGGTGCAGGTAGTTGCACCAGTGTGCCATAAAGCAAATATGTCAGGCAAAGGGTGGAATGAGTTTTATATCTTCACCCTCCATCCCAAACAAAATGTTTCAGGCTGTAGTGTAAGTAAATATTTATATGCACACACGCACACACACACACACACACACACGCACACACACAGAGGCATGCACGCACGCACACTCACACACACATCTCCCTGCTAAAGCAAAAGCCAAACTATTCTCACCTGTTTTCGTTGATCTCAGAAGGGCCGCTGATCACGCTGTCTCCATCTTCAGAACCAGGAAGACCACACACTGTGCTCTGGAACTGTGGGGCCACGAAGGCGCTGTCACCAAGAAACCCACCGCCGTCACTGCTGCTGTGCAAAGCGCTCACGTCTCCCACCAAGACAGTTCCAGGTGTGGCAGCTTCTGTACCGTTACTCGATACAGGGGAGTGGCCTGCTGATGAAACTTTATCCTGAAAAATATAATGCCACCCTGATCATTTTAACGATAGATGTTTCTTTTAAGAATGCATTACATGATGGAAAATAAATTTATCTGCCTTTGTTCTTAATTTTACCTTACCCTTCAGTTATTTTTTTCAGCATGCTGCAGAAATGTCAGAAAGTATATAATAGAGAAAGTGCACAAATGTGTTTAGAAATCATTCTCAAAGAGAATGTTGTTTTACTTAATGATGCTTAATATTTGGAAAAGGAATGTACAACACTGGAATCTTAACAGAAATAAGAGAAAACAACACACACACAACAACAACATACAGTATTTATACGGCGCTGAATCTTAATATAAATCAAATCAAAGTGCACACACACGTTAGCATTCATAACACATTCAAACAAAATGCAATACAAAGCGAGCACACACGTTTGACATGAATGGCATACAGCAGAAACAGACCTAAAGGCAAGAGAGAGAGAAGAGAAAGAGAGTGGAGCCTCAATCACGAGGGAACAGGTGGGTTTTGAGGTTAGATTTGAAGGCTGAGAGGGTCGGTCGCTGACGGAGGGAAAGAGGAAGTTTGTTCCAAGATGTCAGTCCTGAGACAGCAAAAGAGCGCCGACCACACACACACACACACACACTCACTAGATTCCCGTCTTGTTTCAAGGTTCAGCTACTGTGCTCAAACACATCTGAGAGAATGCTCATAAACTTAGCTTTTTATGTGAATGAATGCTTAAAAATTAGAAATGCTTGAACTCTAATGTTACTTAAAGGACCATACTCAGCTCCATTCGAATCTAAAAACATTCTCGAAAACGTTTCAGTATTATTTCCTACTACACATAGACACAGTATACAAACTGTATCTATGTAACCTACCTTTTATGTCACATTCTTCAAGATAAAGTGAACGCACACACTTTTATTTAGCAGATTTGCCAGCTGCCATTGAATCTCACACAAAATGGGATTTGTGCGATAATCCATTTGGCGTAACGTAGTTTAGGGGAAATCAATACGGCACCTGTGACTGATGTTGAACTATTTGAAGACAAATTAATTTGCCTGTTTGTGGCACGTTTTTGATAATAGAACTTGTTGGGATACTTTCAGACCTAGCTTGTGACATAACGCTGTCAGAGTATACGTATTATTATTATGACGCCAAGCAAAGACTGTATAGGGGAAGACAAGCATCCGGTCTCTTTTCCCTTTATGAGTAGTGAGGACAGAAACACTGGTTATGTCCCTTTTAAACGCGACACATTTACACGTCGATAGGCCAGTTGAATTCTCCGTTCAAATTCCAGTTTTTGGATAGCCGCCGCTATGAATGTGTAACTACCCCACTAACGATAACTCTATCAGCCCGGTTCGCTGTAACTCTTAAGTAGTCCATCTTACACTTTTAGAATCTTTGCGCCAAGTTGTACACCTTGAAGTTCCTGTCTTCTTGTTCTAGTCCAGGCGAAATTATAAGGTGTACCTTGTTTTGTGATATATATTAGGTTTCTATGTCGATCTAACATGATTTGAGGGTGCTGAATCCAAATCCGTCGGAGGCTAAGTTGTAAATGTTGGGCATTTTGAGTTATGACGCATTATTCAAAATGTCTGCCATGGGACTCTAGAGAACTGTAAAGACATGCACTTAATGTAATTATTTTGAATCTAATGCTTTTTTTGGCAAGAAAAATAGTAGGCCTATAATATGCTGAACTGATTCAAACTATGTGAACTATATCCTATTTTAGTACTTATTAGCCCCCAGCCACTGTGGAAAGGGCTATCACGATGTTTTGTGTCCTTTCGTTTGCCTGGCAATTATCTTAAGAGCCATGTCACAGGATCACTTCAAATGTGTGTGCTACTATTTTAATGAAGCTGATGTGCCCCTAAGTATGCCTTGTTGACCTTGACCTTTGGCCTTGAGTATGTGATTTTATTGTATCAACCATACTTTTTCAACTTTTGCACTGCTGTTGTAAAATGTTTCTAAGCTAAGGTTTATAGAGGATGTTGAATTACTGATGCCTGTTTTATGCCTAAACCTTTCATCTTAAATGCTTGACCTTGAATTTGCATTGAATATTTCAGCTTTTTGCTCTATTTTAAATAATTGCAGTAACTGTCTCATAATTGGTGCATGAGCCTATGGTTATATAGATGCTAACCTAAGTACAGATGACATCTCTAGCCTTCATCTTAACGCTTGACCTTTGTTGCTAGGCGCCAAGCAGAACAACATGGCGATCAGTTTCAATATTTTATTTTATTATACATGTAATAGGTGTGTAAAATGGCCAACATTCCATTGCACATCGGCACTTCTACCCACCTATAAATTGGCTAATGCCCCAATTATGAGACCATTACTGCAAAGATTTAAAACATAAAAACAAAAAGTTAAAATATGCAATGCAAATTCAAGGTCAAGCATTTAAGATGAAATGCTTAATAAAATAGGTATCATGAATTCAATATTCTCTATACACTTTAGCTTAGGAAAAAAACAACCATAGCTTTTTTTACCACAGCAGTGCAAAAGTTGAAAAAGTATAATTGATACATTAAAATCACATACTCAAGGTCAAAGGTCAAGGTCAATAAGGCATACTGAGGGGCACATCAGCTTCATTAAAATAGTAGCACACAAATTTGAAGTGATCCTGTGACATTGTTCTTAAGATAATTGCCAGGCAAATGAAAGGACACAAAATCATGATAGCCCTCTCCGCAGAGTGGCTGGGGGCTAATAAGTACAAAAATAGGAAATAGTTCACATAGTTTGAATCATTTCAGCAAACTATACTATTTTTCTTACAAATAAAAGCATTAGATACAACATAATTACGGTAAGTGCATGATTAAAAGTTCTTTAGAGTCCCATAGTGGCCATTTTGAATATTTCGTCATAGCTCAAAATGCCCAACATTTACAACTTGGCCTCCAACGGATTTAGATTCAGCACCCTCAAATCATGTTAGATCGACATAAAAACCTATTATATATCACAAAACAAGGTCAAGCTTAATTTTGCCTGGACTACTACTAAACTAGGCCTACTGACTACCCGTAACTGCGTCACTTGAGCTAATTGCCCCTAGACGAGATTTCAAGACAGCAGAATACACAGAAGAAAAAAGGTCAGCGCATTTTTGCTAACTTTGAGCTAACAGTATGATTGCGTTCCGTTTTATGAATGTTTGTGACTTTGAATTATGTCTGAGTTTAAAATCCAAATCGATTTTGCATCATTCTGCTCGTGGTTTACGAGAATCTCATAGATCAGATGGCGATGATTATGGGCCTGCTTCTGATTATGCCCAAGCTTTTCTGTGATGTTATATTACTACATTGAATGCTGGTTGCTATCATTTATATTCATGTTCATATATGGGTATAACGACCTACAAAAACTGATTAAAACATTTTGTATTTGTATTTGTACACACGCTCGCACTCATGCACATGCACACACACATGCACACACACACACCATTCATACTTTCACTTCATATAAAAAGCAATGCACATTCTGTGCACTCAATCACAAAAGAATAGTATACCAATAGCAGAGGAAACCACCACATTTGCTTTTACCATGTGAATATAATACATGTACTAATGAGAGAAAATGCAAAAGATAACAAGAGAAATGTGGCCATCCTACCTTTCCTGATTTAACGGACATCATGCACCAATCTCTTCACTTCCTCAAATCTTCTGCATCTACTATGGAGCAATTTTGTTCACATTTATCCACTGCCTTTTTCTTCAAAACACAGCACATCACATCAACACAAATTCTCCTTCAATTTCTTTGGAGTGACTCAATTCCAATGTATTCAGAAAATTATTGGGCAAAACCGTAACATCACATCACAGTAAGACAACCTCTGACAGTATGTTGCATATATACACACACACATACACAAAGAGCACTACTACTTCAGCTCAGGAAATGATCTCAAGTGTCTTCTTCATGATACCAATAAGTCCTTCAATTATTCTTCATAAGCATAGCTGTACTGGTGTGTATGACTATAACCAAAGACACTCAGTAGAAAGTGGGCTGTGATGGAAGGCATGCTACACGACTAAAGAACACAGTTGAGACTTGAGATGGTGAGAAAATTCCCTGCTTTCTTCCCACCCACTCCCTGTCTGGAATTTCTATCTTCTTCAGTCTCTGTCACAGTAATACTGAGTTGCATAAAAACTGTGAAAAAGATGTCAAGTGCAGTTCGCAAACTATAACTATGAGATTGGAAGAGTGAAGCTGAGTGCCATGTTACAAATTGACACATGCAGAGCAAATTTCAGATAGATTTAGATGCAACTGTGCAGCTGTCTCAAGACTCTTAAAATCTTGAGACAGCCATTGATGATATTGTACTCACTATTTCTAACTTCCACCCTCTCTCCACTCTCCCTCCCTCTGACACTTCTGATCTGTATTCAACAACAATGATTTTTTATTTTCTGTCTAAACCTGATCATTTGGAGAGAGGAAGTATTGTTATGTTTGTAATTCTCTAATTTATGTATAGTTATCAAATTATGTACATAGTGTGTGTATGTGTGTGTGTGTGTGTGTGTGTTCTTAATAATTGATTTAATGTAGTTGTTTTAGTTCAATCTGCTGCACATGTAGTGGAAGTAAATTTTCCATTTTAAACTTGTTTTTTAATGGATAATAAAGATTTTTCAGTTGAATTGAATTGAATTGTGTTGTCTATGTTGTTTGAAAAAGACATTTTGGTTGAAATATTACATGTTCTGTTTTGTCTCATCAATAAAATAACGTCACTTTGCATTTGTTGTGTATTTGTTTGCGTGGTTCTTAAAATCTCAGCATGATTAATATTCAACAGTGCCTCCAAATCATAGAAAATTCTGTTTAAAAAAATATGCATATTTTCTAATTATGTAAAAATGTATTGCTGCACACATGTCCACCAAACTACTGGGAGTGTTCACATGCGTGCAGAGGTGCAAAAATGTCCACCAAAAAATGCTTGCCCACATGCAATGCATGAATAGAATCACATGAAATTTTGTGAACATAGAGTTCACACCTTGTTCTCAAACGTCTGCATAAGAGCATTGATTTTTCCTGAAAGGCAAGTGAGAAAACTGCGATTAGAAATGGCCTGACTGAACAGAGAAGATCCCTGCTATGCATCAGGACGTCTGCAAGCAGTCCAGAGTCAAGGTGACGTTACCAGGCACTTCCACATGTCTCAGAGCATCACAAGGAGAACATGGACCAGGTTTAACTCATTCAAGTCATATATGTCAGGAATTAATAGATAGCTGTCAATTTGATGCATTTGCTTCAAGGGAAGTAAATCTGTGTGCACACCATACCTTGGTTATTTCTAAACTCGCTTCGCTCCCTTAGACCACAATTTTGCCTCTGACTGCTTTTGTAGTGGTTTGTTGTGGGGAAAACAATCGGTGTAGAGTTTTTAAAATAATAAAGTCTATATATAAAAAAAGTCTGATCTACCACTTCCCTATGTCTAAACCTTAAGTAAAAACCTGTAATCTTCTTTCATTTCTCCATTTGTTTATGTATGTTTTGTTTGTGTGTATGGCTGGAGTGATTTGTGAGTTTTTTCAATCATTCAAAATCGTTGCGATGCGAATGAGTTAAAACCACTGATGATGACCAGCTACGAGTTTGCAGGCCAAGAGTTACTACTGCTCATCATGAATCGCCCATACAGATCCACCATCTCCAGGATCACTTCCTATTGACCTCCTCTACTGTGCAGGCACTCCCCAGACCACGCTGATTGTTGGACCAGACCGTGTGGAACCGCCTGTATAACCTGGTCTGAGAGCGCTGTTCAAGGCAGTCACACCATTTGACTGATTTGACTGCCTCCACACCCAAACATCAATTGATTGAATGATTTGAGGATGCAGATGAACTCTCAATACATTCAGTTATCTCCATATCACATATCTAAAAAAATTAGCATTGTATGATATTCTGTTACTTTTTTAAGTTAAGATGAAATTTTTGAGTTGGCCTGTCAGTTATGCGTTTCTTTTTTTTAACAGTATAATGTTACATTGTGTCTTCTGCATTGTGGTAAATTATGATGTTGACATTGCTCTTAGGTCTGATTGTATTCAATTTGTCTAAAAACACTAAATGCTTTTTTGATGTTTCTGTTTTGAGTTTTAAAAACAGATGTGTTTGTCTTTAAAAAAAAAGAAGTTACAACAGTTTTGAAAGTTAAAACTTCCAAAAATAACAGTAGTTTCTCTACATCAGTACATGTGAAGACATGTTGAGCTTTTGCATACTGAATGGAGGCCAGTATACCTGTAACTTATCTTCCGCTGGCAGTAACACACACTGATGTGTGTGGTGGGTGTTTCCATGACTGGATGGGCTCCAGATGTGCAGTTTGTTCATTTGCCAACTTTTTTCTTTCTCCTTCCTTCCATTTTTTCTTTCCTCTTCTATTTTTATCTGAACAATTCTTGTTGTAATCAGTAATTAGATAACAATTATGAACATTAGGTATTCATAGGTATTCATAGTCACAGGGGCGTCTCTGTGAAATTTGGGTTGCTCCCACCTGGAGAGCGTGTCGCAGCCAGAGGTGCGCCACCCAACATAAAAGCAATAAGGAAAAATAATCAAATTGACATCTGTTGTGTACAAGTTGTTGAGCATGCTTGAGCAAAAAGCATGTTGTTGCCAGACAAAAGAACAACAACAAACAAACAAACAAACAAAGAAATGCTTTTAGACAGCTAGAGAATAGTAAGTGCAATGTTTCAGACGAGAGTTGCAATGGTGAATGAGTCACTCTTTAGCCCATAAGTGTGTGTGTGTGTGTGTGTGTGTGTGTGTGTGTGTGTGTGTGTGTGTGTGTGTGTGTGTGTGTGTGTGTGTGTGTGTTTGTGTGTGTATGTGTGTTTGTGTATGTGTGCATGCATGTGTGTGTCCATGCAATGGAGAGAGAGAGAGAGAGAGAGAGAGAGAGAGAGAGAGAGAGAGAGAGAGAGAGAGAGAGAGAGAGAGAGAGAGAGAGAGAGAGAGTTGGGACTCTAAAAAATCCATTTCACATCAGTATCTAGGCCCACAGGGGGGTAGTTTTGAGTGAAGACAATTGACTTGAAGGATGTAGTGGCAAGCATCATTAGTGTTGCACCACGCCATACCATGCTACGTTATGGTCTAGACTACATCTTAACATTAGCACCAAAACTCACACACACAGACATGATGCAGCACTAAAGCGCCCTGGCCACACACAAGTCATATGCACTCCAAAAGCCACTTGGAGTGTCACGCTGTACTGTAGAAAAAACTGTCAAACTAAGTCAGTAGTACACACATACACACACATGCGCGCGCATACACATACACACACAGACTGACAGAGCACCCAAACACCCTGGCCCACACACATACATGCTTGAACACAGTGCTTTGTGTTGAGTTGAACTGAAGAGTGTTGTCTTTCTCAGTCGTAGTGTAGATAATTCTGTTCTTAAGTGTCAAACCTGTTGCCAACTTTCTCTCTCTGTATCTGTCTGTCTGTCTCTGTCTCTCTTGTGTCACTTTCACCTCTAACCCTATTCCTTCTGGGTCTTATCTTATGTTTGAAACATATCTGTTTTGTTTCACAAATTTCATCTGCTAACCTGCAAATTATTTAATTGTTAAAACCTAACCTCTCTTTACTCTCACACTGTTTTATTAAGTCTTCTTGCGCAAAGGAGTGGGGATGTACCTTGGGAAAAATATATCGAATATAAACAAATGTTTAGCTAAGGGTTTGAGGAATTGCCATATACTCTGCTCTCTGGAGTTCATAATTTAAAAAAAAAAGAATAACACACAAACATGCATACAAAGACGCAATCAGGCAGAAAAAACAGACAGACACACAGACACACGCAAACATGCACATACACACAAACATATAAACATTCACACACACCATCAAACAAAGAAACCACAACAAAACACCATACCTCGTCTTTCAGTTTCACAAAATAACACCAAAGACACATTAAAACATACACACAACACATTCTGTATAGTTTCACAGTGGAACCTCCATTATAAGACCTTCAAACATAATCCAAAATGAGGTCTTAAATGGGAAGGAGTTGCTTAATTTTAATACTTACAAAGAAGGGCAATGTTTCAGAGAAGTAGGTCTTAAAAGGGAGGAGTCTAATAATGGGTGGTCTTTAAGTGAGGTTCCACTGTACATTAATTTATGCACAGACTGCCAGACACATGTTTTCTCTGACCTGTTGTGGTCAATTACCCCTTTCAGCCATCTTAGCTTTTGAATGGAAAGGAATAGTATATATGTGTGCGTGTGTGAGAGAGAGAGAGAGAGAGGCGAGTGTGTGTGTGTGTGTGGGTGAGAGGGAGAGAGCTTGTGTGTGTGTGTGTGTGTGTGTGTGTGTGTGTGTGTGTGTGTGTGTGTGTGTGTGTGTGTGTGTGTGTGTATAGCATGCAGATCTGTGTGTTTGTGTGCATGTGTGTGTGTGAATGCTGGTTTTGTTATGTTTGTGTTGTTTTTCTTTATTTTCACTGTCAGACTGATCAGCCTTTGAAAACAAAGAGGGTGTAGGAAGGTGTGGGTGTGGGGTGTGGGAATGAGGGTGGATGAGGGGTGGTGGTGTACATCTGTTGTTACTGTACACAACATCATCAACAGTGGAAAATGCAGACAAGATGGCATCTACATGGGCACTGTGCCAGAACAGAGAGAGAGAGAGAGAGAGAGAGAGAGAGAGAGAGAGAGAGGAGAGAGAGAGAGAGAGAGAGAGAGAGAGAGAGAGAGAGAGAGAGAGAGAGAGAGAGAGAGAGAGAGAGAGAGAGAGAGAGAGAGAGAGAGAGAGAGAGAGAGAGAGAGAGACAGAGAGAGAGAGAGAGAGAGAGAGAGAGAGAGAGAGAGAGAGAGAGAGAGAGAGAGAGAGAGAGAGAGAGAGAGAGAGAGAGAGAGAGAGAGAGAGAGAGAGAGAGAGAGAGAGAGAGAGAGAGAGAGAGAGAGAGAGAGAGAGAGAAACTGAGACGAGAGAAACTGAGACAGGGACCCACAACACAACATACAGACATAAATTCTCATAGGTCTTCTACAGGATGGTTTGTATGAGTCATCTTCATCGTTCCCTACCCCTTACTTGTCCTCTCCTTTACACTCCTTCCAGCGGCAGACATAACAATAGTGTTTGAAAATCAATTTATTCTGGCTGGCTACATAGTGAGAATGGACTGCATTGACGTGTGGCTTACCAGTTTAAGTTTAATTCAAAGCCTTGAAAGCAGTTGTTTTTTTAATGCATACTTGTCCTTCTTCAACACAATCTTTATCTATAAATATGTCCCCTTGCATTGGCAGACAAAAACAATTGCTTTAAAGTTAAGATTCCTTCTTTCAAGAGAACTGCATTGTTGATTGGGTTTCTGGCCATTTCAGTACTTTAAATTCTCTTGATATCTTTTGAAGAGAAAATAAAGAGCAGAGCACATCGACTATCCACTTGCCATAAATCCTTTAAATTTTCTTCCTGTTCATTACCGTATTTATCGGACTGTAAGGCGATACTTTTTTCACAGAGTGAGACCCCTGCGCCTTATAAAATGATTAATAAAAAAAAGTATGAAAACAGAATTTTTAAAATCTGAATTTTGTGTAAAATGCTGTGTGTGTGTGTGTGTGGGGGGGGGCTTATACTATAGTCTGAAAAATACAGTATTTTAGAAAAAAAAATCCAAATGTATTGGACCTTCCTCTAGTAATCAACGAAGAACAAGAAGACAGGGTTTCTGAAAACGTAGAGATTGTGCGTATTTACGCACTACAGCTCTAAATTCACCGCCTAGAATCTCAAACCATGCATGAGATTTACCCTTTAAAATCTCAAGTAGGGGGTGAGATGACGCATTAAAATGACGACCTGTGCGTTAACAACAGCTGTTACTTTTTAGTATGCTAACGACATATTTCAATCATCTGATAAACTTATACATCTAGCCTACATAGATCTAAATTTCTACAAGATTGTGCACAAAGACTTATAGGCCTAGATTGTTGAAAGCTCACTGCTCATTTGGCAGACGCATTTCTTTGGCGTCCTCTTTGGCACTGTGCGTGCACATGTGTGGCGTCCTCTTTGGCACTGTGCGTGCACATGTGTGTGTGAGTGAGTGTGTATGTTTTGTGCAAGCATACACGTGTGCGCATATGTGTGTTAGTTTGCATGCATGGGTGTGACTGTGCGACCTTGTGTGTGTGTCGGTGTGTGTGTGTGTGTCCATGTGTGTGTGTGTGTCAGTGTGTGTGTGTAAGTGCACAGGCAGACAGTGGGACTGAGTTTCTCATTATTATGTTTTCAAATTGACCCTTTAAAAATAAAATGCTAAATTAGGGGTGAACATACCCCTTACTATTGTAAACAGGGGGTGAAAGTACCCCTTAAGAGAGGGAACAATCAGAAACCCTGAGAAGAAAAAGGATCTTACTCTTGATTCCCACCAAAGAGACACAAAACTGTACTGCTAATAAAGTTCTACAAGCCAAAAGTTCTTCCGGTTTTCTTTCCCTTCTTAGAAAGTGTTGATACAACTGCAACACAGTGACCATCTAGCCATTACAATGATGCATTATATCCTGTATGTGATGATTTGTACAACATTTACAGGTGAAAACAAGTCTTCACCTTCACACGACCACGTCAAAGGCCCATGGCCCGAATGGAGGGACTTAAAACAAGTCATGCACTTTACGCATGTAAAAATCCCACAGAAGTGAAAAGTCAATAAGAGCAGGGAGAGTCCCGCTGCCTGGCATGAACCAAGTTGATAACAAAGTTTCCCAAGTCGACCCCCATCACCACTACCAGCCCGCAATAAAAAAAAGGTAGGCGCAGCACTAGCAGCGACATTCTCTCCAGTGGGGAGCAGCCCGAATTTCACAGACAACTCTCTGTGACTAGAAAATACCAAATATCAAATACAGTGGAATCTCCCTTATTAGACCCCCCGTTATAAGACTCCCTCCCACTTAAGACCTACTTCTCCGAGACATTGCTCTTCTTTGTAAGCATTAAAATTACCTCTCTTATAAATACAACTCCCTCCCATTTAAGACCTCATTTTGGATGATTTTTGAAGGTCTTATAAGGGAGGTTCCACTGTAATACAAAAATAGATCTGACAATCATACCCTATCGATATACATAGTAACATACTGTCACACTTTCAGCATAATTGCGATCTAAATTTTTTGCAGTTTTGAGAAAATGAGACTATCTATTGGTTTAAACGATTTATTATTCAATTACATTCAAATAGACATAAAACACAACAGACTGAAGCAACAACAAGCGAACAATGTCACTCACACTTAACCTTGAGAAATTTGACAAATCTACATCACATACGATCTTGGATCAGAACTACTGTCCAAGCTTTTGACAGACATTGAAGACCAATTCCAGGGGTTTTCTTTGCAACCATTATGGCAAACTTGTCAAGGTCTGACTTTTTAAAGGCAATCATGCTGTGAGTGTGACTATATCTGAATCAGCTTTGACATACCTGTTCAATTTCAAATAGTGGTTTTTCTTTGGGTTCTACAGGGGAAAGGAGGGAGTCAAAACTTTCACTAGAGGTGGAATTGAATCGCGACGACTGTCCTGAAAATGACAAATAAAGAGGTAGAAATCAACCAACCAATGAACAAAAAACAACAACAAAAACTTAATTAAAAACAAAAATTTAATAGCAATGCTGAACGTTATTTTTATTACTATGTAAAGTATGGTAAAAAATATGTTTACTTTCTTTACAGTCAAACAGTTAAAATAAATTTAGCTTGCAGTTTATCAAGAGCAGAGAAAGACAATGAAAAATAGTGTGAAGAGCATAGAATGTGTACCATGTTTGATAGTAAAGCTAGTAGAACCCAGTCCTGGCAGACAGGAGTGAAAAAAACTGTAACATTTTAAAGAAAACACAAATAGACCTAAGTCAAATAGAAATGGAAAAAAAAGATTATAAATGGAATCAAAGCATTTTAAGATCAAACTAGAATGATGAAACATTATTCTATAGTTTCAGTTGTTTACAACGTCAAAGGAAAGTTCTACTTAAACATAAAAAAGAAAGGAATATATCGTCGTTGAAATTTTAAAAAACTTGTGTCTCGATTTTTGGGGGGGTTTGAGTTAGATACATAGTCAGCTCTCTAATTTTTTCCGCCACATTTCACCAAATGCTTGTATCTAATGACTTTCTATCTGGGGTAAATGAGGTTGTGAAAATAGAAGAAAAATTCGCAAGTCTCAAATTCAGATCTAGTTAAGGACAAAAACCTTGTATTTTCGTTTTTTTCAAGTCTAATTTTTTTTTTTTTAAAGTAGGCCTAATTTTAACAAAATGTAGGACTAAACTCGCAATGTCTTGAACAATATATTCATCATGGTTAACGCGGTTAATTTTTTTTATTAAAAAAATTCATTTTTCTCAAAACTACCAAAATTGAGATACGAGGTTTTTGAATTTCACCGACGATATGGTAAACCAATCTTCCTGAAAGAAAAGAAGCAAACAAAAGGTCACCTTGCTGAATTTTGCGTATTTGTTCTAGTCCCTGAGAAAACTCATCAAAACTGATGACTCCTCTTCCCTCTGGATCCAACAGATTGATGACACCAGTGACAATCTGTAACATACACATGTATTAAAACACAGGGAAAGTCCTTCAAGAAATCAAAAATCTGTTAAATGAAATACATTATCCTGTACCTAATAGAATTTGTTTCGCAATGTCACAGTATGTGTGATAACAGGCGTACTTCAGAATGCAAGCAAGAAGTACAGAATAATTTTGTCTTCATACCCATTTGCATCAGAGTAAAAAGGGGGAGGGGAGGGGGAGGGGGGAGTGTAACTCCCTTTGAAGCACTTGGCCCATGGCCATTGCTCTTTACAATATATCTGTCCATCCTTCTGTGCTCTGCCCCCCCCCCCCTCTCTCTCTCTCTCTCACACACACTTGACATGCACACACAGTCACACACACACACACACACACACACACACACACACACACACATGTTTTGTTGATATGCCACAAGATGGCCCTTTTTCTTCTTCTTCTTCTTCTAATATAGTTGTCACGGTCAGTTCTGACCATTATTACAACTGAAAAGGGTGAAGAGGTCGAAGAGAGATAAAAAAAAAAGAAGAGAAGAGAGAACAAAAAGAGAGGAGAGAGAGAGAGAGAGAGAGAGGAGAGAGAGAGAGAGAGAGAGAGTCTTGGTGGGTAGACAGCCAGAGAACCAGCCAGACTGGGACCCACTATGTATCCAGATCCAGATCCACACACACACATTGTCACTGTGTCACTCACATATATACATAGCATAGTGTGCACGTGTGCACACACACACACACACACACACACACTGCACCGTGTCAGCGGTGCAGGAGAATCAGCAATAACCCCCCAGCCCCCCCCGCCCCCCCCCCCCCCCCCCATAGTGCAATTCTGCCTCTGCATCTGCATCTATAGTTGATAGGGCCACATTGTGGCATATTCATCAACGAAACTAGGGGAGAGCACACCCTAATCTATTTTCTTCTCTTTTTTTTCCACCTTTCTTTTTTCCTTTCCCTTCTTCTGTACTTTCATGAAAGATGGGGGATATAGGAGGGGGAAGGGGATAAAGGGTGGGGAGTGGGAGCAGAGGTAGATTATAATCATACAGTGCCAGTGGATCATTATATGTCTAAGAAGTGAAGACGTTACAAAAATGTAGACCTCTAGAGTTGCTCATCGGTTGTTTACCTACCTCTAAGTTGAAGCTTTCAGTTCCAGAGTGGTTCTTGACGAGCTCTTTGAAGTGATTTACATCAATGAAACCGTCCTTACGATCGTCACACAGATCAAAAATGGCTCTGTATCGATCAGCAGCGTCCGGCGAATCATCCATAGCCCACTGATCTACCTGATCGATGTATAAATTACGCTATTTCCCAAACTTTAGGACTGATAAGCTACCTAATCTAAGCTACACCTGTACCTAAGTCTCTTCCTTCTGACATTCTTGTTGACGCGAGATACGCACATCCGGTTTGGGACACCTGCGAGAGAGAAAAAGTAGATCGCTTTAATTTTGCGTGGAAAGTAATGTAGGAGATAAATTGAACGGGATTTTGCATTCAAAAGATACTCCTTCTAATACTTATTTGTAAATTGTGCTCATATTTCTTCAATTTGAAGGGAAATTTCATCTTAACGACGAAAATCTACCTGTCGCGTCAAAATACGGAAATAGTAGGTGTGTCACACATGTCAACAAACAGGTGCGTGTATGTAGGTGGGTGTGTTTGAACATGGATCCTAAGTAGGGTCCATGGTTTGAACAAGCGTTTGACAACACTCAAATTTACATGTTATTCTGAAAGGCCTAAAGTGGTTCTTCTAGACAAAAGGCATAACGGTGTCTCCCCCCCCCCCCCCCCCTCCTCTTCTTCTTCAAGTTGGCAATGGCTATTTAACCTCATGTGACAAAATAGAATTCAGGCTATTTTGTCTCATGAGCGAAAATAGAACTCAGGCTATTTTCCCTCACAGTCTCTCTGTCTTTCTCTTTGTCTTTTTCTGTTTGTCTTTCTCTCTCTGTCTATCTGTCTCTCTTTCTCTGTGTGCCCCTGTCTCTCTTTCTGTCTTTCTCTTTGGCTTTCTCTTTATCTCTGTCTGTGTCTCTCTTTTCAATCTCTCTCTGTCTTTCTCTCTGTGTCTCTGACTCTCTCTGTTTCTCTCTCTCTATGTCTCCCTCCCTATCAATATCTCCCTGTCCAGTTTCTCTCTCTCTCTCTCTCTCTCTCTCTCTCTCTCTCTCTCTCTCTCTCTCTCTCTCTCTCTCTGTCATTGTCTCTCTATCTGTCTCTATCTCTCTTTGTTTTTTCTCTTCTTTGTCTTTCTCTCACTGTGTGACTCTGTCTATGTCTATATCTCTCTCTCTCGTTCTCTCTATGTGCCCCCACCCCTTTCTCTCTCTGTGTCTCTGTCTCTCTCTTTCTCTCTTTGTCTGTCTCTCTCTGTGTCTTTCTCATGTTTCTGTCTTTGTCTCTCTGTCTCTCTGTCTCTATATAATATGTCACTGTCTCTCTGTCTCTCACTGTCTCTCTCTCTCTGTCTGTCTCTGCCTCAATTTCTGACTCTCTCTTTGTGTCTCTCTGTCTCTCTGTCTTTCTCCCAGTATGTCTCTGTGTGTCTTTCTCTCTGTGTGAGTCTCTCTCTCTCTCTCTCTCTCTCTCTCTCTCTCTCTCTCTCTCTCTCTCTCTCTCTCTCTCTCTCTCTCTCTCTCTGTAAGTCTCTCTCTCTCTCTGTGTGTCTCTGTCTCTCTGTGTATGTCTGTCTCTCTGAGAGAGAGAGAAAGAGAGAAAGAGTCCGAAAATGGAGAGAGAGAGAGAGAGAGAGAGAGAGAGAGAGAGAGAGAGAGAGAGAGAGGGACATAGAGAGACATAGAGACACACAGAGAAAGAAAGGGAGACGGAGACAAAGAGAGAAAAGAGATGGAGACTGAGACAGAGAGAGAAAGAGGCACAGAGAGAGAGAGAGAGATGCATACAGACAGAGAGAGAGAGAGAGAGAGAGAGAGAGGGGGGGGGGCACAGTCACACAGTGAGAGAAAAACAAAGAAAAAAGAGAGAGACAGAGAGGGGGACAACGAGAGACACATAGAGAGTGAGACATAAAAAGAGAGACAGAGAGAGCGCCAGAAAGAGCCAGAGAGAGAGAGAAAGATGGGGAGAGACAGAGAGAGGGGGGATAGAGAGAGAGAGAGAGAGAGAGAGAGAGAGAGAGAGTGTGTGTGTGTGTGTGTGTGTGTGTGTGTGTGTGTGTGTGGTGTGTGTGCGAAAGAGAAAGCCAAAGAGAGACTCACAAAGAGAGAGTTAGACCCAGAGAGAGAGAAAGAGACACAGGTTATGGAGAGGGAGAGAGAGAGAGGGAGAGACACAGAGAAAAAGAAAGAGAGAGGGAGGAAGAGAGAGAGACAGAGAGGGAGAGACAGACAGACAGAGAGAGACAAACAGAAAAAGACAAAGAGAAAGACAGAGAGAGTGTGAGGGAAAATAGCCTGAGTTCTATTTTCGCTCATGAGGCAAAATAGCCTGCATTCTATTTTGCCATATGAGGTTAAATAGCCACTGCCCTTGAGGCAGCCTTGGAACTTCAGCACGTTGAAGATTCTGCTGCACTTTAGGGGGTAGTAGGGAAAGACGGGGTAAAAAGCGCATTTGACAAATAATTACCGATTATTCTGACTAGAAATGGTATTAATTTCCTAAACTCAGTAATTTGATATTAAAACACGAACCAGTGATATTTTGTTGTCGCCTTCATTGCGATTTTGAGTCCTAAAGCATTCAATGCACATCGGTAGGGGAAGACGGGGTAAAAATCGCATGGGCGGGTAAGAAGCCCACCCCAATTATCTCATGAAATAAAGAAAATTTCAGTCAAATTTGCCCATGAGACGAATGCTAGACATTAACGCTCGTCTCATGGGCAAAATGAGACTGAAATTTGCTTCATTTCATGAGATAATTGGGGTGGGCTTCTTACCCGCCCATGCGCTTTATTACCCCGTCTTCCCCTACGAAAAATATTTGAAAAGAAAAAGAATATATTAGTGTAGGAAAACGATAGGAGGTTTAGAAGAAAAAAAATCTAAATAGTGTGAATAAAATACAATAAATTATTTGAAAAGAAGTGAAGAAGGAAAGAAAGTGACGGCTAGAACGCTATGTATTTGGATGGACGATAAAGATTTTAATTTGTGATGTTTTAACTCTTCTAGCACCAAGGGCGAATATATTCACCCAAGACATCACTCTACGCTCCCACCAAATACAAACTTTCACTGCCAAGCACCCTGCCATGTGTGTGTTTTAAATATCGTTAAAGCGATGCATGCGGACTCAAAAAAAAGAGAAAAGGTTGCTTCCCTCTTGTCGGTTGAGATGCAACGGACACCCAATAACGTAAAAAAACAAACAAACAAAAACAACATGGCGCCGCTAGAAGAGTTAATTTTTTTATATTAGCAGTTATTGTTATGTTAGGAAAAAAGGGTGTGTGGGGGTGGGGGGTGGGGTAGGTTTTCATTGGCAAGCTATAGAGACCGTTGCCTGTCCTCTCCTAAGAGAGTGAGCCAATGCCCATCCCAGTCTAGCACCAAAAAAGCCTAAATACAGTACAAAGAGTGATTACTTCGCAGCTTACAAACCTTGCAAAGGATGAAGCCAACTTTCTTACTTCCCACCTGGAAGGTGAAAAGGTGGAAGGTGGGAAGTATTAAGTATGGTAACAGAGGCAGTGAGTGAGTTCACAATGATTACCCACCTGTAGTGCAAGTGAAAGGGTGTGAGAAAAAAACCCGGCCTCAGTCAGCTGCGGAGTTTTCACTCTTAGTATATTCATGCTTTTTGTTCATGCTTTTTGCTAGCACCGATAAGACAAGCCACCACAAATTGAGGCGGCGCCTGCGCCCTATGCCCCAGGAAGGAAACGAGGAAGAGTTTACGAAAGCAAGACAAGCACCCGATATAACCTACTATTCTTGAGCAAGACACCTGTACGAGCAAGACACTAGAATAGGTGCAGGACAGGGAACGGGGAGAGGAAAACAGGAAGGGGGGGGGGGGGGGGGGGGGGGGGGGGCAGTTGCGGGATGATTTAGTAGATGTGCCTTTGAAGGCCCCTCTTGAAAGCTTCCTTGTCCATCGATCACCTTTTCTCCTAAGAAATTCCATTTAGGTTTGTACGTGTGCCAGTCAACAGTCGTATATATCCGACTGTGGCTTCAGGAAAGCTGCTAGACTATCATATTGTTTATGGTGTAAACGTCTTGCCTAGGACACACCACCACTCTTTCAGCCAAGAGGGCTTAAACACACCACAACCCCCCCCCCCCCCCCCCACACACACACACACAAACAACAAACAAACAAAAACCAAAACCAAACAACTACAACTGAGATGGTGTTCAAGGAATATATAAGGGTCTCCCAAAGGCTAGGCTAATTATATCACCAAGGCTGCAGCACAAAGTACCAGTGCAAATGTTTTCTAGTCTAAGAGTCTATCATAATGTGGTCATTCACCAAAGACCTGAATTGAAAAAAAAATCAGCAGCGACATTTTATACAGCTCTCATTCTTCACTTTACACTCTGCCCTAATTTCAGCTGGGCAAAGTGCTGTCTTTTGAAAAAAAAGCAATCCACTTATCATAATGTTATTGTAAAGGCCTTTGAGTGCGTATGAATAAGTTTGAATTTCATAGATTTCGTATGTTGTGTTATCATGCATCCAAGGGATTCATTGTGATAAGTGGAGATTTGTGAGAGAATGCACGACTTGACAACAATTGTGTAGGAGATTTTGTAAGTAAACCTTTTCCTGAACTCTGATAAAAACTGTTGGGTTGATTTACTGCCAGAATACACCAGACATATTGTTTATCTGCAACATTTTGTTTAATATATCTGCACCTTTAAATATATATAATGCGTTGCACTCTCTTGTTTTCTTGTCCTTATAAGAATTGCAACAGTCGTGAAATGTATTAACCCATCTGTAAAGATTCAGCAGCAAATAGTCTGACTCATAGTCTTGACACCCCTCCCCCCTCCCCCCCCCCCCCCCCCCCATCTGTGGCAGATTCACATTAATAACCAAAGTTAACCTGACATGGATTCACATCAACACCGTCCAGGGACTTTGACAACGTATGCAAAACAGCTTATGATTTATGCAAAGCAGTTCCCCCATCCCCATTGCTTCGACCCTTCCTCTCTCCCCAGCACACCCTTCCACAGATGAGATAAATGTTATTTGCAGAACAATCGGGTCTAAGTGTCCCGTGAGAAATGACCAATGAGAATCAATAATATTATCGCGAGGAAAGGGGCAACGTATCAGAAGGACTAACAAGTAATATGTAGGCCTATCAGTAATGCAGCTAGACTATGGCTGGTGATTTTCATATTAATTTCTATGTACAGGAACAGCCGCGTCAAAGTCTCTAAGGAAAGATGGAGGCCGGAAGTCGTGAACTAGGATCGTGTGGTGTCTTATCAGTGATCAGGGTTTTATTGAGGTAGCCTCTCAGGCCCGGAGACTGTTCACCCTGTCCCAAAGTTTCTGTTACACGCACCTAGGCCCACGCACAGCTAGTAGGCCTAATCTAACCGGGATTTGGTAGTCGTTCAGTCATTTGGGTTGTAGATCTTATATACACATACACACCTACTTGCAGCCATTTATTATTTATAAAAATAATAAAGAAAAGCACAGACACAGTGCAAACCTCCGAAAAAGGAACGTTTTGTGTTATCCAGGTTGGTACAATGTTATGGAAGTGGTTAAAAAACCACACACACTCTATTTAAGGGGCGTGTTGTGAAAAAGCAGGGGTACAAGCAAAAAAAGAAAACCACACACACGCACGCGCGAAACCCCCCCCCCCCCCCCCCCCCCCCCCAAAACAGCCCCCCCCCCCAAAAAAAAAACCCCCAACAACAACAACAAAAAAGCCATTCCAACAACAACAAAAACTAAAGCAAAACAAACTAAAAACAAAGAAAAAGTAGTACCATTGTTGCATCACCCCATTCTTTTCCAAAATGCTTTCAAACTGGTAACATAAAACTTTAAATATAATGTCTACACATACACGCACGCACGCACGCACACACACTCACTCACTCTCTCTATCGCTCTCTCTGCTTGTTTGCATGCCTGGCGTGCGCGATCGTGCGTGCGTGCATACATGTGTATGCACATGTATATATGTATGTGCGCGCGAGCGCGCATATAGCCTATTGTTGTGATACCAAACAGGCAAATGATTTGTGAATGAGCTGAACCCTCCGTACCTTTGATGTTCACTTCCACCCACTGTGAGCCACCCCGGGTGCAGGAAGGGCTGTCTCACTGACGCACCGTCTGATTTGCTTAATTGCTGTCTACACTGTTCAACTATTTTATTTTAGTTTTCCCCTTCTTGTCTCTCCCTCCTCTCTTACCCTTGCCCCCCCCCCCCCCCCCCCCCCCCCATCTCATCTCCGTCTGCAGTTTGTATGTTTGTTTGTCAAGCTTTGTGTGAATGTATATTTTCCATTATTTGCCCCCAACTAAGTCCTGCATTTTGTCTTGTCCATAATGCAAGGCTAGCCCACGCATACGTTTGCAATATGTCTGTATACATGATTCAACGATATCAACCAATCAATCAATCAATCAAATCAATTTATTGTTTTCAAACAAACAGAAGAAATGTGTTACCCAGATATGGCAATGCTGATGATATTTGAACCTTTTCTGGGGCTGGATGGATGCCTCGTGCCTCCATACAGGGAGCTGGACGACCCCGCCCCCTCCACGAGTCTCTCCCCGTGGGGATACCGGGGGGTCTTTCGTAAAAATAGTTCCCCCACCTTCTGGAAGTTATGTGCTTGTAACTTCCTCTAATCTGCCACTCTCTTTGACTGCCTTTTTCCTTTGCTTACTGCCATCTATCTTTCTGACTTATTGGCCCATTTTCCTGCCTTTTTTTCTCCAAATAATCTTCCAAATAACTTTTCTCCTTTGAGCTCCTCCGAAATCGGAATGTGTTGGCTGTACGTAGCGGGGAGACCAGTAAAAACTTAAAACGGGCACATACGTACTTTACCCATTAGCCTTTTGGCCTGGTAACGCAGAAGAAGAAAAAGAAGAAGAAGAACCTTTTCATTCTTAATATTTCACACTTCCCATAACGTTGTCTTCCTGACCGATGCCAGGTCTGTCTTGCAGGCCATGGAAAAAGCACTAACATGAACAACTTGTCATTAGCTCTTGCTTCCCTCTGCAGAAATCACACAGTCATTCTGCAATGGATTCCATCGCACTGTAATGTGCAAGGAAAGAAAACGGCTGACTCCCTGGCAAAAGAGGGCACTACGAAGGAGCAGCTGGACAGGTCCACCAGCTACCCTGAGGCCAAGACCATCATCAAACCCAAACATCAGGAGAAGTGGGCTCAACAACATCCAAAGCACAATAAAGCTGACCCGTACTACCTTCTAACCCGCCAGGAACAGGTCTGCATATTCAGACTAAGGACTGCCCACAACCGACTGTTCACTAAACTCCACATTGGCCAATCCGAAAAGTGCCCATGTGGCATTGACAAACAAACAAGCGAACATCTGCTTCAGTTGTGCCCATTCTTTGACCAACTAAAGAAGATACAACAAACAAACAACTTGAACTACCATCTGTTCACTAAACTCCACATTGGCCAATCCGAAAAGTGCCCATGTGGCATTGACAAACAAAGCGAACATCTGCTTCAGTTGTGCCCATTCTTTGATCAACTAAGGAAGATACAACAAACAAACAACTACACGACAAGTGTAAAGTGACGTTATTTTATTCACAAGAGAACTAAGGAAGAGCATTTGGCCAGATCCTGTCCCACTCAACCAGAAACTCTGTGGTGATCTTCGGGACCTGCAGCGTACTGCCTCCTTCACCTCGGTTGCTGACGTCTCCATCTGAAGACGTACGAGAAGAAGAAGAAGAAGAAGAAGACGATTCTTAATATTTTCTTAATCTCATGTTATTTCTACAGTTAGGTTTCAGCATTATCAATATAAGGCTATATAGCTATTGACTTTTTCCAGGTTTTGGTTGGCCTATTGGATATTTATTCTCTCAGGTAGATGAAGTGGGAAAACAAAAGCGTTTTACTATAAAATATGAAACAAAGAACATACAAAAAGTCGTAAACTCTGCTAGGAATAAACCAGAAATAGCCAATAAAGCGACACATAGTAATTAGATGGACCACACATATCGCTAGCACTGCAACGGAAATGCCGACTGATGTGTCTACAAAATGGGTACCGTCTAGACTTGTACAAGACACCTGTAGTTAGGCTTACTGTCTGATTTGTTTTCACAAATATTACAAGAAACTTAAAGGGACACCCTGACGGATGAGTTTTTGAAAGAAACACGTCGAGATCACCAGAAAGACAGCTTTTTCAAGGATTAGAACACTCACTTTGCTCTGGTTTCCTAGAAATCAACCCGTCAAAACGGCAATTCCTCCTTGGCGGAGTTGCCGGAGAAAGAAACCATTTTGGACGGGGTGGGTGGACTCTTTCATTGAAACAATCTGACTTCCAGCCAAGGAGGAATCGCCGATTTGACGGTTTGATTTATAGGAAACCAGAGCAAAGTGAGTGTTGCGATCTCTGTAAATGGTGTTTTCCTGGTGATCTCGACGTGTTTCTTGCAAAAACTCATCCGTCAGGGTGCCCCTTTAAAGAAAGAAAAATATAAAAAAAACTGTTTACCAGGTGAGGAAAGAGACCAGACATTGTCTGTCTGGGTTTATTCTTAAACGCCTAAGTTCAAAAATCGGCCAGGAAATTATTTTTCTTGTTTTGAAGATGACACACACATACAGACGTAACAATTTAAAGAGAAGGTGGTATGGGTGGCAATGCAACCGTCATAAATCAACGAACGTAGATCACCTGATTGTTAACAATTAAAGAATTGGGAGAGAGTTCTGTCTTCAGACAGTTGAAAAAAATGAGTTAGGGAAATCAAAGAGGCATCCTTTCTAAAGCAGGAAGAGAAAATTAGCAGGCCAGACAAATAATTTTCCGCCCCCTCACAACAGATCTACCCTCACCCTCACCCCCGCGCGCACGTCCTTTTCATCCACACCATTCCACCCACGTCTGTTCCTCTTTCCCATCTGTATTTTTGTAGGTATATCTCCACTACACTCTTTCAACTTTAACCCCATTGGGCCAAAATTTTCCATTTCCCTTCTCAGTCTACCAAATTCTTCTTGGGTCACACACACACACACACAGACACACACACACACACACACACACACACACACACACACACACACACACACACACACACACACACACACACACACACACACACACACACCACGCGCGCACGCACACACACACGCACACACACACACACACACACACACTGTGACACGCACGCGCGCGCGGCACACACAAACACACATACACGCACAGATAGACACACCCACACCCGCGCGCACGCATGCTCAGCCGTGCACAATCTCAGTCTCCATCTCTCTTGTTTTTGTCTTTTTGACCCATTCTAATCACTCGGTGGGTGGTTGAGGAAAAGAGGGAAGAGATGAGACGGAGGTATTGGGGGTACATTCTGTGTTGGCACGTGCACACCACCAGCCAACCAATCAGCGATAAGTTCCCAGTCAAGTACAGTCATTTGCTCCAGTTTTGAATGGTGATGCCCTTTAAATACCAGGTCAGTGGTATTGTTTCCTCATAATCATTGGAACAAACTTCACTTGATCATTGCAGCGTTGAGAGGCAGCATATTCCTCAAATTCCAAAAGAAAACCAATTCTCAATTTGACTGTGATAACTGTTTTGAAAACTTTGCCTTTGACCCAAAACAAAGACTGTTGTCAATATACCGGTGTTATTTCTAACCGGGTTTAACAACACTTTGGTGGAAGAACACACGCTTACAAAGTTTACAAGGTTTTGAAAGAAAATTGAATGTTCTTCATTTCAAACAAATCAATATACAAAATAGTTTCTTTCTCTTCTGGCAAAGTGTAAAGGACAATTTCAACACGAACATTTCCCTACTCCGAAGTATCTGGTTTGGAATTAAAAATACTTAGATTGATTTTTTGGAATCGAACGAAACTCTGCACTTCAACAAACAATCTATTCATTTGTCAAATACTCAGAGAGATTGATTTATTGAAATCAAACGAAACTCAGTGCATCAACAAACAATCTGACAAACTGAGGAGCATTAAATAATGGGGATGCACGTGCTACACGGCAACTGTGAGCTGAAAATGGCGGGAGTGGTGATGGTGGTGTGTATGTTGGCCAATGTCTGTCCACTTTTAGCTGCTGATGACCAGGACACTCAGCTCCCATCTTCACTGCAACACAGCAACATCAGACATCGTCGGACAGTGGTCAGTATTCATGTTCGCTTCTCTCTGTGTCTGTCTGTTTGCGACTTTGTCTGTCTGTAGCATTGTCTGTGTCTGTATGTTTCTCTGTCTGTCCCCTGCCCCCCCTCTCTCTCTCTCTCTCTCTCTCTCTCTCTCTCTCTCTCTCTCTCTCTCTCTCTCTCTCTCTCTCTCTCTCTCTCTCTCTCTCTCTCTCTCTGTGTTACGAGTGTGTGCTTACTTTTTAATTTGTTTATGCTACAAATGAATAATGTAATGTAGGAATAGGTTTCATGTTGCCATGGGTACATGTATTTACATTTTAAATTGTGCATGCTAAGATGAGTAGGTAAAGTAATATTATGTTTGACTTATTATGTGCATGGGTTTCTTTTCAAATAAGTACATTTTAATGATGAAGTATGATTGAGGTATTTTTTTTATGTTTGTGCACTTCTCTATTTTTGAATGTTTAAAGATGAGTGTGAAAAGTAGGATTGGGTTTTATTTTCCCGTGTGTATGCGCTTACTTCACACATTTTGAATGTTAATAATGAGTATAGTTAATAATAATAGGTTTGATTTTGTTATTGATGTGTTACAATATAGGGATTTTTTTTGCATGCTTTATATTACTTTGTATGTGTTTATTTTCGTTTTCCATTTTCTACTTTTATATATGTATTCTGTCCAGAGGGCTGGATGTAAAAAAGCATGTTATTGCTTACTCTATTACCCTCTATAAATAAAATTCAATCAATCAATCAATCAATCAATCTCTCTCTCTCTCTCTCTCTCTCTCTCTCTCTCTCTCTCTCTCTCTCTCTCTCTCTCTCTCTCTCTCTCTCTCTCTCTCTCTCTCTCTACCTCTGTTGTTGTTGTTGGTGGTGGTGGTGGTATGTGTTTGTGTGTGTGTTTGTGCGCACGCGCATGTGTGTGGGTGTGCATGCTATCTTCGGTAACAGAATTTTTGCGATAACTTGCATGTGATTTTCAATTGTGCTTGAATTTTTCTCATATTCTTCAATTTTTTTAGCCTTTTCTCCATTCTTTTTACTCATTTTTCCTTCTTTAAAAAAAAATCTTTTCTTGTTATTTTGGCTTTTCCTTTTTTCCATCGAGGGAATGGCGTAAAGAAGCTTAAGCTTATCTATCCGTTTACCCTCACAACATTCGTATTTGTACTCGCTCTCTCTCTCTCTCTCTCTCTCTCTCTCTCTCTCTCTCTCTCTCTCTCTCTCTCTCTCTCTCTCTCTCTCTCTCTCTCTCTCTCTCTCTCTCTCTCTCTCTCTCTCTCTCTCTCTCTCTCTCTCTCTCTCTCTCTCTCTCTCTCTCTCTCTCTCTCTCTCTCTCTCTCTCTCCTAACAAAATGGGCTGAAAGGGAGGGGAAAATAATAGAAGAACAGGCAGGCTTCCGATCCAAATATAGCACAACAGATCATATATTTACATTATATTCACTTGTTCAAAAATATTTACTTGCTAACAATAAGCTTTTCGTGGCATTCGTAGACTTCAAAAAAGCCTTTGATTCAGTAAATCGTAATACCCTTTGGAATGTGCTTCGACAAAGTGGAGTGAACGGTAAGCTGTACAAAGCTGTTCGCGCTGTTTATGATCAAGTGCTAGCGTGTGTGCGTGCTAATAATTTATGTTCTGATTACTTTAATTGTCCTAATGGAGTAAAGCAAGGCTGTTTATTAAGTCCTCAATTATTTTCATTGTTTATTAATGAACTGGCAATCGAATTATCAAAGAATGGAAGGCATGGAATACAAATTATTCCAGGTATGATTGAGATATTCTTGTTATTATTTGCAGACGATGTCATTCTTTTATCTGGAACTGTCATAGGATTACAAAACCAATTAAATAATTTGGAAAAGGAATCTGATCGATTAGGATTAACTGTTAACTTAAATAAAACAAATATTGTGGTTTTCAGAATGGGTGGGCACCTATCAGCACATGAGAAATGGTTTTATGGGAATGAAGAGATAAAAGTAGTTAATACATACAAATATTTAGGAATTATATTTTCAACAAAATTAAAAATTCTCTCTCTCTCTCTCTCTCTCTCTCTCTCTCTCTCTCTCTCTCTCTCTCTCTCTGATTGACTGTAAATCTTTTTCTCTTACCACCCAATTATTTTTGTTTTGTGCGCCTAGTCTAAGCAATATATAATATATGTACGATGATAATTATGGTACATGCATAGCTTTTGTTTTGTAGGCCTAATGTAAAAAAGAACTAATCAATTCTCCGAATTTAAGAACAAAAGGACGATAACCAAGATGCCGATGTGTGAAACTCAGTGTTTTCACGTGTTTTCCCTCTCTAGCTTGAAAGAAATCTTAGGACATATTCCGAGCAAGAGAGGGAAAATACACATCGGCGTGGTGTGTCTTTAAAGGGGCACCCTGACGGTGTTTTTGTGTGCAAGAAACACGTCGAGATCACCAGGAAAACACCCTTTACAGAGATCGCAACACTGTTCTTGGTCCATGTCTCTATTTAACCTACATCAATGACCTACCCTCCAAAATCTCATCTCCATCACGACTCTTTGCTGACGATGCTGCTATGTATCGCTTCATCACTTGCAATGATGACCCGGCCAAATTGCATGAGGACCTTCGCAGACTGGAAGACTGGAAAAGAGAGAGTGGGACATGGCATTCCACCCTGCCAAGCGTAGCCAGCTGCCTCTGACGCGCAGCAAAAAGACACTCAATGCCAACTCCAGCTACAGCCTGCATGGCCATAGCCTCGATAGAGTGTCCTCGGCAAAATACCTTGGGGTCACCCTGCAGACCGAACTCTCGTGGGGAGCTGTTAACCGCCGTTTTGTCCAAATTCCGTTTAGACAAAATAGTCAAAACGGCGGGGTTAGATCCGCCGTTTTGTCCAAATTTTCTATTATGATTCGGACAAAACGGCGGTTCAAAATCCGCCGTTTTGTCTATAGACAAAACGGCGCCCGATTTTGAACCGCTGTTTTGTCGAAATGAAAGTTGGAATTATAAAAACATTCCTGTCAAGTTCTCAACTTTTTTAAAAATCTTTGTTAAATAAAATGAATAACTAGCTGTCTTTAATTTTTAACAGAGCGCAATCTGATAAGAATAAAAATGTGATTTTTATCGACTTTGTGTCCACATGTTAGTGGCACTGATCACTGATAGTTTGCCTTGTGCAGAATGCAGTTGTGGAACTGACCAGTGGTCGTCTGATTTGAGAGTGCACCGTTTTTGCCCAGGCCGTTCTTGCCCAGGCCTGTTTTTGCCCAAGACAGTTAGACAGTTTGACTGCTAATTAGTGTATTAGGATTTCATATGAACAATTTTTTGATGTTTGACCAGTGGTCAGTGTCACTGACCAGTTGTCATTTTGGCCTATTTTCACTGTTTGACTGCTAATTAGTGTATTAGGAGTTCAAATGCCAAAGTGACAACTGGTCAGTGACACTGACCACTGGTCAACCACATCAAAATTTGTTCATTTGAACTCCTAATACACTAATTTGCAGTCAAACAGTGAAAATAGGCCAAAGTGACCACTGGTCAGTGACACTGACCACTGGTCAACCACATCAAAAATTGTTCATTTGAACTCCTAATACACTAATTTGCAGTCAAACAGTGAAAATAGGCCAAAGTGACCACTGGTCAGTGACACTGACCACTGGTCAACCACATCAAAAATTGTTCATTTGAACTCCTAATACACTAATTTGCAGTCAAACAGTGAAAATAGGCCAAAGTGACCACTGGTCAGTGACACTGACCACTGGTCAACCACATCAACAATTGTTCATATGATTTCCAAATACACTAATTAGCATTCAAACGGTAAAATTAGGCCAAAGTGACCAGTGTCAGTGGTCAGCTAGTTATTCATTTTACTTAACAAAGATTAAAAAAAATTGAGAACTTGTCAAGAATGAGTTTTTATAACTCCAACTTTCATTTGGACAAAACAGCGGTTCAAAATCGGCCGCCGTTTTGTCCAACGCCGCCGTGAACAGCCGTTTTGTCCAAATCATAATAGAAAACGGCGGATTAGACAAAACGGCGGAATTTGGACAAAACGGCGGTTAACAGAGCCCATATTGAGGCTCTCTGTGTGAAGGCCAACAGAACCCTGGGCTTCCTGAGACGAAACCTGAAGGTGTGCTCTGCAACAACAAAAGAGTTTACATACAAGGCCATGGTGAGACCTGTTGTAGAATACGCTAGCCCAGTCTGGGATCCACACACAAACAGGCTCATCTTAGAACTTGAAAAAGTCCAGCGAAGAGCTGCGAGGTTTGTCCTCAACCGGCACAGAAACACCTCCAGTGTCGGTGCTATGCTACTGCAGCTGCAGTGGCAATCACTAGCTGAACGCCGCCGAGCCTCTTCAAAATCTTGAACGGACAAGCCTGTGTACGATGTTCTGCCTTGACGCCCTTACCCCCTACAAACAGAAGACACAGCCACAGTCAACAATACCAGCGGATCACCGACAGACTACAGAAAGTACTCCTTCTTCCCCCGCACCGTCTGTGACTGGAATAATTTGTCCCCTGAAATAGTCCAGTCATCCACGCTCAGCACCTTCACTTCGAGGGTGCTGAAGCACTGCACATAAAAACATCTCACTTTTGTTGTTGTTGCTCTCTCTCGCGCATACACAATGTGGGGCCTGCTTGGTGGTCATGCATGATTCATAAACATATTCCCCTTTGCATGCATCATGTGGGGCGCGAGTGTCCCTGGCTGGACCGGGTATGCTTAATGGCGGTGCATGACTCAAACATATATCTTTTTCTGCATGCATCATGTGGGGCCCGGGCCCATGACTTACTCCTTCTTCTATGTTGCATCTCACTAAAATTTTCTCAACCCCTCCCCACCCATTTCAAGCCTACAAAATACTCAGCCAAGTTCATCTTTTCATATCTTTTAAATATCTTAAGCAACAAACGATTATCTAATATTTAACATATATATAAAATACCCAACCAATTTACAGTCTTCATATCTTTTAAACATTATTGTAAACAACAAACGCGTATCTATTTTCTAATAATAATATCCTTCTAAAATCGTATCTCCTCCCGTGCTGCTCATCTTCGTCTTTTGAACCCCTGTATATGTCAATAATTGCCGATAAACGATGGACGCCATTCAAAGCGATTGACTGATTGTTGATTGATTGACTGATTGTTGATTGATTGACTGATTGATTGATTGATTGGTTGATTGGTGGATTGATCGATTGTACACGGAGGATCGTCAGGGTCAGACAACCCCTTTCAGTAGTTGGTGGACGCCCTTCACAGTGATTGATCGATTGATTGAGAAATTGATTAATGGATTGATTGATTGATTGATTGATTATATAGGAAGGAGGATCAGGGTCAGACAACCCTTTTTCTTCAGTTAGCGGATGCCCTTCACAGTGATTGATCGATTGATTAAGAAATTGATTAATGGATTGGTTGATTGATACACAGGGAGGAGGATCAGGGTCAGACAACCCTTTTCAGCAGTTGATGGACGCCCTTCACAGTGATTGATTGATTGCTTGCTTGATTGATTGATTGATTGACTGATTGATTGCACAGGGAGGAGGATCAGGGTCAGACAACCCCTTTCAGCAGTTGGTGGACGCCCTTCACAGTGATTGATTGACTGATTGATTGTGCAGGGAGGAGGATCAGGGTCAGACAACCCTTTTCAGCAGTTGGTGGACGCCCTTCACAGTGATTGATTGACTGATTGATTGACTGATTGATTACACAGGGAGGAGGATCAGGGTCAGACAACCCCTTTCAGCAGTTGGTGGACGCCCTTCACAGTGATTGATTGATTGATTGATTGACTGATTGATTACACAGGGAGGAGGATCAGGGTCAGACAACCCCTTTCAGCAGTTGGTGGACGCCCTTCAGAGCGAGGACCAGAGCAATGCGGCCCAGCTGTACATGCAGTACACCCCCACCACCCCCGCCCCCCACAACATCAACTGCTATGTGGAGGTGCCCACGGTACGTATGTGTATTTGTGTGTGTGTGTGTATGTGTGTGTGGAGGGGGGGGGGGGCAGCTGTACATGCAGTACACCCCCACCACCCCCGCCCCCCACAACATCAACTGCTAAGTGGAGGTGCCCACGGTACGTGTGTGTGTGTGTGTGTGTGTGTGTGTGTGTGTGTGTGTGTGTGTGTGTGTGCATGCAGGATACCCCCACCCCACCACTCCCGCAATAACTGCTATGTGGAGGTGCCCTCAATGTGTGTGTGCTTGTGTGTGTGTGTGTGTGTGTGTGTGTGTGTGTGTGTGTGTGTGTGTGTGTGTGTGTGTGTGTGTGTGTGTGTGTGTGTGTGTGTGTGTGTGTGTGTGTGTGTGTGTGTGTGTGTACATGTGTGTGCGTGTTTGTGCGTGTTTGCGCGTGAGCGCGCGGGTCCGCGTGTGCATATGCGAATGTTTTTGGCACGGATGTGGACGTCATAAGCTGTCCTTCCTGTGTGCACAGACCATCAGGAAGGGAGGCCGCTGCATGCAGCTGGGAGGATTCGCCAGCCGTGGGCGGACGTCCCGCAACAGACCCTGGGCCTGCCAGGCCGGGATCCACCTGGCCTTCAGTTCGGACTGCGCCAACCCCAGGAGACGAGGCAGGAGACCGCCCAGGCGGGGATAGAATATGCAGCGAGATCACTCGACACATACTCACCGGGGCTTCTTTGAGACTTTGGACTGGACCTTCTTTACACTTTGAAATAAGCCTTGATTGATTCCAAAGGGAAAACAGTGGGTAGGGGTTAAGATAGGAAATCAATCTGTTTTTAAATTAATTAATTTTTATAAAAAAAATCCAAGCACATGAGGAAGATGATATGCTGGTGAGCTTTGCGTCTAGTGCTGTATTGTGTATTGCAAATCAAGTGTTGTCAGTAGAAGATGGCTGAGATGGGGCAGTAAGTGCTTTACGGATTAATTCCTATTGGTTTTGAAAAACAAAACAGGTACAGGTTTGAGTGAAGAAGGGAAACAAATATGTGTGAGTTTTTATGAAGATGTTGCGATAACATGCTGATGGAGTGACAATAATATATACCCAAAAAATTATAAGACAATAAATGGGTAGATTATAAAAAAACCGAATTCATGTTCCAAAGAAAGAAAATCTCGCATCTCAATGTATCTATATCAAAGAACTAGAACAGGCGAGTCTACATTATGACCGTGTACTGGCTATTCGACAAACCAGGAAGAATTGGAACGAGATATCAACTTTTAAATTTGGGCAAGGGACATAATATTGTTATTATATGCAATCATTTTGAAATTCTCTGTATCCAAAAAGAAAAGATCAGAGGGCCATAACTTACTCAAGTTAGCAATATTTCTGAGATACCCCAAAATAGTTGTAATATGGGGATCACTTATCTAAAACTGTGCACATGTCCACGTGATATAGATCAAATGGGTTGTTGAGTAGGGCATATTAATGCATTCTGTGCTTAATTTGTTAAAACAGACTGTACAATGACTGTAAAAATAGAAATGGATTCGTGATACATACAGTTTGACATTGGCTATGTAGAGCACTGTGAAACTTGTCATAAATTTGCTGGATGAATAGTGAAAGGATTGGTCTTAAAAGTTTCTTTATATGATTTTTTCTGCAGTTAAGCATAATTTTCCTCTCACTGTATCAATCTTTCGTTGTAACATATAATGGTCATCGATATAACTTACCTGAATATCGTTTTGAAAACGTCTTTCGCAGGTCCCGTACATTTAGCTGTATGGCAACGCTCGGCTTATGACTTGATGCATGGCCAATAATTGAATGAATAAAAACACGAATGAACAGAATTTTAACATATTTAATCAACAACATAAGTCTATACTTTTCTACCTTAGTTCTTTCTGGGTAACATTATATCTTTCTCGTTTAAAAACTCGGGACTTTCCTAGTATCGCAGTACCTCCAGGATCGTCCCACCATTTTTACATCTATTAATGTCCCACTTGTGTCTGTTCCAGGCCGGAGAACGTTAATCGGATTTTCATTATATACTTTTACTTGTGGTGTTGTTTCCGTAAATGTATCATTGCTGAAGCTAAGTAATGAATGGCTGCAGTTTTCTGAAAACAGTCTTTGTCGTCTCGAGTATGTTTCTGAATTTTACTTTTAATATTATTGTGGGTTTAATTTTTGTTTTCATTTTATGCTTTTAATTTTGTTGATTCGATGCTATTTGAGCATGATTTTTTAAAACCTATAGGCCTACTCTGTATATTTTCGTTTGTAAAGTTGTTTTTTGTAATTTTTGTTTTCATTTTATGCTTTTAATTTTGTTGATTCGATGCTATTTGAGCAGGATTTTTTAAAACCTATAGGCCTACTCTGTATATTTTCGTTTGTAAAGTTGTTTTTTGTAATTTTTGTTTTCATTTTATGCTTTTAATTTTGTTGATTCGATGCTATTTGAGCAGGATTTTTTAAAACCTATAGGCCTACTTTGTATATTTTCGTTTGTAAAGTTGTTTTTTGTCACATTAAAGTCTAATGCATTTTCATTGATTCGATGCTATTTGGGCAGGCTTTTTAAACATATACTTTGTATATTTTCGTTTGTAAATTTTTTGGTCACACTAAAGTCTAATGCATTTTCATTAATTCGATGCTATTTGGGCAGGAGTTTTGAACATATACTTTGTATATTTTCGTTTTAAATCTGGGTTTTTTGGGTCACACTAAAGTCTAACGCATTTTCATGCTGCTATTGAATTGTTTGAGCTGTTTTGAGAGCCTGGTGTAAATGTTGCTCTTTTTGTTTGTTTTGTTTGAATCTGTACAGTTTTTATTCAATGATGTAGGCCTACTCAATTAGTGTATAGGAAAACGCTCCCCATTTATTCATTTAAATGGCAAATGTTCGATGTGTCCATATCTACCTCAATTAAAGCATCATCATTGCTTAGAATTATTTTGTGCAAGCTTTAAAAAAAAAAATGTTTACAATGTAAGTAGAAGGCATAGTTATGTAAGTTTTCACTTTTCAAGGGCAAGGAACGCGTATTTTGAAAATTTACATGAGGAGTAACTTACTTAACTTACTATTGTTATTGTTTCATGTCCGAAAGTTTCATATACTCGAATAAATGACCCGTGACAATCAAAATGAATCTGATCTTATTACCTTGTTCTCCATAGTTTCTGACAAGATGCCAGTCTGTGTCGAAAGTTACAAAATGAATATTCAGAAGCTGCATGAACATTGTTCTTTTTTTTTCAAATAATAAATTTCGTGCTTGGCCTAGTTTTGTTTGTTTTGCATTTGCCATCTTCGAAATCAATGGTACATTTTTTTTTTTGGGACAAATAATTACCGATTATTCTGACTAGAAATGGTATTAATTTCCTAAACTCAGTAATTTGATATTAAAACACGAACTAGTGATATTTTGTTGTCGCCTTCATTGCGATTTTGAGTCCTTAAGCATTCAATGCACATCGGTATCACTATGTTGTGTTAAATGGAGAGAAAGTGGTGCATTCCCAGGCCCTTTTACAATGCAAGCGTAGATTACAGTGGACCCAGTGTATTGTTTTGTTGTTGTCATTTGCCTTGCTAAGGTCAGCAGGGAAGCATGAGTTGGTCGTGATTTGTTTGCTTTTTATTTGTTTGTTTGTTGCTGTTGTTGTGTTGCACACGTTCATGTTTGTGTTAGGTAAGTATGATTATGGCAGAAATTGGAACCTAAGTTGTTGTTTTTTTGTCCCCTACCGTTGCTCTCTCTCTCTCTCTCTCTCTCTCTCTCTCTCTCTCTCTCTCTCTCTCTCTCTCTCTCTCTCTCTCTCTCTCTCTCTCTCTCTCTCTCTCTCTCTCTCTCTCTCTCTCTCTCTCTCTCTCTCTCTCCCTCTCCCCCTCCAGCCAAATGGTTCTATAATAACATAATCATAGCAAAACGCTTCCCCCAAAATGTAAAAGACCGAGTTTGAATCTGATAGTCTCCCCCTCCCCTCCCTAATGAGTACTGAACCTTTGCATTTAAAGGAAATGCTAGTAGGCCTATTTATCGTTTTAAAGTTGTATTGTTATAATAATAATAATAATAATAATTGTGCGAAAAACTATTTAAGTCGTCTTTGGTTTGATTGTATTATAAAATTATAAACTAGAGATGCAGGCGGCCGGAATTTGCAATGCGTGAACTCTGAATGGATATAATGAGCGATGTCTTAATTGCTTTTTTTAATTTGTGGGGTTTGTTTAAATTTGTGTAATTTTGCAGTTTAATTTGTGTCATTATGCAGCATTTTATCAGTTTGCCAATAAAATTGTGTAATGTGAACGTGTCTTCTTCTTCTTCGTTCGCAATATGAACGTGTCTTATTTTGCATTTTTGTAAAGAACAAAAGATCACACACACACACAGAGAGAGAGAGAGAGAGAGAGAGAGAGAGAGAGAGAGAGAGAGAGAGAGAGAGAGAGAGAGAGAGAGTTCAAACTTCAAACACTTTATTTTACAAGGATAAGAATTTAAGGTGGGCCTAGTCTTCCATTCTGTCCTTGGTTAAGAGAGAGAGAGAGAGAGAGAGAGAGAGAGAGAGAGAGAGAGAGAGCACAAATACTACAGAATGATTTTGTACTAAAAAAAATATAATTGAGAGAATTGGTTTGGTTTGTTTGTTTCTACTTTTTTTCTTTGTAGATCTATATCTTACATCAAACATCAAACCAGCAAAGCGACCGGGAACCTACTGTGTTGGGTCCATTTGAAAAAAACAAAAAACCCAACAAGTTTTAGCAAGAATTGTTAACTTTTATTCCACAACATAACACTTTTTATGCATTCTGGGACATACGCCATATTAGGCTATGTGCGCCAATTTAACTGCGCAGTGTGTATGGTGCAAACTATGCAAGTGTCTAGACAAAACAAGATAGCAGACGATTCAGACAATTTCAGCAGCAGACAGACGAAAGCAAAGCACATGGCTGCCCCCCTGCAAACTTTTGACTGGCTCTTCCTGATAGCACCCGCCATGAGCCGTCTGCTACTTTGATTGTTTTGAAAACTTTTAACGTATCTGCCCCCCCCCCCCTCCCTCCATCCCTTCCTTCTACATATCCATGTCTTATTTGTTTGTGCCCTTGTTACTCTTCTCAGTTAAAACACAACTGACAGGACAATCGAAACAGTATTCTGATGAAAGCAAACTGCGGGACTTTCAATTATTGACAAGTTACCAGTCTAGATCTTGCTGTGTTATGTTGTGCCACGGATTTTTTTTTCAATTGTTAAATTGTCTTTCTAGGCACTGACAGACTAACCGACTTTTTGTTGTTGTGTCTAGATCTTGCTGTGTTATGTTGTGCAACGGATTTTTTTTTCAATTGTTAAATTGTCTTTCTAGGCACTGACAGACTAACCGACTTTTTGTTGTTGTCTGCCTTCCTAACCTAACCTATTAAAACATATTGCCTCCATTTTGGGCAGTCTTGTACTTTATGCCCCCCCCCCCCCCCCCCCCCCTCCAGAGTTTCGCATTAAAAATGTCCATTGAGAAGCATTATTCTGCCATTCTCGGGAAAGGGATAGGGCTAGAGTCGGCTTAGGTTTAATTTTACAAAACTGACAGAAGCAGACTTATGAGGGTGTCTAAAGTGCAGGATTGCCATTGCAAACATGGCCATAGACCACAACAGCAAACGGCCATTGAAACGTTACAGGTGTCTGTAATATATTTAGCGAAAACTTACATTAAACTAAGTATAGATGTTGCAGTGAATAACTGACTGATACTTAAAAAGTGTGTTTACAAGTGGTTGTGTTGCTAGTTGTGTGAAGAAGCAAATGAAGATTAGGCTATAGCTAAACTTAACATGGTAAAGATAATCCACCACCTCGTGGAAGAAATATAAACGTTGTACGCTGTAAACATATTGCATTTTAGCCACGGACCTAATGTAAGTTCGTGATTTTAGCTATTCATGAAAGCATGGATGCTATATATCAATGTAGTGTCCATGATGAAAGAGAATGATAGAGCTCTTTAACACTTGAAAACCAAAAACCTAGCGGGTTTTTCAGCACTAGACTAGGCGTATATTCTATTTCAGATTTCGCTACAAGTGACCTCCACAATCAAAGAAAGAAAATTATTTATCGTTCTTGTTCTTGCTCTTGTTCTTGCTCTTGTTATTGTTCTTGTTCTTCTTCTTCTTTGGAGATGCTCATTCATTGCTCTACCCCTGCAGCTACTATGGGTTCTTCCAAGTAAAGTCTTCTTTGGAGATGCTCATTTATTACTCTACCCCTGTAGCTACTATGGGTTCTTCCAAGTAAAGTCTTCTTTGGAGATGCTCATTTATTACTCTACCCCTGTAGCTACTATGGGTTCTTCCAAGTAAAGTCTTCTTTGGAGATGCTCATTTATTACTCTACCCCTGTAGCTACTATGGGTTCTTCCAAGTAAAGTCTTCTTTGGAGATGCTCATTTATTACTCTACCCCTGTAGCTACTATGGGTTCTTCCAACTTACTTGGAACTCCATTTCAGTTGGCCATGTTAGGCCACAGGAGTTGGGCAATCCTGGAAGCTAGGTGTGTTCTAGGTTCGCATTACTAGTGTCACACGATGTCCTACTAAAGGGCAGATCCACACGTCCAACTGCAGTCGTACGACTATCCAACTGCGACATTTGTGAAGCATGAATCTGATGCAATTCTACTGACTACATGAATCTGATGAAATATACTTGTTTTGTTCGTTGTAGATCCCCATACACGAATCTGATGAAATATTATTTTTATTTCGGCATCAGATATTTCATCAGATTCGTGCATTGTACATGAATATAGTGAACGAAACGAGTAAGATTTCATTAAATTCATATACAGTCGGTAGTACTTTGTCAGAATCATGCCTCACAAAGGTCGTCACAGTTGGATAGCAGTACAGCTGCTGTATGACGTGTGGCTCGGCTCCTTCAGTGTACAGCTAATTTATCCCACTCAAGTTTGGGAAGGAAAAACTTCATTGACAAGTCATAAGAGTTGTACTAAAACGTACAGTGATAATATACAAGTACACATACCGGCAATTAAACGCAAGAAATGCACAACATAGGTTAATAGACCCGTCAGCAAATTAAAAAACAAAATTTAAAGACCATTAGCACGTCTTGGCATGAGGCTCTGTCGGACCAGTTGACATACGCTAGAACACCAAGGCTACATCAAAATATTGTGTTCTGCATGGTTGTGGCGGGATTGTCTTAAGCCATGACAAGCTCCTAGCATAATATCATCAGTCTAAAAATAATCCGAAATTGGAGTGTTGCTGCCCACATGGCGTACGCTGTATTAAAAAAACACCCGGTCACACATTTAATGTTCTCATCCCTAGCTGGTGCATTTGTGCCATAATGTTCAAATGCTTCGGCTGTTGGGATGATCCCTGGAGTCTTTAAACCAGGGTAAGACAACAACAATAACAACAACAAAGATCATTAGGTTAGCAAGCAAAAATACAGGCATGTGTGTGATATTGTATTCAGTGTGGTAAAAATACAGGCATCCCTTTCCACACACACACACACACACACACACATGGACGCACGCGTGCACCGCACGCACGCACACACACACACACACACACACACACACACACACACACACACACACACACTCTCTCTCTCTCTCTCTCTCTCTCTCTCTCTCTCTCTCTCTCCCGCCCCCCCCCCCTCCTTTTTTAAAAATCGCTAAACCACCTCAGTAGTGTTTTTTTGCCACCTGCTTAGCTACCTACCGCCGTTCAGTTGTCAAACATTATTAGACAGGACATCCTTTTTTGCTAAGAACCACGGCTTCATTTTCTCTCCTTAGCCGGTGGTCCAGACTTGGAAGGAAATTGTTTTGATTTCCTTAGTTTAGAAACCCCCCACAGAAAAGTGGCTTTTCTTTATTGCTTTTTGTTGTTGTACCCCCCTAAATTTTATTTCGGTTGTCTCACAAAACGAGCTCATTTGTTATTCTCTCTGATGGTTCCCGTCATTCTGCCTCTTACAACTGAGGCACTGAGTCATCCATTATGCTACAGTGTAGAATTGTTATGTACTTGGTTCACCCACTAGTTCCTTTACTTTTTATAACGTGTCCAATGCTGAAACATATATATATATATAATCGAGATTAGTTCCATGCCTCAATAAAATGGTTTTTTCTCCCCCCTCTCTCCCTCTTTCTTTTATTCTCCGCAATGTTTTTAATCATAATTTTGTTCTGTTATTTTGAGATCCTTCTTAACAGACAGACAGACTTTAAACACCTACACATGATCTCTTAACAAATAAGATCCTTACTCTCTTTGAAACAAAAAGTGGTGTTAATTTGTGAAAATAAAAACTATTTTTTAAGAACAAAAAGAAACAAAACGAACGTACGAACAATCAAACAAACAAGAACACAAAATAAATGTACTTATCTTGCAAGTGTTTCATGAATATGACCGCGTTCCAAAATAACTATAAGGGGAGAATAACCTTATGAAAATAAAATCGATTGCCCATGGCAATGATCAAGTCTATTCTTGGTTCGGACGATAGCTTATCATCGTGTGTGTGTGAGTGTGTGTGTGTGTGTGATATTCTATTCAGTGTGGTAATTACATCGGAGTTGTCTTTTGTAACTGTTTTTATTTGTTTCATTTGTATTTTCTTGATTTGTTTTAAGTCCTCCATGCCCCCAAAGGGGTCATAGGATTAAAGAATCTTTGAATCTTGTGTGTGTGTGTGTGTGTGTGTGTGTGTGTGTGTGTGCGTGCGTGTGCGTGTGCGTGAGTGTGCGCGTGTGCGTGTGCGTGTGCGTGCGTGTGCGTGTGTGTGTGCGTGTGTGCGTGTGCGTGCGTGCGTTTGTGTGTGTGTGTGCGTGCGTATGTGCGTGTGTGTGCGTGTGTATGTGCGTGTGTGTGCGTGCGTGTGTGTGCGTGTGTGTGTGCGTGCGTGTGTAAATATTTCATTAGTTTGTGTCTACCTATTCCCCTGTCCCTCCTACGTCCCCTCTCTTTTCTCTTTGTGTGTATAAGTTGCGAGAAGTGACTAAATGTGCAGAACAACAACAACAAATAAGCCTAATAGAAGAAACAAGAAAATATCTAACGCACCCCCCCCCCCCCCCCCCCCCCCCCCCCCATTTTTTCACGACTATATTTTGAACCAGCGAGAGCCGTTAAAAATATTGATGCAAGCCCCTTTTATTCGTCCTTATCATAATGTGCTGTTTTGAGCGGAGTTGATGCCATTATTATGATTATGCTATGTATGTTTTAACCCGGAGATCAAGTCACCCCTTGCAGTGCAGCTTTAGGTCAGGGCAGGTCGTTTGAGGAGGTTGGCTGCCAAAAGATGCGCATGAAAAGTGACTGGGCATGACAAGACCACGCTAAAGTTGCATCGTCATTATGTCATTTTAGATTCAAGCATAGGTCTTATTGTGATGTGTGGTGCAAAGAAAGTCTAAGGATAACAGGAGATTTTAACAGAAAAAAAATCTTTCCTTCGGATGGGGACTTAAAGCAAGTCGGACCCGTGCGCTTTACGCACATAAAAACCCACAGTAGCGAAAAGTCGACAAGAGCAGGGAGAGTCCCGCTGTCTGGTATTACCCAATTTGATAGCTAGGTTTCTCGAGTCCATCTCCACTACACACACTCCTCCGAGAAAAAAATGGGAGGTGCTGCACTAGCGGCCACGCGCTCTCCAGGCGGGAGCCGAATTTCACAGAGACGAGTGTCTATCAGTGACCACAAATAGGGGAAGACGGGGTAAAAAGCCCATGGGCGGGTAAGAAGCCCATGCCAATTATCTCATGAAATAAAGCAAATTTCAGTCACATTTTGCCCATGAGACGAATACTAAACATTAACACTCGTCTCATGGGCAAAATGTGACTGGAATTTGCTTTATTTCATGAGATAATTGGCATGGGCTTCTTACCCGCCCATGGGCTTTTTACCCCGTCTTCACCTATTATTGCTTTCAATGTCCAACTTCAGTTCACTGCATCAGCAAAGCAAACAAAGGTCTATGTGTAGCCCTAATTCTGTTGTAATTTTCATGTCTATCATTGACTCGATCTTCACATGACGAAAGCAATATCTCGATGTATGTAAGCATTCCATTATGCCTGATTTTTCCATGCACTGTCCCTAGAATATTGTATTTTGCGAAAGATAAAATCAAAGATGGCGGTTAATATAAAACGTGGCGGGGAGAGAAAGAAACGCAATAGCTATAACTTTCTGGAGGCTGGATAACATCAGAGGTTCTTGTAGCAACACTGCAACATGCAGGCACGTTTCAGGAATGGAGGTGTTCCTTGGTTCTGTGTTCTTGGGGTGATGGTTACATGTGTGATCTCTCAACAAGTGCGGCCACAACGTCAGGTAGGCCTTTGGTGTGTGTGTGTGTGTGTGTGTGTGTGTGTGTGTGTGTGTGTGTGCACACGTATGTCTGCGCGCACGTGTGCGTGCGTGGTAGGATTCAATAATAACAGAACATTGTCACATCTTTCTGACAATTGAGCAGGTGAGAGGGAAAGTGAAACAGGAAGTAAAGTGAAATTATTATATGAATCTCCAATTATTAGTTGAAATGGTTCATTATTCAAAAGAGTCATAGCACATTTTGCTCTGTTTTATTTTTTGTCTTTTTGTTCCTAAGCACTTCAATAAGCAACTCAATGTTAAGACAACAACAAGTATCGTTCAGTCGTTTCTCTTCAACGTCTCTTCAGTCGTTTCTCTTTACTTTGTTATCTCTTAGTTCAACACAGTTACATAGGAAGGATGCAGGATGTAGTGTGTTTTGCTGACCACAGTGTTATGATTATAGACCTTACAATGGTAATTGATCGGCCAATAAAATTAATGAGACCAGCTCTTCAGAACATTTGGGGTCACGAAACGCAAATACTCGGGTACATTTTAATAAATACTACTGGTAAGCTTACGGGGATAAAGCTAAAAAAACAAACAAAAACATCTTAACACAAGGTCAAGGTCACGCTGGTGATACTTTATGCGCGGATGCCTTCCTCTCATGGTGACACACCACCACACAAAATTTGAAGCGAATCTGTTAAGCGGTTCGGGAGATATCCTTGGGACAGACAGAAAAAAACAACCACACAGAAAAAAGAAAGAAACATACAGGAACGAAAACATACTCCTTTGCGATCGTAGATCGGCAAAGGACAAAAATGAAAGCATATGTGTAAAATTAATAAGAAACAAAGGCAATTTTTACTTTCACCCTTTTAAGAAACACATTATTATCGCTCTTATTTTGCAGGAAAATACATGTCTATGCGTTGCTTTGATGTGTATTATACGGTTTTTTGTTTTATATTTTTAGGTAAATTTCAGCTTTATATATTGTGTGATTGATGGTGCCATAGCATTTTTTTGTGTGCTCTGGTTTCCATGGTTACAGAACGACAACGGACTGGGTGACCTGAGCAGGCTGATCCACGCTATTCAGAATCCCCAAAATGATGGGCAGGATGCCCAAAGTCAGGTGCAACCCCAGCTTCTTCAGGGCATGATCCCCACCACCCCCTCCCCCGAAAACATCAACTGCTACGTGGAGATTGTGCCCCCGGTTGGTAATCTCTGTGTGTGTGTGTCTGTAGATGTCTGTCTCTGTGGGTGTCTGTCTGTAGGTGTCTGTCTCTGTGGGTGTCTGTCTGTAGGTGTCTGTCTCTGTGGGTGTTTGTCTGTAGATGTCAACATCAACTGCTACGTGGAGATTGTACCCCCGGTTGCTAATCTCTGTGGGTGTCTGTCTGTAGATGTCTGTCTCTGTGGGTGTTTGTCTGTAGATGTCAACATCAACTGCTACGTGGAGATTGTACCCCC
>CM065682.1:24998576-25046076 GCA_017654935.2 Phymorhynchus buccinoides
CACATATGATACGGATACATTACTGGTTTTTTTAAAATCGTTTTTCTTTAGCCTCCAGTCCATTCAGCTGATACTTCTGTGAATATCTGTCTCTGTCTCTCTGTCTGTCTGTCTGTCTCTCTCTCTGGATGTTTTTCTGAGTTTGCATGATTTTCTTCGTGTTTGAAAAAAATAAATTTGATCTTTACAAATTAAAGCTTAATTGGTTGTTGAAATTTGTTTCCATTTTCGGCGCTGTGTATACCTTCTCGACATTAGTTCTGAAGTAAGGTCTGAAGCGCTTCCCTCTGTCTTTCTTTGTCTGTCTATCTCTCTCTCTGTGCGCGCGTGCGCGCGTGTGTGTGTGTCAGTGTGTGTGTGTGTGTGTGTAAACCAATGCCGATGGGCCCTAACTTTAAAAAAATCTATGATCTGGTTTCGGATTCTGCGACCAGAAAAACTGAGTTGGGATTCGGAATGAGTGGCGTAGAAGCAACGCCACTGCACGGCTTAGAAAATGGGACAGAAACAAAATCTAATAGGCCCCTTCGATTAGCAGCCTGTGTAGTTGGCAGTCTGTGAACAAAATTGAAATTGAGTTGTCCATTTAATAGGTGTACTTTATGTCTGTTTGGAGCCATTGGTACGGTGAGAGCTGAATTGTAAATTCCTGCAGGAATGGAAAATCATGGTACGGATTTTATCTTTTGTGAATGACTTCGACTCTCAAAAAGCGGAAGCATTTTCACAGGCTCTTGGGGCTTGCAACCAAAGGAATTAGTTTGGCTTTTCTGGTTCTCGTTTCTACGTTGAATGAGCCTATGAAGATTATTTACTCGACGGAATGCGAGAGCGCACGGAAAGTTGACCTTTGAGTGCCTTCCCCAACGACAGAAGTCTTCAATCCTTTTGCCCGCCTTCCCCAACGCCAGAAGTCTTCAATCCTTTTGCCCGGGACGTTTCTACACACACACACACACACGCACGCACGCACGCACGCACACGCACACACACACAGCCCTTCAGAGCAGCAGCTGCATAGGCACACAACACACAATTACTGGTACAATATTTCTGGTCAAAAACACAGACTCGAAAAACAACAACACAGTTTTATCATCAACAGTCAATTCGTTGACATTTCGAGGGAGGGGTTATTTGTGTCAAGAAAACATAACCCTATAATCTAACACTAAGGGGAGGAAATCCGAGAATACAAAGTGACAATGTTGAACTCTTATCACAATTCTCAGAATATCAGTAGGATAATTTTGCAAAATCATGGACTTTTAAACTGCATTCAAAACACTGTTTATTGGGGAAATGCGATGAAAACGGTCCTTCGTCACATAGTAGTCGTAGTAGAGTTCAGTCAAGAAAAAAAATGCAGCTAATTTAGGAAAGGAGCAAAGACTGATGAGGTAGATTAGGCCTACATCACACACACACGCGCGCGCGGGCGCACGCACGCACATACACACACGCACACACGCACACACACACACACACACACACACACACACACACACACACACACACACACACACTGTGACACACACACACGCGCGCGCGCGCGCGCGCGCGCACACACACACACACACTTGCGATAAGTTTATTCAGAACACTGACAACATTAACCACATACAAAATTAACACCGTTTTACAAAAATAGGGCCTAAACAAAATTTGTTCAAAGAAAAATAGGGGCTTTAAACACACAATACACGGGATTTAAGGCGTCTTCACTTTAAACAAATTCTCGCCCAGCCCGCCAGAAGAGTATCTGTCCCCACTGACATCTGGCAGTCATGGTCCGAAACGACCGACTGGCGCTTTATTAGTTAGTTTTGTACCGACTGTGGTGCTGCAGCCAAAGGGATGGGCTGGCCTTTGGGGACCTTCCTCAACGCCAGTTAGTTTCCTTCTCCCTCCTCTTACGTCTGATCAAAATCCTCATCATAGACGTCGGCCACTCGAAAATCCTTCTTACCAAGTACAACCAATTCCGCGTGGAATAGCCTCCCAGACAACATTAAATCAACCACCTCAATCAGTCAATTTAAACGATAGGGGAAGACGGGGTAAAAAGCGCATGGGCGGGTAAGAAGCCACCCCAATTATCTCATGAAATGAAGCAAATTTCAGTCTCATTTTGCCCATGAGACGAGCGTTAATGTCTAGCATTCGTCTCATGGGCAAATTTGACTGAAATTTTCTTTATCTTTCTCATTCTGATGTTACTGTGCCTTCTTATTATTATATCTGAAACAGACAAGATCAAGTAAACCACTGCAGATTGCGCCTAGGAATAAGCTATATAAATAACGATTTACATAAAAGACATCTGTTAGCTGATCCCAAATGTGCGTGTGGTCATCCCACAGAAGATGCAGAACATCACTTGTTACATTGTCAAAACTTTATTCAGATAAGAACAAACACTATCCTTACTCCCAATGCAAACACTATTAACATTCATACACTTCTTTGTGGTGATCAAACTCTATCAAAGACAGACAATGAAACGATTGTTAAAACTGTGCATTGCCCTAAGTAATAGAAGAGAGAGGCTCGCTTTTCCCTCCCCTTTTTACTTTTTAATCTTTTGCTTAGACGATCGTTGCTCTTTTGTACCTTTATAATCAGTTATCTTTGTAGCTAGTATAACTAAGCATACTAAAATATGCTTATTGCTTATGTGTGGCATGCAACTGAGATTGTACGTCAGGCCTTTCTCGTAATAACCTGACGCCATTATAAAAAGACAAACAGTTTGTACTTGTGCTTTGCTCTTTACATCATTCTGTTCTCTTTCTCTTTCCTTTTAACACAGGGCTGGACTCTAGCTGGTCTTTGTTGGGTGGAAATAGTGTCTCTCTTTCACTCACCCCCTCCTCTCTCCCTCTCTCTTATTATATAATGGAGTCTAAGGGATTTTAAAGAAACTCTCAGGAAAACTGGATGACGATGGTCTTCAGAGACGACGCTGCCCTTTCACTCCACCTGAAGCAAAAGGAAAAGAGAATAGTGAGCTCCGTTCTGGGTCGTGTGTGTATGAGAGAAAGTTTTTGTTGTTGTTGTTGTACTCCTAGTTCAAAAAGCACGGAAGTACATTGGAATGAGAACGAGGCCTGTGCGTTCCGTGTGTGTGTGCCAGTGTGCGTGCGTGCGTATGTGTGTGCGTGCGCACGCGCGCGTGTGTGTGTGTGTGAGTGACAAAAAATAGGCCTATATTTTACATCATAGCACCCAAACCACTGAACTGATCTTAACAAAACGGCTTGGTAAACATTTTTCAGGCCCTCTTGCTGCGGACAATGACATGATGTCAGATTCATCAAATGACAAGCTATAATGAATGTAATCTCAGTGATTTGGATAAAACATAGACAAGGATTATACGGATAACCCCCGTGGGGATATTGGAGGGTCTTTGTATAATAGTCCCCCACCTTCTGAAAGCCACTCTGCGTTTAAAATTTCCAGTCTAGTCTGTCGCTCTTTTTGATTGATTTTAAATTCCCGAATAGGAACATGACATTTAATTCAGTAATTAATTTCCATATTCCCATTTTCCCCCTTTGGGGATACCGCGGGGTCTTTTGTAGAAATAGTTCCCCCACCTTCTGGAAGTCCTGTGCTTGTGACATCCTCTAATCTGCCACTCTCTTGGACTCGATCTATCTTTATTTGCTTTCTATCATCTACTATGTTTCTGACGTAAATGTAATGGCCAATTCTCTTGCCTTTTAAAAAAATCTTCCAAATAATTGCGGTTCTCATTTGAGCTTCTCCGAAATCGGAATGTGTCCGCTGTACAAACGGACACATACGTACCTTACCCATTATGGCCATATGGTCTGAGAACACAGAAGAATAAGACAAATTCCAATTTTAAATCTTGCAATATTCTGTATTTTTGTCTTTTGGTTTAATCCTTGCATTGAACTGGGAGTACACTTTATATGGCTATGCCATCTTGTTCTGTTAGTAAAAGGGAGTGTCCCCTTATTAGTAAAAGGGAGTGCCGATGACCATGCGTCAGCAGTATATAGGCCCCACAAACAACGGAAAGAGGCAACTAAAGATGAACACCCTCTTCGCATTCCCGCGCAAATCAGCCAATTGAAGGGGCAAACCTATACAAGGCTTTGAATCGACTCATTCAAAAGCGCAAAAACGGCAATGCAGTTGAGTCACTACTTTCAACCAAATGTTTTCATAAAAATGTCACTAGCACATTTCGCTTTGCTCGGCCTGGTAAGATAGTACCTAGGTTTTTATTACAACAGCTGTCAACAAGGCTGACAGAATGTTGGGGTTAATTATGAGGACTTTTACAGGACTAAAAGAATAATGTGTTCATTAATCTATATAAAACTAAAAGTTTGGTTAGATCATATGGGAATCACATTTGGAATCCATATCTAAAACGGCAATCAGTTTCAATTGAACGTGTACACTGAGAGGAGAGCTACTAAATTAATGAAATCTCTTAAAATCCTTGATTATAGCGAAAGGCTACGCAAACTAGATTTACCATCCTTGAGAAATACAGAAGACTTCGTGGTGATCGTGCAGTTTGTCTATGTCTCTCTACGTGTGTGCGAGCGCGTGTTTGTGTGATTTTTGCCATCAAATCAGTTCTTCGATCACACATGCTGGATCAAACTCAAAATATTTTGTCGTAAAACTATCATTGACACAGAAGTGGATGAGTTTCTTATTGATGTTCAAGTTGGTTGGAGAAAAGACTAATAAATCCGCTGCCGAAACTTGGATTAGTGCAAAAATAATTTCCCAGACGGGGAATCGAACCCCGGCCGTGGCGGTGAGAGCGCCAAATCCTAACCACTAGACCACCTGGGACTATGAGTGTAAGGTCAATCTCATCTGTGATATGGCTTACAGACCTAGTGTTAGGCCTAAATCTTTGGATTGAACAAAATTCTTGGCCAATCAGAAACAACCATGCAATTGACAGAAGTGGCTGTGTACACAGCAACCGCAAACGAACGGTCCGTCGAAACACCCCCAAAACCGGTTTTACAAAAAAACCCTCTGTTGGTACCCCCAAAACCCGAATGGTACACAAAAAAACTCTGTTGGTACCCACAATCGGGTTAACATGCTAACATTTCTTGATCGATGTTTAAGATGTTAAATATAAAGAATGTCTTGCTGTTTTGGATGCCAATTGGAGAAACATGCATTTATGTCATTCAGATTTGGTAGGATCGGATTTTTGGGGTGCCGGTCGGGTTTTTTGGGTACCAATCGGGTTTTTTGTTCAAATGTGAAAATTTCTTGATTGATTTATACAATCGTTGGACTGTAGAGGGGAAGTATTGTTTTTATTTTGATCTTGATGTGTGTGTTTTTATTTTTTGCTCCTTCTGTTGCCTACTTTTTGCTCCTTTTGCTATATTTGATGTTTGCTGTTTAATTGCTTGTCTGTGTTGATAAAGGCGCATTCGCCGAAATATCCAGTAGTTTTGTTTTGTCTCTTGTGAATAAAATAACGTCACTTTGCACTTGTCGTGTAGTTGTTTGTTTGCTGTATGTTCCAGTGACGTTGCAGTCTGTTTCATTTTTTTGATTTATAAGATGTTAAATATGAGAAAAGAGAATTTTCTTGCTGTTTTGGACGCCAATTGGAGAGAGAGAGAGAGAGAGAGAGAGAGAGAGAGAGAGAGAGAGAGAGAGAGAGAGAGAGAGAGACAGACCCCAACCAACCAAACAAAAAAACCCACCCCAAAACGAGACCGCGACAAACTTATACTCTTTTGCGATCGTAGATTGGTAAAGGACAAAAACTCGTGTTTTGGGGAGTTTCCCATTTAAAATACATGGGGTGGGAGCAGGAAAAGACAGACAACATAAAAATGTCCTGATTAGATTGGTTTTGTAAAGTTTCCTTGTTTTTTGGGGTTCCAACAGACCCCAAACGAACGAAATTTAGGGCTTTACGTCCTCTCGACCTGGGAAGCCACATATGGGACATTTGTATTGGGTTCACAGCAACCGCAAGAAAAACATGTTCGTTTATGTACGCAAAGTTGGTTTCACTGATCGTACTTGAACATCCTGAAATCCTGAAACATTAAAAAAATATTATTGTAACTATGTAAGTTGCTTTGGCATTATTCTAAACAAAGAAGCAAATCATAACTCCGTTGCGGAATTTTTACACACAGTCAAAAACTATCGTGGCTGCTTTTCGCATAGGTGCTGAATCGTAAATAACCTACTGCGGGGGAAAGCACTCTTGTGTCACAAACAGTTGGGCTTCAGTCAAGTCAACAGATCTAACGTTAGCTCTTGTTTGGACATTTTCAAACCTTTGTTCCCAACTTTCAAGTCTGTAAATTTGTGGAGACGTTTTGCTCAGACATCTTACAATCGGAAAGCGAACTGAGTCGGTGTAGATACTCATTTTGAAAATGGAGAATCTCTGTGCAAAGTAAGTACACGGGATCATTTTTCTCGGCTTTTTTAACGCAGGAAAGTGCAGGTCAGGTCAGGTCAGGTAGATAAAGACGACTAGGCCTCGCGGCCTCTCAAGCGTCTTTTCTTTTTTTTCTTCTTTTTTTTTTCCCTTTTCCTTTTGGGGGGTTGGCACAGCTGTGACGGTTTTGGTAGACTATTCGTCATACTGGTACTTTAATTTACCAAGGTTTGGGTCTTTGTCCAGGAGGTTTTTGAATTTGTTAGTATCACTATCACTGTATCAGGTGCAAGTTTTGTCTGAGCAGGAAGTGTGTTCCAATAGTTAGTCACTCTGTTACTGAAAAAGTGTCTCCTGATGTTAGTTCTACTATACTGTGTTAGTATTTTTAATTCATGATTTCTAGTCTTGGAAAAATTTGAAATCTGAAACAAACTTTTGTTAGTATTGTCAGGACCATTAAGAATTTTATATACATTAATTAGGTCACCACGAATTCTTCTGTATTTCAAGGATGGTAGATCAAGTTTGTGTAGCCTTTCACTATAATCCGAATTCTTAAGAACTTTTATTAATTTAGTAGCTCTCCTCTGTACACGCTCAATTGAAACTGATTGTCGTTTAAGATATGGATTCCAAATTTGGTTCCCATACTCCAGATGTGGTCTAACCAAACTTTTATATAGATTAATGAACACATTATTATTTAGTCCTGTAAAAGTTCTCCTGATTAACCCTAACATTCTATTAGCTTTATTTACATACAGCTGTTGTAATATGTCTATCAAATTTCAATTTAGAATCAAATATAACTCCCAAGTCTTTTTCTTCTACACAAGTATCTAATACATGTTTATCTGTGCCGTGAGATATTTCATATTCTCTTAGTGGATTATTCAACCCTAAATGCATTATTTTACACTTATTTGCATTAAAATATAGTTTCCATTTTTCTGACCAGTCAATAAGTCTATTTATATCATTCTGTAACACATCTGATTTATCAGAAGAATTATAAATTTTAGTATCATCAGCGAACACTTTGCATACGCTTTGTACTTGATCTGGCAAGTCATTGATAAAAATAGTGAATAAAATTGGGCCTAAAATGCTTCCTTGTGGTATACCACTCAGTATGTCAGTATTTGATGATAATTTATTCCCAACCCGTACTTTCTGTTTTCTGCCTGTCAAAAAATTTTGTACCCATGATAAAATGTTGCCCGTTATGCCATATAATCTTAATTTCAACAAGAGTCTTTGGTGAGGGACGGAATCAAAGGCCTTTCGAAAATCTAAGTACACTATGTCGAAGGCTTCTTTATCTTCTATGAGTTTAGTAAAATCATCCATGACCTCAACTAGTTGTGTCATACATGATACAAGAACGTCCGCTTCTAAAACCATGCTGGCAATCTGAATATAATTTAAAATCTGTCATATGTTTCACTATAGAGTCCCTGACAAATTGCTCTAACAGTTTGCACACTATGCACGTCAAGCTGACTGGTCTATAATTTCCTGGGTCAGTTTTAGTTCCCTTTTTATATATAGCTGTTACTTCGGCTGTCTTCCATTGTGCTGGTAATAATCCTGATTCTAAGCTTTTATTAAATAGTATTGTCAGGGGCAGTGCTAATTCGTCACTCAGTTCTTTTACAATACGTGCTGGTACCTTGTCGGGACCCTGAGCTTTGTTAACATAAATTATCTCTTTTAGTTTGTTTTTGACAGCTTCTTCTGTAACTACTATATCTGTACAGTAAGCAGGTGGCTCATCATTTAGTTCTGGTAGTGAGTCAGTGTCTTCTTTGGTAAATACACTTGCAAAGAAATCATTTAGAACACTTGCCTTGTCTTCGTCAGTCGTAACTAAATTACCATGTGTATCCTTAAGTGGGCTAATACCAGTATTTACATTTAGCTTTGAGTTAACATATTTCCAGAACATTTTAGGGTTTGATTTACAGTTATTTGCAATATTTTCCTCATGGTTTTTCCGTTCCTTTTTTAGTTGTTTAGAACAATTGTCTCTTTTTTCAGCATATTTTCTATAACGTTTGCTTGCCTTAGATTTACCATTCTGTAAGTATCTTCTGTAAAGCCTATTTTTTTTCCTTACACTTTTCCTCAAGTCCAGTGACATCCAGTAAGGTTTGTACTTTTTGCTAATCCTAGAGGCATTAGCTTTTACCTTAGGGATATGTTTATCCATTAAATGATGGATTTTATCTCTTATATCCTGCCAACACTCTTCAACAGGTAAGTCGCTTAAGTGATCCCAATTCTGTGCTTTAATTTCGTTTTTCATTTGTGTGTAATTTCCCCTCTTGAGGTTGTAAGTAAAACCTTGATTTGTATTATTTGAGTTGCAAGGTTATGCACGCGGGGTACACAAATCCAAATAAAGGATATGAAATTACTCACGGCTCATCTAAGCATGTTTTAGATACTTGTACAGAGGAGAAGGATCTAGGGGTTATATTTGACCCAAAACTCAAATTTGATAAGCACATCACAACAGCGATAAATAAAGCCAGTAAGAAAACTAAGATGCTGGGCTTGATCAGAAGGAGTTTTAAAAACTTAAATAAAGAGGTGTTCATAAATCTTTACAAATGTTTAATACGGCCTCATCTTGAGTATGGAAACATAATTTGGAATCCCTTTCTTAAACGACAGTCCAGTGAAATGGAGAGGGTACAGAGGAGAGCAACCAAACTGATAAAATCCATAAAAAAATTGGAATATGAGGACAGGCTACGTAAATTAGATTTGCCATCTTTGAAATACAGAAGACTAAGGGGAGATTTGATAAATGTTTACAAGATTTTTCAAGGCACTGACAATACTAACAAAGGCTTGTTTCACTTGTCTAACGAAATAAGAACCCGTAATAGCGAACTTAAAATCCTAACCAGGTACAGCAGAACTAACATTATAAAAAACTTTTTTTCTAACAGAGGCGTGAAATCACATTAGACGTGGTCACACTGAACCTTCTTTCTCGCTGCCAAAAAGCACACTGAACTCCAGCTACAACCTCCGGCCTCTGCCGAATCTAAAACTATACTCACGCCGGAAATTACACCTGTGCAAACAACACGGGTCTTTGAAGTGACATCTTTGAACATGGACACACGCATACACGCAATCTAATCAAAACATCCGGTCGTACTATGAGCTGAATGACGGTTTGTGACATGCTTACTTAAGTTTGAATAAGTGTAAATGTATTCATGATTGTTTTAAGATTGCAAGAATAGTTAATATGATGAAACTTTTTTTTTGGAAAGGCATAGTGATAGTCGTAAATGTAAGATTGCAAGCATGCTTTGTAAGTTATGGAACAGCATTATAAACAAGTGTATTAGAGTTCATGAGTGTATTTTTTGTTGTTGGATGCTTTTCTTCTTCAGTTTTGGGATGAAGCGCCCTCACTCTGAAGTGGAGAAAGACGGGGATGAAGAGGACCAGTGTGCAAAACGTATAAACATGCTCAACATCGAGTGAGTTTGCCTCTATAGTTTATGTGCTACTGCTAGTGTCAATGAGTGAATGACTGGTGACCAATGCTACAAGAATTATCCCTGTAGTCTAATCTGTATACTAGTACATGTATACATGTACGATTACAATTTATTTTTACATCAGTAGAAGTTGCCGAAATATGTGGTGTTTGTTAACATTCATTTTGATTTGCTTGAAGTTTAATGAGCGGAAGAGTTGATTGAAAAGGCATGATATAAAAATGCAATGACTGACCCACTGAATGTGCCACTGTCACACTGCCAGTCATGTATCGAGGCATCAGCCATCAGCCGATTGACATAGATTTTGACCTGACTGTCATGACCTTTGTCCGATTGAAATTCAACGCTGGCGGCCTATGTCTGATTTACGTAACTCCCAGACAATGCAACTTGAGGACTTATAATGATTTTTATTTTTTAACTGAATGTGACTATGTCAGCTAAAGCACCTTTCACACTGATAGTGGTGTAACACAAACAAAAGCTTTCCTCACACACGATGCATAAACATGCAAACAACATTTAACACTCTCGAGCAGTTAACATTGATTATCTATATTAACCTGAAGCAGATAATTATTACTCTGCCTGAAAAAAACATCACCCCCCACCTCCACCAATTCTCTCTCTTTTTTTTTGTAATTAAAAAAAGTCTTCCAAATAATTTTCTCGTGTGTCGGCTGAGTGCAGCGGGAAGACCAGCGAAAGCTGAAAAGCGGACTGACAAATATGTTATGCGCCCTTGCCCACTATGACCTTATGGCCTGGTAACGCAAAACTGATTGATAACAAAACTAGTGTCAATGGAATGATTCACTGGTGTCTTAAAGTTTAACTTAAAGTATTGTATTTCATTGTTTTGTTGGAAATATGTGACCCAGCACCTCAAAAGGGACATTAAGTGTCAAACTGACCATTCTGAGAAATTATACATTTGAAAACCTCAGACAATTCTCTTTCTAATGATACAACTTTACAAGAACCATTCTTGTATCTTTTTCTGTTCCAGAGTTATGAGCATATAAAGTTAGTAGGGTGAGCGTCGGCCATTTTGAGAAAACAGTCTATAAAGTCTTGCCTAGCTGAAGAAAATGCATTGACTACTCATTTAAAATCTTTTATAAGACCATTTACAGACCATATTAAAGATTATCTTTTATAAATATGAAAGATAAGATGTTAGAGAACACAGAAATATCCATAACTCAATATTGAAAAAAAAAATGAGATTTTTGACTTTGCAAGCCTGTTGTGAGAAACTAGCCCAGCGACTTAATGTCCCTTTCGTGGTGCTGGGTCATTATAGTCTCTGAAAGTTGAAACACGTAGTTCTTGTATTGTAAATTGTAATGGTAAATTTGTTTTTCAGGAGCGTCTGCACAGGTCAGGACCAGGTGCCTTCAGTAAACCAGGTGAGTGTGTCACTGTGTGTCAGTTTTAAGAAAGGTTGTGTGCATTGTAATCGTGCAAGTTTCTTAGTTTATGGTTGACAGATTCTTGTTAAAGACAAAAATTAAAGCTTGTCTGGCCTTTATGTCAGTACTAGCAAACCTGCTTGCAACTCTCTGCGCACGCATACACAAACACACACTCACACACACACTCTCTCTCTCTCATTCAGTCAAGTTTATACTATAGTCCAAGGGAAGTAAGCCAGTCCATCCCGTCACTCTTTATTAGAGTTACCGGTACTCCCCTTTGACACACACAGTTCCCCTTTACTTTTCCTATATCAGTTCATCCCACAAAAAAAGAAGAAGGAAAAACGGCTATTTGTTGGCAAAGGTTTGTGCTATGGGTTCAAAATTCAGGCTGTGAATAATAGAGATCAGGAGGATCAAGATCATATAACTTACAGGAGTCTGTGTTCCACGGTGTTCGCCTGATTCCCTGAACAGAGCACAGAACCCGCATGGATTTTATATATGTAATAGATAGATAAATAAATGGGATGTTTTTTTAAAAAACAGGTTAGTTCATTTTCAGTCAGCGGAAGCTGTTAGCAATGTTACATTGGAAACTAAGTTTTTAAACTTAAATTTGTGCAAAATGTTAGTTTTCAATGAATGATAGAGAAGATGGAAAAGCAGGGTTTTCTAAAGATTATTTAGTGTATGTGCACATTAGTTCCAGTTGATCATGATGTCAGAATGAAAATGTGACCCAGGCATGAGATTTTTCAGCCTTTAGTTTAGGCTGATTTCAGACTTTTCATTGCACCAGAGGTCATTTTTGAGATCACAAAGGGACCAACTGAGTATAAAAGTACTTCTTATGAGTAAATAGAAATAAACTAAAAAACATTTATTTTTCTAATGCTGTTTTTAAGGCTTAAATTACTAAAAAGTTTCAGTTTCCACAGGAGGCTTCAGCCTTTTTCAGATGCTTTTTAGCCTAAAGCATAATTTCTCAATCTCATGCCTGCTTTAATAAGTCTGATTTAATAAGTCTATAGTGCTGTTTGTTTTGTTCCACTTACAACTGTGCCCTGATGTGCCCTGTTAGAACTTGAACACCAAGTTACAGGCCACAACATCCTGTCTTGCGGAAATGATCAGTGTATCAGTACTATCATGCGCAATATGTAAACAATGCCGCACATTCAATAGATACTGCTCTGATTACTCTTCATTTTTTTGTATATTAAAAAGTGTTAAATTCTGAATGTTTTAGGACTGATTTGAACTGTCTGTGTTTACATTAGTGTTAACTATTTCAGGAAGCGATGTCATGCTGATATTGAAGAGTAGTGACATTAACTTGCCAATAGTGATGAGTTACTTTAAATGATTTTTGTCACTTTGGCGCATGGTTATTCTGATTTACATTAAATTGATAAATTGAATGAAAATTTGGCACAAACTTGCTTATTGATAAACATGAACTGTCTTGACATTTCTTTTTTAAGCAGTCAGTTTAGTGTGTGTCTTTAGTTTGTATTATAACGTAATGATTAAAAACAGTCACGTTATTACCTCATCATGTTTTTCCTTCCATGTTCCAGGTTGACGCAACCCAGCCAGCATTCTTTTCAGTGGATGATTTTGCAGGCCACAGAGCTGTGGTACCAGACATCAACCGTTACCATGATCACTTGGATAACTTCAGAACCAGCTTTCGCCCTAGCTTGCCTCTTCCAAGAACGGCTAATGCCCGACCCTCTACCAGTGTCTACAATGGTCACCAAGCCCGAAACCATCCAAACCCCCCTGCCCAGCCTGTAGACATGTGCGTGTATTCCAGGTATCCGATGGATCTTAGCAAACGTCAGAACACCCAGGTCAGTTCCGGAAGTCACATGCCTAGCCAACCTCCTCCGATGCCGTCAGGGTTCCCATTCAACTCTTATGGTCCCATGCCTAGCCAACCTCCTCCGATGCCATCAAGGTTCCCATTGAACTCTTATGGTCACATGCCTAGCCAAGCTCCCTCGATGCAGTCAGGGTTGCCAGTAAACACTCATGGTCCCATGCCTACCCAAGCTCCCTCGATGCCATCAAACCTTCCGTTGAGCAGTAATGGTGTCAATCCATCCTCAGACTTTCACAGCCACCCACATCCTGTCGCCGCCACCACCACAACCAACCAGGGAATGCAGGTCCCCATGACCACCCCTCCACAACCCCTTCCAGCTCCCTCTAATATTATTATTAATAATTATATCCCCTTTCCTTCCAGTTTCCAAACCTTTCCACAGGAAAGTCAGCCGATTTCCTCAGTTCTTCCCAACACTAGCTCTAGCCACCAGGCCGTTGCCTGTGAATCGGCAGGCGTGGACACTCGCTCCATCACACATGCCACGGGCGTTTCCACCGCACAGGCTACCCCTTTTCCATCGCTGGCCCCTCCCGCCATGCCGAGTGCCCCCTACAACCCGGCCCTAGCCGCTGACTGTTTTGCTAACCAGGCGGGCCTTCAGGGGCTTCCTTCGTTCGCCCCTGCACACGTTCTCGGGGATGGGTTTCCGGTTGGGGATGGAGCTGATGGTTGTGGTGACGAGGCGATGATTGAAGACGACTACGACCCGGAGCTTACTGCGCAGGAGAACCCCCACTACTACCACTTGAATCACATGCTGTACCGAGCCCACCGCATTAGGGCACGCCGCTACGGGGAAGGCCAGGAGGCGAATGGCGACGACGAGGAGCTGCATTCTGATGATGAGTAGATTCCCTAGGGTTTGTCGTTGGGGTGGAGAGTGGGGAAGAGTAGAGTGTGGGGAGTGCTATGGAATATTCAGAAGTGATAGTGTGAAATGGAAAGGATAGACTGACGTAGTGCTGTGAATGCGTTTGAGAGGGTTTCTTTCATTCTGAATCTCGGTGCTGATGAAAATTGAAATGGCTTCATTTTTATGCAAATGTATCAATGGCTGAAGTTTGGCTTTGACTGGTGAATAGCTGCTTTTTTGTTGTAGTATTTATTCATTGCTGCGTGTTTGTAATGAGAGTGGTGTGTGTTCTTGAAAGCAGCTTTCTTATATACTGTTATGAAACCCAACTTGTCTTTCAATCAACTTTGAAGTTGCTGGTGATTGATGGGGATAGCTGCTTTTCATGGTTTATTTATTTATTACTGTATGCATGTGATGGACGTTATCTTGAACTTAAGACAAGCATTCCTCAAGCGTTAAAGGATTTTAAAACACTTTTGGCTGAAATGTAGTTTTGAACCGCTAAATCTGTATTAAAATTTAAACAGCTTTATATTAACTATTTTAGTTGAAAGAACTCGTTTTTCTGAACGGCCTTTGCTATATCTTTTAACCTCCAAGTCCTCTGAGTCTCAAACGAATTGATTTTCTAATTTCAAGCAGGAGGTTTGAAGCAGTATCTCGCATGCAGGATCAAAGCGTGAAGAAAACGAGACAAAATTGACTTGTTGCAGACTTGGCCCCGAAAGTAAAATAAAACATGGCAGCATCTATGGACCATGTGGATTCTGCATAGGTCTTTACTTAGGCTTACCGTGTAATCAGGTTTGTTTCTACATGACTTCAGAACATCGAAGTTAACGAATGTCTTCTGTTTTAATTTTAGAAGAGAATGACGTCAATTATCAATATGGCACATAGTAAGTAATATACAGGCACCTTCAATAAAACGTCAACACGCTGTATGACGTAGAAAAAACAATGGCAGAAAGCTTTTAGTTGGTACCATTTTCGTCATTTCCTGTTTGAATGCCATAGGAAGTATGAGGTCTGTTTTTAAGGTTGAAGGCTACTTTCGCTTTCGGAGTCATTTTCTTTTTAGATTCAAGTTTAACAGATGAAGGTTTTCAGCTTTGATGCATCGACTTTTATTAAAAGCTGAATAATATTCTCAAAAATCTGTCTTTTAATTTTATTTATAGCAATTTTTCCTGTTCATCTATACAACACAATCAAATTCCAGTGCATCTGAACATGTCTACAACTGTGTTTATAAATCCTTTAACCCTTTCGCCGCTAATGTCGCATTTATGTGCCACAATGGTTTAACACCCATGCCACTAAAAGGCATCAAATCAGGGCCTGTTATTCAAAGACCCTATTTTCTTTATTTTGGGAGATAAGGATAGGCCTAAAGTTAAACATGTCACAGAGAAATTCCCACTATTGCAGATATTTTTTTATTTCTACTTGGTTAAGTTTAATGTTAGCGCTAAAGTCTTCCTTGGAACAGATAAGTAAGGATACTTTTGTTTGAAAGTTCTGAAATCAAAGTGGAATCATCCTTTTGTATGTTTTGATTCCTCTTTTAGTGTTAGGAGAGATTAGGGCTATGTTTTCTTGATGCAAAGATCCACCCCACCCTCCCCTCAAAATGTCAATGATTTGATTCATGACATATTCTTGATATGAATGTTTTTGTTAATTTGTCTCTTGAGTAAAACTTGATTGAAAAACATGTTTCTTTTTGTTCTGAACCTGTTAAGTCTGTCGTGAATGTTTGTAAATTTTGTGTGTTATGTGCCAGTCACGTCAGTAAGTAACTTCCAACTATCATTTTAAGGTAGCAACTGCTATTTTTGAGAGCTGGGATGGAATTTGTTTATAGAGGAGAAGCCTTGCCCAGGGGACATCCTATTTCCTTGGACAAAAGTACTTGAGGATGATGCTGGTGTTGAACAAAGGCCAACTAACCCCCTTGGCTGTAGCACTAAATGTCAGTGCAAATGCTTCCTAGTTTGGAGTCATTATCTTTCTCAAAAGACAAAGCCATACCATGATTTTCCATTTCTTTAGAAAAGGATTCAGCGTACAGCTCTCCTAGTCTACTTTATTGTTGACCCCAGCTGTCGAAAAATATACACCACCTCTGTTAATCGGACAAACACCTGTTTCAATTTCATTTACATGGCACTACATAGACTCCATAGAATATAATTATGGTATTGAATTTTTGTATCTTTAAAGAGAATCAAATCAACAATGGTCAACTTAGCTGTTGATTTCACCGCCAGGTGACATAAAGCTCCTCTCTCTCTCTTTATCCCCAACTAAGAATATCACTAGGATTAGCCCCACTCGAGCTTTATGCCACCTGGTGGTGAAATCAGCCAGCTCAGCCGCTCATTACACAACACATGAAATGGGTAAAAAGAACTAACATAGGAGTATTCTGTAGGTAACACTCAACCCTTCACCAAATTGAATTGAGATCCATTCATAATTTTCTTTTACTTTCACTGTTGACAGATAGAACGGCAAAACCAAGTATCTCACACAGCTGACTTGTCCTCAGTCCAATGAGGCTTTATAGGTATTAGGTACTTTATAGTCACAGAGGCGCCTCTGTGAAATTCAGGTTGCTCCCACCTGGAGAGTGCGACGCAGCCAGAGGCACGCCACCCAATTTTTTTTATACTACTTCTTGGCAACATGAAAGGGCAATAATTTTAGGACTGACTTGACCATGCCACCTAGTGAAGAGTCAGTGGCAGACAATTTTCTGTGGCTATATACTACTGTTTCATGAAAGGCAAGGGCGATAATCTTATGTAGGTGGAGCACACGTCTGTGCATGAGACGGGCAGATAATTATCAGTATAAAGCCTCATTTTCGCCCTTTGCACCGTTCTTCACTGGATATAAATGGGCACCCTGATGAATGAGTTTTTTTTGCAAGAAACACATCAAGATCACCAGAAAAACACCCTTTACAGAGATTGCAACTCAGTTTGCTCTGGTTTCCTAGAAATCAAACTGTCAAATTGGCGATTCCTCCTTGGAATTATTTTTAGTGAAAGAGAAGGCATGTGCCTTCTCTTTTCTAATGGCTGCCTGAGTTTAGACCAAATCGTTTGCCCGAAATGTCCACAATACAAGCCTTTTTATTTTATTTTAAAAAAATCTTATGCAGTTTACCAAAAGGAGTTTCGCTCACAACAAAGGAAATAGCTCCAATTTTTTTTACTGCGCTACAAAGAAGAAAAAGCTTCAACCACAATGAGTGGCCTCCACCCACCCCATCCAAAATGGCTTCTCTCTCCGGTATCTCCGCCAAGGAGGAATCACCGTTTTGATGGTTTGATTTCTAGGAAACCAGAGCAAAGTGAATGTTTCAATCCTTGAAAAGGCTGTCTTTCTTGAGATCTCGATGTGTTTCTTGCAAAAACTCATCCGTCAGGGTCCACCTATAAGGCAAGAAAGGGAGGTTATTTACTATTTTTTAGCTGCTGTGTAGGTAGGTGGCTGTTACTATAACTAAGTAATATCTTTCATGCAATTTTAGTGCGTAGAACTGCCATTGGAAAGTCCCTGTGTCGGAATGACTATCAAGATGATTAAAGATAAAAGTCCTTAGGGAAGGCTTTTTTCATATACATGTACAGTGGAACCTCCCTTATAAGACCTCCCATTATGACTCCCTCCCACATAAGACCTACTTCTCCGAGACATTGCCCTTCTTTGCAAGTATTAAAATTACCTCCCTTATAAGACCCCTCCCTGATATGACCTGATTTTGGATGATTTTTGAAGGTCTTAGGGAGGTTCCACTGTACCAGCTTTGGTTCAAATCCATCCACTGATCCAGGTTTTGAAAAGCAACAGTCAGTCACACACATGTATATTTTGCCAGTTTGTCGTTTTCGACCATGACAGCCAGATAATAGAGGGGGCACCTACTATTTCGGCAGGCTGGAGTAAAATTTGTAGTGGAAGTGCCTTTCTCAGGGTACATTCTCACATTCTTGGTGAAACTATGAAAGGGATTTGAGTACAGCTTGTGCTGGGGAAGGTCTCCTGAAGCCAACCAATCCCTTTTGCTGCAGCACTAAAAGCCAGTGCAAATGCTACCTAGGTTGAGAGCCATAGTCTTCCTCAAAAGACTATGTTGTACACATAGACAAAACAAAAACATACACAGCAAACTAGTCCACAACAGCAGTATGGTTTATAGTACACACCAGTTTATTTTCATTCTGTTTTGATGTCGCCAATTTTTGCAGATAGATTCTCAACAATTGGAACACATTTATGATAATGCATTCAGGTTTAGTTAGTCCCCTAAAACAAAATATATATGTGAAGTACTCCAGAGAAATTTATTGTACCCCTGTCAAAATAATATCTAGAACTTAAGTTAAAACCCCCAAAACAATTGAACAATGCATTAAATTATTATTATTAAAGATTAATAATATATGAAATAGTAAATAAGGCAAATAGTAAGAACATTTTTTAGAAAGCATGACAAAATGTAATTCTGTGTCATTCAATATTTCCAGATATATTAATGCAAATTAAACCATAAATGAGGAGAATATCAGAATTAAAAACCACTTAACATCAGAATGAAAGACTTAAATCAAACAAAAATGTAGATCTACAAACATCTACTGACTTTTAAATAAGGCAGTGAGTTGGAATATATCTTAGAGCATGAATGTAATGAAAATCGAGTACAAAAGTGAATTAGTCCCAATACAAGGAATGTGAGAAGCGTTCTGATCATACAACTCTCACTCTTTCAAAACAAAAATTACAAAATTTAAAATGCATACATACCAACCAACGTAAACTTCTAATATAAACTACCAATATAAACTTCTAAAATTAATTTAAGAAATTTAAAAACGGTGATACAAATAATAATATATAGTTTTAAAAGTTTGGAATAAATATGATCCCAAACCCAAGTCTTCAATAAAAGTGAAACGGCATCACCCAAACACACTATTACAATCAAAATTCACCCTAATCTTCACCCAACCAACGACAACAAAATAGAATATTTTATTTCAGTTTCACATAACCCTGTGAACGAAAATATCTCATACATTTACATTAAAAAACCCAAAGAATAATGATTTAAAATTCAAGAACTCTGTGTGCACAATGAATGATCTCTTTACACATTGATGGAAAGTGTGAACGAAGAATAGGACCAAAAAGTGATAGGTCTTGAATACAAAAGAGGTATTGTTCATTTCTGAAGTACACAAATGTATCAAAATTGCACACACAGACACACACACACTGAATCAAAGTGAGAGAGAACCAGTAAATACATTAGACAAATACGTGAGCATATCAATAGGCATTGGTGTAAAAAAAAAGGCCAGATCTCTTGTCCAAATGCAGTGAAGCTGTGTGAATGAAACACAAAGTCTACTGACCAGTTTTCTTGAGAATGGAAAAAAGGGTGGTGGTGGTGGGGTGCAGAAAAGAAGGCAATATTTTGTTGTTGATAAGTGTTTTGGTTATAAATTTGAAAAAAGATTTTGGAAAGAAAAGGTTTGTGATGATACATCACCTTCTCATGATCCTATCCCACAGTTTAACAGAAACTGTTATTGATTTCATTCAAAAATCAAAAACACATTGTTTTCCATTTGTCCCGCCCCAAAACCCTACCCCCCAAACGTCTGCAATAAGTAAACCACAGCAATAAAGAAAAGAGGTTGAAAACAAATATAAATTCTGACAAATTGAATGATTCTGTACAGCCACTGATTTCCCTCTTCAATTTCCAGGGATGAGGTTAAAAATGAACACAATAGCGTGTGCCCTTCTTTCGCCATCACTTCTTAGAAACAACAGAAAATCAAACACTACTGATGAGGTCCCTTGCTATCCGTGGGCAGAGCTTAAAACGCAAAGGAAAACACTATCAGTGTTCACACTACTATTACTCCTTTCACGGTTATAAACAGTTGAAACAGTGCAGGATATTGTCTTTATTTCAATAGAAAAAAGACCCCAAGACTATCACTGTCACACCATTCTTTTCATCTGTCTAACTAAATATGTCCCCTTCACTCCCATCTTGTCTGCCTTTACACACCATTTTTTTCTAATTTTCCCCCCATCTCATTTTAAGAAATATCTCATCATATATTCAAAGAAAAACATGGATCCCATTTGTTGGGCACATTATACATAGCAGTAAATGAGCAAGACACCAATAGCATATACAAAACAATCTTAAATCATCATAAGCATGAAAATATGTACAGTTAAGATATCTTTGAGATGAGGAAACACACACAAGTAACAAATTCAACTTTTGCATCACCAAATTGGAATGTATTTGTCGATTTCGATTGACACTACATATTTACAAGGACTCTTCATTCATTCATGCACAAACAATGCAACCGAAAAATCAAATAATACATAAAAAAAAGTGAGAAAAAAACAGATGCAAAATTACTTTTTATGCTGATATGTTCACTGTCTTGAAGTAGTATGTACAGGCCTACACCATTCACACTTTTTTTTTTGTCTTCCAAAGACCTGTCTCAACATACTTAGCATTCTTTGGTCAGAACAACAACTATTTACAACTAAAAGTTCTACACTGTGCTCTGACAAACTTAACAAGTGAAGTTCTACGAACATGAGTATGAGAGAACATGAGGTGTTTATTGCTTTTGTTTGTATAAAATAGCCAAACTTAATTTGTCCTTTTCTCCCAGTGTAGAGTGGCACAGAGGTAACGCATTCGCCTCGCATACAATAAACCAGAGTTCGAACCTGGGTACAGGGGATTTTTCTCTCACTCTGCACTAGGCCTTACGGTCTGAACGTGGAGTCTTTCGGATGAGACGATAAACCGAGGTCCTGTGTGCCCATGCACTTTGCACACGTTAAACACAGTGGCAACAAAAAAGTTTTGGTCAAAATTTACCCCCTCCCGCTTTCCTTCCTCATCAGTCACACAAATATCACATGAAAAAAAAAAGGGTGGTGCGCCTCTGGCTGCGATGTGCTCTCCGAATGGGAGCAGCCCATATTTCACAGACGCCTCTGTGACTATAAAGTACCAAATACCAAATTACCGGTAGTTAGCTCCATCTCTTATAACCTAAAACTATGTTATCAATCGAGTCCTCAGCTCACCTTCACAAATGGCACTATCCATGGGATTTTTAAAAACAGTCTCCAGAGTCTGTTATGTAATAAACAGATGTAAAAAGATCTTATGCACTGCAACTAGTCCCCTATTTTGCCGTATATAATACACCAATGTAACATCTTTTCTTACATAATAAACTGATGTAAAAACATGCACAGAAACAACTATTTCCCTTGCTTCCCTTGTAGTCCTAAACTGACAATAACATAATATGAATGTAGTTTAGTCATTATGACAGTAAGCGTACATAAATACCCCTAAAAATCTGTCCAAAAAATATTACTTTAAACCATTAGAAATGAAAATTGTAACAAAAACTTTGTCAAAAAAACAGGCTCCTAACAAAAGTGTTATTTATTTGGTTCATTATTAACTATTTTCCAGGAGTTAATCTGATGAAATATAACAATAGGCAACTACTAATAGAAAAAGTGTAATAACAATTAAGTAGCAATGTGAGGAACTGTTAAGCATTGTAGAAATGAATTTTTAGAAGGAAATAGAAATATGCATTACATATATACCCTTGTGTAGCATTTCTAGAACAAAAAAATGCGTAGCAAAAATAGATGTTCCGGTTATCCAAAAGTTGTGCTGCTTTAATGATTTTCATTCACTTAGTACACAACATATAGCACCAAATATTGAACTAAGCAAACATTTGTTAATTTTGTTGACATTTATCAAAGAATGCAAACTGCTTTATAAACGACAGTGTAAAGTGTTCTCTTCAGTGTTTGTAGTCTGCTAATAAGCCAAACACCCTTCAATACGTCCTTTCAGTCATTTTCCCCCCAAACAACAGAGTGCAAGTGTTCTTTCATGTTATCATTCTATCATTTTATCTAAAGTTAAAAAAAAGTGCTTAATTTGATTCAAAGTACTAACAAAAAATAAACATTAAAAACAAAAGAAGAACAAAAATCAATCAAACAATAAAGATTATCTTCTCCATTAAGGTTTTGTCAGTGACTAACAGGCAAAGGAAATCTAAGAAAAAATAAATTAAAAAAAATAGTCACACAACCCAGGCTGAACACAAGATATTTCGACAAAATGCTAAACCCAGTGAAAACTCTTTGCAAGACACATTTCATCATAATCATTCAACTAACACATCATACACCACTGACCATATGAACCATTTGTATGTACAATCTGGTTGTGAAAAAAAATCATCGATTAATAAACCAATCCTTTTTCACTTGCAAATGCACAAATGTTTCTCAGTTAGTGTTTGCCGAATAACCCCCACCCTTTCCTTCAAATAAACACTATAAAATCATATGTTTCATATGTATTATATACGTTTTTAAAAACTTGTTTACATGCAACTACGATAACTTGGTTTCTATTTATGCATAAATGAGACAATTCACACAATGAAAAATGTACCTCATCTGTTTATGAAGAAACCATTTTACCATTTCTTCAAGAATATACAGAGCACACAATTCCGAGATCCAAATGTAAGGCCCCTGTTGTATTATACACAACCCCCAATTTGTTATGAGCTTAAAAGATAATGTTCAATATTTAAAAAAGAATTCAGTATGACTGCCTGAGAGACAGCATCAGTCCTTCCATTAAGAGTAGGATAGGATAAAAGTATGATATGATTAAAAAAAAAGATTTAAAACAATAAAAATCATTGGAAAATTCTTGGTGATCTGGTGATACATAATTTGGTGATATGTATCTATATTTGGGTGATACTTTTCCACATTTTGGTGATATGCATTCATAGTATGGGCAATTTGGTGACATTTACCAACATCTTGGTGATATTCACAACCTAGTAATATATATAATACAAGTATTAACAAACTGGTGACACATCTTCACAGAAGTTGGTGATAAATATCCACACATTCGTGATAATGCAATGCAACCAGCAGTTAATTTGGTTTCAAGACCAATCTGCACCCCAGTGTGTCGTTTTAAAGAACCTTCCGACAGTCTCACAACTGAGCCACTGTACTCTCAGTCGCTGGACTAATAAGCTCATCACATACTTATAATTCTGTTATTCCCACATCAAATATACCATTGTCAAGAAGGGCAGAAGATCCCAGGCTCAACACAGATATAATTTAATTCTTAATGGAAGTCACGCAAAAAAGTAAGCAACATTGGAAGGGTGATAAAAATGAGTCCTGAAGAATGGGAATGTTGTCGTGTAAATCATCACCTCAACCACTTGAAGACCTTACATTTACACAATGTTTTTTTCCCTTCCACTCATCATAAGAAACATTTCTCTGTCACTCTCTTCAGGTTTTCTCTACTATGCCTTTCTGATTTTCCCCCTCTTTCTTTTATTCCCCCCTCCACCACCACCTTCCTCTCCCTGACAAACCTCACATATTTCTTCGTCCCCTTCCTATTATTTCTTACACACACACCCCTCTAACGCTCACCATCCTACCCTTTCTAGCACCGCCCTCTCCTTCCCCCCTATTATATCTTTATTCCTCTCTCACCCTTTCCTTGAAAAAAAAAGAAAGCAAATTGTGAAACACGCAGACGGGGTTTTGTTTGCCGACACTGTACAAGAAATCACCTTCAGTATTTCAAGTCAGGAAAATCAAACTGCGTGGTGGCATTATTGGAAGTACTGTTTTTCTTACCACCACCACCACCACTACTACCAGCACTATTCCTGCCGCGAGGCGTTGTAGGTGTCATCGGCAATCGACGATGTCGCGACACGGGAGTCGACCCCAAGTGACGCGCGGGAATCTCCGACGACGGCTGGGAAGTGGGCGTGGTCGAGCTAGGCCGCTGAGGGAGAGAGCTGGAGCTGCTATGGCGCTGGGGGGCGGGGTTATGGCGCTGGGTGGGGGTGGAGGGGGAGAAGGGAAGGGTGCGGGGGGTGCTGGAACCGAAAGCTACGGTTGGGGTGGTGGATCGGGGGATGTACGCTGATACGGGCCGTCGCCGCTCTACGTTTGAGCTAGGGGTGCGTCTGCCCGATATCGAGGGGGTGGTTGATTTTGGTGTGCGGGGTTTTTGTCCCGACAAATTGCCTACAGATCCTGATAAAGAAAAAAAGAAAACATGTTTAGGTAAGTTCACTGCCTCTTTTCAGATAATTTAAACTTGTTTGAAGGCTATTATTATGATTTATGTAAACCAAAAAAGTAAAATTTACTTGTAACGAATCTCACTCTTATGAAAAGTTAGATCTTTAAGTTTAACACACTAATATGCACATACAAATAAATACACACACTCACACACATACATACTGCACAGATAATGCACACAAACACACATGCATACATACACACACACGAGCACACAAACAGACAGCATACACATACACAAAGCAAACACACACAATCTAGTCCTATCATTCAAGTATGGTGATTGGCAGCAAAAAGTCTGTTCTAAATGGATTTACTAACAGCTAAGTATCAGGAATATTTGCAGACATATTGTGCTCTGATGCTGCAAAAAAAAGAGAGGTGGAAACAGTAACATTATAAGCCACAAGTTGAAAAAAAAAGTCATCAATAATGGCAAATCATACAAGAAAATTAATTCAACAGATTCATCTTAAATATCATAATCTTATGCGTGAACACACACACACACACATACACACAAATTGACTTAACACACACACCTATACAATTCTACATCACAATTTTCAATCCTCAATACATTTTGTTTAATACTAAAAAGCAATAACAGTGGCATTATTTTGCTGGTCACTCTTCCAATGCCTGCAGACAGAATTCAATGACAATGCTCAATAATTATAGGTACACGAAGCCGAGACAAAGGCATTTGAAGTGGTGCAACTCAATTGAGCCTATTTTAATTACCCCTATATTCAATTGTGCTTGTGTCAATAGCGCTGGGGGTAATCATCAATTGCTCCCATAGAAATGGTTCATGAGAAAACTAGAAAGAATGGAAGTTTTGCATAAATTGAGATTTTTATTTCAGAGGATAGAGCTAACATTCCTTAAGTAGATACAGAAAACAGAACTTAAATATCTTTTCTGGTTTTGATTTTAAGGTTATCTGAAGTTCAACTTCTAGTATACATCAATTGCAGAAACCAATTGCAGGCGCAAAAGGAATTGTTCGGAAATAATGAAAGGGAGTAATTTCATGGTGTGTGGGAGTGATCTTGCCTAATTCAATCGGTCAAACAGGGAAAGTCACTCTACCATCAGCTCTCGTAGCCTATCGACTCGTGTGTTTGAGCAGACAAACAGCACTTAGAACACTGTGATTCATTCTAACAATTTGTCATTTATATTTTTACTTCACATTTTGCAAATTTTATCAGTTTGTGGCTACTGGCCACCCCTAATTTTTCTTAAAAAAATGTTTGCAAGTTGCTGACTCGCATCGATTTCAAGCTTCAACACCATTGTTGCTATGGCATTTGACAGAGTAATGGAGGTAAGCAACTCTAATTTTCATGAAGTGCTCTCCCCAAGATTTTCCAAAAATTGTCTATTGATGTACATACCTGGAGAGGTGCAATTGAGTAATTTTTGAATAGGTGCAATTGAGTGGTAACCCTCTGAAGACACATGACATACACTTAAAAAATACATTGGTTGCTTTAACCCTTTCGCTACCAGCCATTTTATTGGGAATTCCTCTGTGACATGCATAACATTAGGTCTATCTTTACCTCCAAAAATTAAGAACATAGGGTCTTTGGATAACAGGCCCTGGTTTGATGCCTTTTAGTGACATGGGTGTTAAACAATTCTGGTGCATAAATGCGACATTGGCGGTGAAAGGGTTAATTAACTCTTAGCGTCTTAATCTACTGTCAGGGGAAATTTGAGATCTTTTTTTACAATAATAAAACATAAAAGAGACCCGTTAGACTCAAAATGGTCTGGAGATACATTCTAAAACAAGAGTCAGTGGTCCAGAATTGTGATATCAAAAGTTATGACATCATCAATGACATCATACTGCCCAAAATAGAAGGGGCTGGCAGGGAAGGGATTAAGTTACCTTGTCCCCCCGTGGGGATACCGGGGGGTCTTTTGCATAAATAGTTCCCCACCTTCTGGAAGTTCTGTGCTTGTAACTTCCTCTAATCTGCCACTCTCTTTGACTCTGCCTTTTCCCTTTGCTTACGGTCATCTACTATCTTTCTGCCTTTCCGGTCCATTCTCCTGCCTTTTTTCAAGAAACACTTTCAAAACGATTTCCTCCAGCCGAAGTCGGACATGCTGGGCCTAATTATTTCTTAGTTAGGCGCATAACGGCAGCATGATGCATCTGCCTTCATAATTGACAGGCAACTGTCTGAGCGATCGAAGAAGAAGAAGAAGAAGAAGAAGTTATCTTGCGACAGAGAAGACGGAAAGTGTTAGAGTGTGCTAAGAACAACTACAGTATTAAATATGAAATATTTTTGTATACACATTCATACAAATTCAGATTATCATATGTGTGTGGGGTTGTTTTGCTAAAAACAAAGTTCTATGTTAATAATTAAAAGAAATGCATATTCATCAAGAGTTCCAATGCATGCAAACAGTCATTAAAATGTGCTTCAAGGAGGCTTAAAAATCCTGTAAAAATAACTGCAATCCTGATTGTAAACACACGCGCTACATTTTAAAAGTATGAGATGACACAAATGATTAAAAACACACACTACAATAAAAGGTAGCACAATAATAATAACACTCAACGATGAATCAGCTTTGGATAGGTCTGTAATATCAAAGATTTAGTGCAATCTGGAATAATATTGAAAAAAAAGAAAAGAACTGAAGTGTATTAAATCATGCATAAATAAATGTACTGTATTTTTCGGACTATAAGGCGCACCTGCATTACCCAAATTTCAGATTTTGTTACTATATTTTCTTACTAGTTTATCAGTCACATTATAAGGCACAGGGGTCGGAGTCTTGGAAAAAAGTATCGCCTTGTAAGTCCGAAAAATATGGAAATACAATGTATATGAATATGAGCAGTTTTACACTTGGGGGTGGGGGTGGGGTGTCTTTGCTCATTTTCGAGGTTTGCAACTTTTCTTATAGTGGTCTGGATGAACAAAACAAGATGTACCTTAGTTAACTCTTTTGCCGCCAGCCATTTTTCAGCCAAAACTTTCTGTCAAACTTACCAGAGTAAAGAGTTAGTGTCTGCAATACTGTGAATCCCCCTATGACATATATGCTTAAATATATCACCAGTGAAATTCAGAAACCTCATATCTCGATTTTTGAGTTAGATACATAGTCAGCTCTGTCATTTTGTTCTGCCACATTCCACCAAAAGCTCATATCTCTAACGATTTTCTATCTGGGGTAAATGAGGTTGTGTAAATAGAAGAAAAACTCTTTAAGTACCAAATTCAGATCTACTTAAGGACAAGAACCTCATATCTTCGTTCTTTTCAAGTACTAAAAGAAAAAAGAAGTAATTTTAACAAAATGCAGGACTAAACTCGCAATGTCTTGAACAACATATTCATCATAGTTAATAAACTTGTGGTAAACGCGGTTAAGTTTTAAAAGTTTTAAATTTTGTTCTCAAAACTACCAAAATTGAGATACGATGTTTCTGAATTTCACTGACGATAATTTTTATGGCCTTTCTTTATTTCCCAAAATTAACAACTAAGGTCATTGGATAAAAGGTCCTAATTTCATGCCTTTTCAGTGACATGGGTGTTGGTTGAATCAGTGTGGTGCAGAAATGCAACATTGGCAGCAAAATGGTTAAAATTAAAATTTTATGGACTATAAGGTGAGACCTTTTTTTCCCCAACTGACAGTCTGCATCTTATGATATGATCAAAAATATAATAAGTAATGTTATTACAAAATCATGTTTTATAAAATGTCGGGGGGGCACGACTTATAGTCAATCAGTTCAACAACTTCAAATACCAGAAGTCCTGAAACATTGCAAAACTGCTCACAAACTATGTATAAAAAACTATACTCATTAAACGGTAAATGTGGTATAAATGTGGTATGGTAAAACGTGACAGCGCGTGAGAAAACCAGACACAAAAGAACTTTTGACCTACCACTCCTAATAAGTATGTATAGCAAACAGAACTAGTATATCTTAGCTAGTTTTGATTTTTCAGTCATTTGAAGCGTGACAACCAAGAAATCTTGCAGAAATCTGACATAGAAGAAAGAATTTGGCCTCTTTGTTTCTATTGGTATGGCTTCACAAATGATCAAAGAAACAAAGAAATCATTCACATTTTGACTTTACGTTTTGGATATAGGTAAAATACATAGCGTAGACTTATATATAGCCCTATAAGAAATTTGACATTATTAGCAGGCATCAGAATTATCTGAGGCCCAGTCCTCTAAAAACGATGGCCATCAAGGCCTTACAGAGTAAAGGGGCAACTTTAACCCCTTGGCTGCCAGAGAAAATTTAAAAAAAAATCATTGGGCAAACCATGCCGTGAAAAAGACGACTGATAGAGACCATCTGGAAAAATGGTCTGGGGATATACATCTCTTACTTGTGCAAGAGCAAAAGCCAGCATATCAGGGTTAAGGGATGACATCATCAGTGATGTCATCAGGTACGTAGGTAATACGTTGGTGGCAGTCAAGGGGTTAAAATCAGTTCCAAACAAGACCAAAAAGGCATAATTCATTAAGAAACTACTTTAAAAAGTTATTCGACAGTGAAGACCACCTTAAGAAGCCATGATAAAACCTCTGCCACCACAATCAAATCCTCTGCCAGCAATTCTCAATCTTCTGAAATTTGCAAACGCTCTGACAATTCTGATGCCAGTATCTGGGTTGGTGACTATTTTTTCCTTTTGCTAAATAAAATCTTGCTCGATTTGTGCAGGGTTTTCCCACGCACCATCACAAATGTGATCTAGCACCACGAAAGGGACATTAAGTCGTTGGGCTAGTTTCTCACAACAGGCTTGCAAAGTCAAAAATCTCATTTTTTTTGTCAATTTTGAGTTATGGGTATTTGTGTGTTCTCTAACATCTTATCTTTCATATTTATAAAGGATAATCTTTTCTATGGTCTCTAAATGGTCTTATAAGTGTTTTAAAACGAGTAGGTCAATGCATTTTCTGCAGCTAGGCTAGACTTTAGACTGCTTTCTGAAATTGACAGACGCTCACCCTACTAACTTTAAATGCTCATAACTCGGGAACGGAAAACGATACAAGAATGGTACTTGCATCATTAGAAAGAGAATAGTCTGAAGTTTTCAAATGTATAATGTTCTCAGAATGGTCAGTTTTACACTTAACCCTTTCACCGCCAGCCATATTTCAGCCAAAAATGTCCGTTAGACTTACCTGGATGGAGAACAAAATCCATCTGCAGTATTGGGGATTCTTCTGTGACATATATATAAAATAAGGTCTATCCTTACTTCCCAAAACTAAGACAATAGGGTCTTTGGATAATAGACCCCAATTTGATGCCTTTTAGTGACATAGGTGTTAAACCACTGTGGTGCTAAAATGCGACTTTGGCGGTGAAAGGGTTAATGTCCCTTTCATGGTGCTGGGTCACAAATGTTATGGCAGTGCTGAAATTGGAATATTCAGTTGCAGAGACACAGGGCACACAGGAGCACAACAGATATCTGGGTAAGACAGATGCTACAGTATAAACTAAAGATATATGCAACACTAAAGAACAACATCGGGTACCGGTGCGGTGGCGATAATGATAGTACTGCATCAGCTCAGCATCTACATCTCTATCTGTGGAGAGAAAAACAAATAGTGCTAAAATATACTGTAGCAAATAATGAACGAAAAAGCAACACTGTAGACAGTGTATGCATTGCGTTTGATCATGAAAATATAATGCACACATTCAAGTATTAAAACTGACAAGAATGAAATGCCCATTATAAAGATATAATGCTCAAATGCGAAATCATTCACCTGCAAATTTCTCTAACCTTTAAACAAGGGCAGACTACTACTAATAACTATTAAAATGAGGCAAACATTTACTTATGTGTTATTGTGTGAAGACATCTCAACCCTCATACTATTTAAGCGTGCGCCCACTCACACTTTCAGACACACATATACATACACGAACGCACACACACAGTCAAGCACACATACAAATATGCATGCACAAAATCATGCATACACACACACACTTGACTTTATAAGACATTGGCATGTTTGCTTATACACTCCCGCTCTGTGGTACATAGTCACTTTCTCTGTCATGATTATACAAAACCATCAAGACTCGAAGGGAAAAAAGCAAAAGCGGACTTGCATGCACCTTTCACTCCATGACTCTTAAGTATACATAAAGCCACTTTGGAAGGGTTGGGGGGAGGGCGTGGGGTGTGTGTGGAGGGACTTCCCTGAACACAAAACAAGCATGATACGGTTATATAACAACCCTCAAAGGAAAAGCAAAGCAGAGGTCACTGATCAAGATAACATGGGATATTGCAAACAGAATCTGCATGACAATTGACTTGGGGAAATAATGCATTTGTAAGAAAGGCACATAGAAAAAACACCCAACCCACACATATTTAATTTTATTTTCCACCTCTGATGACATGCAGACACACCCGTATTCGTAAACACGCACAAATGCAGATCCTACTGAATTATATTCTATGCATCCACAACACATACACTTACACATAGAACACTGATTTGGCTAGAAAACTACACATATCCAATAAAGAAACACACACACACATTCAACAACCAACAAAAAATGTACCATGAAATAATTCTATTTCGGAAACAACTGATGGACATGTACACTCACTAGCAAATGACACATTTATTAACCGCACACACTCAAACATTGCATCAAAATAAGAAATAAAGAAATCGGTAGAGAAAAAGTGAAGGTACACACTCAAACAATACACAAAAGAACTAAGAAACTGGAGGACTGAGACATAATAGCGATGACAGGAAAAAGTGTTTAGGCAACAATCCACATCTTCGCCCGCAAGAGAAGATAATCTATAGACGGAAACCCAAAGGGGAGTGTCAGCCCTTTGGCTTTCACCCAACAACACAGAGGGTTAAAAAGCCAAAACGCACTACTACAAAAGAAATAAACAAGGATGACAACTCCCTTTGGCATTCATCCCATGAAATTATCTCCCGTATCAAGGCGAAAATGTGGACAATTCACACGCCTATGAACCCCGAAACTTTGTTGCCAAGCCGTCCGTCCCTCTCAGCATTAAAACTCTGCAGGATGTGGCAGCGATCTGGTCTCTATGGTCACACTTGGCCTACTTTCTCATGACAATTTCCAACTCAAATTTCAATGCTAAGGAGACAACGCAGCAACAGGGTCTCGGGATTCATACAAGCCTGATTTCCTGCCTTAGCCGACGTGCGGTTACAGGATTAGTCGTGGAGTGACGTACCATAGTCTGGGTTGCGGTGCAGGGAGGGTTTGTTACTGGACAGATTGATCATAGAGGTACCGATACGACTTTTGCGCAGCGAGGATTCCGTGCTGCTCGCTGCAACAGAGCATTAACATCACAGCACACACTGAGGGGGTTAGATCAGCTCAGGCACAGCAATCTCTGTGGTGTTAGGTGGTTGTTTTTAGGTGAACAGCCATTCTTGAAGTCTAACTTTCCTTTGCTTTGCCATTCAAATAACCCGAAGTCTTCTGAAATCAAAATTGGCTAACCTGTTAAAGCATGCTGCGAATGTTTCTTATTTGTTGTGTTAGTTTTTGAGGTGAACAACCACCGCTGCTGAAGACCTAACTTTTCCTTGCTTTGCCATTCAAATAGCCAGAAGTCTTCTCAAATTAAATTTGGCCAACCTGCTATAGCTCCACACTAAATGTTTCTTACTTAATGACAGCAATGGCATTAATGAAAACCCCTTTCTTAAGAATCACCCATTATAAAGCCAAGAAAACTTTCCAAAGAACTTGTCAATTCCAAAGACCAATGACAAAATTCCCATGGACATCTAAAGCAAGAAAACATGACCTGAGTTTACCAACAAGGCAACAGAATGTGAAAGGCCCTAACAACCAACGGAGATTTCAGGGTTCTGGTTATATAGGGACTAAATGACAAGGGTTGTGCTTATTCTTAAAACTACATAGCCTGAAAAGGCCAGACCCAAGAGACTGAGACATCTGTTCTTTTCATCAGAAAATTCTAGTGACCTAAAAAAAAACAATTATCGTTATCAAGTGCACTTTTTCTTTGTTTCTTTCTTTTTTTCTCTCCATTTCTTTCTATTTCTGCCTTGCATTGATTTTGGGGGGATTAAAATTATAAGGAACTCCTGAACCCCCCCCCCCCCCCCCCCCCTTCCCCCAAAAAGAATTAATTCAGAACATTTTCATCATAACAATTATGATGGTTGGTTGATGGTTTTCATCCCACATGTGCTGCTTGCAGCCGAGAGGATGTAACGTGATTTTTCTTTCCAGAACCAGCAGCCCACAGTACAACCCAATCATAGTACAGCAGTTGGAACTTATGGTCTTTCTTGCAGTGTCAGCACCAGGCAAAGACTTGCACACTGTCAAACTTTGATTTGGGACTGTTCACAATATGAAGTACAAAAATTAAATTCTGTTATGTTAGGTGAGAGTACAATCATGTGTTCAAGAACAGTAAACATGGTTTAGACTGTTCAATCATATCTGATAATACAAAATGCTCATTAATATAATACAAGCAGCATCAAAAAATACAACAAATACTGCATAAATGATAAAGAAAAGAAGATTATACTGAGTTTGTAGATTTATCTTCCTTATTTTTTGTCACTACATACAGTTACACAACATACAGAAACCGTGGAAAAGATAGGACTATTTGCGGAGAATGCTTCTAAGTCCCAATTGCAAATTATACTAAACAAACAATAAATGTAATGCCATACAGAGATAAATGATTGATTAGTACATATTCTTTGTTAATAGCAGGGCAGTCTGTTAAGAAAGTACAGTCCAAATAAACACAAGACAACAGACGAACAGAGCAAAACTTTACTAGCTTGATTAAGGCAGCCAAGTTTTTGAAAATGTGTTGGTTGTCAATATTATTTCTCTATTAACATCTCAGGGAAGATAATTCTTATAATTTTATACAAATCTGATAACTAAGATTTTTTTTTAAAGGATAACCTAAACACCACAGCCCCAATGGTGAGAGGCAAAAGACTAAAAAAAAATTATAATATGCTTAGACAACCAATTCAAAATTGTCTATATATGTATCAATTTATGATAATACCCAATAATCACTAACAAGACAAAATCCAAGTAAAGGATTATTTCTGAAAAAGAGTATTTTCATTTATGGATTACCTTCAATAAAACAAAAGAAAAAACAAGAACACACACACCAAAAAATTAATTTAAAAAAATTACAATAGCCAACAAAAACAATTTCAACAGAATGAACTAAGAATCTGAGGGAAAATGTATGCAATCGGTTTATTACAAAATGAAGTATAAGACACTCACAAACCATTTACAGAACACAGCAAACATTTAACAATCACACACAGTGGAAGTGCTCTTGAAATTTTCAGCAGGTAGAGTATAAAATGTCTTGAGCCATGCAAAGCATAAAAATAGCTTAGGATGGGAACCAGGCATATCAGCAATTGGAAAAAAAAGAAAATATTCAATGTGTATTGAAAAAAGGATTCAGGGTGTGACGATGCACAAGGCAACATACTCATTCCAAAATGAACAGCTTGCATGCAGGTCAGACTATAAAAACCAAGAATGCAGGGTCTTGTTAGAATAGAATTATTTTGTTTTACGTCTTCTCGACCAAAGTCATATGAGACATTACTTTACATCTAGATGGGGGAAAAGGGGGAGAAGGGGCAAGAAATGAAAAGTTTCTTTGAATAAAGTTATTTTGAATTATTTATACTGTGTTTATGTCTTGATTAGGGTCTTGTTATGGAATGCTGGGCCTTAAATACAGATACTGGGCCTCAATACAGATTGCTGGGCCTCAATACAGATGGCTAGGCCTCAATACAGAATGCTGGGCATCAATCCAGATTGCTAGGCCTCAATACAGATTGCTGGGTCTCAATACAGATTGCTGGGCCTCAATACAGATTGCTGGGTCTCAATACAGATTGCTGGGCCTCAATACAGATTGCTGGGCTCAATAGATTGCTAGGCCTCAATACAGAATGCTGGGCCTCAATACAGAATGCAGGGCATCAATACAGATTGCTGGGTCTCAATACAGATTGCTAGGCCTCAATACAGATTGCTGGGCCTCAATACAGATTGTTAGGCCTCAATACAGATTGCTGGGTCTCAATACAGATTGCTAGGCCTCAATACAGATTGCTGGGCCTCAATACAGATTGCTGGGCCTCAATACAGATTGCTAGGCCTCAATACAGATTGCTGGGCCTCAATACAGATTGCTGGGCCTCAATACAGATTGCTGGGCCTCAATACAGATTGCTAGGCCTCAATACAGATTGCTGGGCCTCAATACAGATTGCTAGGCCTCAATACAGATTGCTGGGCCTCAATACAGATTGCTAGGCCTCAATACAGATTGCTGGGTCTCATTAGAGATTGCTGGGTCTCAATACAGAATGCTCAGTCGAAAATTTACATGCAGATGCATTTGATGTTAGAGCCATTCAGGGAAAACGAGAGAGAATATTTTTCGGGGCTCCCAATAGCAAAAAGCCCTGAAATTTACCGAGTTCTGCCATTTCAAATCAGTATTTTTAAAATTTTATTGTCGCAGTGTAATACTGATTTTAGTTTGACATAAGAACAAGACAGTACTTACAACACTAGTTTAAAGTTGAAACAACAAAGTTTACCCAAGATCTCGATGCTCAGCATCTTTCTTCCACTACTTTGATACCTGGAAACAACAATTTCCGCCGAAGTTCACTTTTAATTTTTACCGATATCCGCAAATTGGGAGCCCTGACTGTTAAAAAAGTGTGGGCAGGCAAAGGACTCGGGGGCAAACATAGGGAAGGTACCTGAAGAAGTAGAAGAAGACGAATAGCCAGACGAACTGCTTAAAGGTATTGGCAGTTGTCTTTTGCCGACAGAAGAGCTTGAGGGAAAGGGGGAAATACGGCCAGGATGGCTTTGACGCGGCGAAAAAGGCCTTTGCGAGCTTTGATCGGTTGACAGATCATCTCGCGGATCATTAGTTATTTTTCCTTTGGCTGAAGAAAGACCAACACACAAACATTAAACAAATATATTTCCGGTGAAACACAAAACGGGTAAACAATTTGTTCAATGAACGCAAGAGAAAATTAAAGCAAGTTCCACTCCAATAATGACCAAAAATAAAATAAAATGATGACTCTACCATGCATGATTAAGCAACCATTAAATCTTTTGCAGCAAAGATTCCGCAGCAAATCTTTAAAAAAAACCCACAAAAAACACATGGGTATACCAATCCCATGTTCTTAAGCTGATCACTTTTAGCAGTTACTGTTAACTATCTCATGTCTAGTTTATAGTTTATATATTTAGCATGAGATTTGTGAAGCATACAAAAGTTTTAGCTCACTACTGTTAGGATGAATATAATGACGAGTATTATTATACGCATCATCTAAATAGCAATATATATTGATCAAACAAGTTGGAATCATAATGGTCACTATCTAAATGACAAGATATATGCATAACATAAATAGCATCATTTAGATGATTAGAGCAAGAGTGAACTTATGTATTCAAAAAAGCATAAAGTAAGATGAATGTAAATTTTTATCTTAAATTCTTATTTATGGAATTTGTGCAAGTGATTTTCATTAGCTTTCTTCTATTGCATGGCAATAATAATTGAGACAAAACAATGAATTCATGTTAATCAATTATGAAAAAAGAAACCCTTTCTTATTTCCCTTAGCCATGCAGTCTTTAGCTGACAAAAACAAAGTGAAGCAAAATCATTATGCTTACACACAAATAAGTCCAAAGTAACAAAAGAAACAAAATAATGAAGTGGTGATCGTGATTATTTACAATGATGCTCTTTTCCCCGAAAGAACAAAATACATGCAATAACACACAAGAATAATTAAAAACTAACAAACAATGGACCAGAAATATAAATACTCATATCATCTATTAACACTTCTGTACAATTCTCTATTAGTATTTATTAACATCTTTGACTGTCAATAGTATTCTTTGATTCAATATCCATTGACAGGTATAACCACTAGCAACAGTGCAATCCAAATTTGCACGTTGAAAGTCAAAATTACAAACAAATCTAGCTCTGGGGAAAGCACAGTGCACTTCCTGAAAAGACATTATTGTACTGCGCCAAATTAAACATTTCAATACAGCATATTAAATCATCCTGTCACTATTAAGTTTCTACTATGATGCTGCATCAAACTTTCTATAACAAGTATGTTAAACCTTTAGGCCAGGTTCACAGTAGATGCGTAAGTTCCGTACGGAAAACCCTAAATAAGTGGAAGAAAGGATCAAAGTTGACGCATAGAGGGGAAATTCGGACACGTGCACAAATCTTTTCCCTTCTTTCATTCACTTATTTATGGATTGCGCACAGGTTTCCGCATGGAATATCCGCTTATGTGTGTATGCGGCCTTAAGGTTCAAAGCATTGCATGAAATTATCCCATCACTATTCCATCATCCTCTAATCATGTCTGGCACAGGCATACGCTGTGTGCGATTTTCCCATGTTTTTATGAGAAAGCCAGTAAAAAAAAAATCTGAACTAATCTAAATCCAGACAATAGCTCTTATCCTTTTAGAGAGAAGCATGAACAAAGTACAATAACTTAGAAATACTTCAGCGAAGCATGATTGCTCTATGATTAATAATGAAATAGTAACTGGGTGAGGCTGTATCAAAGTGAGAAACCTGCGTTTTCTTTGATAAAACTTCCTGTAATCATTGAATACAGGGGGTAAGTTTTCTCTCCGATATGGAGGAAATGTAAAAGAGTAAAGGGAGAGGAAAAAAGCACTGACCTTTACAGGGATCGTTGGTGAGAAAGAACTCGTCGAGCGGCACCCACCCTCCCCCCACCCTCACCATCACCGTCTTGTTCAGAAGACGCACCAGTGCGATTTTCTGCTTCTCTCCAAACTGCACACAATATTAGACAACGTTCGCAAACAGGCAAGGGACATGATTTTGCGGTTTGCCCGAGTGACCTTTCACTAGTTCGCCGGTCTAACAAGGAAGCAAAGATCGTGAGTGATTATGCAGTTTGCAGATTTTTCCAGCAATTACATTTTGAAATACCATATTTTTCAGACTATAAGGCAATATTTGTTCCCCAGAATGAGATCCCTGCGCCTTATATGACTACTAAAATAGTAAGAAAATATAATAGAATCTGAATTTTGTGTAAAATTTGGGGGGTGCGCCTTATAATCAGGTGCGCCTTATAGTCTGAAAAATATGGCAGGTGTGAAATGAGTTTTGGGTCATTTACAATCCTCTTCTTTCTTTCAAAAGGCTTTAATTCATTGATTATTTCGCTGATAATATGTCCCTTATATATCATGCTTGTCTTGCATTTGTCCCTTTTTCTCAAGGGGGACAACTCTATTTGCAGTAAAAAGACATGCTATTTTTTTCTGAAAATCGTTTATTGGTATTATTCTTTATTCAGATCCTACATTTCTAAATCATGTTTGTCAGATTGAGTGTCTCTTTTCAATTCTATAATTCTAAAAAAGATAAACTCTTATTTTTTCTCCAGCAGTGAAGGAGTTAATCAAGCAAAAAAACTTGAACACTGGTCTAAAAGAGTTGCTTTTAGAAGACGTTTAAAAAAAAATCAGTCTTAACTAACTCGGCACTGGCCAGGCCAGTTGCTTTCCCTTACAAACGTTTAGGATGGGCTATTCAATTAGGTTTGAAAAACACATCACCACAAAAAAGATATGTAAAGTTAGGGACCAATATTACCAGAGAAGCGTACCAACACAATGCACTAAACGATTGCAAAATATCAGATTCTGTACCTTCGTTGTTTGTCTCCTATTGACGAATAGAGCTTATACATAGAAAGAAGGAAAATTTCACATTCTGATCTCTGGACCCCACCCCCACCCCCCCTACAGCCAAAACTGAAAGTAAAGTCTGCAATGATTTCAAGAGAAGAAAGGTCAAAGCAAACTAAAAATAGATTATGATTGACTCTTGAAACCTGGTTACACACCAGAAATCAAAACCTCTTGAAAACTCATAAAAGCCGGCTCCGGCTCATTCGTCCCAAACGGTTGTGCAGGCCATGAGCCGAATCCGGCTCATTCGTCCCGAGTTTAACCCTTTCGCCACCAGCCATTTTTCAGCCAAAAAATACCATTTAATTTACCTGGGCAAAGAAAAAAAATCTGTAATATTGCAAAGGGTCTTCAGATAATAGGCCCTGTTTTATGCCTTTTAGTGATAGGGGTGTTAAACCATTGTGGTGCAAAAATGCGACATTGGCGGTGAAAGGGTTAAAGATGAAATATTTACCCTGTATTTTCCCTTGTCGATGCGGTGGCCTGTGAACTGTTCCCTACAGGTGCAGTTGTTGGCCTCCTGGTTGATGCTCTCCTGTATCACTTCTTCGTCCGACATGACACGACTCGACGCTCGGAACTGACACACATAATACAATTAAATCATACTCTGTGTGTGTGTGTGGAGAGAGAGAAAGAGTATAGGGCCAGCCACACGTCCACTAAAATCGCACGACTCTATGATACGTTTCAACCATGTGGTCTCGAAGCGTGAATCACATTTGTTCTTCAAGACCGTGTGATCGAATCGTATCGTACAGTCGTACGATATTAGTGGACGTGTGGCTGGCCCTTATGTCTGTTTATGCACATGCGTACAATTTTGTTGGCATAACTGAACATGTGTCTATACTCTTCTCTAAAATAAAACATTTTGAGTATGAACGTTTGAAGCAGGATATATATTCACCATGGTTTGCTAAGTTCTTTTCAAATTCAATGGATCTAGTCCTGTCTTCCTGTACCCTTTCTTTCTTGTGGATCAGAAATAAAACTTTAGATTTTTCTATGCCACGTAATAAAAACCTAAAATGAAGCTTACTTTGAAGATACGCAAGAAAACCAATCCTCTGCCCATTTCTACTGTACCTTATCAGGTTTGAGGGCCTCCACAAAGTCTTTGTACTCTATCAGCCCTTTCTTGTCACGGTCAAAGATGTCGAACACTGCATTCAGCTCTGTTCTGTTGGTGGGGAAACCTGTTAGGTAAAAACAATTAGATGTTAAAATAAACTGGGGAAAAGGCACACACGTGTGTGTGTACAAACACGCACATTCCATCATGGTATCATACCATTCATTTAATAACACAAGAGTCAGGGCTCCCAGGGACCCCCATTTGGGGGTCTATGAAGTACTAGAATTCTAAGGGACCCTCTAAAAGAATGTGCAGGAGGTCCCAGGGATGCACTATGAAAATTCTTTTTAGCATTCACAATGTCATTGGGACCCTCTATCCCTCCTCTAGGACCCTCTATACTGTAAGTGAAGGAGTCCCTGAGACCCCTTGTTTTGCGGGACGATTGGGAGCCCTGAGAGTTGTGCATTTCACAGTCACAAAAATTACTGAAACATTGAAATTATTTTGCAAGGTGTTCTTTTACGACAATCATTTCCATACAGTCCCACATCGAAGTTTGTTTTGCATTTGAACTACAAAAGGCATCACTAGGACTCATAGAAAGTTTCTTCAATCTTGGGCAAAGCAATATCAATCATTAGGGGGCTTAGTAGGTGGTGTCCTGAACAGGCTCTACTGAACTCCACCAAAGTAACTCAGCAGCAGTGAAGTGTCTCCTCGGTTGGTTGCCTCCTGACGGCCTAATAGATTCGCTCCTCTTGGACTGCTGGTCTCCGACTCTGCGACCTGAACGTGCAGAGGTGTGGCTGCGAATTGGGACTTGGAATGAGCGGCGTGGGAGCAACACCACTGTACGGCCCAGAAGATGGGACAGCAAAAAAACACACAACAAAAATCAATCATTTTACACAGTCTGGTTTGGGGGAGAGTAGATGAAGGAAGGTTCACCAAACTTGTTAAAAGTACCGGTAAAGAATACTTTCCACTATACTTTCCCAACTTCATTTATGCAGATGTGTTAAATCACAAAAACTCTTAGCTTTGAACATTTGAAAAATAAGTAGGTCTCTTATGGGATTTAGGCAGTAAAGAAGCAATGCTATTACAACTGCAATACATACGAGACTGTATCATGCCGTTGACAAACTGGTCCTGCGTCAGGAAGCCGTCGCCATCTTTGTCCTGCCTGCGGAAGAAGTCAGTGATGCGGAACTTCTTGGCCTGGATCCACTTCAGGTACTTGCCCCGCCACGACTCAAAGTCAAAGTTCTTGAAGTTCTCCAACTACATATACAAAACAAAAATCATGAAAATAAGTTGCACACAGCACCCCATTTCAAGATAACTTAGTTCATGCCTATTTTTAGCACTCATCACCAGCGTAACCCAATCCAAAGTTTATATCCCTTCTTTTCTTGTTGTTCAGTACTTGTAAGGTCTTTACCTAACCCGAAAAATAATTATTAGGAAAACAACTTATTTCTTCTTTTTCTCCTATCCACTTCCTTCTTCTGATAGTTTGTTGTCTTGCGCATTCCCGTAGATCCTCCCAAATGCAGCGACATAATAGTCAGCAGTGACTGCGGTTGCTATAGGGAAAAGAAGGAAAGAACCTGAAACAAGTGCTCAGTCTTAGTTATATTTATTTCTCTTTAGAAAACTGAAGGCAGTTGGGATGTGGGGGGATTCATGTGCTGTCCTTGCTTTTAAACATAAATCTAGGTATCTAACCAAGGTAAACAAAATCAAATCAAATTGAGCAAATGTGACTCTTTGTAATGCAAATATAATTAAATGAAAGTGATTAGCTATTAATATATAAATCAGGCATGAAAGTGGATGAAGATAAAAAAAAGAGGACATTTTTTCAGCAGAGAAATCCTTCCACCCGGATTTTCACCTAACGTCAGAAGTTTTGTTGAGGGGGGGGGGCAGAACATTCCCCAAAATTTTTTTTCTGCACAAACATCTTTCAGGTATGAAAGAATTAGATTTTTGCAGCAGAGAAATCCTTCCACCTGGATTTTCACCTAACGTCCAAAGTTTTGTTGAGCGGGGGGAGGAGGGGGGCACAACGTTCCACCCCAAAAAAATTCCAGCCCAGTTTTCACCTAACGTCAGAAATTTTGTTCAGCAGAGAAGGAGGCTAATCTATTCCAAAAATTTGGTCGGAAAAATATCACATTTTCAGCTCACATCGCTACTTTTATTGAGCGGGAGGTACTCATTTCGCCTTCCTTAGCACAAATGAAGCGAGTGAGCTAAAGCGACTTCCGGTTAATCAGTTTGAGAATCGCCAAATAGAGACTTGTAAATATAAGAATACGGCAAGATCGGTCCTTTACTTCTATACAAATATTTTTGGAAAAAACCGGAAGTTTTGAAAAAATTCTGCGGATTTTCCGCGAAAAGCGGAATTCTTTCATGCCTGATAAATACAAGAGAACAAAATTCACAAACTGTAATGCAGATATAATAAAAATGACCAGCTACTATAGAATTGAAATCTATTGTAATGAGTAATTATTCAAGTTAAAAAATTCAACAACAAATAAAATGAACACAATTGACCACAGAACCTATATTCGCTCATATTTTATTCAAGGTGACTTCAACCAACCATCATCTCTTTAGCTTACACCTAAAAGACAAACAAACTGTAATAGCTATAAGTTTCTCTTTAGTAAGTACACCATGAGAAGATAAAAACACCATCTCACCTCTTCTAGCATGTCGTAGGCATCTTGAAGCGCCTTTTTGCGCTCGACAGCCATTCTGGACACAGTCCGCCATTTGTTCTGCAGAGCAATATAGCGAGGGTTGCCACGACCCACTTCGTTTAGCCGCAAATTGCTGCACGTGTATGAAAACTTGTATTAATAAACAGTGTATCGAAGATTCTGTCATATTCTTTCTGTTGCTAGACTGTCATTCTGGATACTGATTGCTGCACATGAATTGAAAAGCAACTTAAAAGATGGCATTCATTTCTTATCCCTTTCGCCGCCAGCCATTCTTCAGCAAACAAATTCCATTAAACTCAATTGGGTAGAGGAAAAGTTGTAATTGCAATATTGGAAATTCCTCTGTAATATGTATAACATTAGGCTTATCCATACCTCCTAAAATTAAGAAATAGGGTCTTTGGATAACAAGCCCTGATTTGATGCCTTTTAGTGACATGGGCAGTAAATCACTGTGGTGCAAAAATGCGACATTGGCAGTGAAAGGGCGAAGGCAAAAAGTAAACAAATTTATTATATTTTACTCAGTTTTTCTTTTTAAGTTTTACAAAGTGTTTGTGGGGAAGCCTATAGATTTAAACTACAGTGGAGAACTGATAACACAAAAATGAATACCTCAAAAACACTGGATAACTCACAATATATTTTGGGTCCCAGTATAATCATCTCTATGTTGAAAAGTCTTTTTAACCCAAAATATTGGCTATCTCAAAATAAAATTTCAGTCCCTTCAAATTTGACTTAAGCGATTTTTACTGTACATAAATAGAATATGATAGCATGTACAGCCTAAAAATTAAACGGACAGTAAAACAAAACAAAAGTCATTACAAACAAAATAAGTTCTTGTAAAGTGCAAACCACTCTTCTTCCGTATGGAATATTAATTCATGAATAAGAGTATGCGACTTGGGCATCATCGAACAATAAATTGTTCATCTTAAGAACAGAGATAGAAGTGGATGTGCCCCTGGTGCTGGCCACAACCGTCTGTTGATACATCATGATCATTGTGTTTGGTTTGGATTTGTGTAGTAACGTGTGTTATTAAACAAAATTTGCCTTGGCATAAGGCTGTGTCAGACCAATTGACATAAGCTAGAACACCAAGGCTACATCAAAATGTTGTTAAGTTGTTAGCTCTGTGGGGATTGTCTTTAGCCATGGCAAGCTCCTAGCATAACATCATCAGTCCAAAATCCTCCGAAGTCGGAGTGTGGCTGCCCACATGGCGGGGTAATCAAAAAGGGTCACACACGTAATGTTCTCATCCCTAGCTGGTGCATTTGTACCACAGCGTTCAATTGCTTCAGCTGTTGGGATGATCCCTGGAGTCTTTAAGCCAAGCAACGACAACAACAACAAAACAAAATAATCTGTGTACAAATAAGAATACCTTCCATTCTTCTGGCTGGGGCTTGGTGTGGAGGCCTTGGTGTCAGTGGACATGATTTTCATGAAGTCCTCGGCTTCTGACAGCTTCACCAGCTCAGCATACACCTCCTGCACACCACAGTGTAGAGTGGCACAGTGGTAACGCGTTCGCTTCGTGTCAAGTAAACCCGAGTTCGAACCTGGGTACAGGGGATTTTTCCTCTCACTTTGCACTAGGCCTTACGGTCTGAATGTGGAGTCTTTCAGATAAGACGATAAACCGAGGTCCTGTGTGCTCATCCACTTAGCATACGTTAAACCTAGAGGCAACGAAAAAGTTGTCGTTTGGTCAAAATTTACACCCCCCCCCTTCTTTCCTCATCAGTCACACACAAAAAATCGCATGCAAAATTTAAAAAAAAAAAGAGGGTGGCATGCTTCTGGCTGCGACGCGCTCTCCAGGTGGGAGCAACCCGATTTTCACAGAAATGGCTCTGTGACTATAAAGTACCTAATACCAGTATGTTAGTCAAACATTGCAACACCACACTACAACATGGGAGGCAAGCATCACAATGAGTTTTCATGCAAACTTAACTGCCATCCCTGTGTCTACTACAGGGTGTGTGATGTCATTGATGATGTCAAAGATTTTGATGTCATAGCCTGGAATGATGGTTGTTGGCTTAAACAAGTCAGGAAAGATATGATCTCTAGACTATTTTCTCAGATTAAGTCTAACAGGTCTCTTTTAAATTTTATAATAAGAAAATCGATAATTTCCCTGTTTTCCTCTGGCAGTGAAGGGGTTAACTAGGTGTTTAAAAAGAAAAGTAAAAAAATAGAGGTATCAGTGGACATGGTTTTCATGAAGTCCTCTGCTTCGGACTGTTTGACCAACTCTACATACACCTCCTGAACACCAAATACGTTTGTTATTCCAATAATCAGAACAGGGGTCAGGTAATAAATAGTTCAAAGTTCTTCTTCTTCTGCATTCCCAGGCTATAGGGCCATAATGGGTGAAATACATGTTTCTGTCTTTCAGTTTTCACTGGTCTCCTTGCTGCATTCAGCCAACACATAACAATTTCGGAGGAGCATTATGAATGAGTTATAACTAGCAAACAGAATGCAACAGAACAGCACATTGCATAAAAATATAAACAAAAAAGACTTTTCATTCTTTTCAAGATTTGCTCCCTGGAAGTTCTTTAAGTTCTTATAAATCATTCATACATTCCTCCCTTGTGGTTCTTTAAGTTGTCACAAATCATACAAATTCATCTCTTGAGATTCTTTAAGTTGAAACAAAATCAAAAAAATGCCTCACTAGGTGTTCTCTAAGAAATTAATCGACCACCTTGATGGCTAACAATGCCTGGTACTCTGTCAGCTAAACAAAAGCCATCCTACATAATCCTTACCTGAAGATTTTTCAGGTGTTAAATGCCTCACCTGGTGTTCTTTAAGGAGTTCGTCGACCACCTTGATGTCATGGGGGATGGGGTCAGCCTCCTTGGTGGCTAGCAACGCCTGGTACTCTGTCAGCTGGGCCAGCATCTCCTCCAGGCTCTCTGCCAGAGAGATTAGTCTCTGCTGGGTCTCCTTCAACTTCTCCCCGCGAAGCTGGGCCCTCTCCAACAACTAAAAGCATGAAACAGCGAGATATGTTTACTTTGTTATCTGACTCTGAGTCATTCCAATGAGAGAGAGAGACCGACCAAGAGAATATATCTCTCGCACACACACACACACACAGAGACCTGGTCCCATCGTGTCTGTGTGATGGTGAGATAGCATATGACGAAGCGTATGCGTTAGGATGAAAACTACCAGACTTTAGATCTTGTCCACAATACAATGCAATACAATACAGACCTGGTCCCATCGTGTCTGAGTGATTGATGGTGAGGTAGTATTTGACGAAACAAACGTAGGGCATTAGGATGAAAGCTGTTCAAAATCTCCTCTGACAGACTTTAGATCTTGTCCACAATACAATGCAATACAATATAACACAGACCTGGTCCCATCGAGTCTGAGTGATGGTGAGATAGTATTTGACAAAGCGTAGGGCGTTAGGATGACAGCTGTTCAAAATCTCCTCTGCCAGACTTTAGATCTTGTCCACAATACGATACAATGCACTACAATACTATACAACACATTACAATACAGCATAATACAATACAATATAATACAGACCTGGTCCCAACGTGTCTGTGTGATGGTGAGGTAGTATTTGACGAAGCGGATGGCGTTAGGATGACAGCTGCTCAAAATCTCCTCTGCCAGACTTTTGATCTTGTCCACATGCTCCTGATGGTTTTTCAGTTCCTCTTCAAATTTCTGCAGCACATGTCATCAACATACATTTCAATTCTTAACTTTTCTCTTCATTTCTCTTTGCTTGTTGCAAACTAAATACTAAAAAATACACACTGTCATCTTGATCAACCACAATATCAGTTACATGAAATCATTTGGTGACAAACCATTTTGTTTTGTGTTTTAAATTACCAATGAAATGCTTTAAGAAGATTTCTAATAAACTTAGTCATATTATTTTATATAAGATAAAAATTATACTTTTTTTATTATTATAGGAAACTATGTTCATAAAGGAATCCAATCTAAACCATAACAAAAATCCATGCAAACTAATATTGAGGAGAAAACCAACCAACCAAACAAACAAACAAAAAACAGTCAATCAGTCAGCCAGCCAGGAACAAACAAACACCTCAGAAAACATTACCAGTTTTGCTTTGCGGCTGGCAAAAAGATGGAGACATGGTTGTGAAATTCCTGACATCAAGAGGCAGGGCTCCCAGAGATCCCCATTTGGGGGGGGGGGGGGGGGGGGGGGGTCTATGAAGTACTAGAATTCTAAAGGACCCTCTAAAAGAATGTGCATGGGGTCCCAGGGATGCACTAGAAAAATTCTTTTTAGCATTCGCTATGTCACTGGGACCCTCTATCCTGCCTCTAGGACCCTCTATATTGTAAGTGAAGGAGTCCCTGGGACCCCTTGTTTTGTGGGACGATTGGGAGCCCTGAGAGGAGAGAGAGAAAAAGACAGACACAGAAAGTATCTCCTGATTCCTAACATCAAAATGAGTGGGGGGAAACAAAACAGACTGAGAAATACATACCTCATGTTTTTCGATCATCTGTATAACAATGGCCTCGTCATCTGGCAAGGACCGTAATTTGAGCTGGGACTCGGCCTCTGGTAAGAATTCTCTCATGATGGTCACCACCTCTTGGAATTCCTCTGCCTGAAATCATCATCAACATCATCATCATCATTGCCTATATCATAATCACCATAATTAATTTCTCAGGTATGAGATAATAAAGTAATCTTGTGTCTTGATTCACCATCATCATCATAACTTAAACTGGGCCTCTGCCCCTGGTAAGAATTATCTCTTGGAATTCCTCTGCCAGCAATCATCATCACCATCACCATCATCATCAACGTAACTTGAGCTCTGCCTTGGCTTCTGGTAGCAATTCCCTCATGATGGTCCCCACCTCCAAGAATTCCTCAGCCCACACACAGTGCACACATTTTCTGGGTTCAAAATCTCAATGCGGACAAAATAAAGAAAGGAATTTAACATGTAATGCATGATGTACACAGATGCAGACACACAGAGATGGACACGCACACACACACACACTCTCTCTGTGTGTGTCTCTCTCTCACTCTCTTTCTTACCAATTCTAGAGCTTCTATCAGTTCAGTTGACTCTCTCACACAGCATTGTGAATGACATTTTACATTTTTACATTGTTTACAGTCCCATCAACAGCAATGGTCTTCTCAGGACTGTCACCAGAGTAAACATCAAACACGCCAATAACACATTCTACTCATATTAACTATACCAACAAACATACATATAAAGAAGCAGCATGGCATAGCAAATTTCTCACTGAGACCTCTA
>CM065682.1:25051076-25058576 GCA_017654935.2 Phymorhynchus buccinoides
TGTGCATGTGCGTGCTCACTGTGTGTGTGTGATGTGTGTGTGTGTGTGTGTGTGTGTGTGTGTGTGTGTGTGTGTGTGTGTGTGTGTGTGTGTGTGTGTGTATGTGTGCGTATGCACACTTTGTGTGTGTGTGTGTGTGTGTGTGTGTGTGTGTGTGTGTGTGTGTGTGTGTGTGTGTGTGTGTGTGTTTTACTGTTTGTGTGTACATGTATGTAAACTGTAATAGACTAATACATTGGAACCTCCCTTATAAGACTCCATCCCACTTAAAACCTACTTCTCCGAGACATTGCCCTTCTTTGTAAGTTAAAATTACCTCCTTTATACAACTCCCTCCCATTTAAGACTTCATTTTGGATTATTTTTTGTAGGGAAGTTCCACTGTAAAAGAGTGTAATATGACAGATTGTTGAGATCATAATTGACTTGTTCAATTGTTGCGAGCTATTATTACTATATTAATTATTAGGCAATCTTTTCTAAAAATGTGTTTGACAATCAAGTGAGCTGCTATGGGAGGGAGGCTAGTCTGAAAACCTTATACAGTGGAGAGATGCCTTGCCCCAAATACATCCCCACTCTCTAAGTCAAGAGGATTTCATGTTAACTGGCATTTAATTCATGCCAAATAGGCGCCTTGACATTTAAAAAAAAAAGAAGCTAGAGTAGAGATCACAGATCTTACTCTTAAAGTGGAACAAAATTCGAGGAGTTATCAAGGGTTTTTCAAGGGGGCATTTGAAAGTTGAAAAATGAGCAACATTATAAATGCAAAATAACTTCACCCCCAAACTCAGCATTTTGATTATCTCAAAACAAATATTGAAACAGAAAAATGAAAAGTCCTTAACTGTCTCTTTTCCAAAAGCTATGCAACGGAAATACGAATGCACACGTGCATGAGCGAAAGCAGACGACCGAAATGAAGAGCGCTGATTGTATGAAAGCACCATGTTCTCTTCGTCATTTTTTTCGATTTTAAGTTTGTGAAGAAATTCAGCTCCAAAATGGTTTCTACCTACTCAGATATGTAGGATTACAAGTTCAGCCCGTGATATATATTTTCAAGGGGTTTTCAAGGGGTGATTAAAATGTCACTCATTTTAAAGGGTTTACAAGCACCTTTTTGACCAAGTTCAAATTTGAAGGGGGTTCAAGGGTTATCAAGGGCTAGGGGAGTATGAACCCTGGATCATCTGACACAATTGGGCTGTCTAGGTTGAGTTATGGTTCTTTAATAGCCCTTGATAACAGGTGGCATTTCATTTGAAGGCAATTTCTAAGCAATGGCAAACTCATTCTCTATTTCTCTGTCTGTCTCTCTCACCAGCACAGAGCAAAAAAGACTGCATTCTATATATAATTTGACAAAGGGAAAGTAAGGTTTACAAGTCAGTAGAGTGATCTCCCACAGGGGAGCCACAAGCGCTCATAGCTTGGAACTTGTCTGACAGTGATACTAGTGCAGGATCTTTCTTTCTATTTAAAATAAATTTCTATTGTAAGCCAATATTACATTGGAATGTATCTAAATTATAAGTACTTGAATAAACTAAAAGCGATGTCAAGAGATCCACACAATGTATCATAACTCCATGGGCTGGTCAGTAGTTTGCATCAACATACACAACACAATAACAACTTCAAAACAAATAAACAAGACCATGGCACATTTGAACCATAGCACAATGCGGTCAAGCTGGAGCAAACCCACATGTCTATGTGTAGGACTGTGCTGCATATTTCTATAATGATTTGCTTTTAAATAATGTTGCTTCCTTCTGGTTCTGTCTAATACAATTACTGAATTGGGGCCTACCTATTGTTTGGCATAGGATAGATCTTCATAAGTTCTATTGTGACCTCTTTAGTCAAATTAACTGACTTGGCGACAGATGTTAATTGCCATTGTTGCTGAATATAGCAGGTCATTGCAATTACTCAACTAGCCCACTGTTTATGACTCATTCTGATTAACAGAATGAATGATTGTTTTTTAAAGTTCTGAACAAAATGTGACACCTGACACTTACACAGGTAGGCCTTGCTGTTTGGGGCACGGGATAATAAATCAAGCGTTCAAGCATTGTGGTTTATATGCTTTAAATAAGACAGGCCACAATGAAATCACTTTCTGTACCATATTTTCTCAAGTACATGTGTTACGTCTGATGACAAACATGGTCAGAAAACACGGAGACGAAGCCGAGTGGATTTCCTCACTTTTATTACCTTCTTTTCTCAGTACTCCGACCCGACCCCTTTCAACTCGGCCAGGTAAGCATTTCCAACCATCTAACTTCAGAAATCAATCGAATAAATCACACGCACATGCCTACTGACGAAGCTCTTAAAATAAACTAAAAGCCCCCGAACGCAGGTTTGTCCTTGAAGAGAAGAAACAGATGTGTGGTCGTAAATAAAGCCGACAGGTGTGAAAGTGTGTAAGCACTGTCGCCATTTTCGGTAGATGCAAGCAGGCCGACGACATCACACACAAAACTTCCTCAAACTTACCCAGACGATCCGCTACTGCTGACATTACTGGACGACAAATGGCTGGAACGTGAATAGGTTGGGTAATCTCCACCACTATCATCGTCATCCATGGTACAGAAACAAAACAAGAACCTAGTTTGTGTCACACGAAAAGTAGGCGGCCGTCCATGTTGGCTGTCAGCAGACACAGTTTTTGTATGTCACGTTTGTCCTCGCGGGCCGCACGCGGGTTGACGTCTCTCTCTTGAACTTATCTCTCTTTGGCGAAGCGGGTTTGGTCAGTCAAGCGTGGAAAACTATTATGCATCGCGCTTATCATAGTAGATCTAGACCTACTTCAGAAGGAAAAATTCATTTTTGAGTGGAAAAGTTTGCATCTTTCCTGTTAGTGTTACTTTTTTAGTGTCTGCTAAATGCCTATGAGAACATTCAAGTTGACTGTGTTCAAGATGAAGGCTTGGTTTATCCAAAGGAGATACCGTAATTATAATTATAATTGACCGTCTATTTAGGTAGGTCATCTTTCAAACAAACATTGTTTATGGAGGAAGAAAGACAGAAACTGAGGAGAAAACAAAATAATGTTTCTGAAAAAGGAGGAGGGAAATAAAAAGAAAAGACAAAGAAAGGAGGAAACAAGCAACACAACATTCATGTTTCCGAAAAAGGAGAAAAAAGCAATTCATGCAGCATTCATGTTTCCGAAAAAGGAGAAAAAAGAGCAGCATTCATGTTTCTGAAAAAGGTAGGTAGGTGTAGGGCTATTTATAGGCCTCTCGACCTTTTTTTGAATGAATTTGACTTGTAACAAATTGTTTAGTGAAAAACAAATTATACTGTTAAAAATCGGAACTTTACTGGTGTTGCACTGCCTCCGAGCATTGCCTCCAGTATTGTTCCCACCATCTTCAATTGTATGTACAAATGTCCCATTATGTGTCTGCCGGTTCCAGACCGAGAGGACGTAAAACACCATTTTTCATTCATTCATTTGCATCTCCTTAAACTAAAACTAATAAGAGAATGGCTTTTTTTTAATTCATTGAAACAATAGAGCATTTGCCACGCGCCGGTGACCTTGAATTTCACTGAGTTGAATTTAGAGAGTTGAATTAGAGAGGTCAGCGCAACTCGGGCAGAACGAGCTCGGGCAAATTAGTAGTCTAGTATAGAGAACGAACACTCGTGGCAAACGCCCTATTACATTTTGTTTTCAAATTTGGGTTTTCGTCCAAAAGATTTTTGAATTCATTAATGTTAGGTGCTTTATTTAGGCCTATGTTAATTGGTAGATCATTCCACATGAACAACACGGTTAGTTAAAAAACACACCTTTTTTTCCACTCACTTTGAACTAACGTTATTATACATCTGTATCGTTACAAATTCGGGACTTTCCTGGAGTTGCACTGCCTCCGGGCATTGCCTCCAGGATCGTTCCCACCATCTTTATATCTACTAATGTCCCATATGTGTCTGTTTCAGACCGGAGGACGTTAAACGGATTTTCATTTTTTTTTTAAACCTGTTTGCGGGTGTTAGTATTGGATCTGTAAAGAAGCAACTTAATTACCATCACTGTTTCTTGTTTTATCTACTTTACATTTTATGAAAAAGTCATTGAAATTCATATAATCAAGATTAGGTGAAGACGGGGTAAAACGCCCATGGCCGGGTAAGAAGCCCATGCCAATTATCTCATGAAATAAAGCAAATTTAAGTCAAATTTGCCCATGAGACGAATGCTAATGTAGCATGGGCTTTTTACCCCGTCTTACCCTATGCACAATTTTATATACTTGAATTAGATCCCCTCTAAGCCTTTTTTTCTTTTAAAAATGGTAATTTTAGAAAGTTTAAACGTTCCTCATAAGACATATTTTTACATGCTTTAACTAATTTTGTGGCTCTTCTCTGAACTTTTTCAATTGCCATTGATTGTCTTTTTAAGGAGGGGGATTCCCCATGTTTATGAAAAAGGAGAAAAAAACTAAACATTCGTGTTTCTCAATAGGGAGGAGAAATAAACTGTCATGTTCCTGAAAAAGGAGGAGAAAACAAGAAACATGTTTCTTTTCCCTTTTCTCCAGAGGTGGATCTGGGTGGGTGGGAGTCACAGAGGTTCTGGAACCCCCCCCCCTCCCCTCCCCTTTCCTCCAAAACAAAAAAAGTAACAGAAAAAAGACAAAGAGAGAGATATGTGCGTAACTTCGGGTGATAATTTTCAGCTTATTCTCCCACGAGAACCTTTCGTTGTATCTTAAAATCAAATTATCGTCAGCGCCTTATACACCCGAACCTAGCACTTGGAAACCCCCTCCCATGACTAACTGATCCGCCCCTGTTTTTCTCTAGTCATTTCAGAGTTTACATTTGTTTTCATGAAAAAGTAGTAGGGCCTAACAGGGCTTCTGAAAACGTACAGATTGTGCGTATTTACGCACTAGGGCTCTCAAATCACCCCCTAGAATATGACACTGTGCGTGAGATTTACCCTTTAAAATGTCATTTAGGGGGTGAGATGACGCATTAAAAAGGATGACGCGTGCGTGAACAGAACCCTACATGGGCCGACAGAGATGTGCACTAACAATAAAAAAATAAAAAAATGTGTGTGTGAGTGTGTGTGCGCGCGCGCGCGCGCGCGCGCGCGCGTGTGTGTGTGTGTGTGTGTGTGTGTGTGTGTGTGTGTGTGTGTGTGTGTGTGTGTGTGTGTGTGTGTGTGTCTGGCGAGAGAGGGAGAGGGGGCAGGGGTAGTGACAGAGAAAGAGACACACACACATACACACACACACGCGCGCGCGCACGCGCACGCACGCACGCACGCACACAGATAGAGAGGGGAGGGGGGGGGGGGGTTACAGACATATTAGGTATTAGCATGGATGCTATATTTAAATATCTTAATGTAGTGTCCATGGTATTAGGTATTAGGTACTTTATAGTCACAGAGGCGTCTCTGTGAAATTCTGGTTGCTCTCAGCTGGAGAGCGCGTCGCAGCCAGAGGCGCGCCACCCAATTAAAAAAAAATGATGCATGCATTTTTTTTTGTGACTGATGAGAAAGGAAAAGGTGTGTGTGTGTGTGTGTGTGTGTGTGTGTGTGTGTGTGTGTGTGTGTGTGTGTGTGTGTGTGTAAATTTTGACCAAATGACAACTTTTTCGTTGCCACTGGGTTTAACGTGTGCTAAGTGCATGGGCACACGGGACCTCGGTTTATCGTCTCATCCGAAAGACTCCACGTTCAGACCGTAAGGCCTAGTGCAAAATGAGAGGAAAAATCCCCTGTACCCAGGTTCGAACTAGCTCGGGTTTACTTGACACAAGGCGAACGCGTTACCTCTGTGCCACTCTACACGCTGGGACAGGCGCACTGACATACAAAGTGGTTATAGGCGTTTTACTTTAAATGCTGTACATTACTGGTAAGCTGAGAAATGAGTTTTTATAGACTTCCATTAATTTTTAGGCTAATGTAGGTAGCTTCGGGGGCAGAATGGGGCGCTGAGATATTGATCTGTTTCGGTTTAATTGTGCAAACAATTTCATTACGATCATTCTGTGTTCTTCGATTCATACAGACAAGGACACGCACGCACGCACGCACGCACGCACGCACGCACGCACGCACGCACGCACGCACACGCACACACACACACACACACACATACACACACACACACTTATAGCGCGCGCGCACGCACATACACACGCCCTCTCCCCCCCCCCCCTTCTTATCTAACATCGCTTTTATTGAAAAGACGTGAAAAGAAGACCACCAACAACATCAACAACAACACGCACGCACGTACACGCGCACTAACACACACACACACACACACACACACACACACACACACACACACACACACACACACACACACACACACACACACACACACACACACACACACACACACACAGCCTACATACAGGGATGATAAGAGAAAGAGACGAATAGAAGTAGGTCTAAAGCATGCCAGTCTGTTTTCACTGAGATATGCCATGGAAGTGGTTTCAATTGAAAGAGATGAAAATGTGACAGTTGACAGTGGCGGTTGGCAGGCAAGTTTTAAACAACAACAACAACAAAAACTGGGCAATTAACAGAGTAACATTTTTTTCTAAAGTGATTTCAGTTGAAAGAAACAATATAGTCGATTGCATGTAGATTCAAAACAAAACAGGACTACGTTAACAGAGCAACGATTTTGTTCCTATTTGCCCATTATTTCCCCCAGATTATTATCCACAAGAGTCATCATAGAAGAGACCGATTGCCCAAATTAGTACCCATAATCTCTTCTATGATGCTCTTGTGGATAATAATCTCTCTCTCTCTCTCTCTCTCTCTCTCCTCTCTCTCTCTCTCTCTCTCTCTCTCTCTCTCTCTCTCTCTCTCTCTCTCTCTCTCTCTCTCTCTCTCTCTCTCTCTCTCTCTGTGTTACCGTTATCCCTTTTTTGGCATAACTAATTCGCTCCACTTCAGTAACAACATTTGATAGGCCTAATTAGGGGAAGACGTCTTACCATTTTCTTCTTTCTCGTTTCCGCTTACCATTAGGCTATAATACCCCTCCCCTTTCAGTCCTTCCCTCCCCCCACAAACTCCCATTTCGTTTCGTTACCACTTTCGCTCAAGATTCCAAGATTCCGTTCTTACAGTTTAAAATTTCTCCCTCCCCCCTTTTTCTCTCCTCTGTATGGTGAAACATGATATACATCGGGTCTTACAGGCTTATAATAGTGTGGCCTCGGCTGTCATACGTATGGCCGTGACAGTAATTTGCATATTTCTCTATTCTACAGTGTGACTTGCTAGGTTGACAGGGTTAGTTGAACTGAGACGACAGAGAGAGAGAGAGAGAGAGAGAGAGAGAGAGAGAGAGAGAGAGAGAGAGAGAGAGGAGAGAGAGAGAGAGAGAGAGGGAGAGAGAGAGAGACAGACAGACAGAGACAGAGAGACAGAGAGAGACAGGCAGACAGACACAGACAGAGAGA
>CM065682.1:25063576-25066076 GCA_017654935.2 Phymorhynchus buccinoides
GTCCCCATTTCGACACAGTAGTCCCCCAATCGACACAGTTGTCCCCATTTCGACACAGTAGTCCCCCAATCGACACAGTTGTCCCCATTTCACCACAGTAGTCCCCCAATCGACACAGTTGTCCCCATTTCACCACAGTAGTCCCCCAATCGACACAGTTGTCCCCATTTCACCACAGTAGTCCCCCAATCGACACAGTTGTCCCCATTTCGCCACAGTAGTCCCCCAATCGACACAGTTGTCCCCATTTCGCCACAGTAGTCCCCCAATCGACACAGTTGTCCCCATTTCACCACAGTAGTCCCCCAATCGACACAGTTGTCCCCATTTCACCACATTAGTCCCCCAATCGACACAGTTGTCCCCATTTCACCACAGTAGTCCCCCAATCGACACAGTTGTCCCCCAATCGACACAGTTGTCCCCCAATCGACACAGTTGTCCCCATTTCACCACAGTAGTCCCCCAATCGACACAGTTGTCCCCATTTCACCACAGTAGTCCCCCAATCGACACAGTAGTCCCCCAATCGACACAGTTGTCCCCCAATCGACACAGTTGTCCCCATTTCACCACAGTAGTCCCCCAATCGACACAGTTGTCCCCATTTCACCACAGTAGTCCCCCAATCGACACAGTTGTCCCCATTTCACCACAGTAGTCCCCCAATCGACACAGTTGTCCCCATTTCACCACAGTAGTCCCCCAATCGACACAGTTGTCCCCATTTCGCCACAGTAGTCCCCCAATCGACACAGTTGTCCCCATTTCACCACAGTAGTCCCCCAATCGACACAGTTGTCCCCATTTCACCACAGTAGTCCCCCAATCGACACAGTTGTCCCCCAATCGACACAGTTGTCCCCATTTCACCACAGTAGTCCCCCAATCGACACAGTTGTCCCCATTTCACCACAGTAGTCCCCCAATCGACACAGTTGTCCCCATTTCACCACAGTAGTCCCCCAATCGACACAGTTGTCCCCATTTCGCCACAGTAGTCCCCCAATCGACACAGTTGTCCCCATTTCGCCACAGTAGTCCCCCAATCGACACAGTTGTCCCCATTTCGACACAGTAGTCCCCCAATCGACACAGTTGTCCCCATTTCACCACAGTAGTCCCCCAATCGACACAGTTGTCCCCATTTCACCACAGTAGTCCCCCAATCGACACAGTTGTCCCCCAATCACCACAGTAGTCCCCCAATCGACACAGTTGTCCCCATTTCGACACAGTAGTCCCCCAATCGACACAGTTGTCCCCATTTCGACCACAGTAGTCCCCCAATCGACACAGTTGTCCCCATTTCGCCACAGTAGTCCCCCAATCGACACAGTTGTCCCCATTTCGCCACAGTAGTCCCCCAATCGACACAGTTGTCCCCCAATCGACACAGTAGTCCCCCAATCGACACAGTTGTCCCCATTTCGCCACAGTAGTCCCCCAATCGACACAGTTGTCCCCCAATCGACACAGTAGTCCCCCAATCGACACAGTTGTCCCCATTTCGCCACAGTAGTCCCCCAATCGACACAGTTGTCCCCATTTCGACACAGTAGTCCCCCAATCGACACAGTTGTCCCCATTTCGCCACAGTAGTCCCCCAATCGACACAGTTGTCCCCATTTCGCCACAGTAGTCCCCCAATCGACACAGTTGTCCCCATTTCACCACAGTAGTCCCCCAATCGACACAGTTGTCCCCATTTCGCCACAGTAGTCCCCCAATCGACACAGTTGTCCCCATTTCGCCACAGTAGTCCCCCAATCGACACAGTTGTCCCCATTTCACCACAGTAGTCCCCCAATCGACACAGTTGTCCCCATTTCGACACAGTAGTCCCCCAATCGACACAGTTGTCCCCATTTCGCCACAGTAGTCCCCCAATCGACACAGTTGTCCCCATTTCGACACAGTAGTCCCCCAATCGACACAGTTGTCCCCATTTCGCCACAGTAGTCCCCCAATCGACACAGTTGTCCCCATTTCGCCACAGTAGTCCCCCAATCGACACAGTTGTCCCCATTTCGCCACAGTAGTCCCCCAATCGACACAGTTGTCCTCATTTCGCCACCGTAGTCCCCCAATCGACACAGTTGTCCCCATTTCGCCACAGTAGTCCCCCAATCGACACAGTTGTCCCCATTTCGCCACAGTAGTCCCCCAATCGACACAGTTGTCCCAATAGGAAATGTTCGCAAATAGCCAAGGGACATAAAACGCCTTGTGCTAATCCAATTTTGTGGTAAAAAGACACATTATAGTTTTCCCGAAAATCGTCTATTTTGCCACAGGCTTCTAGCAACATTTTCTCATTTCAGTTTTTGTGCGTCATTGGTACCATTTTGCTTTTTTCTTTGGTGTCAAATGGCTAGTAGGGGAAGACGGGGTAAAAAGCGCATGGGCGGGTAAGAAGCCCACCCCAATTATCCCATGAAATTAAGCAAATTTCAGTCTCATTTTGCCCATGAGACGAGCGTTAATGTCTAGCATTCGT
>CM065682.1:25071280-25091280 GCA_017654935.2 Phymorhynchus buccinoides
TCGGCCAAAAAAAAAAAATTCAAACCAATAAAAACAAAAAAAAAAAATCTCTAGTACATTTTATATGGGGGGGTAACTTAGTGGGTTAATAATACGTATAATTAGGTTGGTTATATTTTTTTTTTTTTTTAAAATAAGGTTGAGCTTTCCCTTCACTAACTTTTTTATTATGACGGAATTACAATGCCTTGTTTTTACCCTGCTAATATCCGGCCTCACAAAAGGAACTGAGGTTTATCTCAGTGTTTTTTTTGTGTGTTGTGGATTGTTGGTAGTAAGTTTAGTAGTAAAGTGTTTATACACTTAAGATTATAAGCAAAGATTTCAATGCCTAATAAATCAGCAATGTTATATTCTAATCTAATCTAATAAAAGTATATGTGAACATGGTTTCTTCGTGTTTTTTTTTTTTTTTAACCCTTTCACCGCCAAGTTGCAATTTTTTTGCACCACGATTGGTGTTTGACCACCCATGTCACCTAAAAGGCATATCAAATCGGACCTATATCCGAAGAAAAGACCCTAAAAAGGAAAAGACCCTTTGTTTTCTTCATTTGTGGGAGGGTAAGGAGTAGGACTAAACTAATGTTTATACATGTCACCAGAGGAATGCCCAATATTGCAGGTTTTTTTGTGTTTTTATGTTTTTTTTATTTTTTTCACTACCCAGGTTAAAAATTAATTGGTATTTTCTTTGGCTGTAAAATGACTGGCGGCGAAGGGTTTTAGAGTTTGCGCGGGGGTGAGGTGCTTGTTGGGTTGGGAGGGGTGTGGGTATACAGGTATTGTTGTTTGTGAGGCCGAATTGGTGGGGTGGAAGGCGGGGGAAAAGGAATGCGCGGGGGGGGGGGTGGTGGTAATTTTGTTTGAGGATTGAAATGGAAGGATGGGAGATGTTTGGGGAATGTTTTAGTTTGGAGGGTGTGTGAAAGGAATTAATTTGTTGTTGTGATTTATAGGGCATAAAGAGGTTTTGTTTTTGGTTTGAAAATGAAAAGGGTTGTTGAGTTGGAAAGAAAGGAAAATTGGAATCACTTAAGCTGTTTTTATAAGGCAAACATGATTGTGATTTTAAAGGGGAGGAGAAAGGGGGAGAAAACGCAAAACAAAAGGAAGAAATCAAGTTGTATTTCATTTCCCAAAAAAACTGTAATAAAAACTCTTCTTCCACTCTTGTCTCACTTCTAAACTAAATTATTATTTAATAGCTTAGTTTGTTTGTTAAACATAGAAGGCGGACTTGTTGAAAAAGAGTGAAAGTTGATGTAAAGTAGTTGCTTTGTGAAGTTGAAAACCCTTCTTGAGGCCTTTTGCCTTTTTGAGGGTTATTATAGTTTTTTTTTTTTTAACACAGAAAAGGAAAATCGTGGACATTTTAATTGAACATATTGATTTTTTTTCCCCTGCTGACCCCGCTGCTCCGCTTGCAGTTTGTTTTCTTGCCCTGCTGCTTGCAGTAAACCAAGGTTGTAGTTTGTCAGGCATAGTTTTATGTTTACAAATTTTGTGTTTTAAAAGTTAGTTTTATTACTTTTTTACCACTAGTGAGGTGATTGATAAGCAAATACAAAGGTTTGCCGTTTCGGTTTTTTGTCAGGATTTTTTTTGGTGTTCTCATTGTAGGTTTTTACACTTTTGTCTTCATGTATATTTAAAATGATGTCATTCAATGGTTGTCTTTGTAATAAGAAACGGGAAAAAAAAAAATATAATGTGAAATTGTCACTTGTGTCCTGAGACCCTTCGGGCAACGAAAGGCGGAGTTATTAGTCGTCAGTATTATTTGATCTTTTCATGTTTATATTAAAAAACTACACAGAAAACTTTAAGTCTTGTTTTTATAACTAGCCAATTCTTATTTGATCAGAAGTTTTTTCCATTTCCTTCCCAAAGAATGGGATAATTACGGCACCTAACAGACAGAAACCCAGTTTGGATATCAAATTGTATATATAAATTTTTGAATTTTATTAAAATAAGTATACCACAAGCAAAAAAACCTCTTAAAAAATGATACGCTAATCCTTTAGACATCACGCGGTTTTAAACATTGTTCTCCTTTTCCCCATTGTGCAGGGGCTGACGCCAACGTGCAAACGTGACTAGAAATCGGGGGGGGCCTTTCGCATCGGGGGCCCCCCCTGGTCGCTGGATCTCCAAAGTGGGAACGGCGATACTACCACCAGGGACCGGGCAGCACGGAGTACCCCCCTTACTCCGCGAGGACACCAAAGGCGCTCGCGGTCTCTCCTCATCCCCACATCCCCCCGCAGAGCAGCATCATCGAGGTTTCCTGTTCCCGCACCCCTTCCCTCTCACCCCTCAAGCAGTTGTTTGTGTGTGTGGTGGATGATTTGAATTGGTTGATGATAGTTGTGAAGTTGATTGTGTGTGAAGCCTGAAATTAAATTTTGATGTGAAAATGAATTGATGTGATTGCTGAAACGCCCCTCCCCTCTCTGGACATGTTCAGCCTTCCCTCGACGACTGCTGGCCCACAGGACCATTCGCCGGCGGCTCGCGTCCCCTGTTTCTACGCGGCCTATGGCAACAATGCAAGTACCTAGTTTGGCCAAGGAAACGAGAAGAAAAGCCGAAGGAAGCCTTCCTGAGGTGGAGGTGGTCATGGACGGCTCTCGCTGGGGAAGTCCCCCCCCCGCTAACCCCCCGCCCCCCAGCCCCCCCTCCCTTCCCCGCAGCCAGCGCAGCTGCTGCAACTGCACTCCACCCACTGCCAGGCCCAGGTTAAGGTACGCAGTTTTGGTTCGCTCCTATCCTTTGGCACATCCCATGTCAAGTAATCATGGCTCTTCTCAAGCTTCAAACACACACGGGAGTTAAGTCGTTGCTTTTTGGTTGGCATTTCTTTTTGGTCGTTCGTTGGTGCTTTTGCTTTACTTTCTGATTTTCGTACACGGTTACCCTAACATATTAAATTCATTATTAAGAAAACAAAATCTCCTTTAAAAAAAAAAAAAGTTTTTGGTTGAGTCTAGTATTATTGTAAAATAGCTTTTTTCCTTGTACATGAATTCTTAAACTCTTTTCTAAAGTTATGTCAATTAATTCAAAGGATTAAAGATATTCTGAAATAAAAAGGGTTTTATCTATATAAGATTGGTAGATTGGTACTTAAAAGACTCGTGCGAACCGGGCCTGATGAGAGGTCTATCGTTATGCTAGTTGCGGACGTTGTACCACTTATTGTCCAGCAGTGGAGGCATAGAGCTATCCAAAAAAAAAAAACTCGTCGTTGACTGGAGAACTTGAACGCACGAGGAAGAATTTCGGTACACACCTGGAACTTGAACGGATGAATTCAACTGAAACTCGGCCTAGCGATGTCTGTAAAATGGTGGTCACATTTCATACCATGGGTGGACATAACCACAGTTTTTCTGTCACCTCTCACTAACTCCATTATAGGGAAAAAACGAGGCCCGAGCGATTGTTTATCCTTCACCCGCACTCTGTACAGTCTTTGATTATTTGTTTTGTTCTTGGTTGTCCCGTGCACTCAACCAACAAGAGGTGGAAGTAAGTGAGAGTAGGAGTATGTAGTAGTAACTATTTTATTCGACAAGTAACACCAGCTCTAATCGCCATAAAATTACGTCGCCAGAGTCGTTAGCCCAGTCTCGTTGTGTGCAGAGAGTTATTGCTGTTACAGTTTCACGGAAATCGAAAAAAAAACATCACACTAAACAATAAAGCTCTGAATAACAAAACACACAGACAGGCCACTTTCGGAGCAACGTAAAATATCTTTGCATTTGATGGGAGTGGAAGTCATGAAGTGTAGCTGCTAGCTGGACTGCTGCAAGATCAATTCGCCTAGTTAGGATGGCTACATTTGTGCGCAGACGCAACGCGCACACACACTTAACAATCATGCGTCTTTGCGTGTGACTATACTCACTCACTGCTCATCAGACATAGTCTCGCAGATGTGCACTCTTACATATGTCATTCACTCACATCGGTACTAGTACACACGAGAGACTCATGTCACTGGCTGTCAGGCACTGTACTACAGCTGTGTTCATTAGCATTCACATGCATTCCTAATCGAGATTGCTAGCTCGCTAAGATGTATTGTTGTCGACTTCAGCGGACAGCCTTCATCGAAGCAGTCAGCGATCCTTTACTCATGGGGTTAGATCAACCTCATACACAGAACACGATAGCAAACATATATCAACTGCATGTTTCTGCCCACTTTTTAGCTTCCACAGGAAAACCTCATCTACTTATGCCGAGTCATTTCATAGTATCATTGATTTGTTCTGTACATCGATTAGCACATTACCACAATGATGAAGGCGCGCACTACGTCGCACTACATAAGCCAATGACTAGATTCTTGTGGTTTGTTTCTTTCGCTAGAATGGACAGCTAAGCGCACACATTTCATGTGGTGGGCGACTGTGCACGAAGCCTCGCCTTCTTCGTCATCAAGCTCGTGGGGGCTAGATGAGTCTTCACTATAAAGCTAAGTTTCGCCGCTGCAGCATCGGACGATACCTCTAACACAGCTGCCAGCGTACGAGGCGCCTCTGTACTTACTTCTGCTAACCCTTCGACACCTGAGGGTGGCTGTGCGTCTCTGGCAGCAGAAACACCACACATACATGCTGCATGCATCATGGGCCCGCACAGCATCACACGCTACTACACATGCGAGACGGCGGCTGTTCTGTATGGTTATTATGTGAATTTGTCTTACTAACATTGTGATCTTGTGGTTTGTTTCTTTTCAGAATGGAAGCAACACCAAATTTCTGTCACTGGACAAATGCCTTCCGCGTCGCCAGTTCTTGCAAGTGCTGGATTTCCCCGACAAGGGGACAGAGGGCTTGACCTTGAACCTTGACCCTGAGTGGCTGTGCGTGCTGCAGAGCACCAACCATCTGATGCATCTGGGCCGCACGCCCCGCTACATGCCGGGACCTCAGTCGGCTGAGAGGTTGGTAGAGAGAGAGAGAATATAGTATGTGTGTGTGTATGTCAGTATTTAAGTGTGTCTGTGTAGGTGTTTGAGAGAGAATCTGAGTTTCAGTTATATGGTTTAGCTCACATGATTTCAGCGTACAAAACCTGTCACACCCCTAAATGCGTACATTTACTTCTGTCAATAGAAGTTGGTCGCCACCACAGAAGAAGAAGAAGCCCTGAACACTAACTGTATATTCTATTGAAAACTTAAAAATTGTACGAGTAAAACGAAAATTATCTTTGTGTGTGTATGTCAGTATTTAAGTAAGTCTGTGTTGATGTTTGAGAGAAATATTTTAAGGTGTAGTGTGTATGTAAAAATTTATTGTTTGTCTGTGTTGCGTGTTTGAGAGCAACTTTGAGTGTGTCAGTCAGGACATCGCCAACATGTCTGTGTAGGTGTTTGAGAGAGAATCTGTGTGTGTGTATGTCAGTATTTAAGTATGTCTGTGTAGGTGTTTGAGAGAGAATCTGTGTGTGTGTATGTCAGTATTTAAGTATGTCTGTGTAGGTGTTTGAGAGATAATCTGAGTTTCAGTTACATGGCTTTAGCTCACATGATTTCAGCGTACAAAACCTGTCACACCCCTAAATGCGTACATTTACTTCTATAAATAGAAGTTGGTCGCCACCACAGAAGAAGAAGAAGCCCTGAACACTAACTTTATATTCTGTTGAAAACTTAAAAATTGTAGAGTAAAACGAAAATTATCTTTCATTTTTATTGGTTTTGAGTAAGTTCTGTATTGATTTTGTGTGAAATATTTTAAGGTGTAGTTTAGGATTTAAAAAAAAATTGTTTTTCTTTTTTGCGTGCAGAAGCAACTTTGAGGTGTCAGACGAGGACATCGCCAACATGAGGGGGGAGTTTGGAGGAAGCATGAAGGTGCTGGACAACTTCGAGCCCACCGCCCCCACACTGCTGGAACGCCAACGAAACACCCCCCCATCGGCCCCTGTGAGTATTTGACTTGTTCTGATGTTTCTGGGAGAGGTTGCTGTACGTTTAGAAGAATGAGTTACCATATTTTAGACTATAAGGCGCACCTGATTATAAGACGCAACCGCCAAATTTAACACAGAATTCAGGTTTTGTTACTCTATTTTCTTAGTATATTATCAAACTTGTTATAAGGCGCAGGGATCTTGGTTTGGGAAAAAGTATCGCTTTATTGTCCGTGAAATACGGTAGTCTCTATGTAATGCAAACGATTTTAGATTACACTGCGTTTAAACGAATGAGGTAGACTGTGTAGTACAAACGATTTTAGATTACACTGTTTAAACGAATGAGGTAGACTGTGTAGTACAAACGATTTTAGATTACACTGTTTAAACGAATGAGGTAGACTGTGTAGTACAAACGATTTTAGATTACACTGCGTTTAAACGAATGAGGTAGACTGTGTAGTACAAACGATTTTAGGCGTTTAAACGAATGAGGTAGACTGTAGTACAAACGATTTTAGATTACACTGTTTAAACGAATGAGGTAGACTGTGTAGTACTTTTTAGATTACACTGCGTTTAAACGAATGAGGCAGACTGTGTAAAATACAAACGATTTTAGATTACACTGTTTAAACGAATGAGGTAGACTGTGTAGTACAAACGATTTTAGATTACACTGCGTTTAAACGAATGAGGTAGACTGTTTAGTACAAACGATTTTAGATTACACTGCGTTTAAACGAATGAGGTAAAACGAATGAGGTAGACTGTAGTACACACGATTTTTGTTTGTCTTATGATGGGTGAGTGTTCTTCTGATTGGTTAATTACTGTCCCATTGTTCTGTTTGATCAAATTGCTTTTGAAAAGTAACGTCACAATGTATGAAATGGAAAAAGATTTATTTTTATTTTATGTTTTGTTACATGGTTTCCCAAATCATAGGAAAGATTTTAGCCTACATAATATGACTTAAAGAACAGTTTGATAAGTGTTGCTGAAATTCATTTTGTTACTATGTGAAAGTAAGTAATTGTAAAATGTAATGGATGTCTGTTCTTGTTCGTTTAAATTATAATTTTTTTTGTTGATTAACAACTTTATAGCTTCCTCTTTTACTTTCAAACTTATAAAGTTTTGAGTGCCATTAAATTAAGTTTCATTCAGTGATCCTAAAACAAAAATTCCAAATTAGGTTTAGTAGTTTATTGATCCAATACCCTACTTCTCTCTGCACTTTTAGACTTACAAAGTTAAAGAAGCTTTTGATTGCAGTTAATATTTTGATATCATTCTAAATGTAACCAATCTTGTTGTCCCAAATCTAAACATATTTATTTATTTTTTATGAATGGTATTTTTTTTATTACTCTTGTTTCAGGTATTGGTGAACCCTCAAACTGCTCTGCTCTGCACCGTGCTGGATTTAACGGACCCCAACGCCGTTCACCTGGGCATCAAAAACCACCACTCCCTCGCACACAAACTGGACACCCGCCAGATGGCGCTGCTAGACCAGAGCGATGACGACAAGGACAGTGGCAATGATGACGCGCCCACTGACGTCAGTAGCGGCTGTCTTTCGTCATCTTTCAACAGTTTGGATCGGTCGACCAGCTCTTTCTGCAGTCCTGCGCGCGGAAAGTCGATGTGGTCACCTATGAGCGTCTCTGCTGAGGTAGATTTCGTTTCTGTCAAACAGTCTTTTCTTTGTGTGTGTAACTGTTCGCAAATCTTTTTGTCTGTGGCAAGGATTGACCAGGATGCTATTTTATAACGTTAATTTTGATGAAAATGTGGGTATATTTTCTTTATCGGTTAAGGTACAGTTTAATAGAATTTTGTAACTAATGTGGATTGTCCTTGTCATTCAGATAGGGGGGTTGTTTCCTTCTGGAAGTTCTGTGCTTGTAACTTCCTCTAATCTGTTACTCTCTCTGACTCTGCCTTTTCCCTTTGCTTACTGTCACCTACTATCTTTCTGCCCTTTTTCAAGAAACATTTACAAAGATTCAGTTGGCGCATTACGGCAGCATGACACATCTGCCCTCATATGACAGGAAACAGCGATTGTAGAAGAAGAAGAAGATAGAAATTTGTTAAAATCTTAAATGGAAAACATTTAATAGGATTTGATTTTATGAACAGGGACAGATAAATGCAAATTTTGTTGAGCATCAGCTATGATTATGAAATAACGAACAGTCAGTTACATTTTGGGGTCCTTTAGATACAGGAATTCTTAGGCCTTGTTGGTTAACCTTTTTTTAGTTTAAACTGAGACAGCCTTTAAGAAAGTCTGCTCGTTTGATTCATATACCTTGTGTTTTTATTGTAATTATGAATTAAAAAAACAACTAATTAAAAATAATAAAGACTATGTGAAGGAGACATGAAAAAAACTCATACGGAAAATTAAAAAAGAGCACACAATACAAAGTGCTTACGTATATAAGTGCTTACTTAGAGTCTACTTTTTTGTGTTCAAAACAGAATTTACAATAGAAGTAAATGTTTGTGTACAGGTTGCCGACGACGACGAAGAATTCAAGACCATCCTGGCGGCCCAGCGACGACAGAGCCAGCAGATGAGCACGCCTGCGTCTGCCAATGGCGCGTCCCCACCCCAGACCTCAGCATCCCCCAACCCCACAGTCAAACCCTCCCTCTCCTCATCGCCGAAAGAGGGGAGTTTGGAAGACGAACTGGCCTCCATCATGGTGGCGGCAAAACAGCGTCTCCACAACAGCGACAAATCTGCCTCCAGTTCTGAAGAGGGGGGAGCCGGGTGCGACTACAAAAGCTCCAGTGACATTGACTCCACCAGTCAGGATTCGCAGGATGAGTGCGACCGGCCGATTGCATCTCACGATGACAGTTCTCAGGCCAGCATCACTGGCTGTATGGAAGTGAGTGTGGAAGGCGAAAGCAGTCAAACTCCGATGCGTCTTTCCGGCAAGCATCCCAGTCCCAACAACATCTCCGCGGAGTCGCCGACTGTCAAGAAACTGAAGCGGAGAAACGTGTCCATGTACTCTTCCAGCGGCACGGAGGAGGATCCCTGTTAGTGACGCGTTGATTATTAGGTGGTGCTACGATGTTGATGATTGTCTTTGCATGTGAAAGTGCATCATTTTCCCAATACACGTGAGAGTGCAAGTTTTTGCTAGTGAAAGTGCAAGTTTTACCATGTCAAAAAGCAGCATGCTCTCTGTATGAACTGTGAAGAAACTCTTGTTATTGCATGCTACTGTTGTGCTTGTTGATATGTGTGTGGCTGTACAAGAGAATCCAGCAGCATATGTTTTTTCTAATGGGTCTCTGCACAGTCACATTTTTAATGAAGATGTAATGAAGATTGGTGTAATAAATTACACCAAAGAAGTTTGCATTTTTGAGAACTAGGGTCATTTCTGGTAAATGCCAATGGCCGTAGCATGCATTGTAGCAGGGACATTGTTGATGATGATCGTAAACAAGGCAGCAAAATGTAACTGGTTACATGTGTAACATCCTGCTGCATTGCCAAGTGTGAATTTATAATTTGTGAAGAAAAATGATAAAGAATATATTTATAAATGGTTAAAGACATAAAAAGGGTGTCTTGCTTCAGAGAGAGGAAGTACAGTGTGTGTGTGTGTGTGTGGGGGGGGGGGGGGGGTAGAGAAAAAGAGTTTGTGTGTGTATGTGTGTGCTTCATAGTGTGTGAGGGTAAAGTTCCAGCCACACGTCCACTAAAGTCATACGTCTGTACGATATGATTTGATCACATGGTCTCCAAGGACAAATGTGATTCACGCTTCGAGATCGCGTGATCAAATTGTATCGTACAGTCGTGCGATTTTAGCTGACGTGTGCCCGTAAGAGAGACAGAGAGAGATATGTTAAAGGGAACATTAAGTCCAAAGACGAGTCACCTTTAAATTAATATCCATGTGTAGTAAGCAATCACTGTGATTTCCTTTCTATTCAAAAGTCTTTCAAATGGAAATAAATCAAATTTAAAGTGCAGAATTGTAGGCCCCAAGGGCGTCGCCATATTGCCACTGTTAAGAGTAGATGCTCCCTGAATATGACGTCACACACTCAGTTTACCTGTTATGACTAGTGCTTGGGCAGTAAGCCTAAAAGGTATAACAGGTACATGTGTGTGTGTGTATACATATGAATCAGGTTAGAGAGAGAGAGAGAGTGTGTGTGTGTGTTCTTTGTTGACAGAGATCAGCACCAAACAGATTAAGAGTTTCTCACCCTTCCTTCTTCTCTTTAGCTTCTCAATGTGTAGCAGGTCAGTGTTGCTGTTGAATGAAGTCAGCTTTGTTCCTGGTTTTATCTATGAGAAGTCAAAGGGAAACTGAGTCTGAGCACAAAATGGTGGCCTCCATAAACCTTCAATCTGATACTTTTAAATGGCGTTTTTTTGCTGATCTTAACTAAAATCGAATGTTTATTTGCAGATGCAAGTCTATTTACTTATAATCTTGCAATAGTGATCAACTTCTATATGGACCTTATGTCTCCTTTAAATGAGCTAGATGACAATGAAAAAGAGCAGAAATGTTGAATTTTTAATGGTGCATGTTGTGGACTGAAATATTTGAAATAACTTTTTTTTTCTGGAGATACTAATGAATGTGTTCACTAATAAGGCATAAGTCAGGGATGGGAATTATAGGCGTATTTTTTCGCCAGTAAGGTTGGTATTACTCCCCCAAACCACCTTCTGTACGCCCCTCTGATGTCACTGAACAAAATATGGTTAGTTTTTGTTTTTGTTGAAAGACCTTAATTGATAGAACACGTACGAACCATTCCAAGGACATGAAAAATAACTGGTTTCGTTGGACTTGTTGAATGACTTTTACCAATTTCTCTCTCAAGAGAGGCCACAACCTGGCTTTCAAACGCACCAAATGTCAATTTTCTGGTGGGGGCTTTGCTCCCCTGAGTATAAAGCAGTACGTTGGCCCTTGACTTCGCCCTTGGTACTCCAAAGCACTTTGGCCAATTCCCATGCCTGATAAGTGGGGGCTTTGCTCCCCTGAGTATAAACCAGTACGTTGGCCCTTGACTCCGCCCTTGGTACTCCCAAAGCACTTTGGCCAATTCCCATGCCTGATAAGTGGGGGCTTTGCTCCCCTGAGTATAAACCAGTATGTTGGCCCTTGACTCCGCCCTTGGTACTCCCAAAGCACTTTGGCCAATTCCCATGCCTGATAAGTGGGGGCTTTGCTCCCCTGAGTATAAACCAGTACATTGGCCCTTGACTCCGCCCTTGGTACTCCAAAGCACTTTGGCCAATTCCCATGCCTCATAAGTGGGGGCTTTGCTCCCCTGAGTATCCCAGTACATTGGCCCTTGACTCCGCCCTTGGTACTCCAAAGCACTTTGGCCAATTCCCATGCCTCATAAGTGGGGGCTTTGCTCCCCTGAGTATAAACCAGTACATTGGCCCTTGACTCCGCCCTTGGTACTCCAAAGCACTTTGGCCAATTCCCATGCCTGATAAGTGGGGCCTTTGCTCCCCTGAGTATAAACCAGTACGTTGACCCTTGACTCTGCCCTTGGTACTCCCAAAGCACTTTGGCCAATTCCCATGCCCTTGCTCCCCTGAGTATAAACCAGTACGTTGGCCCTTGACTCCGCAATTTGTACTCCCAAAGCACTTTGGCCAATTCCCATGCCTCATAAGTGGGGGTTTTGCTCCCCTGAGTATAAACCAGTACGTTGGCCCTTGACTCCGCCCCTGGTACTCCAAAGCACTTTGGCCAATTCCCATGCCTTTGCTCCCCTGAGTATAAACCAGTACGTTGACCCTTGACTCTGCCCTTGGTACTCCCAAAGCACTTTGGCCAATTCCCATGCCTCATAAGTGGGGGCTTTGCTCCCCTGAGTATAAACCAGTACATTGGCCCTTGACTCCGCCCTTGGTACTCCAAAGCACTTTGGCCAATTCCCATGCCTCATAAGTGGGGGCTTTGCTCCCCTGAGTATAAACCAGTACGTTGGCCCTTGACTCCGCAATTTGTACTCCCAAAGCACTTTGGCCAATTCCCATGCCTGATAAGTGGGGGCTTTGCTCCCCTGAGTATAAACCAGTATGTTGGCCCTTGACTCCGCCCTTGGTACTCCAAAGCACTTTGGCCAATTCCCATGCCTGATAAGTGGGGGCTTTGCTCCCCTGAGTATAAACCAGTACATTGGCCCTTGACTCCGCCCTTTGTACTCCAAAGCACTTTGGCCAATTCCCATGCCTCATAAGTGGGGGCTTTGCTCCCCTGAGTATAAACCAGTACATTGGCCCTTGACTCCGCCCTTGGTACTCCAAAGCACTTTGGCCAATTCCCATGCCTCATAAGTGGGGGCTTTGCTCCCCTGAGTATAAACCAGTACGTTGGCCCTTGACTCCGCAATTTGTACTCCCAAAGCACTTTGGCCAATTCCCATGCCTGATAAGTGGGGGTTTTGCTCCCCTGAGTATAAACCAGTACGTTGGCCCTTGACTCCGCCCCTGGTACTCCAAAGCACTTTGGCCAATTCCCATGCCTCATAAGTGGGGGCTTTGCTCCCCTGAGTATAAACCAGTACGTTGGCCCTTGACTCCGCAATTTGTACTCCCAAAGCACTTTGGCCAATTCCCATGCCTGATAAGTGGGGGTTTTGCTCCCCTGAGTATAAACCAGTACGTTGGCCCTTGACTCCGCCCCTGGTACTCCAAAGCACTTTGGCCAATTCCCATGCCTCATAAGTGGGGGCTTTGCTCCCCTGAGTATAAACCAGTACATTGGCCCTTGACTCCGCCCTTGGTACTCCAAAGCACTTTGGCCAATTCCCATGCCTCATAAGTGGGGGCTTTGCTCCCCTGAGTATAAACCAGTACGTTGGCCCTTGACTCCGCAATTTGTACTCCCAAAGCACTTTGGCCAATTCCCATGCCTGATAAGTGGGGGTTTTGCTCCCCTGAGTATAAACCAGTACGTTGGCCCTTGACTCCGCCCCTGGTACTCCAAAGCACTTTGGCCAATTCCCATGCCTCATAAGTGGGGGCTTTGCTCCCCTGAGTATAAACCAGTACGTTGGCCCTTGACTCCGCCCCTGGTACTCCAAAGCACTTTGGCCAATTCCCATGCCTTTGCTCCCCTGAATATAAACCAGTACGTTGACCCTTGACTCTGCCCTTGGTACTCCCAAAGCACTTTGGCCAATTCCCATGCCTCATAAGTGGGGGCTTTCTTTTAAAAAAGTATTATATTTTTTTGTCTCCTCAGTGTTGCACCAGATGAGAGCCGGGCAGCATTACTCTGACTAAATCACAGCATCGGTTATTGATTAGAATCCTGGCAGTTTGCAACAGATGTGCAGTACATGTGAAATTGAGCAATTAGATATTTGTTGGAGGCTATATGACCAAAAACAAGAAAGGAACTGTATTTTTGCATAAAGAAAGAAATTGAGTGAAGTGCAGCAGCCACATTGATATGACAAAAAATGCAAAAGCGTGCCTCGGTTAAAGTAAATGTTTGAATTGTTAAAAACCCTATGACAATATATTATACTAGTTAAGAAACACAGGTTCGGCATTCTTCGTGCTTTCCGAGGTAGATTCAGCAATTTCCGACACAGCTCGGGCGACGCAGACGACACAAAATGTCAATGAAATTTCATACATATTGCCTTCCTAATCAACTTTCAAAAGCAAAATTTTGAACCAGACATAGCGGAATGACGTCCCAATGCGTTCTTCTGAAACTATGGCAAGCAAAAGTCCGACATTTACGCAGTATCTGAGTTTTTACGTTCTTTTACACTTCGGGCTTTAGCGTATTATAGTATAGATTACCAAGCTAGGTGTTGTCAATGAAGACCAAACAGCATCACAACACATAATCATGATATTACTTAGATAGATAGCAGAGATAATAACATTTTGGTTATCTGTACATTTGTTCTAGTTGCTCTATTACTACGGACCTCGCCTGTATAGAAGCAAAATGTCAATTTGGTCAAAGTATGTCTGGTTTTCTTTTTGCTCTGACCCTTTTTATTTTTTGGAGGAGTATGTCGGTGGGTAGGGGCTTGATGTGAGAATACCTCTGGAGGTGTCTGTGCGTCTTGGTCAGTAACAGATAGGTGAATATCTTTGCATTTATGTTTTTAATTGACTGTCAATTCCATGAAAGTAATTGTGTTTGTATATTCTGACAACTGTTCTTAGTGCCACAAACTGAAGATTTCTAACTGACTGGATGGGAATGAACTAAGGGATTTGAATATTCTGACTCTTAATACCAGTAGAGAATTGTGTGGCTGCAAGGGATTCAGACGTGTGCCTGTTGCGCAAATTAGATTTATGAATGGTGTGCTTTTTTCCTTTAAAGTATTTCAATGGTTTTACTCAAGCTTGTCGGGGGGATGCATGCAAGTATGTATCTTTTAATGGAAGAAACCCTGAGAGCTAATGTAATTTATAGGCTATTTGTTGTGATATGACAGCATGCATTTTGTGTCTTTTAACGCTGGTGGTTGATCTCTTGATGTAATGCTTTCATATGATGTGGATGTAATATAATTCATGTACTTTGTAAATAAATTTTATTACTTGACTCACAACTCTTAAGTCTTATCACAAGTGATGAATGAATAGAATGAAATGAATTGGAAATGATGTAATACCTACACTCTTAATAGTCAAGAATTACAATGTTTACTCACTAACTCGGTAAAGGTTTCGGTACATGTGAACATTTTTCACTCTTTTCCCATGGCAACACAGTGATAGGTCAGTCATAATATGACTTCCATGTGTTGCCATGGTGAAAGAGCGAAAAATGGTCACGTGCACAGACCTTTACTGGCCTACAACCATATTCATGTCTACAGACACTTGCCCCCAACAATAATGGACGCATTAACACATGCTCAACATTTAAATCCAAATTTACTTCCACATTTGATTTCATGGAATGTTCTTTGTGGGATACCCTAACCCTCCATAAACTTTCGTAAAAGTCTGTTGATAACAATTCATTGATACAATTAAAAATCATGACGTTCATCAAGATCTGTTTACAGTTTTTTTTTAGCAATATGTTTTTGCAACCGGACAGACAAAAATACCCCTCCCACCCATCCACACAAATCAAAAACGAACAACAAACAGAAGAAACAAACAACAATAACAAACAATGCAACAAAACAAATGCTCGTTGACATAAATTATTATAGAAAATAAATAAGGAAATAAATGTCTGGGAATTGAATCCAATATGTTTTATTTTTTCACTTACCAGTTACAGCTGCTTTGACCTATTTTGATTAAAGCAGTAACTTTTTCTTTACACCGTAAAGTACAGCACAGAAAAGAACATATTAAAAACTCAGTAATAATAACGGACACTTATATAGCGCTTTTTATCGAGCACAAAGCGCTTTGCAATCAGCATTGAAACACGCACACACACGCAGAACAGACACACACGCACGTACGTGCATGCACGCGAGTGAACGCGTTCTTGAACACGCACGTGCACGCACACACAAACACGCAGACACAAACACATGCGCACTCGCATACACAAAACACATGTGCACTAACACTCACAGATACATACTCGCACACACTCACTCCCCCCTCTCTCTAGCCGAACACAATCTCTCCTGCGCACACATACACTCGTACACATGCAAGCACATATACCCACACAGCACACACACACACAGAACACACACATCACACACACACACACACACTCACACACACACAGCACACACACACACACACACACACACACACACACACACACACACTTGCTTGGAAGTGCGGCCATGGACGCACGCACACTCACACTCGTGCACACGCTCACAAATGACATACATACACACACACACACACAAATGACATACATACAAACATTGTTCTTTGGATATGAGGATTTGAAGATAATGACCACTTCGATGACGTCATGCAATAAAAACAAAATGTTTTAGAAATTGACGGCATAAAAGCATTTAATTACCAACAAATTTGATTGGATGGAAGCAAATTTGGATAATGTATTGATATATGTATGAAATCATATTTGTGCTGTGAACTATGCTATCGGTGTCTTGCCCGCTTCACCCTCATACAGTACATTCTAAATGAAATGCCTAACGCAAATTGGAGGAGACAGACATTTGCCTTGACAACTCGAAATATTCAACTTTCATAATGACTAAGACCCAAAAGGTATATTTTTTACTATATTTTTCCCAGGGGAAAATACCACCGACGCCACCGCCACTCCCCAACCCCCAAGTGTCACAGTGGGCAATAAGAGGTCAACTGAATTTCACTGACATGCACAAGTATGAAGTTTTATATGTACTAGCGCAACGCTGAGTACCGGTAACGCCTAGTAACGGTAACGCCAAGTACTGGTAACGCTGAGTACAGCATATTTGAAGCGATTCGGTTAAGAAACGGCAGAGTTATAAGGCCCTGTTTCCCGTTGGCGCTGCTCTGAGAGTGACGAGCTCTCCCTAGTAACGGTAACGGTAATGCCAAGTACTGGTAACGCTGAGTACAGCAAATTTGAAGCGATTCGGTTAAGAAAAGGCAGAGTTATAAGGCCCTGTTTCCCGTTGGCGCTGCTCTGAGAGTGATGCGGTCTCCCTAGTAACGGTAACGCCAAGCAACGGTAACGCCAAGTACAGCAAATTTTCTGCCAGGCTTTGCCCCGGCCACAGCGCGATCATGCGCACACGAGCGCACAGAAAAATTCATGACAACTGTGTTATAGACCATTCATCAAGAAATGTTGTGAAAAAACCTGCATTGAAATACATGCAAAACTTCGCGAGATATTAGCGATTATGTGTTTCGGGGTTTGAACCGCGTAACTGGCGCGACCTTGACCTTAATGTAGAACTAAATACATCAGTGGATAGCTTGCATCTTGGCATACTAGTATACCAAATTTGATGATGATAGACTGAATAGTTTTTGAGAAAAACGGTCGAATAGACGGAGGCACGCCGGAGGCACGCCGGAGGCACGGACGGATCAGACAGAAACAATACTCCCCGAACCTTCGGATCGGGGACTAACGAAGGTTCGGGGACTAACAAACAAACAAACCAAACCACCACCAACACCCAAACCCGCCAACCAACCAACCGACCAACAAGAAAACAAAACAAAAACTAGGCAAGGCAAATGTTTTACTTCAAACCCACTGTGGTATTTTGTATTTGGTATATTCTTTGTGGTCTCTGTGAAATTCGGGCTGCTCTCCCCCGGAGAGTACGTCGCCGCAAGTGCAGCGCCTACCCAATTTTGTAAGGGGGGGGGGGGCACAGGGTGAGGAGGGGATGTGGGCACACTTGGAAAATCTAGCTATCAATTTGGCCATACCAGGCACCGGGATTTCTCCATGCTCTTACCGTAAAGCGCATCAGGTCAGACTAGCTTTAAGTCCCCATCCGAAGGACTGGACGTTCAGTTCGATTTTCCTGTCAAACTAAAAAGAAAGGGCAAGGCCGGGATTCGAACCCGGGTCACTCACGCTGCAGTCACGCATTACATTAGGCATAAGTCAATCAGTTCTATAAAGTGCATAAACAAATAAGATCGTGGACAAATATATCTATAACACAATGCAAAAGAACAATACATCTGACATTATGCCCATACAATTGCAAGTTATCGAGAAGAACTCTTTATAACTGTAACAGTGCTTTAGTTTAATAATGAGTTTCTTATTTCTTGAGGCAAACAAAGCACTTAATTTATATATAAAGTGTCAGCGTGGAGATTAAAATCAGGTAGAGTTTTAAACTCAACTAGATCGCATTTGTGATCTCTACTAGTAAGATTTTAAACTCTACTAGCAGAGATTAAAATTGCGATCTCTACTTGTTGAAACCAACATCGCGGTTCTCTCTTTTTATCCACATAAACAATCACAATTTTCTAAGAATAGAAATTAATATTGTGGCTCTCAGTGTTTGCTACATGCAAAAATGTCGACTCCACTACTGCCCTAATCGATCGCATTTTCTCCCTTCAAAGAAATATGCGGTGGGGTGATAATGGGTGGTGTGTGTGTGTGTGTGGTATTTTGTTTGGCCGCACAATAAAGTACCGAGGAAGACATCTGTTTCAAGTACCGAGGAAGACATCTCTTTCAAGTACCGAGGAAGACATCTCTTTCAAGTAGGCCTACCGAGGAAGACATCCCTTTCAAGTACCGAGGAAGACATCTCTTTCAAGTACCGAGGAAGACATCTCTTTCAAGTACCGAGGAAGACATCTCTTTCAAGTACCGAGGAAGACATCTCTTTCAAGTACCGAGGAAGACATCCCTTTCAAGTACCGAGGAAGACATCTCTTTCAAGTACCGAGGAAGACATATCTTTCAAGTACCGAGGAAGACATCTCTTTCAAGTACTGAGGAAGACATCTCTTTCAAGTACCGAGGAAGACATCTCTTTCAAGTACCGAGGAAGACATCTCTGTCAAGTACCAAGGAAGACATCTCCTTCAAGTACCGATGAAGACATCTCTTTCAAGTACCGAGGAAGACATCTCTTTCAAGTACCGAGGAAGACATCTCTTTCAAGTACCGAGGAAGACATCTCTTTCAAGTAGGCCTACCGAGGAAGACATCTCTTTCAAGTACCGAGGAAGACATCTCTTTCGGCGTCCAAAAGAAGAAGGCAAAGAAACAAACAACGGAATTCGTAATGTCACAGCTGGTACATCGCACCGGGAAGCGCACTGATCACACTACCAGGCTCCCTGATCACACTAACAAAGGGGATTAATACTGGTTTTGTTACAAGACATTTATTAAAAGGGACACACATTTTGAAGACTTGTATATATTGAGCCCAGCACAGTTATCTCTCTTTATTACGGATGTAGACTATGCCTTCGGTTGTCATTTTCTGCAGCCCCCCCATGCTCTTCTTTTTTTCTTTCTTTTCTAACGAAATCACCCCAGGAATTGTATTGGCCTACTTTTGCAAGGGATTCTCATTATTTTCTTTTGGTCCTGTAAGATCCCAAGTACAGATAGGTCTACACAAATAGCCTTCAGGCATAGTAGGGTGAACCCGCATTCTTAGGCTTCTTGATGGATATGAATGTAATATACATGCGTTGGGTGTAGGTAATGACAGCCACGGATGCAATTGTCTCTCCACCCCACCTCCTCACACACTTTGTCTCACAGATACCGACAGACAAACAGAGAGAGAAAGAGAGAGAGAGGAGAGGGGGCGGAGAGAGAGAGAGAGACAGAGAGAGAGAGGAGAGAGAGAGAGAGAGAGAGAGAGAGAGAGAGAGAGAGAGAGAGAGACGAGATAGAGAGAGAGAGAGAGAGAGATGCAGAGAAAGACAAACACACAGACACTGAACACTAAAACAAAAACTTTATTTTACAAGGATAAAGATCTTAGGCGATTTTAGTAAGAGAGAGAGAGAGAGAGAGAGAGAGAGAGAGAGAGAGAGAGAGAGAGAGAGAGAGAGAGAGAGAGAGAGAGAGAGAGAGAGAGAGAGAGAGAGAGAGAGAGACAGAGAGAGAGACAGAGAGAGACACACAGTGACATAAGCCTACACTCTGACACACGCACACACACGTGCGCGCGCACACAAACACGCATTCCACATAACCACACTACACCACAACACAAAACTGTTAATGCACTCTCAATTTGACTCCTCAATGTTGATAAAGTAGGGGTGTACCCTGGTCAAAGAATCTCTAATTAAAAAAAAAGTTTTATTCCAGCTTTCTAGAATAGCCGGTGTCCCATCTGCTATCCGTAGGTCATAATCAGGCAGGAGTGACTTGAACACACAACAATTTCAGCCCAGCTTTCAGAAAGAGCGGTTACCTCCTATGCTATTAGCAAGTGACTGTGGACCCGACCGACTGGCACACAGTTTTATCAATGTATTTACCTGATGTTCCGATAAGATCATGATAGTGAATTATCTTATGTAGTTAGCTGCGACTCTCTCTCTCTCTCTCTCTCTCTCTCTCTCTCTCTCTCTCTCTCTCTCTCTC
>CM065682.1:25093780-25098780 GCA_017654935.2 Phymorhynchus buccinoides
AGAGAGAGAGAGAGAGAGAGAGAGAATTGACATGAATTGAAATTTTTAATGAGGATAAATGGATAAGCAACAATAATTTTTTTCACCATGTCCTCGACAAAAACAAGTTAACAATAATGTACAAAGCAATCAAACATTACAAGAAATCAAATATGCATAAAATAATACATCTTTTCATATAACAAGAGCACACACACTTCAGCAAGCCTTCCACACACTTAACACGACGCACATATAAAATAGAACAAAACAAACAAACAAACTGAGAGACAAACCCAGAGAGAGAGAGAGAGAGAGAGAGAGAGAGAGAGAGAGAGAGAGTTAGAGAGAGAGAGAGAGAGAGAGAGAGTTTGTCACGATTAGCAAATGACAGTCAGTGGGGCAGAACAAGAGGAGCTAGGGGAAGACGGGGTAAAAAGCGCATGGGCGGGTAAGAAGCCCACCCCAATTATCTCATGAAATGAAGCAAATTTCAGTCTCATTTTGCCCATGAGACGAGCGTTAATGTCTAGCATTCGTCTCATGGGCAAATTTGACTGAAATTTTCTTTATTTCATGAGATAATTGGGGTGGGCTTCTTACCCGCCCATGCGCTTTTTACCCCGTCTTCCCCTAAAAGACTTAGATTAGGAAGTAACACTAGTGTTCCTGCTTAGAGCAAAGAACACCGGCTGCGTTCAAAACGAAACAGTTCCCTAATAAACCGAAGCATGATGATTGTCTTGGTGTTAGTCGCTGAGGCAGAACTAAGCTGGGTCACTTGACCTAATGGCTTAGGCCTGCATAAGGGACGGATCCACACGTCCAACTGTAATCGTACGACTATCGAACTGTGACGACATCTGTGACTGTGAGGCATGATTTTGATGAAATAGGGTAAGACGGGGTAAAAAGCCCATGGGCGGGTAAGAAGCCGCATATATATTTGATTAGATACAAATATAGTGAACGAAGCTTGTAGGGTGTTATCAGTCAGTAGTAGGGTGAAGACGGGGTAAGACGCCCATGGGCGGGTAAGAAGCCCATGCCAATTATCTCATGAAATAAAGAACATTTCAGTCAAATTTGCCCATGAGACGAATGCTAGACATTAACGCTCGTCTCATGGGCAAAATGAGACTGAAATTTGCTTCATTTCATGAGATAATTGGCATGGGCTTCTTACCCGCCCATGGGCGTTTTACCCCGTCTTCACCCTACTACTGACTGACTACAAGCTTCGTTCACTATAATTATTTGTAGATCCCCATACACGAATCTAATAAAATATATGTGTTTTCGATATAAGACATTTCATCAGGTTCGTGCATTGGGGTCTGCATGGATTTACTGAACGAAATTAGTCAGATTTCATTGGCTTCATTTAAACAGTAGTGTTTCATCAGAACCATGCCTCACAGATGTCGACACAGTTGGATAGTCGTACGACTGCAGTTGAACGCGTGGATCAGCCCCTTTACCTGTTACTGGCCACGTCGAGCAGAATCTAGAAGATCCAATGGGACGGAACCGGCATGGACTGAGACCGTTCTGGAATCTAGCCTACCTGGTGACAAAAAAAAAAGAACAAAAAAGTATCTCTCTCTCTCTCTCTCTCTCTCTCTCTCTCTCTCTCTCTCTCTCTCTCTCTCTCTCTCTCTCTCTCTCTCTCTCTCTCTCTCTCTCTCTCTCTCTCTCTCTCTCTCTCTCTCTCTCCCTCCCTCCCTCCCTCTCTCTGTGCACGTTTGTTGTCTTTGTCCGTCTGTTTATCTGTTTGCCTGTCTCTCTCTCTCTGTCTGTCTGTCTCTCTTTCTCTTCATCACAGCAAAGATTGAGAATATGAATGCACTTAGGGGGAAAGAATGACCATCAAATCTCGTTTCCGAAGTTTACCTAATAGTTATTAACAACAAGATTATAGTAATGCTGTGTAATGGGCCCTGTACCCAAGCTGATTCTGCATTTAACCCTTGAGCGATAAGCCACATTTCAGCAAAATGTCCATCAGATTTACCTGGGTAGAGAACAAAAATGCCAGGAAAGAATTGACCATCAAATCTCGTTTCCGTAAGTTTATCCTAATAGGCTAAACTAACAACAAGGTTATAGTAATGACCCCAATGTGTATTTTAGTGACATAGGTAAATCAAGTGGTGCTAAAATGCGACTTTGGCCATTGGTTGACATGAGCCTGTAGTAGGGGCCAATAGCCAAAATGAGAGCTGTACAATAAATGAATTTATACAGTGCTGGCAAATCATGGTACCTTATTAAAGGTTTCAGCACACGCTACCACAAATTAGTTGCTACAACTGGTGTTATACCACAAGTTGCAGTAAATAAAGGCTTTGGCACACGCTACCACAAATTAGTTGCTACAACTGGTGTTATACCACAAGTTGCAGTAAATAAAGGCTTCGGCACACGCTACCACAAATTAGTTGCTACAACTGGTGTTTGGACCACAAGTTGCCAGTAAATAAAGGCTTTGGCACACGCTACCACAAAGGTAGTTGCTACAACTGTGTTATACCACAAGTTGCAGTAAATAAAGGCTTTGGCACACGGTTGACAAATTAGTTGCTGTAACTAGGGGTTATACCACAAGTTGCAGTAAATAGAGGCTTTGGCACACGCTAAACAAATTAGTTGCTACAGTGGTGTTATACCACAAGTTGCAGTAAATAAAGGTTTCGGCACACGCTACCACAAATTAGTTGCTACAACTGGTGTTATACCACAAGTTGCAGTAAAAATCGCAGAGCTCGCGGCACACGCTGCAACTTTGATATGACCCCCCTTGTAATCTTATGCTGAACCAACCACAGGTAGACTCCGAAATATTGTTCTAAAATGTATGCAGACTACTCGTATGTAAACTAAAATGTCAAAGCTGACAGAAAAAATAGTGTACAGATAAAAACGATGGTCAGTACCAGGGTCCGATTTTGAGTAGGTCTACTTCTAAAATCACGAACTGACAAAGGCCTACATGTGGCACAGTCATGTGGTGCTTTACACTGATCTACATCGATTGAAAAAGAAAAATGCTGTGCAAGTACTCATCATTCATGATGCCGCCCATTTCACGGTTTATTTGGACTTTGGCCTCTTGGACCTTCTCCCAATTTTTGTAATCGGGACACCCGGTTCCTAAATGCAGGGGAAATTACGAATTAACTCGATCAGTTTGCATGTTTCAGTCCGACGTTTTCACTCCGCCATTGTGACGCAAAAACCACGTGATATGAAACGACGCTCTGATTGGCTGCAACCTACAACTTGTTGCAAGTGTGGGCTCAAAAATAGGATCGTTTTCTATGGCCCTACAACCCACAACTGCAACCTTGTTGCCAACTGCCACCTGGCATGCAACTGTTGCAACCACAAAGTTGCAGGCTGCAACTAGCAAAAGTTGCAGCGTGCGCCGAAGCCTTTAGCCTTTTTGGGGAAGAATATGACTCAAACTAGGGGGGGCATTTGCACTGGCTCTAGTGCTGCAGTCATTGGGACTGGTTGGCCGTTGGGAACCTTCCCCAACCCCATCTGCCCTCAAATCCCTTTTGGGCAAGAGAGTGAGGATGTACCCTGGGTAAGGCGTTTCCGCTGCAAACAAAATTTAGCCCACCCCACCGGAATAGCAGCTGCCCCTTCTGCTATCTGGCAGTCATGGTCGGAATCGACCGACTGGCAAACATACGCTGTGTAAATATAGAACGCTCCTACCCGCATTTCGAAGGTTAAAAGCCAGGAGGTACTATGATTCTTCTCGGGTGAAAGCCAGAATTTTTAAGGTACTGTCCTTCTTCTTGGGTGAAAGTCATAAGGTACTATCATTCTTCTCGGGGGAATGCCATAAGGTACTATCATTCTTCTTGGGTGAAAGTCAGAAGGTACTATCATTCTTCTCGAGTTGTTGTTGTTGTTGTTGTTCCCTGGCTTAACGACTCCAGGGATCATCCCAACAGCCAGAGCATTTGAACAATTCACTACAAATGCACCAGCTAGGGATGAGAACATTACGTGTGTGACCGTTTTCGATTACCCCACCATGTGAGCAGCCACACTCCGTCTTCGGGGGATTTTAGACTGATGATGTTATGCTGGGAGCTTGTCATGGCTTAAGACAATCCCCGCACAACCATTCAGAGCATAACAACATTTTGATGTAGCCTTGGCGTTCTAGCTTATGTCAACTGGTCTGACACAGCCTCATGCCAAGGCAAATTCTTCTCGAGTGAAAGCCATGAGGTGCTATCATTCTTCTCGGCTGAAAGCCAGGACGTACTATCATTCTTCTCGAGTGAAAGCCAGGAGGTACTATGATTCTTCTCGGGTGAAAGCCAGGAGGTACTATGATTCTTCTCGGGTGAAAGCCAGGAGGTACTATGATTCTTCTCGGGTGAAAGCCAGGAGGTACTATGATTCTTCTCGGGTGAAAGCCAGGAGGTACTATGATTCTTCTCGGGTGAAAGCCAGGAGGTACTATGATTCTTCTCAGGTGAAAACCAGGAGGTACTGTGATTCTTCTCAGGTGAAAGCCAGAAAGTACTATCATTCTTCTTGGGTGAAAGCCAGGAGGTATTTTTTTTATTATTGGGTGAAAGCCAGAAGGTACTATCATTCTTCTCGAGTGAAAGCCAGAAGGTACTATCATTCTTCTCGAGTGAAAGCCAGAAGGTATTATCATTCTTCTTGAGTGAAAGCAAGGTACTATCATTCTTCTCGAGTGAAAGCCAGAAGGTATTATCATTCTTCTCGAGTGAAAGCCAGTAGGTACTATCATTCTTCTCGAGTGAAAGCCAGTAGGTACTATCATTCTTCTCGAGTGAAAGCCAGAAGGTACTATCATTCTTCTCGAGTGAAAGCCAGTAGGTACTATCATTCTTCTCGAGTGAAAGCAAGGTACTATCATTCTTCTCGAGTGAAAGCAAGGTACTATCATTCTTCTCGAGTGAAAGCCAGTAGGTACTATCATTCTTCTCGAGTGAAAGCAAAGGTACTATCATTCTTCTCGAGTG
>CM065682.1:25103780-25106280 GCA_017654935.2 Phymorhynchus buccinoides
TTGTGGATTGTGGATGGGTTTCCACGTGTAATGTGCACACTCCTTCACATTTCTTACTTCCAGATGATTGCTTTGTGGATTGTGGATGGGTTTCCACGTGCAATGTGCACACTCCTTCATATTTCTTACTGCCAGATGTTTGCTTTGTGGATTGTGGATTGGTTTCCACGTGCAATGTGCACACTCCTTCATATTTCTTACTTCCAGATGTTTGCTTTGTGGATTGGTTCCAGGTTTCCACGTGCAATGTGCACACTCCTTCACATTTCTTACTTCCAGATGTTTGCTTTGTGGATTGGTTTCCACGTGCAATGTGCACACTCCTTCACATTTCTTACTTCCAGATGTTTGCTTTGTGGATTGGTTTCCACGTGCAATGTGCACACTCCTTCACATTTCTTACTTCCAGATGTTTGCTTTGTGGATTGGTTTCCACGTGCAATGTGCACACTCCTTCATATTTCTTACTTCCAGATGTTTGCTTTGTGGATTGGTTTCCACGTGCAATGTGCACACTCCTTCACATTTCTTACTTCCAGATGTTTGCTTGTGCACACTCCTTCATATTTCTTACTTCCAGATGTTTGCTTTGTGGATTGGTTTCCACGTGCAATGTGCACACTCCTTCACATTTCTTACTTCCAGATGTTTGCTTTGTGGATTGGTTTCCACGTGCAATGTGCACACTCCTTCATATTTCTTACTTCCAGATGTTTGCTTTGTGGATTGGTTTTCCACGTGCAATGTGCACACTCCTTCACATTTCTTACTTCCAGATGTTTGCTTTGTGGATTGGTTTCCACGTGCAATGTGCACACTCCTTCATATTTCTTACTTCCAGATGTTTGCTTTGTGGATTGGTTTCCACGTGCAATGTGCACACTCCTTCACATTTCTTACTTCCAGATGGGTTTCCATTGTGGATGGGTTTCCACGTGCAGTGTGCACACTCCTTCACATTTCTTACTTCCAGATGTTTGCTTTGTGGATTGTGGATGGGTTTCCACGTGCAATGTGCACACTCCTTCACATTACTTCCTTCCAGATGTTTGCTTTGTGGATTGTGGATTGGTTTCCACGTGCAATGTGCACACTCCTTCACATTACTTCCTTCCAGATTTTGCCCACGTGCAATGTGCACACTCCTTCACATTACTTACTTCCAGATGTTTGCTTTGTGGATTGTGGATGGGTTTCCACGTGTAATGTGCACACTCCTTCACATTACTTACTTCCAGATGTTTGCTTTGTGGATTGTGGATGGGTTTCAGATGTTTGCTTTGTGGATTGTGGATGGGTTTCCACGTGTAATGTGCACACTCCTTCATATTTCTTACTTCCAGATGTTTGCTTTGTGGATTGTGGATGGGTTTCCACGTGTAATGTGCACACTCCTTCACATTACTTACTTCCAGATGTTTGCTTTGTGGATTGTGGATGGGTTTCCACGTGTAATGTGCACACTCCTTCACATTACTTACTTCCAGATGTTTGCTTTGTGGATTGTGGATGGGTTTCCACGTGTAATGTGCACACTCCTTCACATTACTTACTTCCAGATGTTTGCTTTGTGGATTGTGGATGGGTTTCCACGATGTTTGCTTTGTGGATTGTGCACACTCCTTCACATTACTTCCACTTCCATGGGTTTCCACGTGCAAAGGGCACACTCCTTCACATTACTTACTTCCAGATGTTTGCTTTGTATCAAAGAAAATTGACGAGATACATAAAATCATTTGAAAAGGCAAAGGTGTGAAGTGAAAATGGCCCAAAGGTATCATGAACAAAATAGTGTAGAGCGAATACGCAACCATACTTCCCTTTTGGTACGATGTTCTAAAAATTTGAAGGCGAATGCTTTGTGAAATGGGAGTTGGCGGATAGCTCATTCTCGTAATCCAATAACATTCCAGGAAAGTGAGCGTGCGTTTCTCGTGGTTCGTGTGCGTGGAGAGAGAGAGAGAGAGAGAGAGAGAGAGAGAGAGAGAGAGAGAGAGAGAGAGAGAGAGAGAGAGAGAGAGAGAGAGAGAGAGAGAGAGAGAGAGAGAGAGAGAGAGAGAGAGAGAGTGTGTGTGTGTCTGTGCGTATGTTTTCTATTGGCTTTCTATTTATAATTTTGTTTGAGAAAGAAATTTTTTGGGACGTGTTTCTGATTCTATATGGGTCAAAAGGTGATTGAGCAATCCGTTTGATATTATTTCGACTGCTCATAGAGTTCTCTACTATTGAATTAGTTTAACAACGGACACATCGTCGAACAGCATGTGTCATCCTCTAAAATAGAAGATTATCTTGCAAAATATTTGCCTTGAAATGTTCGTAGCATCGTACCCAAAGGGCAGTATCCCTATGGTAATTTGCACGATTCGCCCTAGAGTAAAATAGGGTACATGGTAGGCCTATATTTCGGGCAGACTGGGAGAGAGAGACGGACAGACAGACAGGAAGAGAGACGGACAGACAGACAGACAGACAGAGAGACAGAGAGACGGACAGA
>CM065682.1:25126280-25128780 GCA_017654935.2 Phymorhynchus buccinoides
TTAGTAAAACATTTTTTTCTAGTGTTAGTCTTACATTGCTTAATAAAAACTTTACCGTATGAATTTCTTGTTGTACTGCATTGAGGTGATTTAAATATGTTATTCCAAGATAAATCAACAAGGCCATTGAATATCTTATGTGCTTCAATAAGGTCGCCCCTTACCCTTCTTCTTTTAAGTGAATATAAATTTAGATACAAAAGTCTATTTTCATAGGTCATGCTTTTACATCCCTTAACCAATTTTGTTGCCCTGCGTTGAACCTTCTCAATTGCTTTTGATTGATATTTATACTTAGGATACCATATTGTATTGCCATACTCTACATGCGGCCTCACTAAAGCCTTATGCAGTTTTGAAAATAATATTTTATACAAACGTATTAAATACATACATCTGTATCGTTAAAAATTCGGGACTTTACTGGAGTTGCACTGCCTCCGGGCATTGCTTCCAGGATCGTTCCCACTATCTTTATATCTACTAATGTCCCATATGTGTCTGTGTCAGACCAGAGGACGGTAAACGGATTTTCATCAACAGTTTCGAAAAAATGATGTAGTCAATATTAATAAATATTATTTTAATTAAACCTATCATTTTGTTAGCCTTACTTACGCAAGCTTGGATATGACTATCAAAGGACAAATCCTTGTCAAATATCACCCCTAGGTCTTTTTCACTGTCACATGCTGTTACTGTGCACAAATCCTTGTTCTTAATCATAGTGTTTTCTTTATTAGGATTATTTCTACCGACATGCATAACCTTACATTTGTCTGCGTTAAAATATAGATTTCATTTTGTAGTCCAGCCTTCTAGTTCATTTAAATCCTTTTGTAATATCTGACAATCACAAGAAGTGTTAAGAATGTTTGTGTCATCTGCAAAAATTTTACATGATGATGTAGCACACTCAGGCAGATCATTTATAAAGATAGTAAAAAGAATAGGTCCAAGAATGCTTCCCTGAGGGATTCCACTAAGAACATCAGCCACAGAGGAGTATTTGTCCCCCACTCTCACTCTTTGAATTCTGTTGGATACAAAATCTTGAACCCAATTATATATATATTTCCCACTATACCATAAGCTGTGATTTTCAATAACAATCTGTTATGGGGCACACTGTCAAATGCCTTTCTAAAATCCAAATAAATTTTATCCACTGGATACCCATTATCTAATAGATCCGTTATTTCTTCCATAACCTCTATTAGCTGTGTGGTGCAAGATCTCTTCTTTCTAAAACCATGTTGGCATTTTACATATAAGCTATTATCGTTCATATGATTTACGATTGCATCCCTAATAAAAGATTCAAGGATCGTACATGCTATACAGGTCAAACGTACAGGTCTATAGTTTCCTGGGTCAGATCTGGAGCCCTTTTTAAGGATAGCTGTAACATCTGCTCGTTTCCAGTCTGAGGGAATTTCACCAGATTCTAAAGATTTATTGAACAGTAAGGTTAGAGGAAGAGACAACTCACTAGCTAATTCCTTGAAGACACAAGGTGGAATTCCATCTGGCCCCTGTGCTTTTGAAGCATGCCAATCCTTCTTTTTTTTCAATTGCTAAAGGAGTTACTCTTATGTCTGAAACAGAGATTCCGTTAGAATGGGCCTGCAGATCTGGTAAATCTGATGTTTCTTCATTGGTGAAGACATAGCAAAACAATTATTAAGAACTTCTGCTTTATCGTCGTCGGTAACAGCATACTCACCATCTTCCTTTTTCAGTGCACTCACACCTATAATTATTTGATTTAGATCGTTCATTTACATATCTCCAAAATGCTTTAGGATTGACTTTGCTTACAATTATTAGCAATATTATTCTCATGTGTTGTTCTTGCTGTTTTAATTGATTTATTCCACTTATTTATCTTGTTTTTATACTTTTTATAGGCTGGCCCCTTTTTATTACTGTTCTGTTTATCTGCTAAATAAGAAAGTATAGCAGTATGTAGAAAGTATACATTCCGTGTTTCATTTTCATAGAATGTATGCATTCTATGAACCAGTCGTATAATGTATACATTCTACAATCTCATCATAGAATGCATACATTCTACACGGGTCAACATTCTATGCAACATATATACATATAGGCGAATAAATGCACTGCAGAATGGGCAGCATGTGCCCACTCGAGTGCGTAAGGGCCCACGCGTGAAAGCCAGTGAACAATTTTAAAAAAACCCACCTAACATGTTATAAATTGTAAATGAGGATGGAGAGACTGAAAAATGGGGATGAGGGGCTACTCTTAGTTTAAAGCTCCCCCACCACGACAAGGTGGAAGCCCGCGGGGGAGGATGGTGGTAGTGGTGGTGGTAATGAAGATGATGACGCTGATGAATAATTTCAAATTTCAGCTGTAATATCGTTTCAGGCATGGGAATTGGAAAAGTAAACAACAAAAAGCTGAAAAGCGGGGGTTTGGGGGGCAAAGTCCCTTGAAACTGAAATTTTTCTTTAAGCCTTAAAAACAGCAT
>CM065682.1:25138780-25141280 GCA_017654935.2 Phymorhynchus buccinoides
GTGTGTGTGTGCGTGTGTGCGTGCGCGGGTGTGTGGGTGTACATTCGTGCATCCCAACACGAATTTGAACATTTTGTGCGTGTGTCTGAATATACGGATGTGTGCGGTGTTGGCGCACATGTTTTTGTGTATGTTATGCGTACACATATGGTGTGTGCTTGCGAATGTGTGTGTGTGTGTGTGTGTGTGTGTGTGTGTGTGTGTGTGTGTGTGTGTGTGTGTGTGTGTGTGTGTGTGTGTGTGTGTGTGAATGCGTGCGCGTGTGCATGCGCGCGCGTGCGTGTATGTGTGTGAGTGTGTGAGTATGTGCGTGTATGTGTGTGCGTGTGTGTGTGAGCGTGTGTGCGTGTGTGAGTGTGTGCACGCTCGCGCGCGCGAAAATCTATCCATTCGTTCATGCATGAGCTCGCATAATTATATATATCCACGTCTACTGCTGGCTCCAAAGAGCACAGAAAAACAAACTATTGCAACATAAAACGCTTCATTTCCCTAAGCACAACATTTCCCCAGCGAAATAAATCGTCTGTATGATAGTGTCTTCAGCTGCGACAGATTACACTAAGCACTATCATCGTGGTATTGCATTTCTTTCTATAAGCTCTTTCGCTTTGGTCGTAATTCTGGACTAGGACATGGGGAAAGTTAGAGAGAGAGAGAGAGAGAGAGAGAGAGAGAGAGAGAGAGAGAGAGAGAGAGAGAGAGAGAGAGAGAGAGAGAGAGAGAGAGAGAGAGAGAGAGAGAGAGAGAGAGAGGGTGACACGCAGAGGGTTTAGAGTAAAGAGAGAGAGAGAGAGAGAGAGAGAGAGAGAGAGAGAGAGAGAGAGAGAGAGAGAGAGAGAGAGAGAGCGAGAGAGAGAGAGAGAGAGAGAGAGAGAGAGAGAGAGAGAGAGAGAGAGAGGGGGGAACGCGCAGAGAGTTTAGTAAGCAGAGAGAGAGAGAGAGAGAGAGAGAGAGAGAGAGAGAGAGAGAGAGAGCAGTGTGTGTATATATATGTGTGTGTGTGTGTGTGTGTGTGTGTGTGTGTGTGTGTGTGTGTGTGTGTGTGTGTGTGTGTGTGTATGTGAGGGGGGGGGGGGTCCACGAGGAGTCCAGGGAACAGCATAGGTCATGGGTAGTGGCCTTGGGGGGGGGGGGGGGGGGGGGGGGGGGGAGGAAAATGTTGCAATTTAATTATTGTAAAAGCAAACATTGAACCATGTTGTTACTTTTTCCCCTTGTATAAAGTACATGCTTGGGGTAAAGGTGGGAGACGGGATCCGGAAGCGCTGGACCCCCCCCCCCCCCCCCCCCCTCAGATCCGCCCCTGGTGAGAGAGAGTCTGTCAAGATAAAAGTAGGGGGGGTAGCTAGCCTATCTGATGGGGGCAAAGAGAGAAAGCTTTATCGTTGCAGATCAGTAATCCACTGTGGGCTAAGCACTTGATACCAGTCCCTATGTCAAATTCGCCTCCTAGGGAGTTTTTGTGCACAGTCTTTTCCTCAAGAATTGCATTGTTATTAATGTTTATTTGAACATGAGTGGTAAGTAAGCATGGTAATTGGTAGATGGTTCAAAATAATGCTTGTTGGACCCAAAAGCTCGTAGCTCAAGCACGTTTTTATAAAAGTAAGAACAATTTTACTAATAAAATAACTAACTAACTAACTAAATACCAAAGTTGCTTACGACACTCTCCGCCTAGCTGTACATGAGCAAGAGTCAAATGGAAGCAAGCCCAGCATCATCCTCAAAAAGGATGTGCCAGATTTGCCTGTATGACCTTCATCCACCCGATGATGATAGTGCTGGAGTAAATGACCATCAGGCCATCACTCACCCTTGTAATACTGTTAAACAAAACGCCAGAAGACGATAATTACAGCTGACACGTGAAATTCTAGCCATGATTATTACCGACCAACGACCCAAGAAGCACTTTCATTTGGTATACTAGGTATTTGTTTGATATTTGGTATTTGATTATGATGTGTATGAAATTCGCGCTGCTATTAGGCAGTGTACACACATATGCAGAGATTCCGTGCGGAAACCCGTGCGCAATCCATAAATAAGTAAGAGAAAGATGGGAAAAGATTTTCGGCGCACGTATCCGAATTTCCCCTAATCCGTAAATGTGTACCCTTCTTTCTTTTGCTTACTTACGGATTGCGCATAGGATTTCCGCACGGAATCTCCGCATATGTGTGTACACGGCCTGACGTGGAGAGCACGTCGCAGCACCACCCTTGTTTTTCCCAAGGGGTTAAAATGAATAGAGCAATATTTATTTTCCCCTAACACCGTTTGTCATTCCCTCCAATGTCACAGTCCGTCTATTTTAGTTCGTTCTACCTTCTTCAGCTTATCCGAACTCCTTCCTGAATAGAGCTTTGGGCACGGGCCTGGCTATCTGGGTCACGCCCCGAAGGTCACAGGACATGCGCACTCCCTAGCTATCCGGTGACGTACCAATTCGCATTGTCCCATTTCGCCCTATGGCGGGGGAACTTAATATATC
>CM065682.1:25153780-25156280 GCA_017654935.2 Phymorhynchus buccinoides
ATAATTGGGGTGGCTTCTTACCAGCCCATGCGCTTTTTACCCCGTCTTCCCCTATGCCTCAACTTAGCTTAGTTTAAACAAATCATTACCAATACCTATTTAGAATTGCCACCCCCACACACCCCACACCCATTCCCCCATACACACACCCCAAACACACACTTAGACTACGTTCTAGCAGCAAGCTAATCTTGTAGTGTGTTTTTTACCTTAATATATTTTATTCAATGCAGAGCATTCTCTGGCCGCAACATTCTTCCATTCCTTCTGTAAAATAATTTCTGTCGCGGTTGTAGTTTATGATTGCGAACTTGTAGTTTACTTCGTGATCATTTTTCTTGTCACCTGTAGCGTCACTTCTCTTTAACTGGTTTGGGGATACTGCTATATTAGGTATTAGGTACTTTATAGTCACTGAGGCGTCTCTGTGAAATTCGGGCTGCTCCCACCTGGAGAGCGCGTCGCAGCCAGAGGTGCGCCACCCAATTTTTTTTTTGGCATGCGATTTTTGTGTGACTGATGAGGAAGGAAAGGGTGGGGGGTAAATTTTGACCAAATGACAACTTTTTCGTTGCCACTGGATTTAACGTGTGCTAAGTGCATGGGCACACGGGACCTCGGTTTATCGTCTCATCCGGAAGCATCCGCGAAGCGAAAGCAGCTTTATGTTTTCACTGCTGTTTGGCTGCTTTTCTCCCTGGCTGGCTGACTATCTGACTATGTTGCCACGATGGCGTGTGAACGGAGGGACCTAAGACCTTCACATTTTGCATGCATATAGGTAAAGTGATGTAGAGTGGTACCTGGTAGCGCGTGCGCCTCGTGTCAAGTAAACGCGAGTTCGAACCTGGGTACAGGGGATTTTTCCTCTCACTTTGCACTAGGCCTTACGTGGAGTCTTTCGGATGAGACGATAAACCGAGGTCCCGTGTGCCCATGCACTTAGCACACGTTAAACCCAGTAGTGGCAATGAAAACGTTGTCATTTGGTCAACATTTACTTCCTCATCAGTCACATAAAAATCGCATTCAAAAAAACAATTGGGTGGCGCGCCTCTGGCTGCGACGCGCTCTCCAGGTGGGAGCAACCCGAATTTCACAGAGACGCCTCTGTGGCTATAAAGTACATAATACCTAACACCTAGATTGGATATCTAGGGCAAATTCGAAAATGAATGTCATTGGTCGAAGGTCAAGGTCACTGGAGCTGAAAATGCTGCCGCGCGGCTGCTTGATCTATCGCGCTCTAATTCGATCATATCATTGTTTCACAATGAAAACAAATAGGCTGCGGTCATTACGTCATAACATTGCAGCATACCCGTGACCACGGTACACGAATCATTAAGATTGCACAATGGTTTTCCTGTAGCTGTGACCTGAAAAATAATACTAGGGCCTAAGTCATACAGTGAAAAACACACACTTCTTTCCTTGTTCGACAAATTAATGCAGCGTTCTATAAAAGTGCTGGCAACGGACAAAGGAGCGTTCATTCTGATCGCTTCTCGGCCTTTTGGCTAAGACAGTGATTCAGGAACATACATTTTTGTTTATACCCTGGTTGGTTTGTTCAGCCCGTCGTACATGGCGAAAGCCGATACGCGACGTTAAACTGAACTTCCATCCAAAGGAGCGTTCGCTCACTTAGAAGAGCTGTGTGAGAGAGCAAACTGCTGAAAGTGGGAGTCGACTTTCCCAGAACAAGCATTGGGTCTCTTCAAAAAAGTTTCAGAACACTTATGTAGAATAGCTCTGGGCAAGTTATAAAAGGTTAAACGTTGGGTGCAGGTTGTTTTTTCCCCAAGTGATCATTTTATGTTCAGAGTTTTGCACTTACAATTTAAAATGTATGTCTCGTACAGAAGATCAGAAGCATTCAAAACGTCCAGCTCGCGTTCTTCATATTAATTCCTCCCCTGTCTTCTTCTGCGTTCCAAGGCCATATGGCCATAATGGGTAAGGTACGTATGTGTCCGGTTTTCAGTTTTCACTGGTCTCCCCGCTGCAGTACAGCCGACACATTCTGATTTCGGAGGAGCTCAAAGAAGAAACATTAGTTGGAAGATGTTTTTGAAAAAAGGCAGGAGAATGGGCCAATAAGTCAGAAAGATAGTAGATGATAGAAAGCAAAGGGAAAAGGCAGAATCAAATAGAGTGGCAGATAAGAGGAAGTTGCAAGCACAGAACTTCAAGTAGGTGGGGGAACTATTTTTACGAAAAGACCCCCCCCCCCCCCCCCCCCATTACGGAGTGTGGTTGCCCATGTGGCGGGGTAATAAAAAACGGTCACACGCGTAATGTTCTCATCCCTAGCTGATGTATTTCTTCTTTTCTTCTTTCTGATTGGGGATGTTTATCCTGCTCCACGCCCAAAGTCTTCGTTCAGAATTTGTACCACAGTGTTCAAGTGCTTCGGCTGTTGGGATGATCCCTGGAGTCTTTTAAGCCAGGGTACATCAACAACAACAAGATCTCCTGTTTGGCGTCCAGAAGTGCT
>CM065682.1:25158780-25163780 GCA_017654935.2 Phymorhynchus buccinoides
CTTCTTCTTCTTTTTCTTCTTCTTCTTCTTCCTTCCTTCTTCTTCTTCTTCTTCTCCTTCTCCTTCTTCTCTCTTCTTCTTCTTCTTCTTCTTCTTCTCCTCTTCTTCTTTCTCCTTCTTCTTCTTCTTCTTATTCTTCTTCCTTCTTCTTCTTCTTCTTCTCCTTCTCCTTCTTCTTCTTCGTCGTCGTCGTCTTCTTCTTCTTCTCTTCTTCTTCTTCTTTCTTCTTCTTCTTCTTCTTCTTCTTCTTCTTCTTCTTCTTCTTCTTCTTCTTCTTCTTCTTCTTCTTCTTCTTCTTCGTCGTCTTCGTTCTTCTTCTTCTTCTTCTTCTTTCTTCTTTCATTCTACTTCTTCTTCTTCTTCTTCTTCTTCTTTTCTTCTTCTTCGTCTTTCTTCTTCTTCTTCTTCTTCTTCTTCCTCCTCCTCCTCCTTCTTCTCCTCCTCTTCTTCTTCCTCTCTCATCCTCCTCCTCCTCCTCCTTCTTCTTCTTTTCTTCTTCTTCTTCTTCTTCTTCTTCTTCTTTTCTTCTTCTTTCTTCTTCTTCTTCTTCGTCTTCTTCTTCTTCTTCTTTCTTATTCTTCTTCTTCTTCTTCCTTCTTCTTCTTCTTTTCTTCTTTCTTCGCTTCTTCTTCTATTCGCTCTTTTCTGGTAATTATCCGATGGTGACTTTTTGTTCCCCCCAAACTATTTGCTCTTTCTCGTAGATTCTACACGCTTTGGCACCGTCTCACATTCTTGATCCTCACTACCCCCCAGATGAATTGAGTTGATTCCATGCTATATTTCTTTTTAGGTGATTGATCATTTCTGTAATTACATTTAGCACACTCGCATTGATCCTTTCGCCGTGTTAATGACACCATTTCCGTGGCATGTAACAACCTAACAAGGACGCCAATAAATACAAAAACGAACCAAAATGAAAGTAGCAACAACAACAAAACTGATGCTCTCCATTCAGTGATCATTTTGGCACTGGTATTTTGGTATGTTCTAGTCACGAAGATTTATCTCTGTGAAATCCGGGTTGCTCCTACCTGGAGAGCGCGTCGCCGCAAGCGCAGCGCCACCCGAAAGAACAGAGGAGGAGAATGGGCATGTGCATGGTCGATGGTGGTGATGACGATCATGATTCGACGGTGACTGATGTCATAGCAGCTGATTGCATCCATAACAATAGAACAAGAACCAGAAAAGATCAGCGGAAAACACACAGTGACTGATAGGACAGGAAGGGTTGTTTAAAAGGGAGTTGCCATAGGCCACCAGGTGGCACTTTTTATTAAGAGGCCGTTTCTTAGCAACATGACACTCATTCTCTCTTTCTCTTTGTCTCGCCCTTTTTCGCCCGCGCGCGGCAAAAAATAGAATTTGCCTGTTATTTGACAAAGGGAAGTGACATAAGACGGGAGAGTGATCTCCATTCGGGCGGCCAGAAGCGCTGAAAAAGAAAGGAAAGAAGAAATTAAAAGCAACAACGTCAAGAACAACAAAGTATAGTTAAGGTCTGTGCACGTGAACATTTTTCACTCTTTCTCGATGGCAACACAGTGATATGCAAGTAATCTTAAGGTCTGTGTACACGTTAACATTATTCACGAGATAGTTCTATTTCTCCATGGCAACACAGTGCTAGCCCACTCATAAAGGTCTGTGTACACGTTAACATTATTCACGAGTTATTTCTATTTCTCCATGGCAACACAGTGATAGCTCACTCTTAATATGACTTACAGCTCACTGTGTTGCCATGGGGAAATAGAAATACCTTGTGAATAGTGTTAACGTGTACACATAACTTAATATGACTAATAGAAATATGAATAGTGTTCACGTGTACACGGTTTATGAGTTGCCACTGTGTTGCTGGGGAAATAAAAATATCAACATTTATGAGACCATAATGTGACATTAGGGGAAGACGTGGTAAAAAGCGCATGGGCAGGTAAGAAGCCCACCCCAATTTCTCATGAAAATGGCTATCCCATGAGACTGTGTTAACGCTTTTGGGAAAGATGAGACTGAAAAATATTAACATAATTATATTGAGACTTCATAATCTGACCCCGTACAAACAAACAAGCAAACAACAAAAACAGCAACTGCATAACAAGAAAGTTTAAAAATAAATAAAAGAAGACACCGGTTCACAATTATTCATTGTTTGAATGGCGGAAGGGAAAAGGGCACGGGGTGCATCAAAGAACGTTCATTGTTGGCGGACATTACTACTATGCAGAAACGGGCCAGAGATGATGACATTATTCGGTTTGTGTTGTGTGATTCGTTTATTTGCTTGCTTGCTTGCTTTTTGTTTTGCTGGTTTTTTTAAAAATGATCAGTCATTCTGCAATATTATCTGAAAGTGATCAAATGAAGAAATAAGGTTGTTTTTATTTTTTTTTAAACCCCATTCGGTTGGGAAGTATGGAAAGCCATGCATCGAACATGTTCTCTCACAGGATGGATTAGTGAAAACACCCTTCTCTCGGACGAATTAGACAAACATTTGATTTAAAAGCAATGTGATGAAACATGGGTTTTGACTTGTTGTTGTTGTTGTTGTTGTTGTTGTTGTTCTTCTTCTTCTTCTTCTTCTTCTTCTTCTTCATGAAAGGGCAAAAGTGACAGACTGTCTTCACTTCTTCTTCTTCTTCTTCTTCTTCTTCTGTTTCTTCTTCTTCTTCTTCTTCTTCTTCTTCTTTCTTCTTCTTCTTCTTCTTCTTCTTCTTCAGTTTGTTGTTGTGATTTTTGTTGTTGTTGTTGTTGTTGTTGTTGTTCTTCTTCAACATTAGTCGTCGTCGTCCTTCCCAGGCAGGCCCATAATGGGTCAGATACGTATGCCCCCGTTTTCAGTTTTCAGCCAACACATTCATTCCGATTTCGGACTAGCGCAAAAGAAGAAAATTATTTGGAAGAGGGAATGAAAGGCAGAGAAGAGGATAACTCAGACAAATAGTAGATGATAGTAAGAGGAAGACAGAGTAAAGAAAGAGTGATAGAGAGGAGTTGGTGGCACAGAACTTCCAGAGAGGGGAACTATTTGTACTGAGAGATCCTCAGTATCACTTCGGGGTGGGGTGGGTGGGGGTGGGGGTGGGTGTGGGGTGTGCATGTGGGTACAATCTAAGGAATCTAATGTGACTGCGCAAAATGAAAGGGCAAAAGTGACAGACTGTTTCACATAATGAATAATAAGCATCAGAAAGTTGGTTGTGATTTTTCAACATCAACATTAGCAGGCAGTAAGTCAGTAACCACATTCAGCGACAGTCATGATTTTGTCACAGAGAGAGAGAGAGAGAGAGAGAGAGAGAGAGAGAGAGAGAGAGAGAGAGAGAGATAAGACACGATAGAGAGAGAGAGAGAGAGAGAGACAGACAGACAGACAGACAGACAGACAGACAGAGACAGAAACAGACAGAGACAGACAGACAGACAGAAACAGACACAGACAGACAGACGCACAGACAGACAGACAGACAGAGACTCTTAATATAAATTGGATATAACTGATGCGGTAACATATTTGCCGCGCGACAGACCAGACACCGGAATGAAATGAAGCCTCCAAGGAGACCAAACCATCAAAATATGGTGAACGTTCTGCTCTACCTTTGTCACCTAGCGCCAGTTTCCTATGAGCAAACTGTTTGCGCCGAACTGTTCTCTTTGTGTAGTGGTATGGGCAACGTTTTTGCACAGCTTGTGTGAAGAGGTCAAGTAGTCTCTTCTTTGTTTAAATAGCATTTTTATACTCAAAGTCTCACATAAACGGGTTTTTTAAATGCTTCTTAATGTTTTGTAATACTGTTTTCTTCTTCTTGATTTTTGTTATCTCATAATAAATTATTTGTGCAGCACTCTGAGGATGACTTTTATTTTTATTTTATTTTATTTTTTTATTTTTTATTGAAGAGCGCTATGTAAGCTTTATTCATTATTATTATCATTATTATTATTATTATTATTATTATTATTATTATTATTATTATTATTATTATTTAAAAAAGGAGCAATCATGGGATAGGGCAACAAGAAAACTTATATAAAGCCCTAACTTAAGACCAAACGCACGGATTACATTGTGACAGACAGCTGAACAAAGTAAGCTGCCTCTTCTTAGTCCTCACTACCTGAAACGGATGTCAGTATGGTAGCCCCAATGGGGCTCAACTGATCTAATCACTTCGGTTTCATCCATGCATATCTGTGCGTATATAAGTAGATAGTATGGTATGACAGATAACTCAATGACATAATGAAAACGAACAATCTAAACATTATTTGCACGAATTATTGCAGTGTTAATGGCGAAATAATCAATCCGGTTAATTTTCCCAATTTGAAGAAATAGTACTTCTCAACGTTTTTGTCCGCCATCTTGAATGACGTTCTCGCGTGCATTCGAGTCGAAATGTCATGTGTCAAGATAGAAAGTATGTTTGCAACATCGCAAACTTTTTTCTTTTTTTTGACAAGCGAAAGGATTGCTACTAGACCTTAATGCCCAAAGTAGCTAAGCGTTTCGAAGCGCTCTACGCACAGAAACGACCACCTGAGTCTCAAATGAATGTCGTCTGCTGTAAACTTCATAGCGCGCGGCATTGCTGTGACGCTTTGCTGCTGCAGCTAAGTGTGAGAATTTGGAATGTGTGGCTCAGGAATTCTGCATCCTCCAACCCCCTAGTTTCTGCTGCTGCTGCTACAAGTGCTAGTGTTGTTTCTGCAGTGTCTGTGCGTGTGTGGTTTTGGAAGGGTTGCTTGCTTCACGCGGAGACAAGGTGATGATTATAAATCGATCATCTGTCGATGTTGAGCAGGCGTTTGACAATCACAGCGTGCAGGTGTGTGGGTGTGGGTGTGAGATCCGTGATAGTGTTTTGAAATTAGCTTGAGAGTAATCTGCGAGTAATCTGCGACATAATGCCGTGCTGTGTCAGAAAAAAAGAGAGACGAAAACAGTTTAGTTGTGTTATGTATTGTTTGCAGATTTTATT
>CM065682.1:25178780-25193780 GCA_017654935.2 Phymorhynchus buccinoides
CAAAACGGCAATTCCTCCTTGGCGGAGATGCCGGAGAGAGTAGCCATTTTGGATGGGGTGGGTGGAGGTCACTCTGTATCTGTGTAGTTACCGACACACACAGTAAGCGAAACCAACGGACACACACACACACTCACACTCACACACACACACACACACACACACACACACACACACACACACACACTTTGTGGTTGAAGCGTTTTCGTTTTTTGTAGTGCAGTAAAAAAAAAAAAGGAGCTATTTCCTTTGTTGTGAGCGAAACTCCTTTAGATAAACTGTATAAAATTAAAAAAGAAAAGAAAAAAAGGCTTGTATTGCGAAAATGTCGTGCAAACGATTTGGTTTAAACGCAGGCGGCCATTAGAAAAGAGACAGCACATGCCTTCTCTTTGGGTGAAATAATTTGACTTCCAGCACCTCCGTCAAGGAGGAATCGCCGATTTGACGGTTTGATTTCTAGGAAACCAGAGCAAAGTGAGTGTTGCAATCTCTGTAAAGGGTGTTTTCCTGGTGATCTGGACGTGTTTCTTTTTAAAAAAAACTAATCCGTCAGGGTGCCCCTTTAAATATGGAGTGAAATCATCTGTTGAGATGGACGACAGACTGTGTGGAAGTTGTTGTTCTTCGGTGAAATGGTCTGTTTGAAGACAATTTACATGGAAGTAGTTCTGAGCAGTGAAATGTTCTCTCGAGTTTCGACGAAACTGTCTTAGGTGGTGTTTGTTCTCATTAAACTTTCTACCACTGCTCTGCTGATGTAAGCCTAAGCAAAACTTAAACACATATAGGATGTGCAGATGGATTTATGGACCGAAATTCGAACATAATTTAAAAAAAAAATTAAACACGAAGTTTAAACGTGAACATAATTTAAATTATTACGCAACTGCATTACACCTTCACTATTTTCAAGAAATAGTGTAATTTCTAAGCAATCATTTAAAATTAAATAGAGTATGGTCACGTTTTGTTCAGCCCAGCTTTTAAAAGGTTCGCAACTGAAAGCAATTAAGCATGCAAAAGTTTGAAAACTTAGAATCTGTTACAGTTTGTTGAGTGGTTAACAATATAACTTTTCAAGAAAGAAGCTCAGAAATCGAGTTGATGACATCAGAACCCTCTGAAAAAGGCTGGCAGATTTTGTCTCGTGGAGGAAACAAATGTCAAGAGGTAGTTGGGTGACCTTTTGCTGCGATGAAAAAGAAATGACACCATGTCATAAACCCGGACATTTTTTTCTTTCACAGAACGATAGTGTGTGTGTGTGTGTGTGTGTGTGTGTGTGTGTGTGTGTGTGTGTGTGTGTGTGTGTGTGTGTGTGTGTGCGTGCGTGTGTGTGTGTGTGTGTGCGTGTGCGTGTGTGTGTGTGTGTGTGCGTGTGTGTGTGTGTGTGTATGTGTGCGTGTGTGTCTGTGTGCGTGTGTGTCTGTGTGCGTGTGTGTCTGTGTGCGTGTGTGTCTGTGTGCGTGTGTGTCTCTGTGTGTGTGTGTGTCTGTGTGTGTGTGTATGTTGTTGTTTTTTGTACTCCATTTCCTCTGTGCATTTGTATGCAAGATTTTCCAGCATCGAGCTTGTGTCCAAAATCTATCATTGATTTTTTCCTGGAAAACATCAGGACAGTGATCGGGGGTGTGATGTGGCTGGGGTTGGGGTTAGGAATGTGGGGTGGGTGTGGGCGGAAATGTTCGTTAATGACACCGGAAATGGAATGAGAGAGGTGGAGTGAGCTACACTGTTTTGTACAGGGAGAGTGCTACAATGAGAGATACTGTGTCCAGTAGGTAGTTTTGTTGATTCTGTAAATGTCATTTTTGACGTGGAGTCGGTTTGTGTTCAAGTTTGATTATGTAGGCTGCGTTTTGTATGGAGGCGTATGTCAAACGTGTGCAAAAGAAGGAGGAGGAGACAGGGAGGAGAAAACGAAATCGAAAACGAAAACAAAATTTTATTTAACCCTTTCACCGCCAGCCATATTTCAGCCAAAACATTCCATTAAATTTACCTGGGTAGAGAACAAAATCCATCTGCAGTATTGGTGATTCTTCTGTGACATATATAAAATAAGGTCTATCCTTACTTCCCCAAACTAAGACAACAGGGTGTTTGGATAATAGACCCCAATTTGATGCCGTTTAGTGACATAGGTGGTAAATCACTGTGGTGCTAAAATGCGACTTTGGCGGTGAAAGGGTTAACCAGGGAACATAACAGGAGATAAGCAAGTTACATGCTTTTTTTCACCCAGCCCTGGGGAAAACAAAGAAAATAAAACAAGAAAGCCAAATAATAGTTGTACATGCAGAAATTAGAAGAAAATGGAGGGGGAGGGGGAAGGGGGATGGATTGGGATAAGGAAGGGGAAATTTGGGAAATTGAGAATGAGGAAATAGAAACTTGTCATGAATAAGCAGGCCTAAATCAAAGCGCTGTATGCGTATTTGAATCCTAAAAGACGCTGTAACATAACATCGCATATTTATAATCAAATGGAAATAAAAAGGGAAGACAACGAACCGATTGTTGTCTACAAATATGGGAAATATTTAACTTTCTGTTCAGATCCGTTCATCCATTTTTACTCAATAAGTTTGCGTGACCGTTAACAAATCTATGGGTTCTAAGCTGAAAAAGGCTGTTTTCTTTTTAGTCTGCAACAAGATGGATTTCAAGCATCACCAGGACAAAGTAATGACAGTGGAGAGAAAGGCTGTGACCTGATATTCTAGCTTCTGTTACACGAGATTAGATACATTATAACATAGGAACATTTTTAAGAATTTCTTCTTTTTTTTTTAGATGAAAAAGGCTGTGACCTGATATTCTAGCTTCTGTTACACGAGATTAGATACATTATAACATAGGAACATTTTAAAGAATTTCTTCTTCTTTTTTTTTTAGATGAAAAAGGCTGTGACCTGATATTCTAGCTTCTGTTACACGCGATTAGATACATTATAACATAGGAACAAATGTAAGAATTTCTTCTCTTTTTTTTCCGAGATGAAAAAGCCCACTATTCTCATGTTTGACCCATGTAAACACAAAATGACACATGGGACGAAGTATTATATTAACAATAATGTGAGTTTTAGAGGAAAAATAGTCGGTACATCGGATAAATACAAACCCGATATACAGGTTTGTGTACGTGGTATTATGAAAGGAGTTTTAAGAAAAATAATGTACACAGATTTGTATTAACACTAGCTCGTCGTATGTAGGCTTGCATAGTTACCACAAACGCGAGCACGCACAGTCACACATGCACGTACACACACTCAATTGCGCGCGTGCACATTCACATACATACGCACACATACACACACATACACGCACATGCTCACGCGCACTGTATGTTTGTATAATTATATTTATTACTTAGAAATAAGACTCCCAAGCAGATATCTACAAAATATATAAAAACACAAAAAGACGCATTTAGCCTTCACCTTTTTCAATTTCATCAACTGCTTCACAAGAAACGAAAGCACGAGGCGGCATCATCGGCTATTTTAACGTATGAGCAATTAGGGAATAGAAATCCATAGAATATCAGCACGCAGTTTGTATGAAAACAACATTATTGAAAGACACGAATGTTTCCATTGTGTGAACAGATAGTTTAAAAAGACACACAGCTGTTTGGTTTATGTGAAACAAAAATGAACGAACAGCATTGTGTAGTATGTGTGACATAAAGAAGGAACCCACTCACTGCAGTGTACAAAAGGAACATTTAAAAGAGCTATTTCTAGGTTTGTGTGAAACAGAAATGAACGAACAGCATTGTGTAGTATGTGTGACATAAAGAAGGAACCCACTCACTGCAGTGTACAAAAGGAACATTTAAAAGAGCTATTTCTAGGTTTGTGTGAAACAGAAATGAACGAACAGCATTGTGTAGTATGTGTGACATAAAGAAGGAACCCACTCACTGCAGTGTACAAAAGGAACATTTAAAAGAGCTATTTCTAGGTTTGTGTGAAACAGAAATGAACGAACAGCATTGTGTAGTATGTGTGACAAAAAGAAGGAACCCACTCACTGCAGTGTACAAAAGGAACATTTAAAAGAGCTATTTCTAGGTTTGTGTGAAACGGGTTTAGTGCTATAAGAATAAGCGCTAAAAGCTGAACATTTATTTTGGATATATTAAAGAGAATGAAAACAAAAGCACTGTTATATAGTGATGTTTTCTGTGCGTGTGTTAGTCTTTGTTCTTATGGATACTGTTGTACTCCACAGCCCAAACATTGACTGATGCCACGTGGTGATACCAGATAATGGCACCCTGCGTCAGTCCACTAATGAACCAAGCGCTGTCACGTCTGACATGATGGCTGTCCTTTGGCTTCTTCTACTTTCCTCACTGTTTCCAGACCCACACTCAGACAAACAACACCTCGCAGTTCTAGCATGAATATGTGGAGAGAGAAAACGGTTGAAAATGCAGAGGTTTTAGTGTGAAGAAAAAAATGGACAATCGTGCATGCTACAAGTAAATGAAAACGCATCCTTTGCTTTCTACTTTCCTCACTGTTTCCAGACCCACACTCGGACAAACAACACCTCGGAGTTCTAGCATGAATATGTGAAGAGAAACAAACCGGTTGAAAATGCAGAGGTTTTAGTGTGAAGAACACAATGGACAATCGTGCATGCTACCATCAATGTGAATTAAGTGAATAAAAACGCATACCATTGAGTGGGGAAAACTGAATTTTGCAACATGAAAAATAAACAAATTAACATGGGTTTTATTGAGTGGAGAAATTGTGTATTAAAATACGATATAGAATTACGAAATAAATATTAGACATACCATTCAATGCGAAAAGAAACGAGTGGACATGCGTACGTATTGTTTCATGTGAAGGGAACATGAATTCAACATGGGATATTTTTCAGTATGAACAAGACAATTATGCATACCCTACAGTATGAAGAAAAAAAAGACCCAAATACATGACATTCACCAAGTCACGTGTATTATAGACAATATGATGAAGACATGAATCAACATGTTTATCACGCAGTATTAAAAAGAATACAATGAACTCGTAATCGTTCGGAATTAAGTATGGGGAAAATGATGTTCGAAACCCAGTGAAGATCAATTCGCCACATAATATGCAACCTTGGTGTAGTGAACACTGATGATGGTGACCACGCTGTGATCCTATTTCCTACAAGAAGAGTCCACATAATATACAACCTTGGTGTAGTGAACACTGATGATGGTGACCACGCTGTGATCCTATTTCCTACAAGAAGAGTCCACATAATATACAACCTTGGTGTAGTGAACACTGATGATGGTGACCACGCTGTGATCCTATTTCCTACAAGAAGAGTCCACATAATATACAACCTTGGTGTAGTGAACACTGATGATGGTGACCACGCTGTGATCCTATTTCCTACAAGAAGAGTCCACATAATATACAACCTTGGTGTAGTGAACACTGATGATGGTGACCACGCTGTGATCCTATTTCCTACAAGAAGAGTCTACATAATATACAACCTTGGTGTAGTGAACACTGATGATGGTGACCACGCTGTGATCCTATTTCCTACAAGAAGAGTCAACGCGCCTGCATTGCGCAGACAGGAACAAGAAATGACCTTGTATTAGGGACAACAATGGAGACCAATCTTGCACACACACACACACAAAACCGCATTGGGACTATCAGGCATTGGGTATTATGGCCATTGCTTGGTCATTATCATCAAAAAGATCCATCGACTCGGGAGAACAATTTGAATGCTCTCCCCAAGTTCCCTTCCCCGGTGTATATATCCAGAGTTGGATTCCTGCCGAGTTAATAAATCAAGATCAAGATCAAGATCAATGTATAAAGACGAAATGAGCGTAGCATGATAGGCCCTAAAGAAATCGTAAACCCTAGCGGTGTGACCATGGCTTGGTCATTATCGTAACGACTAGTCTGACAGTGAAAAACAAATGGATTGTAAATTCAGCACGTGTAATATAACGAGTATGAAGAAGAAATGAGCCCCGAATCAAGATGGCGACCAAGCAGCCGCAAAAACAGTTTGAGAAGACTGAACTAACCATGACCCAAAATGTGGTGATATTGTCTTAAAGGCATGGTTTACGATTCTTTGGGGAACGCTATTATTCGGTGTTGATGTGTGTGTGACTGCAGCAGACATCAGTATTTCACTGCTCGTCACTCTGGTGGACTTCCACTCCAACAATGACTGGTAAGTGATGGCAGCTGGCATCATTCTCTTCACTTGACATGCGTTTTGCTTGTGCGGTGTATGTGTGTGTGTGCGCGTGCGTGTTTGTGTGTGGCGTGTGTGTGTGTGTGTATTTGTGTGTGTGTGTGTGTGTGTGTACGTGTGTGCGCGCGCGCGCGCGTGTGTGCATGTGTGTGTGTGTGTGCACGCGCGCGCGAGTGTAGGCCTATGTTTGTGTGTGTGTGTGGCGTGTGTGCGCGTGTGTGTGTGTGTGTGTGTGTGTGTGTGTGTGTGCGTGTGCGTGTGCGTGCGTGTGTGTGCGTGTGTGTGCGTGCGTGCGTGTGCGCGCGTGTTTGTGTGTGTTTGTGTGTGTGTGTGTGTGTATGTGTTTGTGTGTGTGTGCGTGTGTGTGTGTGCGCGCGTGTGTTTGAGTGGAGGGAGAGACATAGAGAGAACAAACGAACGGGTTATGAGATAAGCGTAGTGTGCTGCTTTTTTTGCACTCAGCTCCAGAGAGAGAGAGAGAGAGAGAGAGAGAGAGAGAGAGAGAGAGAGAGAGAGAGAGAGAGAGAGAGAGAGAGAGGTTGCGTATGTGTTTCAACAGACAACAGAATTCTTTTGTTTATTTGTTCAATTGATTTCGCAGGAGCTAAACAAATATTGCCCGACATCACGAAGCACTGAGTCTGAATGTCACATTCTATTTACGTTTCTAAAGCGTTTCCCTGCACACACTTTGGGAAAATGTGAATCAAAAGTATTGTCCCTTGCTCTCCGATATTACGGTGTGTGGTCATCTTGTACTTTAGTCACCCCCAATCCCTCCTCCGAAGTCGGAGTGTGGCTGCACACGTGGCGGGGTAATCAAAAACGGTCACACACGTTATTTCTCGTCCATAGCTGGTGCATTTGTGCCATAGTGTTCAAGTGCTTCGGCCGTTGGGATGCTCCCTGGAGTCTTTAAGCCAGGGTATGACAACACCCCCCCCCCCCCCCCCCCCCCCCCGCATTCAAACGTTTCACTGAGAAGCAACATTCTGCCATTTTGGGGAACGGGATAGGGATAGGATCAGCCTAGGATTACAGACTGATATTTTTTAAATAGACTTTGAGATTGAGGGTCGTAAACATGAGGGGGTGACTTAAGTACAAGATTGCCCTGTGTGTTCGTCTGTTGTCTGGGTTGTTTTAGTTTGGTATTGGGGAGAGGGGGGGAGGGGATATTTCCGCATCGAAAGTGGTTACATATATCTGATGCAATGTACATCTTTGAAGATCTCTATTTTTTTCTTATTGGATTTATCCTTAATATCACAACTTGCGTATTAAGTATACAAGGTTTAAGCACTTTTAAAATGTGGAGACATTGGTCTAAGCACAGAGTACACACATACATTCTCTGTCTGTCTGTCTGCTCTCCCCCCCCCCTTCTCTCTCTCTCTCTCTCTCTCTCTCTCTCTCTCTCTCTCTCTCTTCTCTCTCTCTCTCTCTAGTCGAACAATGGCATACTAATATTAACAGTGACCTTCTCACCGGTGCTATTTTCGTTGACTTTGCTAAAGCCTTTGATGTTATTGACCATGCCCTTCTATTAAAAAAAACTATCATTGTACGGATTAACCCAAGATTCTATCGCCCTCGTTTCGTCCTTTCTATCTGACAGACGACAAACCGTCTCCAAAGATATTATTAAATCTTCATTGTAATCAGTCTATTATGGAGTTCCCCAAGGCTCTGTCTTAGGACCTATACTCTTCACCATTTATATAAATGACCTCCCGCTTCATCTTACTTCACCGTGTGAACTTTTTGCAGACGACACCACAATCCATAAAAACGGTTATAATGCTGACTCAATCTGTTCTGAATTGCAGAGTGACATTAATAATTTAGTTGACTGGTCAGAGCAAAATCATATGGCATTACATCCCAAAAAATCTAAATTCATGTTAATCACAACAAGACAAAAGAGGCAAAACTTTAAAAATCAATTAAGTACACCAACTATCTATGAAAAGTCTCTAGAAGAAGTTACTTCACACAAATTACTCGGCCTATACATTGACAACAACTTATCATGGTCAAAACACATGCAAATACTGGCCAAGAAAATCTCAAAAAAAGTATTCCAGCTCAATAGAATAAAGCACTTTTTGGATCAACATACCCGTAAGCTTTTTTTCCATGCCTATATTCAGCCTGACATTGATTATGCATCAACATGTTGGGATTCAGCTAGTAACAACACACTCAAACACGTTGAAAGATTATATAAACGTTCTCTTAAACTCATACTCCTTAAATCGTCCTCCCTTGAAACCATTGACTATAAAGAACTCAACATTCTACCATTTGATTTGAAATGTTTACTAAACAAAGGTACCCTTATGTACAAGATCATAAATAAGTTAGTACCAAAATATCTTTTTACTAAATTTAAAGTCCATACAATTCGAAGCAAAACCAAATTAATAATGCCCCGCCCCAGAACAGATCTATATAAAACATCCCTTACATACTCAGGTGGTAAACTGTGGAACGACATCCCTGATAATTTCAAAAATAAAACTAGCGTATCTTCCTTTCGCAAATCTTATCACAAGTACATAATGGACAATCTTGTCCATCAGTTATGTTAATGAGTTTTACTACAAATATCAACTTATGCCAAGATTCTTGTAACATTTTTATGTCTCTCTGTATATCTGTTTAATGTCCCAATTTGATTCTCTGTCAATTATTTCATGTGCCAATTTTTGTTTCATTTTCTTGACTTGATTGTTTTTATGTCATTTTTTCATTGCCTGATGCATGGTGTGAGTGTGTGAGTGAGAGGGCCAGGTGCAAAGAAGCTATTGTAGCTTATCCTTTTTACCCTCAATAAAACATTCGTATTTCGTATTCTCTCTCTCTCTCTCTCTCTCTCTCTCTCTCTCTCTCTCTCTCTCTCTCTCTCTCTCTCTCTCTCTCTCTCTCTCTCTCTCTCTCTCTCTCTCTCTCTCTCTCTCTCTCTCTCTCTCTATATTGTGCTTATTCTGCTTTCCCTCAATTAAAAAAAACATTCGTTCGTTCGTGCGTTCGTTCGTTCTCTCTCTCTCTCTCTCTCTCTCTCTCTCTCTCTCTCTCTCTCTCTCTCTCTCTCTCTCTCTCTCTCTCTCTCTCTCTCTCTCTCTCTCTCTCTCTCTCTCTCTCTCTCTCTCTCTCTCTCTCTCTCTCTCTCTCTCTCTCTCTCTCTCTCAACACACACATACACACACACACTCACACGCAACACACACACACACACACACACACACACACACACACACACACACACACACACACACACACACACACACACACACACACACACACACACACACACACACACACACACACACACACACACACACTTAGAGACACATCTAACATACTTCCTGCAGAGTTTGGGAAAATGGAATGTTTGTAAAGGTCATAGAAATTGTGCGGCAATAGACTGTACAAATGCATAGCAACAACAACAACACAACAACAAAAACAACCAACTGCACTCAACGAACTCTTGAACAGTTTATTGGAAATGCGCATGCATTTTTGGAGTGCTGGAAATTAAGTATACTTAATATGCAAGTTGTGGAATTAAGGATAACTCCAATAAGAAAAAATATATAGATCTTCAAAGATGTACATTGCATCAGATATGTAACCACTTAATACGCAACCTTGTATACTTAATTTAACGGGGGAAAGATGGGGAAATTGGAAATGAAGGGGTGGGGAAGTGAAAGCAAGCTGAAGTATCGGTATGTTGTTCAACGTTCAAGAGAGAAACAGGAGGTACGTCTTGTTATTATTCAGCACAAGGAGTAAGCATCATTAGGGTAAGACGGGGTAAAAAGCCCATGGGCGGGTAGGAAGCCCATGCCAATTATCTCATGAAATGAAGCAAATTTCAGTCACATTTTGCCCATGAGACGAGTGTTAATGTTTAGCATTCGTCTCATGTGCAAATTTGACTGAACTTTTCTTTGTTTTATGAGATAATTGGCATGAGCTTCTTACCCGCCCATGGGCTTTTTACTCCGTCTTACCCTATTAGACAAATAAATACTGCTAGTAATAATCAACCCTCGTGTGATTCCATGTGGTAGTTTAGGTTTTAGGCACAATTGAAGGATTTTAAAGTGAACACTATTCAACGATGATGACCGTTTTTGTGTTTTTGTTGTTGTGTTTTTTACAGCATAGCTTTTGCAATTGAATTTCTTACTCTTTTCCAACACCACAAAGGTAAAGTCAGCCATTACTATTCTTTATATGATCACTACTTTAATTTAATTTACTACGGTGTTACAGAAAAGTGTTACAGAAAAGTGTTACAGAAAAGTGTTACAGAAAACGTACATGTAACTTCCTTCACCAAAGCGGGTTTACGTAATTAAATAAATTAGATTTTTCGTGCTAGACTGAAATATCATTTATCCCCTTTGTTTATTATGACTTACACATGTAATTCAACATTCATGTATTTATCAAAGTTGATGCAAATGTTCTACAAACTCGGTTGTGCATCATACTATGATGCTACTATATACTTAGGTAAAAGATCTCTAAGAGGCTTATAGTAGAAGTCTCCAGAAGAAGAGATTATATTATAATAAAGGCAAATTACTTGAAATAAAAACAACAACAACAACAAAAACAAAACAAAACAAACCATAAATGTTAAGAAAAGGCAATAGAAACAATATTTGGTTATTATTGTATTAAATCAAGAATGGTGCAAAATTGGTCAGTGAATAATTGAAGTACAACTCGATATATTTGAATTGTTGATGAGGCACAGCGCTGATGGACACGTGCTGGACCTGGACCTGGAGAATGTTATTATTGTACTGGTGTGTTATTGTCAGTAAAGGGGAATGTGGAGATCGTTATTATTGTACTAGTGTGTTATTGTCAGTAAAGGGGAATGTGGAGATCGTTATTATTGTACTAGTGTGTTATTGTCAGTAAAGGGGGATGTGGAGATCGTTATTATTGTATTAGTGTGTTATTGTCAGTAAAGGGGAATGTGGAGATCGTTATTATTGTACTAGAGTGTTATTGTCAGTAAAGGGGAATGTGGAGATCGTTATTATTGTACTAGAGTGTTATTGTCAGTAAAGGGGAATGTGGAGATCGTTATTATTGTATTAGTGTGTTATTGTCAGTAAAGGGGAATGTGGAGATCGTTATTATTGTACTAGTGTGTTATTGTCAGTAAAGGGGAATGTGGAGATCGTTATTATTGTACTAGTGTGTTATTGTCAGTAAAGGGGAATGTGGAGATCGTTATTATTGTACTAGTGTGTTATTGTCAGTAAAGGAATGTGGAGATCGTTATTATTGTACTAGTGTGTTATTGTCAGTAAAGGAATGTGGAGAATGTTATTATTGTATTAGTGTGTTATTGTCAGTAAAGGAATGTGGAGAATGTTATTATTGTATTAGTGTGTTATTGTCAGTAAAGGTGAATATGGAGATCGTTATTATTGTACTAGTGTGTTATTGTTAGTAAAGGAAATGTGGAGAATGTTATTATTGTATTAGTGTGTTATTGTTAGCAAAGGTGAATGTGGAGAACGCTATAAAAAAAAAAGTCTCCAGAATATAACTAAGCAGCGGTACTGAGATATTGATTAGTTTGCCTCCAAAGGTCAAACACATACCATAGGTATAAAAAAAAAAAGGGAAAGAAAAAAAAAGTTAAAAGAAAACTTGGTTCGATTAGGGAATGAAGGTAGGAGGAAGTAGCCTATAGAACGGAACAGATGAGTAGGTGGAAGTTGAGGCGAAAATAATGAGGAAAGTAATAGAATGGCTTGGAGGAGAGAGAGAGAGAGAGAGAGAGAGAGAGAGAGAGAGAGAGAGAGAGAGAGAGAGAGAGAGAGAATTTGAAAACTTGAAAACTTAAACTTTATTTTCCAAGGATAGGGGAAGACGGGGTAAAAAGCGCATGGGCGGGTCAGAAGCCCACCCCAATTATCTCATGAAATAAAGAAACTTTCAGTCAAATTTGCCCATGAGACGAATGCTATACATTAACGCTCGTCTCATGGGCAAAATGAGACTGAAATTTGCTTCATTTCATGAGATAATTGGGGTGGGCTTCTTAACCGCCCATGCGCTTTTTACCCCGTCTTCCCCTATAGATTTTAGGGAACGCCTATTCTTCCAATCTGTCCTTGATATATATACTAACACAGAACACAAACATGGCAAGGCATACTATTACACATACAGAGCTGAACACAAAGGTAGCAAAACAGTTTATATTACGATACAAAGATAGGCTGAAATATGGGTTTTTAAAACTTGCATACCCACATGCATAATTTTTAATACTCGCGCGCGCGCGTGCGAGTATTAGAGAGAGAGAGAGAGAGAGAGAGAGAGAGAGAGAGAGAGAGAGAGAGAGAGAGAGAGAGAGAGAGAGAGAGAGAGAGAGAGAGAGAGAGAGAGAGAGAGAGAGAGAGAGAGAGAGAGAGAGAGAGAGAGAGAGAGAGAGAGCTGAGAGAGAGAAATGACAAATGACAAATTACTTTTTTAATGCCAATAGCAACACTGCCATAATGACATGGGGGGTGTACATCACATTTCCTGGAGAAAAAACCCCCTAATAAAATGTGAACAAAATGGAGCTTCATGCAACATAACAACATATGTATGAATTCACATAAAGGCGAAAACACAAATATAATCGAATAGTGAAAAATATCAATAGAAACAATGACGACCACGTGGGCACAAAGGTTAGAAAATTAACTTGGAAGACATTTTGATCGGATTTTGCAAATGTCAGCAATAAACTTTGCAAATGATTTCATTAACTGCTCATTACTGCTCGTCAACGCATTCGACATATTGTGTTGTGGTGGAGAAAGAGAGAGAGAGAGAGAGAGAGAGAGAGAGAGAGAGAGAGAGAGAGAGAGAGAGAGAGAGAGAGAGAGAGAGAGAGAGAGAGAGAGAGAGAGAGAGAGAGAGAGGGGGAGAGAGAGAGAGAGAGAGGGGAGAGAGAGAGAGAGAGAGAGACAGAGAGAGAGAGAGACAGAGAGAGAGAGAGAGAGAGAGAGAGAGAGAGACAGAGAGAGAGAGAGACAGAGAGGCAGACAGAGAGAGAGGGAGAAGGGATGGAGGGTCGGGGAGAGAGACACAGACAGACAGATGAACAGACAGACGACAGAGACAAAGACAAAGACAGACACAATCAGACAGAGACAGAGAGACGCGCGCGGACAGAGGCGTTCCAAACAGAAGAATTCTAGTGCTAACGTGAAATTCGATCGTAAATCTTGTTTGGTACAAAATGAGAGCTAAGAGCTAATCACCGACCAGACAGTGGCTTAATGGGAAACTGGGGGTTAATTATGCACGAAGCACGTGAAGGTGAAGCTGACAGACAAGACAACAGTGTTGTGAAACATTGAGAGGTTTCGTTTGATCATATCCGTTCACCACACGAATCCAATCGGATACCCAGGAACTGTAATCACGAGTGCATCTTAGACCGTCAACACGGGTAGTAGTATGAAAATTAGACTAAAATCCCTAAAACGATTGGCTGTTTAGCCTACTTTACATACTACTACCTGTGTTAGCTGTCTAAGACGCACTCATGAATACCCTGCCTGATTCTTGTTCAGGCTGTATCTGAGCACAGCCCAAAGGACTCTAGACGAATGCATAGTCAGTTTTTATAATGTTCTCCTGGATGAAGTTTTTACACAAGAAGAAAACATTCCGCTTAACGTCCTCCGGTCTGGAACAGACACACACGGGACATTAGTAGATATAAAGATGGTGGGAACGATCCTGGAGGCAATGCCCGGAGGCCGTGCAACACCAAGAAAGTCCCGATTTTTTTAACAATACAGATGTGTACTTATATGATGTAACTATTGTTTGACACAAGGAAAGAATATCTGACTGAAATAAGCAACAGCGCATGGTGTTTGTTGACTTACAAGAGCATTATATACCAGAGGGCATTATCACATCATCACATCACATAAGGCTATAGGCTATAAGCCTTTTGCCCTCATTAGTTGTGATTTTTGCATCAAATATCAATTGGTTTTTTTAATATTTTATTTGCCCGTGGATTTATTTTGGCTTGAGTGTATGCTAACACTTAGCTTTGTTTTTCATATACATCCAAATTGGTAGAAAAAGTATATTTTGATAATTCTTTGTCAATACGATTTTTAAATGCATTTACTGAAGGTGCATTGACGGTATCAAATGATGAATTGTTCCATAAATTTGTTATTCTATTAGTAAAGAATGAATGAAATTGTCTGGTGTTGGTTAGTGTTTTGGCTAGTTTAAAATTGTGTCCCCGAGTATTATTATGACTAGATAAGTCAGAAGTTACTCTCATCAAAATAATAAGCTTACATCCGTTTTCTTCTTTCCTTACTGGTAGTACCTTCTGGCTTTCACCCAAGAAGATCGCATGCAGAGAAATGGGTGGCGCGCCTCTGGCTGCGACGCGATCTCCACGTGGGAGCAATCCGAATTTCACAGAGACGCCTCTGTGACTATAAAGTACCAAATACTAATACAAAATACCTAATTGATAATACCGTCTGGTATAATGATTACCCTGGAATTTCGTTAGCTGAAGGGATTTAACATGTTAAGAATATTCGTGCTGAGCGTCTGAAGTAGTAGTGGGGGTGGGGGGGGGGGGGGGGGGGGGGGGGGGAGAGTGGTGGTTGTTGTTGTGTATGTGTCGGCTTAGGCACCTGCATATCTGCTTTC
>CM065682.1:25201280-25208780 GCA_017654935.2 Phymorhynchus buccinoides
ATAATCACAAATACGCGCGCGCAAACACTAACACACACATACACACACACACACACACACACACACACACACACACACACACACACACACACACACACACACACACACACACACACACACACACACACACACACACACACACTCAGACGCATACTCAAATTACCTATCTCTCTCTTATGTCCGGTCATATTCGTATGAATTGCAGGCCCACACATTTTTGCACGCCCGGCCCGTGCACGCACAGACGCACGCACGCATGTATGAACACAGACACACATGCAATCACTCACGCAATCACACATAATCACAAATACGCGCGCGCAAACACACACACACACACACACACACACACACACACACACACACACACACACACACACACACACACACACACACACACACACACTCTCAGAAGACGCATACTCAAATTACCTATCTCTCTCTCTTTCTCTCTCTCTCTCATACAACTTGTCTTTCACCCCACCCTCTCTTCCCATAACACTTTTTCTACTTCACCTACTCAACACATCTCATCTATGAGTAGACTAGTTTCTATTCTAACTGTCAAGGATCATATCCAATTTTCCCTACTCTAATCTTTTGCTCTATGATCATCATTATCTGAAAAAAGAGAAACGAGCAAATAATCATCACCTTTTTCTAACCGACGTTTTTGTTTTATGTTTTAATTCTTTATATCCTTCCTGTAAATCATTAGTTTGTGAATGAAAATGAAACGCACAAAAAACATTAGCACCTTTTCCAAAATGAGGGTTTTTTTCGTTTGTTTTTATATTTCGATTTATTTCTGTTCTATGACATTTCAGCACAAATTGAAATTGCTCCCACTGCGTCTAATCTCCATCCAATTACTTCTTCCGTCCCCCTCACCCCTCTCTCTCTCTCTCTCTCTCTCTCTCTCTCTCTCTCTCTCTCTCTCTCTCTCTCTCTCTCTCTCTCTCTCTCTCTCTCTCTCTCTCTCTCTCTCTCTCTCTCTCTCTCTCTCTCTCTCTCTCTCTCTCTCTCTCTCTCTCTCTCTCTCTCTCTCTCTCTGTCTCTCTCTGTCTCTCTCTGTCTCTCTCTGTGTCTCTCTCTGTGTCTCTCTCTCTGTCTCTCTCTCTCTCTCTCTCTCTCTCTCTCTCTCTCTCTCTCTCTCTCTCTCTCTGTCTCTCTCTCTCTCTCTGTCTCTCTCTCTCTCTCTCTCTCTCTCTCTCTCTCTCTCTCTCTCTCTCTCTCTCTCCCTCTCTCTCCCTCTCTCCTCTCTCTCTCTCTCTCTCTCTCTCTCTCTCTCTCTCTCTCTCTCTCTCTCTCTCTCTCTCTCCTCCTCCCATTCTCTGTCTGCCTGTCTGTCTCTCTTTCTTTCTCCCTTGGAGTAGTGAAAAAGAAGCTTTGCGTGCGTACATTCGTGCGTGCATGTGTCAAGTCAAGTCAAAATCATGTTTAATGAGAATGAAAAGATAAACTTGAACAACTTCTTTTTATTACATCTTGTCCTCAAAAATATATAGATGAATAATAACAAAGGCCAGAAAAACGAACTAACAAATTAGACCAGAATAAACCGGCATTGAAAAATACAACGACATCACGTGTCAAAACACGGGTTTCACGTGTTTTCCCTCTTATAGCTGGTAAGAAATCTTGTTTTGAGCAGGTTTGACTCCCATGTAACTGTCCCCAAATTGAAAATGAAACATCATTTTAAAGAGCAGCCTCAATTTAAGTTGGGGACATTTGTATGTGGGTCACAGCTACCCCAAAAAAACCCAAGGGACTTAATCGTGGTGTGTCAGTGTGTCCTTAACATACGCACATACGTGCGTGCGTGAGTGTTTATGTCTGTCTGTGTGTCTGTTTGTGTCTGCATGTGTCTCTGTTCGTCTGTTTGTCTCTGTTCGTCTGTGTGTAACACGGATTAAGAAGAATACAAAGGTTTCCATCACCTCTACAGATCTTCTTTGTTTCTCACCCCTACCTCTTTAATACTTAAGACGTTCAATGAACCTAGAGCAATAATCCTGCTTGACAAGGACTACATGTACTCTGGACACACGCTAATTCAACCATGCATAATCTTCTTTCTGTCCACAGACTGGCAAGATCAACAGCAGGAACAACAGGAGGCCGACGATTCCTCGGACAGCTCGCCCCAGAAAACCAGGAACTCCCTCACCTCCTGCGCACCGGGACGAATAGGAGGAGGAGGAGGAGGAGGAGGAGGATCTCCTGTCCTGCTCAGGGCCCTACGCCACAAGCGGGACGCCTTGCGGAACCAGCTGTCTCAGTTCCAGAAGAGTTTTACCACAAGCTTCCAGAGTCTGCAGCGCTTCCAGAAGAAAGTACCGTCTCCATTTTCTTTGGGCGCCGCTTCTTCCGTCCCCAAAGAAGAAGAAGGGTTTGGTTCTGGAGAGGTTGTAGGAGCGGCGAGGGAAGGGAGTGAAGAGAAGGACGAGGAGAAGGTTGTGGAAGAAGGCAAAGAAGGTTCGGCTACACAGAGAGTAGAAGGCAGTGATGGCAAAGAGGTCGTGTTTACACAGAAAGTAGAAGGTAGAGAAGGCGTGTTTGAAAGGAAAGTAGAAGGTACACAGGGGTTGATTTCTCAAGGACTAGAAGGCAAAGGAGGCTTGGATTCAGAAAGAACAGGAGACAAAGAAGGCGAGTCTGCCCAGAAAGTAGAACACAAAGATAACTCGAGAGTTAGCTCCGAGAAGGGGGGATGTAGAACTTGCGGCGACTCCTGTCTGTCTTGTTGCCTGGGAGGAGATCATTTTATATTCCACTCTCCCTGTCCCTGCCATAGTGACTCCACAGAGTTCGGCGCTGAAGAACTGACTCTGACTGTTCAAGAAAAACGGTCTAAGGTCGAAGAACATGGGACCGGTCCCGAGGTGTGCTTGACCATGACGGTGCGAGGGGATAAGTGTGGCGACGATTCCAAAAGTGGGGATGTGCCCAAGGCAGGCCAGTCTGAGAGTTGTGCGCCCGGTGAAGATTCTGTCGGAGGAGGCTCGAGGCAAAGCAGCCACGTTCTTCACAATTCCTCAGGTGAGTTTGTGACATTAATGAATTAGTCTTTTGACATTAGCCAGAATTGGAGACAATAAGGAAATGAGTGAGGGTTGCAGGCTAACGGGTTTTCGTCAGCCATCGAAAATCATTCTTCTCGGCTGAAAACCATAAGGCACTATCATTCTTCTGTGGCAAAAGCCAGAAGGTACTATCATTCTTCTGTGGTAAAAGCCAGAACGCACTAGCATTCTTCTGTGGTAAAAGTCAGAAGGTACTATCATTCTTCTCGGATGAAAGCCAGAAGGTACTATCATTCCTCTCGGATGAAAGCCAGAAGGTACTATGATTCTTCTCGAGTGAATGCCAGACGGTACTATGATTCTTCTCGGGTGAAAGCCAAAAGGTACTATCGTTCTTCTCGGGTAAAAGCCAGAAGGTACTATCATTCTTCTTGAGTGAATGCCAGACGGTACTATGATTCTTCTCGGATGAAAGCCAGGAGGTACGATCATTCCTCTCGGGTGAAAGTCAGAAGGTACTATCATTCTTCTCGGGGTGGGAGCCAGAAGGTATTATCATTCCTCTCGGGTGAAAGCCAGAAGGTACTATCATTCCTCTCGGGTGAAAGCCAGAAGGTACTATCATTCCTCTCGGGTGAAAGCCAGAAGGTATTAATTAAATGTTATTGCCAACTGAACTGAACCCAACTGAGTCAGATCTCATAAAATCGCATTGGATGTGTTAGCGATGCTTAAAGACCCCCCCCCCCCCCCCCCCCCCCCCGTCACGTGTCACATTCCCTCTTATGCTTGGAAGATTTCTTAAGAGGGAAAACGCGTGAAAACCATGATTTTGACACGTGACGTGGTGGGTCTTTAAAGGGCCGTCATACTCGTGCGATTTCTATCTCAACTGCGATCCAACTGTGACGACGAATACAGATATTTCATCAGATTCGTGTACGGGGGGCTAGTGCACAAAACCAGTCGGATTTCATCAGATTCATTTGGACAGTAGTGTTTTACGATAATCATACCTCACAAATGTCACAGTTGGATCGCAGTTGGATTGAGACGTGTTCAGTGTGGCGGCCCCTTAAGTCTAGACAATCAACTTGATTTGGTCTAAGGAACGCTATTGTAGGGGAAAGTGGATTTCATGCGATGTTCCGTTAAAGACTGTTCCAGAGGTCAGTTTGCAACGTAGATATAGTGTTATTTCGATGTTGTGATTCATGATGAAATAATTCATTTGGTTTCGCCCACAGACCCGGATATCACGACTTGGTCATTGTCAGAGAGTTTGTGCAGTGAAATATGATATCATGTGTTTATGGAGGCCAGTCGAGGACAGTGCTATCGTAGATTCAGTTACGAAGGACACTTTCGCCTTTTATTGTAGCTCGATTGCCAAGCTGTTGAGAATGGGTTGTAAATCGACGCGCGCGTGTGTGTGTGTGTGTGTGTGTGTGTGTGTGTGTGTGTGTGTGTGTGTGTGTGTGTGTGTGTGTGTGTGTGTGTGTGTGTGTGTGCCCGTGCGTGCGCGTGCGTGTGCGTGCGTGCGTGCGTGCGTGCGTGTGTGTGTGTGTGTGTGCGTGTGCGTGTGCGTGTGCGCGTGCGCGTGTGTGTATGTATGTGTGGTGTGTGTGTGTGTGTGCGTGCGTGCGTGCGTGCGCGCGCGGGTGTGTGTGTATGTGTGCGCGCGTGTGTGCGCGCGTGAGTATGTATGTGTGTGTATGAGGGAGAACGTAGGAGAGCGACAGAAAGAGAGAGAGAGAGAGAGAGAGAGAGAGAGAGAGAGAGAGAGAGAGAGAGAGAGAGAGAGAGAGAGAGAGAGAGAGAGAGAGAGTGTGTAATTGTAGCACATTCTTTAGTCTCTTCAATTTATTTTTATCGGTTTTGTTCGACAGTAACACTCCATTTTATTTCTTAGGTGCTGCCGTCAACGCGTCTGAAAACTGCAAACGAGACAACTTATTACCAGAGCACACCACAATAACGTGAGTGGGTTGTAGGTGGACCCTTGTACGAGAAACAGAGATTAAGTATCATCATTATTTGTTGGTTTATTATTGTGAGCAAGAGCGCGTGCAAGTGCATGTGCACGATCATGTAATTGTCTCTGTGTGTACGCAGGTGGTATTATTTATGCGTCTGTGTGTGCACGAGTAGGCAAAGTGTCTGTGTGCGCGCGCATGCACGCAAGTGTGTGTGTGTTGTGTGTGTACGTGTGTGTGTGTGTGTGTGTGTGTGTGTGTGTGTGTGTGTGTGTGTGTGTGTGGTGTGTGTGTGGTGTGGTGTGGTGTGGTTTGTGTGTGTGTGTGTGTGTGTGTGTGGTGTGTGTGTGTGTGTGTGTGTGTGTGTGTGTGTGTGTGTGTGTGTGTGTGTGTGTGTGTGTGTGTGTGTTGTCTGCGTGTGTGTCTGTCTGTCTGTCTGTCTGTGTAGGTCTATGCATGAGAGGTGTGATTTATATGCACATATCTTTATGCGTATTCGTCAGATTCGTGTACTGGGAATTGTGTGTGCTCGTGAGCGTGTGTAAGTACGTACATGCGTGTGTATGCGCGCGCACGCGCGCGTGTGTATTTGTGCTGAAATCCATATCGTTAATTTTTGTTATTCTCCCATTTCTATTGCAGGACAAAAATATTGGAGCCTGAGGATGACTTACCGCTTGGAAGTGAAGGTTAGTAGAAGTAGAAGTAGTAAATAAGTAAAGGGTAGTAGTAGTAGTAGTAGTAGTAGTAGTAGTAGTAGTAGTAGTAGTAGTAGTAGTAGTAGTAGTAGTAGTAGTAGTAGTAGTAGTAGTAGTAGTAGTAGCAGCAGCAGCAGTACCAGCAACAGCAGCAACAGCAGCAGTAGTAGTAGCAGCAGCAGCAGCAACAGCAGTAGTAGTAGCAGTAGTAGCAGCAGCAGCAGCAGCAGCAGCAGTAGTAGTAGTAGTAGTAGTAGTAGTAGTAGTAGTAGTAGTAGTAGTAGTAGTAGTAGTAGCAGCAGCAGCAGCAGCAGCAGCAGCAGCAGCAGCAGCAGCAGCAGCAACAGCAGTGGTAGTAGTGGTGGTGGTAGTAGTAGTAGTAGTTGTTGTTGTAGAGGTAGTAATATTAATAGTAATATTAATAGTAGTAGTAGTTGTTGTTGTTGTAGTAATCGTCATAGTAGTAGTAATCGTCATAGTAGTAGTAGTAGTAGTAGTAGTAGTAGTAGTAGTAGTAGTAGTAGTAGTAGTAGTAGTAGTAGTAGTAGTAGTAGTAGTAGTAGTAGTAGTAGTAGTAGTAGTAGTAGTAGTAGTAGTAGTAGTAGTAGTAGTAGTAGTAGTAGTAGTAGTAGTAGTAGTAGTAGTAGTATCATCAGCAGCAGCAGCAGCAGCAACAGTAGTGGTAGTAGTGGTGGTGGTAGTATAAGTAGTAGTAGTAGTTGTTGTAGTTGTTGTTGTTGTTGTTGTTGTAGAAGTAGTAATAGTAGTAGTAGTAGTTGTTGTTGTAGTAATCGTCGTAGTCGTAGTAGTAGTAGTAGTAGTACTAGTAACAGTAGCAGCAGCAGTAGTATGCGCTCTTTGAGTTCTTCGTTCTTCTTCTGCATTGGGACTACAATGAGTTTGGGTGTGCATAAGTGCCAGAATGAACGACACGGGTGGGTGTGTGAGGTGTGGTGGGTGGGGTGGGGGGGGGGGGGGGGGGGTGGAGGGTAAAATTGGAAAACAAAATCAATGAGCAAGAGTGACACCTGCGCCTTTGCTTTCTTTTCCATTCCATTTATCAAGGTGGTGCTAATAAGAGACGAAATGAGCAGACAAACTGCACACGATTCGATCCCAATGCGATCCGATTGTGGATGATGTCTGTGAGTCGTGATTCACGTGAAATACTTCCGTCTAAAAAATAAATGAACTGCTTCCGTTCCCTATGTTAACGTGGACTCCAATGCACGCATCTGATAAAATGTCTGAGATAACCTGCTCTCATGGTGACCTCAGCTTCGGTTTCCAATCCAGTCTATGCCTTGCTGCGTTCGGGTCAAAGTCATGGGGATCAGTGTGTTCTGGGGAGAGCTGTCGGTGGACGGTCGTGGTGGCGCCCTCAGAGGACCTCACTCACGCTGGCTCCGCGACTAAGAGAATAGTGTCGTCAGAAGGGGGCTTAGTAGGTGGTGTCCTGAACAGGCTCCGCTGAACTCCACCGAAGTGACTCAGCAGCAGTGCAGTGTCTCCTCGATTGGTTGCCTCCTGACGGCCTAACATAGATTCGCTCCCCTTGGACTGCTGGTCTCGGATTCTGCGACCTGAACAAGCCGGGGTGTAGCTGCGAATTGGGATTCGGAATGAGCGGCGTGGGAGCAACGCCACTGTACGACCCAGAAGATGGGACAGCAAAAAAAAAAAAAAAAAGTCTGATAAAAAAACAAACCACACAGATATTTCATCCGATTCGTGTACTGGGAACTACACATAATAGTGAACAAAACTAGTAGGATTTCGTCAGATTCATGTAGACAG
>CM065682.1:25216280-25226280 GCA_017654935.2 Phymorhynchus buccinoides
TTGACTATTTCTCTATTCATTACATCGTAAACACAAAGTTGTTGTTTTTCCTGCTTTGCCATTAAACCGCTGTCCTGCATCCCTTTGAAATAATGGCCCGTCGTAAAAACGAGTTTGTTTCTGCTGTGTTGGCTAACACACACGCGATCCTTTGGGGTTAGCATTTTTCACTCCTTCCCCATGGCAGCACGGTGATAGGGCAGCCATGATATATATGACTTACACGTCACTGTGTTTGCCGTGGGAACACATGGGGAAAGTGTGAAAAATGTTCACGTGTATTCGGACCATTATCATCGCCATTGCCTTTGAAAATGAGAGGAAAAGCTGTAGTGGGCTGTTGAGGTGGAGTTGTGATCCGTAGCCCTTGACACCAGTTGGTTTTTTCATTTCTTAGCAACGCCATACTCACTCTCTCTCTCTCTCTCTCTCTCTCTCTCTGTGTCTCTCTGTCTCTGTCTCTGTCTCTCTCTCTCTCTCTCTCTCTCTCTCTCTCTCTCTCTCTCTCTCTCTCTCTCTCTCTCTCTCTCTCTCTCTCTCTCTCAGATGCTTGATTTTGACCGTTTGGTTGATATAATTATTGACCACTCTGTTGATGGTTTATCTGGTAAATTTGTTGATCAATGGTGGTTTGTTGAATTAGTTTGGTGCATTTATTAATTATCGGTGGCTGATTGATGTGGGACTGCTTACTTGATTATTTATTAATTAATAATGGATGATTATTTGTTTGATAGTTTAATAGTTTGGTATATTTATAATCGACTTGTTCTGGATAATTGTTTAACCATCTGTTTCATCGACTCAATATCATATTGGATTATTTGTTGTTGTTTTTCTCTTTAATTTACCTATTTATTTATATATGTTCATTTATTTACTTACTAATTTGTTTATTTTTGCTTTAATGTTTAAATCCACAAGAATTTGTGTTATTTTCTAGTTTTCGATACAAATGTTATGTGTCTTTATAACCCCCTCCCCCAGCCTCCCTATGATACGGGCAGAAGGCCTAGTCATTAAAATTGGTTTGAATTTTTGAATCTCTCTCTCTCTCTCTCTCTCTCTCTCTCTCTCTCTCTCTCTCTCTCTCTCTCTCAGTCTCTCTCTCTCTCTCTCTCTCTCTCTCTCTCTCTCTCTGTGTGAGTGTTGTTGTTGTTTCATGTTACACGATCTCTTGTCTTGGAATTTTGTTATATTTTACTGTAATTTACGTGTGAACCATTACATAATTTGTTGTTGCGTAGTAGTTGATTATTGATGATTGATTGATTGATCTACTTGTTTGTTTATTCGTATTTTTGTTCATTTATTTTTAATTTTTAGAGGACCTGATGAAAAGAAATATTGTTACTTATTCAATTATCATCATTAAACATTTCGAGTTCGAGCTCTCTCTCTCTCTCTCTCTCTCTCTCTCTCTCTCTCTCTCTCTCTTCTCTCTCTCTCTCTCTCTCTCTCTCTCTCTCTCTCTCTCTCTCTCTCTCTCTCTCTCCTCTCTCTCTCTCTCTCTCTCTCTCTCTCTCTCTCTCTCTCTGTCTCTCTGTCTCTGTCTCTCTCTCTCCAAAAATAGATGTTGCCTTCTGTTTGGCCAAGGGAAGGAATATAATCCTTTAGAGGGATCTCCAATGGAGCAGCCACAAGCGCTCATTTGTGTTTTGAGCTCTGAATGTAGCCGCGCGCGCGTGTGTTTATGTGTGTGTGTGTGTGTGTGTGTGTGTGTGTGTGTGTGTGTGTGTGTTGTGTGTGTGTGTGTGTGTGTGCGTGCGCGCGTGTGTGTGCGTGTGTGTGCGTATGTGTGTGTGTGTGTGTGTGTGTGTGGTGTATGCTGTGACTTTTTTTTTTATAAACCCAAGCCAATATCAAATTGAAAATGTGTGTGAACAGAACATACAGACTTTTGTGAATTATATTTTGTTTGATGGTCGTCCTTCAGTTGTCCAGGGCCTGTATTCACATTGAGATAGTATGAGACTTATCATCATGATATCTTAGAAGTCCTTCTGAAGTCCTATTAAATCCTACCATTTTGTCGTGGTGGGGGAGCTTTAAACTAAGAGTAGCCCCTCATCCCCATTTTTCATTCTCTCCATCCTCATTTACAATTTATGACATGCCAGTGTTTTTTGTTTATTGTTCACTGGCTTTCACGCGTGAGACCTTACGCACTTGAGTGGGCACATGTTGCCCATTCTGCAGTGCATTTGCCTATATGGCCTTTTTTATAATATTTCTTTTTACTAGGATGTGTTTGTTATCCTTTTTTTTTACTGTTTTTTGTAACCTGGATCCGATAAGTAGAGTAGAGTGACTCAACGTTTCCAGCACTGTGTGAAATTATGAGTTATAGGGTACAATGATGAAGAAGCCATGTCGTGAATTGTACTGTTGATAGTTTTGTTATTTTCAGGTTTTGGGACGTTGTTAAGAATCATTGATGTGTGTTTTGCTATACGTGCGGTGACAGTCCTGAGATAACCATAGCTGTTGACGGGACTATAACAGACTAACTAACTAAGATATCATGATGATACAGTCTCATACTATCTCAATGTGAATACAGGCCCAGGTTATCTATCTTCTGTTTTATTGTGTGTGAGGGGTTGTTTTTTTGCGGGGACATGCATTGTGTGGGTGATGTTTTTTGTTTTGTTGTTTGATTGCTTGCCGTCGTGTGTAGAGTGTTAACGTAGGTAAATTGATATATTGTACTTTAGTCACCTCTCCTCAAATGTTCGTATCAAAATATTTCACTGAGAAAAAAACATATTGACATTTTTCGAAAAAAAGGTTAGGTTCAGCCTAGGACTATTTTCATAAAGCTGAAAGAAGCAGACTTTGTGATCGAGGGTCGTAAACATGAGAGGGTACGGAGACTAAAGTACAAGCCTGCCGACAGATTTTCTTTCCAAAGTTATTATTTTTTTTAGTGTGGTATTTCTTTTTTTGCTTTTTGTATTTTCCTGGAAGGTAAATAACCATAAAACAAAAATTGTGTTCCTTTGTTGTTGTTGTTTTAGATGATAATGATACCTGTAGTTTATTTTGAAGCTAATTCAATGTCATCGCTACAGCACATTCAAAAACAACAACAGCGCCCGTCTGCATGTGAACTTCTTAAAGCCCAAGTAACTATCTACATACAAAAATAGACGCTGTCTCCGAGTTTTCTTTTATTTGATTTGGAAAATGTCGGTGAAGAGCTTTAGATACGTGCAAAGGTGCCCTTAAAAAAAGAAGTAATGTTTCCATTTTCACACTATTAAAAAAAAAGGAAAGGAAAAACGCTTACGAAATCGTGTTTGCTTCCAATGTATTTTTTCTTCTGTTATCGTTGCTACATAAAGCGACATGTTATTTTTTACTTGCTGGGTTGAAAAGCCCTTGAGCCTTGTCTCTTTCCCATTTTATTCCCTGCATGATTGTGGTTGTCCCCCTTTGCCCTTTTCGGGGAGTGTTCAAAGTTTGTGGGCGTTGAATGACAAAGGACAATCATTAAAGACCCACCAGATCACGTGTCAAAATCACGGGTGAATGAATGAATGAAACATAGTGTTTTGCGTCCTCTCGGTCATAGACACATATGGGACATTTGTAAATACAAAGATAGTGGGAACAATACTGGCTGCAATGCCCAGAGGCAGTGCAACACCAGTAAAGTCCCGAGTTTTTAACAATATAGATAGGTGTAGCGGTAATCACGCCTCGGTTAAACCTCATCGGCTTTGGTACCGCCACATGATGTACTCAAAATCACGGGTATCACGTGTTTTTCCTTTTATAGCTGGTAAGAAATCTTGTTTTGACCAGGTTTGACTCCAATACAAATGCCCCCAAATTGAAAACGAAACATCATTTTAAAGAGCAGCCTCAATCTGAAGTTGGGGACATCTGTATGTGGGTCACAGCTACCCAGAAAAAACCGAGGGACTTAATCGTGGTGGGTCACTGTGTCTTAAAGATTAATGTCCCCAACTTCAAATTGAGGCTGCTCTTTAAAATGATGTTTCGGTTTGAATTTGCATTTGTATGGGAGTTAAACCTGGTCAAAAACAAGATTTCTTACCAGTGAAAACACGCGAAACCCGTGATTTTGACACGTGATCTGGTGGGTCTTTAATGGTTGTTGTGTTTCTGGTTTGCCTGCTTGCTGTTTGTGGGGGTTTTTTTGGTGGGCATGATTAAAAGAAGAACATTGCGTTAGGAGAATTTCGTCTCCTTTGTTTATTACTTCTTCTTTTCTTTTTTTTACATTTCCTTGCTGTAATGTCTCCATCCGAATGACTTCCCTGGAATAAACGCACCCTTCATTTCTCAGCCGTAGGTTGATTTCTCTTTCTTTTTATATTACCTGTCCCCCTAACTTCACCCTATGTTCACCTCCCCCTTTTTCCTTTGTATCCTTTGTAGGGGAAGACGGGGTAAAAAGCGCATGGGCGGGTAAGAAGCCCACCCCAATTATCTCATGAAATGAAGCAAATTTCAGTCTCATTTTGCCCATGAGACGAGCGTTAATGTCTAGCATTCGTCTCATGGGCAAATTTGACTGAAAGTTTCTTTATTTCATGAGATAATTGGGGTGGGCTTCTTACCCGCCCATGCGCTTTTTACCCCGTCTTCCCCTATTGTCTTTTCTTTCCCATTCCATCTGCCATGCTTCCATGCTATTTCCATTCCAATGCATGTTGCTTTTCGAAATAGATGTTAAAGTGGTCATAGCCCTGGTTAGTTGTCGACAGGTGAAATTCCGTTTAACGTCCTCAGACCTGAGCCAGGCACATGTGGGACATTTCTAACTATCGAGATAGCAGGGGCGATCCTGGAGGTACTACGATACCAGGAAAGTCCCGAAGTTTTTAAATAATCAAAATAAGTGTATTATAATGATCATAATTATCATGTGATTTGATGATGATGAAAGTCTGTTTATTGTCCTCCGACCTAGAACAGGTACAAGCGGGACATTAATAACCAGAAACATAGTGGGACGATCCTGGAGGTACTGCAATACCGGGAAAGACCCGATGTTTTTGTTTTATTATTAAGATAATTCTGAGTAAGAACAATGATTTTAATGTGTAGTAATATATGACCGACAGGGCTATAAACAACATAACTTTACTTAGATAAGATGCATGCGTAGGATAACTGTGGATGGCAACCATGTGCGCAGATAACAGTTTGGGCAGAACAGAAATGGGGTTACTCTGATGGAAGATGATTGTGTGGAAATAGATATGCGAGGAAATAACAAGCTAATTATGTGAGATAGTGAACATGAATTATATACCATTGGAAGGGTTGAAATGCGGAGTGTTTGCTGAAGACTCAAAATCTTTCTTTTTTAATGACACACTTGACCCACCACGATTAAGTCCCTCGGTTTTTTTCTGGGTAGCTGTGACCCACATACAAATGTCCCCAACTTCAAATTGAGGCTGCTCTTTAAAAAACGATGTTTCGTTTTCAATTTGGGGGCATTTGTATGGGAGTCAAACCTGGTCAAAACAAGATTTCTTACCAGCTATCAGAGGGAAAACACGTGAAACCCGTGATTTTGAAACGTGATCTAGTGGGTCTTTAAAGACATCGGAAGATATCGTTGGAACTTAAGTGGTGCTTAAGTGCTTAAAGACCCACCACGTCACGTGTCAAAATCGTGGTTTTCACGGGTTTTCTCTCGTATAGCTGGCAAGAAATCTTAAGAAATCTTCCAAGCAAAAGAGGGAATGTGACCCGTGACGTGGGGGGTCTTTAAGAACTTAATTGGAATACCATTGAAATCGACAACAGCGCAGAGACCTCTCTGGTGGGCTGCATCTTGACGACTGCTCCCCGTAGATTGCTGGTGTTAGGCCTAGTGGTGTGCCACTCCACTTTATCATTATGGCACAGAAGATGGCACGGAAACAAAGTGGCGCCTTTGGAAGATTGGGGGACAGAAGATGGACAGAATAGAAGAACGAAAGCTAGCCGAACGGTTGCTAAAACATTAATCGAAAGCGGTATAGGGTATATGCCAGAACATAAGATCGATCATCCTGGTACTATGTCACAAGGAATAAAGAAGACTGGTGGTGCCCTCTGTATTCAATGGAGAATACAGATAGATAGTACTTTCTGGCTCGTCACTCTCATCTTCCATACGGATCACCCCATGCTATAATGCTCACTGGATGAATAGGATGAAGGTCGATATTGAAAACAAAAGTAGAACACAATAGAAACGTAGATCTCTTCTTGAGGAAGAGGGGTGTCCTTTCAAATTGGGGCTGGGGAGGAGACGGAAATAAACGGTTCAGCCGTCCCTTACAGCCTAGACTGTCTGGCGGGGAACATTGTGGGCACCTAGGAAGCTTTAAAGCCGGGCAGGCCTCTAAGGGTTTTTGCTGGGGACGGAAAGGAGGGGGAGAAAGGAAGACTGTCCGTCTGAGCCAATACAATGTAGAGAGGCCAGGGTTCCGTGTCTTATGGGCGAACGTTTTGCATAAAATAGTTCTTCTTCTGAAGTGGTGGTAGGCAACGTTTTTGCACAACTCTGTCCCAAAAGATCAAGGTCTGTTTTTAATTCTAACTTCCAAAATCAAATAGCATTATGGGCTACGTTGTTGCTTCGACCCCCCCCCCCCCCCCCCCCCCCCCACCTTCTGAAATTTTCGATTTAAAATTACCACTGAGAACCAACATTCTGCCATTCTCAGGAAAGGGATAGGATTAGGATCAGCCTAGGGTTATTGTCATGAAATTGAAAGAACCAGACTTTGACATTGAGATTCGTAAACATAAGGGGGAGGGATCTAAACTACGACTTTGCCGCATTATGGCAATTCAGGTGGGACTGGGATTAGTTTGCTTTCGTTTTATATATATGACAGAACATTTAAGCACTCTTTTTTACAATCTACCTTAATGAAGTAATTAGCAGGAACACAAAAGAACAGTTAATGAATTTTATTATCGAAGATCATCCGGATTAATTTTCCCTTTGGAAAACGAGTGCTTCTCAAAGCTGACTCTGTAACTTCTGCTTCCGTTTTGACTGTCGTAAGCCTACCTTGCGAGGTTTGCTCACAGCACGGAAGGTTGAAAGCATGTTCTGAGCCAATGCAAACGTTTTCAGCAGACATAAGGGTTGACGTTTCTGTCAAAAGTTTCACAACATTTGCTGTCATTCTGCACCAAGACACGTAAACAGGGATCACGTTTCTCTCTAGCACATTATTCCAATGAAACAGGAAACTGAACTGTTACTTTCTAAATTAAGTATATCGGTTTACTTAATTTAGTAAAAGAAGTCACGTGAGCTTGTCTTATTCCTAACTGCAGAAAGCGAGAACAAAGCATAATTTAATTGGTGGAAATCATCAATGGAATTGGTGAGCCCCTATCCCTTTCCATTGACCTGAAATTGTGCTTTGCTGTCTGAGCTGTAGAATGTTATGGATTTGTGCGTGTGTGCGTGCACGCGGTCTCGCGCGTGTGTGTATGTGGCTGAGTGGTGTGGGTGCGTGTGTGCTTGCTTGCATGCGCGCGCGCGCGCGCGCGTGTGTGTGTGTGTGTGTGTGTGTTGCGCGCGCTAACGCATGTGTGCTGTGTAAAAGGTGTTTGAACAGGTAATTTGATATTTAATGATTGCCCTATTTATGTTAATGTACTATTGTGTTGATGCTTGTTTGTCTGCAATCGTGCTTATGTAGATGTATTGTTGGTGGTGGTGGTGGTGGTGGTTGTATGTGTGTGTGTGTGTGGGGGGGGGGGGGGGGGGGGGGGGGGTGCGCACATGCGTGCGTGCATATTTCTGTGTGAAGGAAATATTAGGTTTTGATGTTTAAATTATTCCTTTAATTCATATTAATGTACTAATGTGTTGATACTTGTTTGTCTGCGTGTGATTTAAGATTATTTGCCTATGTTTGATGTTTATATGATATGTGTTTATGCCTACGGATGTACTGTATTAATGCTAGTATTTATTGTAGCTTTTATGTATTACTTTAGTGGTGCTTATTTATGTATCTCATTTTAATTATTTGTAAAGCGCAAAGAGCTCCAGGTTAACTGAGAGGTGTTGGCGCTATATTAAAAAAAAAACAATATTATTATTATTATTATTATTATTATTATTATTATTATTATTATTATATTTGCAGTGGAAAAAGAATACTTATCACAATCAAAAACATAAACTTTGGCTGCCATCTTGACTATCGTTCTCGTCACGTGACCATCCACAGCGCGTGAGCTTCTGAACATATTCTGCTGTGCTAGCATACGTTTTGTTAACCGCGGCCGTTTCGTAGCTTTTTCTTACGGATTGCTACAAAACGTCTTAAGCGCTCTGTGCCAAGAAACGCCCTCCTGATCAGTTAGGTGGAGTGGTGGGGACAGCAGGTGGCAGGCCTGATGCGCTCAGGGACCAATAAGCTGGACCTCCATCCATTATACTGTCCTCGACTCCTTGTACCTAGAGATATGTCCGTGTGGGACCACTTCCTAATAACATTGAAGGGCTTTCTTCGGCTTTTGGGCCCACTGCCTCATTTCAGAGCGACCGGGTATTGCAAGCGACTCCTCTCTTTCTCTACTTTGTAGTCATAACGACTGTATTTCAAATCAAATCAAGTATCTTTACTCGGCTTTGTGGATTTGTTTAAAGTTTTGGTAAAGGTCAAGATGTGCCACCCCCACCCCCCCTACATTTCTCGGTTAATTGTATTTTTCCGTTTTTGCCTTTCTTACCATACATAAAGCTGTATTTTAGGAACCTTTTTACCTAATAACCTTTTTGGAATACTAACCCTAGCCCTAACCCTAGCCCTAACCCTAACCCTATAAGACGGGAAAACGCAACGAACCACAACTGTGACAAATCGCGGTGTACTGCAGTACATAGTGAGGGATAGGGTTAGGTTTAGGGCTAGGGTTAGGGTTAGTATTCCAAAAAGGGAATTAGCTAAAAATGTTCCTAAAATACAGCTTTATGTATGGTAAGAAAGGCAAAAACGGAAAAATACAATTAACCGAGAAAGACAGGGGGGGGGGGGGGGGGGGGGTGGCACATCTTTACCTCTTTCCATTTTCAGTCTTTTATGGCAATGTAAGATATGGTGTAATAATATTTGTGTAGCTTGGTTGTTTGGGGTTTTTTGAGGGGGTGGGTGGGATGTGGAGTGGAAAGGGGTGAGATGAGTGTTGAGGAGAAATTTTCTGTTGAGTTTCCTTCCTTCTTATTTTTGTCCCCATCTTCCTCCTTATCCTTTTCACTTATTTTCCTCCTCCTCCTCCTCCTCCTCCTCCTCCTCCTCCTCCTCCTCCTCCTCCGTATCTGCCTATTCCTCTTCCTGTTCCTCATCCCCCTTTTCCTTACCGTTGAAATATAAAAGCAGAGTCATGGTGTTTTTGTGGGGGTGGGGTGGGGGTGGGGCCCGGGGGCTATTTATGACCTCGTGAAAGAAGTAGCGAGACGGGAGGGAGGGGGGAGTATCGGGATCGGGGGTGGGGGATTTTTGGGGGGTAAGTTCGATCGGAGTGAGGACAAAATGATTGCCTTATCGATTTGGACGCCTTGCGAGGGGCCCCAGCTTAGAGCTCTATAGGTTTCTTTCCCCTATCTTCCCCTACAGGGTTTTGTGTTCACTTTGAATACTTTTGGATTTTTGTTGGCGTCTGTCTACCTGTATTTGATTGTGTCTGCTTGCCTGTCTGTCTGTCTGTCTGTCTGACTGACTGTTTCCCACCATTTCCAGATTCATTGTTTTTCTGTCTGTCTGCCTGTTTGTCTGTCTGTCTATCTGTCTGTCTGTCTCTTTGTCTCTCTGTTTGTCTGCTGGCATTTTTGTTAGTCTATCAGTCTCTCTCTCTCTCTCTCTCTCTCTCTCTCTCTCTCTCTCTCTCTCTCTCTCTCTCTCTCTCTCTCTCTCTCTCTCTCTCTCTCTCTCTCTCTCTCTCTCTCTCTCTCTCTCTCTCTCTCTCTCTCTCTCAGTCTTTAAGTCTGATTCGT
>CM065682.1:25231280-25238780 GCA_017654935.2 Phymorhynchus buccinoides
TAAGTGGTCATTGAGGGAAAAACTCCCCGAGGAATGGGAATCAATCACCTTGCTGATCCAGTCATGGTAGAAGGACACCCTGCTGAACACACTAGGGTACCCCGTGGTCTGACACCCACTCACCCCCCAGGAAGTCACCCCCACCAGGTAATAATACCCATCACGCAGACACATCAACGGGCCCCCGGAATCCCCGTTACACGCCCCTCCCTCCCCGTTCCCCACACACACGTGCGAGTTCAAAATCCGCTTCCACCCCCACCTCGCCGCGCATGCCTGGTTGCGCCGGATGCTCACCGTCATTTCCTGCAACACCGACTGTTCTTCGAAGCCTTTAGTGTCTCCCCATCCCATGATCCAACACTGGCTGTCGGACAAAAACGGCTTGTCACGCGTCGGGAGACAAGCGTGGCGGACGCGGAAACCGGTAACGTCGACGGGATTTCTGAGTTTCAACATGGCGATGTCGTTTGGATAGTTCCCGCCGTTGACGAATTCGGGATGTCGTACGATTTGGGAAATTTTCACTTCTTGCTTGACTTCGGAAGTCTGCTCCCCAATGTTGAAGACGGCTCGCCAGTCAGTGGCTTCCTGCAGCTGTGAGCCGAAGACGCAGTGCGCAGCAGTCACCACCCATTCCGGGTGAACCAGAGTTCCTCCACACACGTGACGCTGGGCCCACGTGAGGCGAAGGGAGACCACCCACGGCCACCTTCCTTTAGAGGCAGGAAGTCCGCCGACGATCAACGAAGTCACGGCTACTCCACACTGCGGATGAAATTGTGTCTCGTTTGTTTCCTGCCACATGTCCGGGTCTTCTGATATGGTTGGAGGTTGTGAGTTTATTGGGGATTGTTGTGGGATGGTTTTGGGAACTTTTGTCACCCTTGGTTTATTTCTATCATTGCCTCTGTTGCCGTCGTTAGATTCCCTCCTATGAAAGCTAGGCACAGTTGCTGGAATAGTGCCTCTGTTGCCATTGTTATATTCCCTCCTATGAAAGCTAGGCACCGTTGCTGGAATAGTGCCTCTGTTGCCATTGTTATATTCCCTCCTATGAAAGCTAGGCACCGTTGCTGGAATAGTGCCTCTGTTGCCATTGTTATATTCCCTCCTATGAAAGCTAGGCACAGTTGCTGGAATATTGTCTCTGTTGCCATTGTTATATTCCCTCCTATGAAAGCTAGGCACAGTTGCTGGAATATTGTCTCTGTTGCCTTTGTTAGATTGCCTCCTATGAAAGCTAGGCACCGTTGCTGGAATAGTGTCTCTGTTGTCTTTGTTAGATTGCCTCCTATGAAAGCTAGGCACCGTTGCTGGAATAGTGTCTCTGTTGCCTTTGTTAGATTGCCTCCTATGAAAGCTAGGCACAGTTGCTGGAATATTGTCTCTGTTGCCTTTGTTAGATTGCCTCCTATGAAAGCTAGGCACCGTTGCTGGAATATTGTCTCTGTTGCCTTTGTTAGATTGCCTCCTATGAAAGCTAGGCACCGTTGCTGGAATAGTGTCTCTGTTGCCTTTGTTAGATTGCCTCCTATGAAAGCTAGGCACCGTTGCTGGAATGTTGTCTCTGTTGCCTTTGTTAGATTGCCTCCTATGAAAGCTAGGCACCGTTGCTGGAATAGTGTCTCTGTTGCCTTTGTTAGATTGCCTCCTATGAAAGCTAGGCACCGTTGCTGGAATATTGTCTCTGTTGCCTTTGTTAGATTGCCTCCTATGAAAGCTAGGCACCGTTGCTGGAATATTGTCTCTGTTGCCTTTGTTAGATTGCCTCCTATGAAAGCTAGGCACCGTTGCTGGAATAGTGTCTCTGTTGCCTTTGTTAGATTGCCTCCTATGAAAGCTAGGCACCGTTGCTGGAATAGTGTCTCTGTTGCCTTTGTTAGATTGCCTCCTATGAAAGCTAGGCACCGTTGCTGGAATAGTGTCTCTGTTGCCTTTGTTAGATTGCCTCCTATGAAAGCTAGGCACCGTTGCTGGAATAGTGTCTCTGTTGCCTTTGTTAGATTGCCTCCTGTGAAAGCTAGGCACTGTTGATGGAATGGTGTCTCTGTTGTCTTCATGAAACTGATTTCTATGGAATCCAGGTAAGGTTGCTGGATTGTTGTTTCTGTCTTTTTTAAAGTGACCCCTACTACGGAAATCTGGTGCCATTATTGGTGTGCGGGTAGTGAACAGAGGTGGTTCAGTAAGCTTGCGTTTGTGCCAAACTCTCGTTCTTCTGGTTGTAAATATCGGAGGCTTGGTACTCACTTCTGGTGTAGTTGTGGTCAGTGGTGTGGACACGGAGCTTGACGGTGATGTCTCAGGAAACTCTGTAGAGGAAGGGGTTAACCAGGGGAGGGCATTTTTGTGGCCCCACCATGGCCGAATGGTTGTCTGCCTTCTTTCCTTCACATCTGACCACCACGAAGATTTGCCCCATCTAGACCCACCATCTCTATCATATATGATTTTTTTTTTTTTACTACCCACTGACTTGCCTTTCACCAAACGTTTTCGCCAGTTTTTCGTATTTCTCAAACGTGGATTTTTTCTGCGTTCTGGTTTTGAAGATGGTCTGCGCACAGTTGCAAACCTCTCAAAGGGAGATTTGATTGTTCTGGCTCTTTGTTTTGTCTTCTTGTTCATCTTTCTAACCCAAACTGGTGTGGCTTGGTGATTTTGAGTAGAGATAGTGTTGTCGTCAATGTACTTAGGATACGTATCTTTTGTGTATCTCACTTTATCTTTTGGATCAATTTTAGTCAGTTTGGGATACGCACTGTCTTGGTGATGTTCTACTGCACGTTGTGTATTTGCAGCAATGTTTGTGTAGTGTTTGTTAGAATCTTCATTATAGTCAACAACAGTTCGTTTATCGTATGTCCTGTCATTCCTACGCTGTTGTGGGGGTACATCAGGAAAGGTGTCATCAAAATCTTCTGTCTTACTGGCACCAAATCTCGACCGTGATTGGACATGAGTTGTTTGTTTGTGACGATTTCTGTTCCACTGAATGGAATTGTCTTCACGTTTACCATGATTTCGTACAGTCTGTCTCTCATTGTAGTCCCATTGTTTACCGACTTTGTCTTTTTCTGGATTATTGTGTTTCAAATGTTTGATTGTTTCACTTTTGTGGTCATCCTTATTTATGTGATTGGGGCACGAACAGTTTGTCCATGCAGCGTGTTTTTCGTGAGGTTCGTCACATAGATCCATAGCTCTGGTGTCAAACTCTGTTACGTTCTCCCTCCACCGAGCATAATTCCACCTTCCAGTGACTTCTCTTTCTCTACTGTTCTCACGTTCTGAATGTACATAAGGAATTTTTTCATCACTTTCTCTTACCCGATAATGTCTGGAAGAGTGTTGTTCTTCATCAAGATCGTCTTCAGGACAATCATCGAACCTTGACCCTTTGATCACGCACGTTTTGGCCCTGACTGACCATTGCAGGGCGCTCGGACATGCCAGGGTGGCCACTCGCTTTCCGAAGCTACACACCACGTAGTCTGAACAGGTGTCTGGGGATCTGACCCACTGCACCCCGTGATGACCGCACAGACTGGCTGAAAAACGCGTGGACAAAGGACCGGAGATCATCTGTGTGTTCGTGAATTTCACCATCACCACTAGGAACACGAAAGGGTGTAGAATGACTACTTTGCCTATTAGTTCCAATTGTCGCAACAATGTTTGGGGAAACATTTTGACAAACTAAGGCAGTAATTTTCAGATTTTGCTCTTGAGTTTCCCTTAACGCACAATTGTCAACGGAATTTCGCAAATATAAAATGTTGATTTATAAAACACTTTAACAGAGCAAGCTTCATTTCATGATTAATCGAATTGGTGCATGTTCTTAATTTTTGTCACGTACTATTTACTAATTTCTATGGAGTTTTACACAAAGCAAAATTATGCCATTAACTTAAAAACCGAAGCTTGTTTCGCATCTTTAGGCGTGACATATCAAAACACAGATTCTATCAAGAGTCATATTTTGGACTTTAATCCAAGCTGTCATTTGTTTGGTTGGTTTTAGAAAATCTCCTTTTAGAAAGAAAAAACAACAACAAAGCTTTATTTACGGAATCGTATTTAAAACTTCTAAATCATTGTAATTATTTAACATTCTTGATTTTAAGCAGAAAATGTCATACACTTTTATCACATGCATATGCTCAGGGCTTTTGAAACCTCACAGAACATATTCACCTTAAATAGCTGCACAGATGACCTTGACTTGTCACGAAAATGATATGCAATTCACACTTTCTTTCAAGAATCTCTTATCCCATCATGTTTTGTCTCTGGGCCAAGGAACAAATGCTCAGGACTGCTCGAACACATTTGTATTGTGCTGCATACAAAAAGGACAGACGAGCTTTTTTAAGACTTGCCAAGAGGAGACTGATGAAGAAACATTAGTTGTGTGGATCACAGCGTTGTTTGGAGAGTGGGTCCTTGAAAAGGGGGTCAAGGAGCTCAAACACTGGGAAGCTGAGGATGAGCCAATGCAACACGCTCACACTTGTCCGAGAATCTGTATTGCAAAATGTTTCCATTTGACTTTTTTGGCTATTGTTTTTTGGGGTTAGGAGGTCAAGGCTTCTTGTTCAGTTTCAATCACTTCACACTTTTTATGCTAGCCATCACCTTGGCAACTTTGCGCTCATCTGCCAGTTCAAATAATAAAGGAAAAAGTCCACCGACCACTAGCCAAGCCATGTTTAAAATAGTTCAAGAATGAGAAGGTGATCCAAGAAATTGAAGAATAATCGATTGAAGATGACAGAAATAGTATTATTGAACCGTTCAATTCTAATGACAATTTTGCAACTGTTGGAAACCGTTTCAGTTCTGATTTATGTATCTTTTTAGTAACGTTTGGAATCTCTGTATTTTTCACAGACAGAAACGCACACTCGTATTAATAATTTGCTGAAGACTGTCAATGCAAGGCAGTGTTGCCACCCTGGTGTAATGTCTGCTCCAGCAGTGACCAGTGTTTCTACGCAAAATAACACTGGCGTGTCTAGCCCTGCACTGCTGTTGACTTTGTTCGGGCCTTGGACAAGTTTGACTAGTGGGTTTTTTTAATTTATTTTCTTTCTCTCTTGCTGACGTCAGCTGTTTAAACTTTGCCAGGGTTCACAATTGTTCAACATTTGCCGTTTGCGTCAAAAGAGCCCTGTCTTTTACTTCCTAATTCTGTAAGAACGGAAGGCATTGCAACCAGAACGAAAGCCTGTGCATTTCCCTGGCTGTGAGTGTGTGACACCAGAGTGTCTTCCAATCCCCGCAGCCTGTCATACTGAATTGATGAGAACAAAACGTTGACAGAGTTGTCCCCAGTGTACTGGCGATGTGTCTATATTGTGACACCAGAGTGTCTTCCAATCCCCACAGCCTGTCATACTGAATTGATGAGAACAAAACGTTGGCAGAGTTGTCCCCAGTGTACTGGCGATGTGTCTACATTGTGACACCAGAGTGTCTTCCAATCCCCACAGCCTGTCATACTGAATTGATGAGAACAAAACGCTGGTAGAGTTGTCCCCAGTGTACTAGAGTGTGTCTATATTGTGACCCAGTGTAATCCCCACAGCCTGTCATACTGTGTCTATATTGTTGACACCAGTGAGTGTCTTCCAATCCCCACAGCCTGTCTTCCATACTGAATTGATACTGAGAACAAAACGTTGGCAGAGTTGTCCCCAGTGTACTGGCGATGTGTCTATATTGTGACACCAGAGTGTCTTCCAATTCCCACAGCCTGTCATACTGAATTGATGAGAACAAAACGTTGGCAGAGTTGTCCCCAGTGTACTGGCGATGTGTCTATATTGTGACACCAGAGTGTCTTCCAATCCCCACAGCCTGTCATACTGAATTGATGAGAACAAAACGTTGGCATAGTTGTCCCCAGTGTACTGGCGATGTGTCTATATTGTGACACCAGAGTGTCTTCCAATCCCCACAGCCTGTCATACTGAATTGATGAGAACAAAACGTTGGCATAGTTGTTCCCAGTGTACTGGCGATGTGTCTATATTGTCAGTTCATCCAGTGATGCTAAATGGCAACAAACAAACAAAAAACACGCGGGTTTTTTTCTTTTTCACAGGGCTAATGGTGAGATGGACCTGCTCAATGTCACATGGCTGGCAGTGGGCTCTCCTGACTTATCATTATTATCGCCACCAACACCAACCTGTGTGCAACCATACTGCATTTACGCAACCTGACTTAGCCGCGTAATGTGATCTTGTGGAAACCACAAAGGAAAAAATAAATTTGGCACGTTTACTTCTTTTTTTTTCTCGGGGGCTTAATTCCCCCCAAAAAAAACACAGTAATGGCCATTAGCCACAGTATCTTGCTGTGGAGTGTGTTTATATGGTTTGCTATCTTATTCTCTTCTCTTTTTGTTTTTTTTCTCCATTATTTTCTTTTCTCCTTTTCCAACATATTTTTTTACCCTTCTTTCGCCGTCTCTCTACCCACTGGAACAATTCCTCTTATTTTCTGGTAACACACCTCAAAGATCAAGAACTTGTGAACGTTTTCTATATGTAGACAACTAGCTTCTCTCTCTCTCTCTCTCTCTCTCTCTCTCTCTCTCTCTCTCTCTCTCTCTCTCTCTCTCTCTCTCTCTCTCTCTCTCTCTCTCTCTCTCTCTCTCTCTCTCTCTCTCTCTCTATCTATCTATCTCCCTCTGTGTGCGTGCGCTTGTGTGTGTGTGTGTGTGTGTTGAGCGAGCGCGCATGCTCGCTATATTTTGATAATGTAGTCAGTCACAACAGATCGCGGTATTAATACTATTATGGTAAAACTACATGGCTTCTGATTTTCCTTTATTTTAAGGGGGTACGCTCCCCCCCCCCCCCCCCCCCCCCCCCCCCCCCCCCCCCCCCCCCCCCCCCCCCCCCCCCCCCCCCCCCCCCCCCCCTGGTTACAGTACAGTTTTAAGGGGTATTTTCACCCCCAGTTTCAATTTTTAAAGGGTCAAGACCCTACTGCTTACGTAAGTAAAAAAAAACAACGGCACTTACACAGACACACGCGCGCACGTACATGCACACGTGCATACAACACACTCTCTTCACTCACACACCTACTGATCACTTTTTTGGGGGGTGCTTGTTTTTGTTTTTGACGAACAACCTGTTTCTTCTTCTTTGTCTTCAAGTTTTGTTTAACACTTGCCAGACTGGTGGCATGTTGACCAAAGGAATATCAAGTGTTTGAAACGATTTTATTGGATTTGGAGAAAAGGGTCTGCCAATAAACAATGAGTTTTCGATATGTACTGCGTTCTGGCAGTTTCTGTACGGTCTTTTAAGAATTTTAGTCCTAGGTTAACGACTCCTCATTGTGGCACTAACCTAGTTTGGCCTAGCAGACTATTGAAATGAGCAACGTCGTTATCTTACTGAAAATTAACGGCTTTGTTAACGCATAAATCATCATTATAATGCGTCACCTCACCCCCTACTTGGCATTTTAAAG
>CM065682.1:25243780-25258276 GCA_017654935.2 Phymorhynchus buccinoides
CTTTAAAGACACAGTGACGCACCACGATTATGTCCCTTGGTTTATTTCTAGGTAGCTGTGACCCACATATACAAATGTCCCCAACTTCAAATTGAGGCTGCTCTTTAAAATGATGTTTCGCTTTGAATTTGGGGGCATTGGTATGGGACTCGAACCTGGTCAAAACAAAATTTCTTTCCAGCTATAAGAGGGAAAACACGTGAAACCCGTGATTTTGACACGTGCTCTGGTGGGTCTTTAACAGTTATTTGCCTGTGCATATTTTACGCAAAAACCCATCCGCATATTTCGGACTTCCAGTGTTTATTTTGATGATCGCGGAGGGGTTTCCTTGTACAGCGAAACCTCCCGTATAAGACATTAAAGACCCACCACGTCACGTGTCTAAATCACGGTGTTCACGTGTTTTCCCTCTTATCGCTGGTAAGAAACCTTAAGAAATCTTCCTAGCATAAGAGGGAATGTGACACGTGACGTGGGGGGTCTTTAAAATAATAATCGGAAATAAGGAGGGAGTTGTGTAAGGGAGGTAATTTTAATGCTTACAAAGAAGGGCAATGTCTCAGAGAAGTAGGTCTTAGTAGGGAGGGAGTCTTATAATGGGGGGTCTTATAAGGGAGGTTCCACTGTATGTATGTATGTATGTATGTATGTATGTATGTATGTATGTATGTATGTATGTATGTATGTATGTATGTATGTATGTATGTCCATAGCGAGATTTCTTCAGTCATACTGTTGGTGGGGGGGTGTTTTTCAGCAAAACATAAGGCAGTGCAAATCTCTGATAGCAACAAAAAAAGAGCATGTATCGGAATAACCGAATCTCTTGGTAATAAAAACAAAAGGTCCGTGGTTGACACTGTTTTCACTTCACCAAAATATCGCCCGAAGACTGAGTGTGGCTGCCCACATGGCGGGGTAATAAAAAAACAACGATCGCACACGTAATGTTATCATCTGTAGCTGATGCGCTTGCACCACAGTGTTCAAGTGCTTCCGCTGTTGGGATGATCCCTGGAGTCTTTTAGCCAGGGTAAGCCAACAACAACAATTTCACCAAATTTGATCAAAATCCATCTAGTAGTTTGTGAGAAAACAAAACTAGGCTACGTTGTAGTTTAGACATACTTCGTCAAATTTTCGCGTTGGAAATCTTCTCCGAGAATCAACCTTCTGCCCTTCTCGAGAAAGGGATAGGGTTAGGATCAGCCTAGGGTTGTTGTCATGAAACTGAAAGAACCAGACTTTGAGATCGAGAGTCATAAACATGAGGGGGGGGGGGGGGGGGGGGGGGGGGGTCTAAAACTATAGGTTTGGCCAAGACTCGTGTGACAGACACACGCAAACAGACAGACGAGAATAATGATACAACACTTGTCAATTTGAACATTTTGAAACATGCTAAATCTCATAAGTGTAGAGTGGCACAGCGGTAGCGCGTTCGCCTCGTGTCAAGTAAACCCGAGTTCGAACCTGGGTACAGGGGAGTTTTCCTCTCACTTTGCACTAGGCCTTGCGGTCTGAACGTAAAGTCTTTCGGATGAGACGATAAACCGAGGTCCCGTGTGCCCATGCACTTAGCATACGTTAAACCAAGTGGCAACGAAAAAGTTCTCATTATTGGTCAAAATTTACTCTCTTTCTTTTTTTTTAATTGGGTGGCGCGCCTCTGGCTGCGACGCGCTCTCCAGGTGGGAGCAACCCGAATTTCACAGAGACGCCTCTGTAACTATAAAGTACCTAATACCTAAAATACCTAATAATCTGTACTAGTAAAATACTAGCAATTATTCAGATATTCCAACACACTTCATGCAAACTGTACCGTAGGCGTACGCCCTGATAGAAGATACCCTTTTCATGAATTTTTTGTCTTTAACCTTTGTTGATTTTGCTTCCTTGAATAAACCAACAATGTCACGAGAGGCCACGCCTTCAAGCTTAAGAAAAATAGGTGCAACCAAAGATTCTAAAAGGATAAGATGGACTACTTAAGAGTTACGGCGAGCCGGGCTGATAGAGTTATCGTTAGTGAGGTAGTTACACCATTCACAGTGGCGGCTATCCAAAGACTCAGACTGTAATTTCAACGGAGAATTCAACTGGCCTATCGACGTGTTTTTAACCTAAATGTGTCACGTTTAAAAGGGACATAAACAGTGTTTCTGTCCTCACTACTTATATATTTATTTTTTGTATAGGGAAAAGGGACCGGATGTTGTTCTTTTCCTTTCAGTGTCTTTGGTGCAAAGGTATTCGTTCCCACTTTTTCACCTCCCGAGTCGTTGACAAGTGGACCAGGCTACCAGAGAATGTGGTGACAGCCCCATCACTGCAGGCTTTCAAGAACAGACTAGACACTGTGTGGGCAGACCAAAGATAATGTAACTCGTTAGGAGAGCCTCAATATCGCCCGTGACGCTAAAAGAAAAGAAGAAGAAAACATAAAGAGAAAATGTTGTGAGAAAAAGTTTTGGATCAACACGACCAGATCAAAGGCCCATGGCCTGATCATCGATCTGCCATCATATCCAATCATATCATATCAATACTTTGTTATCCACTACAAAATGTCAAATGGCCTTAAGCTCATCACTGGTCGTGTCCGCAAAACCATAATCTGAACTAGCAGATAGCAAGCTAAAGTTAATGACTCGTTTAGTGGCGTAGGGTTGCTCTTGTGTTGGTAGAGCAGGTGAGGCCAGTGCATCTCTGCGTCCCATCGGCACCTTCGTGTCTTTCGTTTTCATTTATTCAAGGTGCTTCTAAACACCGAATGATGCCGAAAGGTGCCGAATGGTCAAAATGCCAAATGGTCAAGCCACCGAGTGGCAGTGCCGAATGGTGAAGAAATTATATACCAATTACCAAAATATTAACAACACGCTTCCAGCCTAACAGCTTGACCATTCGGTACTTTGACCCTTCGGCACCATTCGGCACCATTCGTCCAGTAGTTATATAAAGCACCGCTTAATTCAGACATTCCTGAACAAGTCATGAAAATTGTATCAACATATATGTGATATTGTAAGACTTCCTGAGTGTACTGATTGGCTATTAGTATAAGGACAATTGGCGATAAATTCACGATGTTCGCCGTTCTTTCAGCCCTTTAATTGGCCTGATAGGGGAAGACGGGGTAAAAAGCGCATGGGCGGGTAAGAAGCCCACCCCAATTATCTCATGAAATGAAGCAAATTTCAGTCTCATTTTGCCCATGAGACGAGCGTTAATGTCTAGCATTCGTCTCATGGGCAAATTTGACTGACATTTTCTTTATTTCATGAGATAATTGGGGTGGGCTTCTTACCCCGTCTTCCCCTATTTATAGATATGCCACGTAATCTTTGTCACATTCTTTGATATGGTACAAGTTCCTGGATGGGCTTGTTATCTTTCTTATGAATTTATTATCAATGTTTCTTAGTCAATGTTAGAGTGTATCCTGTATGGGTAACTGAAAGTATACTTTACTAATCGTGTGAGCAATTTTTTGGGGGAGGAGGGGGGGGGGGACTTTCAGTACAGCTGAGGTGATGGGTGATTTCACTTGAGTTTGTGTGTGTGTGTGTGTGTGTGTGTGTGTGTGTGCGTGTGCGTGCGTGCGCGTGCGTGTGCGTGCGCGTGCGTGCGTGCGTGCGTGCGCGTGCGCGTGCGCCGTGCGCGCGCGCGCGCGCGCGCGCGCGTGTGTGTGTGTGTGTGTGTGTGTGTGTACGTGCGTGCAGTACGTGTGTGTGTGTGTGTGTGTGTGTGTGTGTGTGTGTGTGTGTGTGTGTGTGTGTGTAAGTGTAAGTGTCCATGCGCGCGCGCGCGTGTGTGTGTGTGTGTGTGTGTGTGTGTGTACGTGCGTCAGTACGTGTGTGTGTGTGTGTGTGTGTGTGGTGTGTGTGTGTGTGTGTGTGTGTGTGTGTGTGTGTGTGTGTGTAAGTGTCCATGCGGGCGTACGTGTGTGTGTATGTGTGCGTGTACGTGCGTACGTGCCTGCATGTGTGTGTGTGTGCGCGCGCGCGTGCGCGTGCTAGTACAGTATGTAGGATGTCGTTGATTTAAAAAGAAAGCAGCCTCTAAGATCAACACTCACTAGGTCGTAGATTATCGTTTAATATTTATCTTGACAAGGAAGTGAAAACAGACGCCAATTTACTACACCTACCCCACACACACACACACCCACACCTACCCCCTACTCAAAAACGCCGGGTCAGTGTAGTCGAGGAACACCCGTCCTTGAGGCGGATCTTAAGTGAAGCCACCACCACCCTACCACCCCCACCATTTTCCCTCCTTGGCCTCATCTTCTCCTCCCTCCCTCCCTCCCTCCCTCCCTCCCTCTCCTGCTTTCTTTGGTGTCTATTGTGTGGTGTCACCCCCATCTCATATTATATAGGGGAAGACGGGGTAAAAAGCGCATGGGCGGGTAAGAAGCCCACCCCAATAATCTCATGAAATGAAGCAAATTTCAGTCTCATTTTGCCCATGAGACGAGCGTTAATGTCTAGCATTCGTCTCATGGGCAAATTTGACTGAAAGTTTCTTTATTTCATGAGATAATTGGGGTGGGCTTCTTACCCGCCCATGCGCTTTTTACCCCGTCTTCCCCTACAGATCCGCCCATTTTTGTTATAGGGGTGCTTCATTTCACTTCTGTAGTGCGCTTGGAGTCGAAAGTGTATATATATTATACACACGGTTTGAATTTGGTTCGTGATAAACCGATCGTGGATTCTGTCACGATCTAAACCTCTGTCGAATCCGGACTGGTAGAGTGCTAGCAGTTTATTGTTTTGCTCTTGTGTGGAGTGGTAGGGCGTGTGTGTGTGTCTTGTGTTTTAAGAGACAGTTTGTTCTAACTTTGGGTGATTTTACATTTTGCTTTGAGAAGCAAGATATCTGCAGAGCCGGTGGGTAGCCCTTTGTCTGTATCCGTGTGTGTGTGTGTGTGTGTGTGTGTGTGTGTGTGTGTGTGTGTGTGCGTGCGTGCGTGCGTGCGTGTGCGTGTGCGTGCGTGTGTGTGTGTGTGTGTGTGTGTGTGTGTGTTTTGCGTGTGTATGTGTGGTGTGAGTGTGTATGTGTGTATGTGCGCGCGCGCGCGTCTCTGTGTGTGTACATAGGCCTATGTGTGTTTGTGTGTGTGCGCGCGCGCGCGCGCGCGCGCATGTGTGTGTGTGTGTGTGCGTGTGCAAGCGAGCGTGCGGTCATTTACATTTGCATTTTGTAGTTGTTTATTTCCATTAACCACTTGAGAGAGAGAGAGAGAGAGAGAGAGAGAGAGAGAGAGAGAGAGAAGAGACGAGAGAGAGAGTGAGAGAGAGAGAGAGAGAGAGAGAGAGAGAGAGAGGAGAGAGAGAGAGAGAGAGAGAGAGAGAGAGAGAGAGAAGGATAAAGATTTTAGGCGATGCCTATTCTTACAATCTGTCCTTGGATAAAAAAAACAAGGGCGGATTCGCAATCGTTTGTGGCGTGCAACAATTGAAAACGAAACATCATTTTAAAGAGCAGCCTCGATTTGAAGTGCGGTCTATTTTTACCGCTCCAATCATTACATACACTGAGTCGCCTCCCCTGGCTCTTCAATAATTTTAATATGTAAACCATAATGTTATCTCTGCACCATTTCGTAACTTTTTATATCTTTTGGAAAACATTTAAAACTATTTATCCTACTTATACTCATCGAAAGAAGCACCGCATACTCGTCGTGTCTGTTGCAGTGTCTGTATTACGTATGTTTATTATTTTGTACGCTTTAAAATGAAGATTCATGTGCTCTGTTCAGTATACAATGCTTTCCATACATAAGGACTTTTCATACTTTGAAAACTTCCTGATCGCTTCTCGGCCTTTTGGCTAAGACAGTGATTCAGGAACATAAATTTTTGTTTATACCCTGGTTTGTTTGTTCAGCCCGTCGTACATGGCGAAAGCCGATACGTGACGTTAAACTGAACTTCCAAGGACTGTAGATATGACAACTGAAATGTTACTTTATGCCCAAGTATTTTTTTCTCTTTTACAATAGATATATGTGCGACAATTTTGGACCGACCAACAAAGTGAGTTATAGGTTTGTGGCTTTTTGAGCCACAAACAAAAACCACACACAATTAAAATGGACTAGTAACATGAGAGAGAGAGAGAGAGAGAGAGAGAGAGAGAGAGAGAGAGAGAGAGAGAGAGAGAGAGAGAGAGAGAGAGAGAGAGAGAGTATGAAATACAAAAGGTCTCGAGTTGATATGTGCATTTGTTGATGCACTGCTGGGTTTTATTATAAATGCGATTTGAGAAAATGAAAGATAATCTGAGAAAACACAATTAGCATGTGCGACATAATTAAGTAGCACTACCTCTGTTCGTGTGTGTCTTTGCCTTGTATGCACGTGTCTTGTGTCTTTCAGTCGGACTCTGATTGGTCGAGATTACTCAAAACCTAAACAACACTTTTTTTTTACAGTTACAAACTTTTGGTGGGTTTTCATCATAAAAGTTATGAAATGTTGTAATTTTGCCAGTAGAGTTTTGCATGGAAATCTGTTTAACGTCCTCCGGTCTGGAACAGACACATATGGGACATTAGTAGATATAAAGACGGTGGGAACGATCCTGGAGGCAAGCCCGGAGGCAGTGCAACACCAGGAAAGTCCCGAATTTCTAGCAATACAGATGTGACCAGTAGATTTTTTTATAAATATTTTAGGCCCTTCTATTGGATCTCCGTCATGAACCAAGTCTCTCTGGTTTCAAAGCTAAACTCAACACTCACTACTTTCTAAAGCTCATTCGGTTTGTAAATTTTTCTTCTTCTTGATCTTGCACCTGGGTGAATGAATGGGTGATGATGTTTCGTGTGACTGCTTGTGTATCAGTGAATGGAAGCTCCTTGAGTGGAGAATAATTATAGAAAGGCGCTATAGAAATGCTATCAATTTTATTATTATTAATATTATTATTTATTATTATTATTATTATTATTATTATTATTATTATTAAGCATTTTCCTACTTGACAGGATTGCTGAATGTTTTGTGAAAAGATTTTAATGAAAATTAAGTTCGAAAGTGAATGGACCGTGTCTCAGACCGATATTAGGGCCCTATTTGGATATTAAGTGAACTGCTATAATTTTCTGAGACATGTTGTATTTGTGTGTCCACAGCGAAGAGCATAGAACACGGACAAGAAAGGCAAGGCAATGGGTGAGTAGCATTTGATCATTTTTCTTGCTTCTCCAGCTTACACACACACGCGCGCGCGCGCGCACAAAAAAGGAGAGAGAGAGAGAGAGGGGGGGGGGGTTAGAGAGGGAGAGATATAGAGGTAGAGAGATGGGTAGAGAAGATTGATAGAGAAGAGGTGAAGAGAGAGATGTAGAGAGCAGAGGTAGAGAGTAGGGATGAGAGAGAGAGAGAGAGAGATGGAGAGAGAGAGAGAGAGAGAGAGAGAGAGAGAGAGAAGAGATAGAGAGAGAGGGGTAGATAGAGAGAGAGAGAGAGAGAGAGAGAGAGAGAGAGAGCGAGAGAGAGAGAGAGAGAGACAGAGAGAACGAGAGAGAGAGGCTCCCGTGAGGAGAGAGAGAGAGAGAGAGAGAGAGAGAGAGAGAGAGAGAGAGAGAGAGAGAGGTAGATAACGAGAGAGGCAGAGAGAGGGGGGGGGGGGTCAACGAAAATAAGCTTAGAACAGAATGTATGTTAAAGTTATATAAGCTGAACACGTGCTATTAAATTTATCGCGCTAGATTCTTAAGATTCTAAAAAACCTTGATCGTCTCCTTACCAAAAACAAATTTAAAAAAAAAACACGGAAAAAAACCCAACAGATCCGTTATCGTGTGGGGGAAAAATTATAGATCCGCTTGTTTTAATGTGTTGATTCTTTGGCAGTAAACATTCCTTGTCATTGCCAGCCTTTATTCTATCGTGATCGAGAGAGTGACTGTACTCTATAAAATAGATTCTTCTAAAAAATAGATCGTATCCTTATCAAAAACAGAACTACACAAAAAAAGGAAGAAAAAAACCCCAGATCCGTTATCGTGTGTGGGAAAAATGCTGGATCCGCTTGTTTTAATATGCTGATTCTTTGGCAGTAAACATTCCTTGTCAATGCCAGCCTATATTCTATCGTGATCGAGAGAGTGGCTGTACTCTATAAAATAATGATGCGATATAATAGCAGCGGGTGGGGAAAGAAGTGACGAATTTATGGGCAAAGTGTAAAATTCTGCATTCGACCAGTACTTTCTTTTCTAACTGTGAGTCATTTTTGTTTGTGGCACAAGCCACAAACCTATAACTCACTTTGTCTGTCTGTCGGTCGGTCCAAAATTGTCGCACGCCACAAACGATTGCGAATCCGCGCTTGTTTGACTGTTTTTGGTTCAAACCCCAAAACACATAATCGCTAATATCTCGCGAAGTTTTGCATGTATTTTAATGCAGGTTTTTTTCACAACATTTCTTGATGAATGGTCTATAACACAGTTGTCATGAATTTTTCTGTGCGCGCGTGTGCGCATGATCGCGCGCGCTCAAATCACGGGTCCGAACCCCAAGGCTATATATAAAAAAACTATTCAGTTACGTGCTGTTTTGATGCCTTTTTATGTAGTTACGTGCTGTTTTGATGCGTTTTTATGTATGTGTACAACCGACACATTCCGATTTCGGAGTACCTCGGCGATGCTGCGAGGGGACTTTGCAGCCGCTCGGCGTTGCACTTGTTTGACTGTTGTTTTGTTGAGTTTTTGTTTACTCCATATGTCCTTAAAACTATGGCTTCATTAGTTTATGTGTATAATATGGTCGTGTGTGTATGTGTGTGTGTGTGAGAGAGAGAGAGAGAGAGAGAGAGAAGCGAGAGAGAGAGAGAGAGAGAGAGAGAGAGAGAGAGAGAGAGAGAGAGAGAGAGAGAGAGAGAGAGAGAGGGGGGGGGGAGAGAGAGAGTAAAATGCGCATGAAAATATCTGTTTCAATGTACATAGTTTTGTGGGTGTACAGGCTCGCGCGCACGTCAGTTTTCGTGTGTGTGTGTCCGTGGATGTGTGTGTGTGTGTGTGTGTGTGTGTGTGTGTGTGGTGTGTGTGTGTGTGTGTGTGTGTGTCAAGTCAAAGTCAAAAGTCAAAAATACTTTATTATCACGTTAGGTGAAATTACAGTGTGGTCTCGTACAAGCACAATACAATCAAAGAAACACATTTGCATGCATGAAAAATGGAAACAAAACTAAGGAAAAATGAATGACAAATCATGCTTCGCAAAAACATTGAACATAATTAGGGTCGATACAAGCGACTATCAAAACATTAAGAACTGCCCTCTTTCCCACCATTTCTATTATCGCATTCATTTGTTCACCCCCCACCCTACCCCCAAACCCCCACCCTCTCCAAGTCACCCCAAGCTTTCACATATTTTGGGTCCCTTCCCGTTCCCAACATGTCATGCACCTCCCTCTTCTCTCTCTCTGTCTCTCTCTCTCTCACACATACACACACAGGCATTGAGACATACGGACAGACAGACACGCACGCACGCACGCACGTACACACGCACGCACGCTCACACACTCACATACACACACATACAGATGCGCACACTACTGTACAGATTGACCAAATATACCTCTAGGCCTAAGCTAATATATCATTCCTAATTATTTGGTCTTAGCAGAGATCTTGTTCAGAAGTTCGACTGACTTAGGGACAAAACTAGCTGAATTTTTAATTGTTCTATAACGAATAGTGCGGAACCGTCTATCAGATGGCAATAGTTCATAGCAATGCGACAGAACGTGACTTGGATCCTTAGCGATCTCCCTGGCTTTTCGAACTACACGTTTTTCATACAACAAACACAAACTGTCTTGTTTACTACCCACGATCTTGCTTCCAACATTCACAATCTTATTCAGAACACACTTGGGTTTTACATTCAAGCCACCGTACCAACAAATGAACGAAAATGTTATAATAGATTCAAGAAAGCAACGATAAAAGCTTTGGAGAAGATCTGTGCTAACATCGAAAGATCTGAGCATTTCTTGGAAACATGATCAACATGAGAACTAAAAGTAAACTTATTGTCTATGATTGTTCCCAAATACTTGTATTCATCTACCCTTTCGACTGTCACACCTTTTGATTGTGAGATCTGGGGCAGTGGGGGGGGGGGTGTGGTGTGTGTGTGTGTGGTGTGTTGTGTGTGTGTGTGTGTTGGTGTGTGTGTGGTGGTGTGTGTGTTGTGTGTGTGTGTGTGTGTGTGTGTGTGTGGGGGGGAGGGGCGGGGGGGGGGGGGGGGGGGGGGCGGGGGCGGGTGTGTGTGGGGGGGGGGGGGGGGGGGTGCACGCGGGGGGGGGGGGGGGGGGGGGGGGTGGGGGGGGGGGGGGGGGGGTGGGGGGGGGGGGGGGGGGGGGGGGGGGGGGGTGGGGGGGGGGGGGGGGGGGGGGGGGGGGGGGGGGGGGGGGGGGGGGTGGGGGGGGGGGGGGGGGTGGGGGTGGGGGGGGGGGGGGGGGGGGCAGTGTTTGTGTGTGTGTGCGTAACAGATAAAGGAAATCGTGAGAGAGAGAGAGAGATAAATGAGAGAGAGAGAGAGAGAGAGAGAGAGAGAGAGGAGAGAGAGAGAGAGAGACAGACAGACAGACAGACAGAAAGACAGACAGACAGACAAGACAGACAGACAGACAGACAGACAAACAGAGATAGAGACAGAAAAGACTCAGAGAGAGATTGTAGTCAGAAAGTAAAAGACATGTATGTAAAACAGGACGTAGAGAAGGGGAGGGGGGTGGGGGGTAAGACAGAGAAACAAAGGAAGAGAGAGAGACACAGAGACAGACACAGACAGAGAGGGCGAGAGAGAGAGAGAGAGAGAGAGAGAGAGAGAGAGAGAGAGAGAGAGATAGAGAGAGAGGAGAGAGAGAGAGAGGGAGACAGAGAATGGCTGTAGTCATAAACTTACACAATTCACTTCAAGTGATTTGTATTCCCAACGAAATACAATACTGTAGGTAGGCGAGGGAATCCCTTAAAGAAATGCGTAGGCCTGGTATCTTTCAAGTGTATCCTGTAGCTGGGTGTGTGTGTGTGTGTGTGTGTGTGTGTGTGTGTGCGTGTGTGTGTGTGCGCCGCGCGCGTGCGTGCGTGCGTTGCGTTGTGTGTGTGTGTGTGTGTGGTGTGCGTGCGTGTAGTGCAGAGTGCGTGTGTGTGTCGCGCGGTCGCGTGCGCGCGTGTGTGTGTGTCATCGTATATGTGGTAATGTGATGTGTGTGTGTGTCGTGTCGTGTGTTGAGGTGTGTGTGGGTGTGTGTGTGTGCGTTGGTGTGTGTTGTGTGTGTGTGTGTAGCTGTGTGTGTGTAGTGCGCGTGCGTGCGCGGTGACGTTCCCGTGTAGTGTGTGTGTATGTACAATGTTTTGTGTTGTGTGTGTGTTGTGGTGTTGTGTGTGTGTGGTGATATGTGTGTGTGTGTATGTGTTTGGTGTGTGTAGTGCGCGCGTGCGCGGCGCCCTACATATAGAGAGAGAGAGAGAGAGGGAGAAGCAGAGAGAGAGCGAGACGGCGAGTGAGTTAGGAGAGAGAGATGAGGGAAAGAGAGGAGCGAGAAGAGAGAGAGAGAGAAGAGAGAGAGAGAGAGAGAGAGAGAGACAGACAGACAGACCGAAAGAAAGACTAAGGTAGAGATCTGTAGTCAGAAGTAAAAGACATGTATGTAGACAGTAACGGTAGAGTAAGGGTGGGGGGGGGGCGTGGGCAAAAGAAACAAAGGAAGATTGAGGGGAAGAGAGAGAGAAAAACAGAGACACAGTGAGCATGAAGAGAAGAGAGAGAGAACTAGAGAGAAACAGAGAGAGGCAGAGAGCGAGTTAGATAGAGGACAGAGAGAGAGAGAGAGAGAGTGAGAGAGAGATTGAGAGAGATTGAGAGAGAGCGGGGTGGGGGGCGGGGGGTAGACAGAGAATGGTTGTGGTCATAAACTTGTACAATTCACTTCAAGTGATGTGTGTTCCCAGTCCAACGACATATCAATATTTCAGGTATGGCGAGGGGGAATTCCCGTCAATAAATGTTGTAGGGCCTTGTATCTTTCAAGTGTATCCTATAACTGTTGTTGGTGTGGTTGTTTGTGTGTGTGTGTGTACAATGCTTGTGTGTGTGTGTGTGTGTGGGTGTGTGTGTTGTTTGTGTGTGTGGTGTGTGGGCGCGTGCATGCATGTGTTTGTGTGTATATGTGTGTGCGCACATGTGTGTATGTGTGTGCGCGTGTGCGGTGTGTGTGTGTCTGTGTCGTAAACCTGTGTTGTGTGTCTGTGTCTGGTGTGTGTGCGTGTCCACCTTTCATTGTGCCCCCCGTGTCTGCTATATGTCACAATTCTCTTTGCGTCACCCTCATAGGATTTGGAGAGGTACTCGGGTTAGAGTTATGGGCCCAGCCTACACTGCATACGGTTGGATTCCAATACTTTACGATTGTGACGATGTCTGTGAATCATGATTCACGTGAAATACTTCCGTCTAAAACATAACTCTGCTGTTTTCGTTCAATATTATATTCGTGTAGACCGCAATACACGAATCAAATAAATGTCCGATACAAAAATAACACATTTCATCAGATTCGTGTCCGGGGGATTACAAAATATATAGTGAACATAACTAGTAGGATTTCATCAGATTTATATAGACAGTAGAATTTCATGTCAATCATGCCTCACAAAAATGTCAAAAATCGCATCGTAGTGAATCGAATCCTATGCAGCGTAAGCGGCCCCTTTTTAGGGAATTATTGTTTTCAAGATAGTGTGACGGTAAGGTGTCCCGCGTCGACCCCTCTTTCTTTATCTTACAAGAAACACCCCCCCACCCCCCCCCCTCCCCCTCTCCCCTTTTCTTTTCTCTGTCGCGGCTCTGTCCGGCCGCCACGTTATTTGCCACCCACCATCTAAAGAATGCCGATTAAGGGATTGGTCCCTTTGAAGTTCGATTTGTCTCCCCGGTCGGCATGAGTAACCCCTACCGATGTTATCTCCCTTCAACCCCCCCCTCACCCCCCCCCCCCCCTCTTATCTACCGTCTCATCACGAGATAGTGATATCAACATTCGGCTCCCTTTGTAAGACACCGCGCACCCTCCTCGCACCTTCATGCCGAACGTCGATAATGACACCTACGGTCAAGTGGACGCAAATCTCACCATCTTATAAGTTTTTTGTTCCACGACAAGGAGACGGCTGAAAACTGACTAGAGCCAGCACCACCACCTCCCCTCTCCCACGCCAGAATAGCCCACCTAGTAAGTCTTATTGATGACAGGTGATTGAGACTTGTTTTTGTTTGACCCTAGTTTTTGATCTAGATCCTATGTTCCATGATGAATAAGGAGTAAGATAGATTTATGTTATAGAAAAGAAGTTGTAAACATTCTGTTCTATTTATGTGCACTTATTATTTGTGTGTTTGTGTTTCTGACTTGAACTCTTTGGGTACCAGAACCTGATTTTATGCCTAATAACCCTTTTGTTTATTTTTAGTAGGAAAACCTATGGGCCTCAATCTTGCACTTTATGATACCCTTCCTTTCCAGGTGTTGGATGGAGAGTGATGTTGGATTGATCACCTTTTATGTTTTACTGATCTCAGTTTATTAACTGAAATTCAGTTTATTTATTAAACTACATGTAGTGCTATTGTACAAGGGAAGCCTTCTAGCCGGTTGGGATTCACTAATGCCCTGCCGACTGAAGCCCCTTGTCTCTAAGCCATAGAGATCTACATCCACCTTCTCCTGTGATTATCAGCAGGGCATCGTGGGCCGGACGATCATCCCGGACTCCACCACGCACCAAGACGGGACCGTCGCCAAGACGACCCGCACCCAGAATCCGCGTCTAGGAGACCACGCCTGAACCGTGCCATCCCGCGAAGCCGTAACCGGAACGACTGGGATCTACTCTCACCTGACGAGCAAGCCCACAGCACACCAGCATTCGCCGATCAGTACGGAAGAACCTCACCACAGCTAAGTCCATCCGGACTGCGCCATATCAGTTGAACTTTTCTACGGACACTGAAGAGATTAATTAGTAATCCTTGTTCCGGCGTGGGGCGACCCTTATAGAAAGAAAGACAAAAGTCACACGTCTTGTAAATCTTTTCGGATTCCATTGGTTTTTTTTTTATCCATATTTGGTTTTGGCGCCTTTGATTGCATCCTTATTATTATTGTTGCATATTCGTATGCAGATTTTGGGAGTAAATATAAAAAAGTGTCAAATAATTCTGAACCTTTTGGTCAGACTGATGAGAGTGGGAGTATTGTAATTTCATGTAAAACCTTACTTCTTTCTGTCTGCCATTTAGAGCAAATATACCACTTGTGTTTCTTACAATCATACGAGCCAGAACCCGGGCACAAATATAAATTTATTAGATGAAAAGGGGCCGGGATAACTTGCTCACCTCCCATACCCTAGAGTAGTGTGCTAAAGGCAAATTATCTAAA
>CM065682.1:25258776-25263776 GCA_017654935.2 Phymorhynchus buccinoides
CGCAGTGCTCCGTAGATATAATAGAACGTTTGGGGGTTACTCATGATTACACGCATAAAGCAACACACACACTCACACGATGCTAGTTAGAGATACTATATAAATATACTATAAATATAGACAATTGACTCGCTAGGGTTGCGAAACTAGCTTTGAAAACCGGGTGAAATTCGAAGTAGAATCTTCAGCCTGTAAAGTGCCTGTGAGCTGTGTGTGTGGGGTGTGTGTGTGTGTCGTGTGCTGTGTGTGGAGTTGATTGTGTGTGTTGTGTGTGTCCTGTCTTCATGTGTGTGATAGAATGTGTGATGTAGAGTGACGTGTGTGCACGGTGTTGTGAGTACTGCCTCCCATGCTAGATCAAACCTTCCAAGTGTGAGAGTGATGAGTGCCTGTGTGCGCGCACGCAGCGTGATGTGAGTGTGAGTTGTTCTTACCTCTTAGACATTGAGTGTGTGTTTGCTGCATGTAGTGTGTGGTACTATGCGCAGCATGTGTTCTGTCCTCCGTTTTGTGTCGTTGGTACGTGGTGCGTCAAATCGTTGTGTTATGTAGTTCAATTGGCGTGCTGTGCTGTCTAATGGCGTACACTGCATGCGTGCAATCGGCGTGCAGCTCCTTCCCAGATCTGCGCGCGCCGTGTATTTCGTTACTAGAAAATACACTCCTCTAGTACCCATATCACTAAGAGTGTCCTTATATCCGCACTGCCCTGTTAATAGGCGACACGAATTATGATTATGGAAATGAAGACTTAAATGACTCGCAAATCGTCGGTTATGCACATTGACACTCTATGCTGACCCTGGCATGGGGGGGGAGAGAGACGGATGATTCGACGCGAGAGACGAGAGAGTCGGAGACGAGATTGAGAGAGAAGCAGAGAGAGAGGGAGGGAGACACAAGAAGGGAGGAGAGATGGGGGAAGGGGAGGGGAGAGGGGTGGGGCCGGCGGTTTTTTTTTTATTGTATTTTAACTTGAAGTTCTTTTATTATTTTTGTCTCTTTTTTTTAGTTTTTGTCCCTCCTTTCTTTTGTTGTTTTTCTTATATGTTTTTTTTTATCTTTTATTTTTAATTTTAAAAGAAGTGCGAGACTAATTAAGTGCTGCGGTGTCACGTGTATGAGCATGTAAGAATGAGATTTTGAAAAGACGGATTTACTTGGGGCTTTAAGAATATTGAGAAGGAAGGAAAGGAAACAAGAGTCATGCACTGCGCAACAGATCGTTCATTTACGGGTTTGACCGGTCTCTATGTTCTTCACTTAGGGATGATATAGCCCTTGCCTCCCCTGCTACCTATATGTTTGAATTTGAGTATTTATTGTGTTTGTTCGTTTTTATAAAAAATTCTTAAAGGTGGTAGAAAATTCATCGTGGGATCCCCACGTCTTATTTATCCTAGGTGTTTTTATCGCTGATTGGCCTCCAACAGATGACGGTTTTTACCCTTCACCAATCTTTCAGTCTTATTATTTCCACTAGTGTTTCCCATATATTGTCCTGTCCTTGTTATCAAAGAACGTGAAGAGAACGTACTAAAGTGTTTTCTTTCTTTTTTTTCCTCTTTAAAACAGAGTTTTCTCTATCCTAGGGGGGGAACCCCCGCAAGGGAAACGAGGAGCAGAGGGTTTAGTTTCATGGTTTAAAACATTTGGCTTTGTTGGAAAAAAAAAAGAAAAAAAAAAGAAAAACAAATGAAAAAAAAAAAATGAAAAAGATTGCCCAACCCAGAAAAGGAGAAAAGTAAAAATTAAAGAAAGAAGATCGAAATCAGAAAAGAAGAGAAGAAAAGAAAAGAAGGAAGAAAGAGATCTCTCCCTCTCTCCTCTCTAAAAGAATGTCTCCCTCTCCAACTCTAAGACAGAAAAAGAGCATACAACGAGATCAGAAAAGAAAAGACGAAAAAAAAACACAAGAAAGGAGTCCGAGCATAGAAAAAGAAAAAGAAAAGAGAAAAAAGAAAAAAAAAAAAAAAAAAAAAAAAAAAAAAAAAAAAAAATGAAAGATAAAAAGAAGGAAAAAGACGATAAAGAAAGTCGAAGAAAGAAGAACAAGAAGGATCAAAAGAAAAGAAAAAGAGAGGGACAGAGGCGGGGGGGGGGGGCTAATTTGTCTTATTTTTATTGTTACCTTTTTTTCAAGTGTTTCCTATCATTATTTACCAATGCTATTACCCTTGAAGCATGTTCACATGACTGACTACTGTGACTCTGAAGTGACCTGTAAACCTTCTTAACCTGAAACGAACATTCTTGTTGCGTTCCTTGAGTCAACCATGGAAAGGCATAGTCAATGAGAGACTTAGTGCGATTGTTCTCACGCCAGAGGGCATGACGCTCGTGTGGGGCTAACCCTCTCTATATTATTAGTTGGGGATAAAGAAAGAGAGAGAAACAGTGAGTGGTCCTACCATCACTCTCTCTCTCTCACTACGCCCAAGTAAGAAAATCGCGTGATAAGCCCCTAGTGCATTGACTGCCCTCAAAGGCGTGAACAATATCGCCATAGGTTGACCATTGTCCATGCATTGCGAAATTTCTTTCAAGAGGATGTGTTCATATGAACTGTAAAATCTGTTGTGAAATTTCTTTAAAGACACAGTGACGCACCACGATTATGTCCCTTGGTTTATTTCTAGGTAGCTGTGACCCACATATACAAATGTCCCCAACTTCAAATTGAGGCTGCTCTTTAAAATGATGTTTCGCTTTGAATTTGGGGGCATTGGTATGGGACTCGAACCTGGTCAAAACAAAAATTTCTTTCCAGCTATAAGAGGGAAAACACGTGAAACCCGTGATTTTGACACGTGCTCTGGTGGGTCTTTAACAGTTATTTGCCTGTGCATATTTTACGCAAAAACCCATCCGCATATTTCTGACTTCCAGTGGTGATTTTGATGATCGCGGAGGGGTTTCCTTGTACAGCGGAAACCTCCCGTATAAGACATTAAAGACCCACCACGTCACGTGTCTAAAATCACGGTTTTCACGTGTTTTCCCTCTTATCGCTGGTAAGAAATCTTAAGAAATCTTCCTAGCATAAGAGGGAATGTGACCACGTGACGTGGGGGGTCTTTAAAATAATAATCGGAAATAAGGAGGGAGTTGTGTAAGGGAGGTAATTTTAATACTTACAAAGAAGGGCAATGTCTCAGAGAAGTAGGTCTTAGTGGGAGGGAGTCTTATATAATTTGGGGGGTCTTATAAGGGAGGTTCCACTGTATGTATGTATGTATGTATGTATGTATGTATGTATGTATGTATGTGAAGTATGTATGTATGTATGTATGTATGTATGTATGTATGTCCATAGCGAGTTTTTCTTCAGTCATACTGTTGGTGGGGGGGTGTTTTTCAGCAAAACATAAGGCAGTGCAAATCTCTGATAGCAACAAAAAAAGAGCATGTATCGGAATAACCGAATCTCTTGGTAATAAAAACAAAAGGTCCGTGGTTGACACTGTTTTCACTTCACCAAAATATCGCCCGAAGACGGAGTGTGGCTGCCCACGTGGCGGGGTAATAAAAAAACAAGACGATCGCACACGTAATGTTATCATCTGTAGCTGATGCGTTTGCACCACAGTGTTCAAGTGCTTCCGCTGTTGGGATGATCCCTGGAGTCTTTTAGCCAGGGTAAGCCAACAACAACAATTTCACCAAATTTGATCCAAATCCATCTAGTAGTTTGTGAGAAAACAAAACTAGGCTACGTTGTAGTTTAGACATACTTCGTCAAATTTTCGCGTTGGAACTCTTCTCCGAGAATCAACCTTCCGCCCTTCTCGAGAAAGGGATAGGGTTAGGAACAGCCTAGGGTTGTTTTCATGAAACTGAAAGAACCAGACTTTGAGATCGAGAGTCATAAACATGAGAGAGGGGGGGGTCTAAACTACAGGTTTGGCCAAGACTCGTGTGACAGACACACGCAAACAGACAGACGAGGATAATGATACAACACTTGTCAGCTTGAACATTTTGAAACATGCTAAATCTCATAAGTGTAGAGTGGCACAGCGGTAGCGCGTTCGCCTCGTGTCAAGTAAACCCGAGTTCGAACCTGGGTACAGGGGATTTTTCCTCTCACTTTGCACTAGGCCTTGCGGTCTGAACGTGGAGTCTTTCGGATGAGACGATAAACCGAGGTCCCGTGTGCCCATGCACTTAGCATACGTTAAACCCAGTGGCAACGAAAAAGTTGTCATTTGGTCAAAATTTACTCTTTTTTTTTTTTTTAATTGGGTGGCGCGCCTCTGGCTGCGACGCGCTCTCCCGGTGGGAGCAACCCGAATTTCACAGAGACGCCTCTGTAACTATAAAGTACATAATACCTAAAATACCTAATAATCTGTACTAGTAAAATACTAGCAATTATTCAGACATTCCAACACACTTCATGCAAACTGTACCGTAGGCGTACGCCCTGATAGAAGACACCCTTTTCATGGACTTTTTGTCTTTAACCTTTGTTGATTTTGCTTCCTTGAATAAACCAACAATGTCACGAGAGGCCACGCCTTCAAGCTTAAGAAAAATAGGTGCAACCAAGATATTCTAAAAGGGTAAGATGGACTACTTAAGAGTTACGGCGAGCCGGGCTGATAGAGTTATCGTTAGTGCGGTAGTGCGTACACCATTCACAGTGGCGGCTATCCAAAGACTCAGACTGGAATTTGAACGGAGAATTCAACTGGCCTATCGACGTGTTTTTAACCTAAATGTGTCACGTTTAAAAGGGACATAACCAGTGTTTCTGTCCTCACTAACTTTTTTTTTTTTATGGGAAAAGGACGGGGGGGGGGGGGGGTTCTGCGTTGTTTTTTCCTTTTTTTTTGTGTGTTTGGGGGGGGGGGGGGGGGGTGGTGGGGGTGTGGGGGGGGGGGGGGTGGGGGGGGGGGGGGGGCGGGGCGTTCTTTCGTCCCCTGTCTGTTTTGATTGTTGTTAATTGTGGGGGGGGGGGTTTGTGTTTTTTTTTTTGGGGGGGGGGGGCGGGCGGG
>CM065682.1:25268776-25271276 GCA_017654935.2 Phymorhynchus buccinoides
CCTTCCTTTCCAATCACGAGAAGGCTAGGAATTTCGGCACGTGATAACAATGTAACCAGCGCGTACTAGTATGCATAAAATTATAGCATCATCTTGTGATGTGTCAATTGCTATAAACCAACCACAGGCTTTCATTGTTTGAAAGTGAAGGCTATGATTGGAGTAGTGAGAAAAAGTTTTCACACAAGACGCTGAAACCTAGCTAGAGCAACATTGCAGACTCAACCTCTCCCAGCCAGTCATATTAAGCCCAACTAGTGAGTATTATTGATGGCTGGTGGTTGAGATTTGGTTTGTTTGATCCTAGTTTTGATCTAGATCCTATGTTCAATGATGAATAAGGAGTAGATAGAGATGTTATTGAAGAGAAGTGGTAAACATTCTGTTCTATTTATGTGCACTGATTATTTGTGTGTGTGTGTGTTTTGACTTTAACACTTTTGGTACCAGAACCGGATTTTATGCCTACTAACCCTTTTGTCTATTTTTAGTAGGAAACCTGTGGGTTGCAATCTTGCACTTTATGATACCATTCCTTTCCAGGTGTTGGATGGAGAGTGATGTTGGCTTGATCACCTTTTATGTTTTACTGATCTCAGTTTGTTAACTGAAATTCAGATTATGTGTTCTTAGTGCTATTGTACAAGGGAAGCCTTCTAGCCGGTTGGGATTCACTAATTCCCTGCCGACTGAAGCCCCTTGTCTCTAAGCCATAGAGACCTACATCCACCTTCTCCTGTGATTATCAGCAAGGCATCGTGGGCAGGAAGATTATCCCTGACTCACAAGCACCAAGACGGGAACGCCGCCAAGACGACCCGCACCCAGAATCCGCGAGGAGACCACGCTTGAACCGTGCCATCCCGCGAAGCCGTAACCGGAACGACTGGGAGCTACTCTCACCTGACGAGCAAGCCCAGCCAACCCAGCACTCGCCGATCACTACGGAGGAACTTGACAACAGCTAAGTCCAGCGGACCGCGCCAATCATTTGAACTTTCCTCCGGACACTGAAAATAATTAGTAACCCTTCTCGCTTGGGGCTAACCTTCTAGAAAGACAAAAGTCTTGTAAATCCTTTCGGATTTCATTGTCATTGTTTTTTTTCATTCATATTTTGTTTTGGCGCCATTGAGCTGCTTTATTATTATTGTTGCATAATCTTATGCAGATTTTTGTGAGTAAATAAAATACAAGTGTCAAATAATTATGAACCCTTTGGTCAGACTGATGAGAGTGGGAGTCTTGTAATTTCATGTAAAACCCTACTTCTCTCTGTCTGCCATTTAGAGCAATTCAACCACTTGTATTTCTTACAACCATACGAGCCAGAACCCGGGCACAAATATAAATTTATTAGATGAAAAGGGGCCGGGAAAGTTGCTCATCTCCCATACCCTAGAGAAGTGGGCTAAAGGCAAATTTTCTACTTGAAAATTTAACACACTAAAAGTCTTCCCTAGAGGCTTAGCCTTTTAAACCCATTACCTCGTCACATCTATATGTGCAACAATTTTGGACCGACAGACAGACCGACAGACCGGACAAAGTGAGTTATAGCCACAAACAAAAAACCACACACAAAAACACAATTAAAATGGAGCTAGTAACATGAAAGAGAGAGAGAGAGAGAGAGAGAGAGAGGAGAGAGAGAGAGAGAGAGAGAGAGAGAGAGAGAGAGAGAGAGAGAGAGAGAGAGAGTATGAAATACAAAAGGTCTCGAGTTAGGTGCATTTGTTGATGCACTGCTGGGTTTTATTATAAATGCGATTTGAGAAAATGAAAGATAATCTGAGAAAACACAATTAGCACGTGCGACATAATTAAGTAGCACTACCTCTGTTCGTGTGTGTCTTTGCCTTGTATGCACGTGTCTTGTGTCTTGTGTCTTTGCCTTGTATGCACGTGTCTTGTGTCTTGTGTCTTTGCCTTGTATGCACGTGTCTTGTGTCTTGCGTCTTTGCCTTGTATGCACGTGTCTTGTGTCTTGCGTCTTTGCCTTGTATGCACGTGTCTTGTGTCTTGCGTCTTTGCCTTGTATGCACGTGTCTTGTGTCTTGCGTCTTTGCCTTGTATGCACGTGTCTTGTGTCTTGCGTCTTTGCCTTGTATGCACGTGTCTTGTGTCTTGCGTCTTTGCCTTGTATGCACGTGTCTTGTGTCTTGCGTCTTTGCCTTGTATGCACGTGTCTTGTGTCTTGTGTCTTTGCCTTGTATGCACGTGTCTTGTGTCTTGCGTCTTTGCCTTGTATGCACGTGTCTTGTGTCTTGCGTCTTTGCCTTGTATGCACGTGTCTTGTGTCTTTGCCTTGTATGCACGTGTCTTGTGTCTTGTGTCTTTGCCTTGTATGCACGTGTCTTGTGTCTTGTGTCTTTGCCTTGTATGCACGTGTCTTGTGTCTTGCGTCTTTGCCTTGTATGCACGTGTCTTGCGTCTTGCGTCTTTGCCTTGTATGCACGTGTCTTGCGTCTTGCGTCTTTGCCTTGTATGCACGTGTCTT
>CM065682.1:25276276-25281276 GCA_017654935.2 Phymorhynchus buccinoides
TCTCACAACTCAATATCGGCAAAATCTTCAACCTGATGAAGGTGGCCGATTGACGAGAAGAAGAAGAAGAAGAAGAAGAAGAAGAAGAAGAACTCAACCACACCAAAAACACACCGCAAGATAACTTTGTCTGAATCACATTTAGTGGAAGGACGTTAAACTGAAGAACACATACACGTGTATACAAACGCGCTCGAAAGTCAAGGACGAGTGCACCAACAAAGCGGATTCAGACGATTAATTCTCAGACTGGAGCTGCTCAAAATACCAAGTCCAAAATTAATGGTAGACCGTAGTTGGCGTAGACAAATATAGTCGACTAATTCGATAGATCAGCGGAGTGAGAGAGAGAGAGAGAGAGAGAGAGAGAGAGAGAGGAGAGAGAGAGAGAGAGAGAGAGAGAGAGAGAGAGAGAGAGAGAGGGGGGGGGGGGGCAGACAGACAGACAGAGAAAGTTGAAAGACTGGTTCCGATTAGAGTTGAGAACCGGTTCAAAACTCCGAACCGGTTTTAAACCGGTTTTCCCTCTTCGAACCGGTTTTATCGAACCGGTTTTTAACCAGTACTCGCATCACTAGTTTCACCTATGCAAACACATATTTATTTGTCAGAATATTCACACACACACACGCACGCACGCGCAGACTACACACACACACACACACAATAAAGAAACTTATGACACACACACACACTCAACTCAACACTCAGTCAAAGTCAAAGCCATACACCACCACAAACTAGAAACAGCTACTCTTGGCTTACAAACACCCAATCTGCGCTGAGAATCAGTGTTGTTTCTTCGAAAAGATTGCGTTATTCTAAGAAAAACTGACTTTCAGTTTGCAGTTAAAAAACCGGTTAACAGCAACTCCAACCGGTTTTTCGAACCGCGAACGTTTAGCACCGGTTTTTCGGTTCAAACCGGTTTTTCTCCCCACCTCTAGTTCCGATCACTTGTACGTTGACTAACATATTAAGCAAGTAGAATGGTTCCTTGTGTTTAAAATTTTGAATCAAAATGACTTGATTCCACCACACACCACACACACACACACACACACACACACACACACACACACACACACACACACACACACACAGCCAGCGCGCGCCCTCATTCGCACTCATTCACGCACGCACGCGCACGCACACACACACACACACACTATACAGTATATAAACTCCCCCCCCCCCTGTGTCCTCTCTCTAATACACACGCGCACACACTTAACCACCTATTGACCTACTTATCCCGCCCCTTCCTTTACCTATAGTCAGTCTCTCTCCCAATAGATTTCTACACCCTACTACGTCTGTACCAGTAAGCAAGTGTCATATACCTATATGCTCCCGTCTCTGTGTCCCCGTATCTATATAGTACTATGTATCACCAATGTTGTCTCTATGTGTCCCAATATACAATGTGGCGGGTACCATAGCCGGGATGAGGTTTAACCGAGGCGTGGTTACCATAGAGACTACACCTATCTATATTGTTAAATACTTCGGGGACTTTACCGGTGTTGACACTGCCTCCGGGCATTGCAGCCAGTATTGTTCCCACCATCTTTGTATTTACAAGTGTCCCATATGTGTCTATGACCGAGAGGACGTAAAACATCATTTTCATCATCTCTATGTGTCCCCCTCTCTATGTGTCCCCGTCTCTAAATGTCCCCGTGTCTATATGTACTCGCTTCCATGTGTCCCCGTCTCTATATTATTATGTCCTCTTCATATATCTGTCCGTCTGTTTGTGATGTCTGAATGAGACACAAAATCCTTGAAACCCTAAACCTAATCCAAACCCTAACCCGGAAACCCAAATCCTATGTCTAACCCAAGACGGGACACATAGAGACGTGGACGGGACACATAGAGACGGGGACACATAGAGACGGGGACACATAGAGACGGGGACACATAGAGACGTGGACACATAGAGACGGGGACACATAGAGACGGGGACATATAGAGACGGGGACACATAGAGACGGGGACACATAGAGACGGGGACACATAGAGATGTGGACACATAGAGACGGGAGCACATAGAGATGTGGACACATAGAGACGGGGACACATAGAGACGTGGACACATAGAGACGTGGACACATAGAGATGGGGACACATAGAGACGGGGACATATAGAGACGGGGACACATAGAGACGGGGACATAAGACGGGGACGTACATATAGAGACGGGGACACATAGAGATGTGGACACATAGAGACGGGAGGACACATAGAGATGGTGACACATAGAGACAGGGACACATAGAGACGGGGACACATAGAGACGGGGACACATAGAGACGGGGACACATATGAGACGGACGGGGACACATAGAGACGGGGACACATAGAGACGGGGACACATAGAGACGGGGACACATAGAGACGGGAGCACACATAGAGATGGGGACACATAGAGACGGGGACACATAGAGACGGGGACACATAGAGTATAGGGGACACATAGAGATGGGGACACATAGAGACGGGGACACATAGAGACGGGGACACATAAGACGGACGTGGACACATAGAGACAGGGACACATAGAGACGGGGACACATAGAGACGGGACACATAGAGACGGGAGCACAAACAGAGACGGGGACACATAGAGACATGGACACAAAGAGACGGGACAGATAAGTATAGGGACGTACATATAGAGACGGGGACACATAGAGACAGGGACACACAGAGACGGGGACACATAGAAACAGGGACACATAGAGACAGGGACACATAGAGACAGGGACACATAGAGACAGGGACACATAGAAACAGGGACACATAGAGACAGGGACACACAGAGACAGGGACACATAGAGACAGGGACACATAGAGACAGGGACACAAAGAGACAGGGACACATAGAGACAGGGACACATAGAGAGACAGGGACACATAGAGACAGGGACACACAGAGACATAGACACATAGAAACAGGGACACACAGAAACAGGGACACATAGAGACAGGGACACATAGAGACAGGGACACATAGAGACAGGGACACATAGAAACAGGGACACATAGAGACAGGGACACATAGAGACGGGGACACATAGGTAATGGAACGTACATAATATATAGACGTGGGCACAATGAAGGCGACACACAGAGACAAGGGCACATCCATGTGATCCCGTAAGCCAGTGAATTCCTTCTCTTCTCTACCAGTATAGCACCCAAAACAAAAACAACAACCGAAAATAAAGTATACAGAAAAACTAACCAGGTGCACAAAAAGCTCCACATTAATTTGTATTATTATGTGCAATCTTTCTTTCAAGCAAGATCGGTGTATACGAAGCCAATCGCCCTGTGTGTGTTCTTGTCACTTGGTTTAGTTCTCTTCGTAGGTGGCTGCGAGTGGTGTTTAACCAGTGTGTTTGAAAACAGAAATCGTGAAGGGAAACTATGCGGCATGTTGATCATGGATATTATGTGAAGGTATGGGCTCGCGTTCATTGATTTTGTGTTTGAACATTTTGTTGTTGTTAGTAGGTTTGATGTCCTCATAGCCGTAGCTCTTAGGGACAAGTAGTTCTGGTGCTGTAGTCTTCGATGTAGCGGGTACACCTGGTATTGAGTTCATCAACGTTGGTCTCGTGTTTGAAGAAGCGTGTGTTTGCTTAGATAGGTCGGGATAGATACGGATACAACAGCGACAGAATAGTCAACAGTGTACAATGACTTCTGTATAAAGAAGTTGGTCACCACCACAGAAGAAGAAGAAGAAGAAGAAGAAGAGAAAAAGAAGAAGAAGAAGAAGAAGAAGAAGAAGATAAAATAACAGACGCAGTGAAGAAGAAAATGTTCAGTTTACAGTTCATCAAGCGTGTGTGTTTGCAAAGTTCGGACTAAAGGGGCCCCTACATTACATGCGATTCGATCCCAATGCGATGGGATGTGACATTTGTGAGGCATGATTCTCGTTAAATTCAACTGTCTAAATGAAAAGGATGAAATCCTACTAGTTTTGTTCAATATATTTTGTAGTCCCCATTACACGATTTTGATGAAATATCGATATTTTTTGTATTCTTCTTCTTCTTCGATCGCTCAAGACAGTCTCCTGTCAATTATGAGCGCATATGCGTCATGCTGCCGTTATGCGCCTAACTAAGAAATAGTTAGGTCCAACAAGTCCGAATTCGGCTGGAGGAAATCATTTTGAAAGTGTTTCTTGAAAAAAAGGCAGGAGAATGGACTGGACATTTTATTTCATTCGTGTATTCGGGGTCTACTTGAGGATAGTGAGCGAAAATTGGTGAAGTTTTATTTTAGACTGAAGTATTTCACGTGAGTCATGCATGACTCACAGACGTCACAATCGCATCGCATTGGAATCGAATCGTATGTGGTGCAGCGGGAAAATGCATTTCAGACCCGAGCAGCGGGCGCGAGCTGGCTGGGTCACTAAAACTCAAACACCCCTATGTCCGTGCAGCAGCTTAGGCCCTTTATCAGATGGAACCGACCCCCCTTTTTTCAGTCTTTTTTCCCCCCCTGAGGGTGCCAGAATGATTAATTAAATGATCGTGGGCCCCAAAGAGAAGAAGAAGTAAATAAGGTAAATAATGCGAAGAAGAGCTTGTGGGCAAGGTGCGTGTGTGTGTGTGGGTGGGTGTGTGTGTGTTGTTTTTGTTTGTGGCTCAAGCCACAAACCTATAACTCACTAACTCACTTTGTCGGTCGGTCGTCTGTCTGTCGGTCGGTCCAAAATTGTCGCACATTTTGACAAAATGTCGCACTTCAAATTGACAAAAATGTCGTTTTACATTTTGACAGACAATATGTCGCACTTGTAAATACAAAGAGGCTACACTTCAAAATGCAACGCCAGTAAAGTCCCGCTTTTTTAACAATGATGTATTTTAACCAAGCCTCGTACAAAATAATAAACATATTTGTAAAACAGACACTACAACAGACACGACGAGTATGCGGTGCTTCTTTTGATGAGTATAAGTAGGAT
>CM065682.1:25286276-25293776 GCA_017654935.2 Phymorhynchus buccinoides
ACTGCTGTATTGATATTCAGGGGGTGGGGGGGGGGGGATTGAGATGTGTGTTTTTTTCGGGGGGGGGGGTCGTTTGGTTTAGGGGGTCTGACTGCCACATTTTAAAAAAATATTTTCATCTCACGCTATTATAGAGCCAATCTTCAAAAGGGCCAGCCACACGTCCACTCTCGTACGACTGTGCGATACAAAATTCGATCACGTGGTCTCGAAGAACTGATGACATCATGAGTGCGCTTCGAGGTCACGTGATCGAATCGTATGGTGTACAGTCGTGCGATTTTAGTGGACGTGTGACTGGCCCTTATGAGTATTATAATGTCAGCCAGCGACAAAAGCGATTGAAGTCAAGGGGTTCTCATTTGTGTCAAAATCAAATTATCCAACAGCTCTCACCCTCCCTTTCAACTGTTGGCTCTAACTGTTGGTTGATGTCAACCAATGATATAACTGCCTATTTTTTTGTAATGGCTAAAGTTAGTTTAGTTAGTGGCACTTAGTGCTGTATTGTGTTTCAAAGACTCATTTCATGTTTTGTTGTTGTTTTTTCTCAATTTGTTTAAATCGAAAATGTACATACGTAAAATGGGCCCTGTGCTTAAATGCATTTTGTCATTGGTTGACATTAGCCTGTCGTAATCCCCTGAAGTCGGAGTGTGGCTGCCCACGTGGCGGGGTAATCAAAAACGGTCTAGCTGATGCATTTGTACCATAGTGTTCAAGCGCTTCGGCTGTTGGGATGATCCCTGGAGTCTTTTAGCCAGGGTACAACATCAACAACAACAACAGCCTGTTGTCGGGGCCCATAGCAAAGTGGCAGCTGTACTGTAAATGGTTTTCTACAGTACTGGAAACTCTTGGTACAGTTTAGTCTTTTTGTGGAAAGTTTACTGTTATTTGTAGGGAACTAATATAATGGTGTGTTTATATATTTATATAAGGTGTAGAGGTAACGCGTTCGCCTTGTGTCAAGTAAACCCGAGTTCGAACCTGGGTGCAGGGGATTTTTCCTCTCACTTTGCACTAGGCCTTACGGTCTGAACGTGGAGTCTTTCGGATGAGACGATAAACCGAGGTCCCGTGTGCCCATGCACTTAGTACACGTTAATCCCAGTGTCAACGAAAAAGTTGTCATTTGGTGAAAATGTATCCCACCCCCCTTTCCTTCCTCATCAGTCACACAAAAATCGCATGCTGGCGCGCTGGCTGCGACGCGCTCTCCAGGTGGGGAGCAACCCGAATTTCACAGAGACGCCTCTGTGACTATAAAGTATATAATACCTAATACCTATTTTTTGATGGTGCATGGAAAAAAAACAGACAAAAATCGCTCAGAATGTTTTTGAACAAAAAGCCAAAAATAGTCAACAACCCCCCAAACACCAATTTTCCATTTAGGGCATAATTATGTGCATTTGTAAATGTATTCTACCAGTATTCACAACATGAATGACAATTTTGGATGATTTCTTTGTTTATTTGATTGTTATTAAACCAAATCAATTATAAAAAAAAAGAAAGCGGCAATATTTTGTCTTCTATGTCCTATGTCTGGAAATGATCTAGCTAGCTCTGACTGTTAAACTTCAAATGGCTATAAAATCGAAATTAGAAGAGATAACTCAATTCTGGCATCCACGGTACATATAGTACATATATCTATATTGTTAAAAACTCGGGACTTTACTGGTGTTGCACTGCCTCCGGGCATTGCAGCCAGTATTGTTCCCACCATCTTTGTATTTACAAATGTCCCATATGTGTCTGTGACCGAGAGGACGTAAAATACCATTTTTCATTCATTCATTCATAACTCAATTCTGTTTTCTGTGTATTGACTATGAAACTTCATTCTGTTTTCTATGAATGATTTCTGGGAATAATCTGACTTCACTGTCAAACTTCAAAAGGATAGCCCAATTCTGTTTCCTGTGCATTGATTATGAATCTTCTCGCCATGATGCAAAAACAAAATCTCAGTTTTTGCCTAAATTCCCTTATGTTTGTGTTTGGTTTAAATAGCATTTTATTTGTTAGACTCACACATGAAAATCAATAAGGATCATTAGATAGGGCAACAAGAAAACTTATATAAAGCCCAATCTTAAAGAAAAAAAAGTGCACAGACAATAATAATAGTGACGGACGGCTAAGCAGAGTAGTGAAGCGCTATCTTAATTTTCAATTATGTTTTATATATTAATGTAATACATAGACAATCGAAAAAAAACAAACAAAACCCAGTAAGAAGAACATAAAAAGGTAACAATATTAAATTAAAAAATAAATATTAATGAATGTTTAAACACATGTGGTGAGAAATGGAGATCAGTCTCAGCTTACAAGGAAACTCTTATGTCTCCGCAGAACAATAATATATGTAACATACAAAACTGTCCTTCCAAATGTCATGTCTGTGTTTCCCATGCACTACCACAATGCTTTCTTCTCTGTGTGCTGCAGGCTAAAGCAGCAGTACCCAGTGGACAAACGCCTGTTGTCGGTCAAGCAGTGGGAGTCAGGGGGAGAGGGCAGCTCCAACAGGTCTCGGGCCCCTCTGCTGCATTCCGGCTGGAACAGCTTCAACTCGGATATATCGAACGTCACCAATAACTCGGCTACTTCTGTCAACAGGTAAAATATTGGTGTGTGTGTGTGTGTGTTGTGGGGTTGTTGTTGTTTTTGTTTTGTTTGTGTATGTGTGTGTATTTGTGTGTGTGTGTGTGTGTGTGTGTGTGCATGCGTGCGCGCGTGTGTATATGTACGCGCGCACATAAACGCTCGCGTTGTGTGCGTGCGAGAGGGAGAGAGAGAGAGAGAGAGAGAGAGAGAGAGAGAGAGAGAGAGAGAGAGAGGGGAGAGAGAGAGAGAGAGAGAGGGGGAGAGGAGAGAGAGAGAGAGAGAGGGAGAGAGAGAGAGAATAGGTGAGAGAGAGAAAATTATTCACGTTTTTGTGTCTTTTGCGAGAGTGAGCGAGGTAAAGTGGGGGATTGAGAGAGAGAGAGTCAGTAGCTGGGGGGACGTGCATGCATGCAAGATTTCGTGGGGATGAGAGATGGGTGTGTATATATGCGTGCATGTGCGTGCTTGTGTGATGGGTGATTTGTGTGAGCCGAAATGTAGATCGGGAGAGAGAGAGAGATGGACCTTCTGGACGAGAGAGTAGAGAACTGAGTATGTTGTGGATGGTACCTTCCGGCTTTCACCCCACGAGCTGGATGTTGTGGAGCTTTCACCCCACGAGAGAGAGAGAATAGGTGATGAATGGGCATGAATATCACCCCACAAAATTATTCACGTTTTTGTGTCTTTTGCGAGAATGAGCGAGGTAAAGTGGGGGATTGACGTGAGTCATGATCTGGGCATTGGGGGTTGTGTCAGTAGCTGTCTGTCTGTCGGTTGTATCCATACGTGCATGCATGCAAGATTTCGTGGGGATGTATTTATGCATACATTTTTGCATGGGTGTGTATCCGGCTTTGCGTGCATGTGCGTGCTTGTGTGATGTTGGTGCATACTTTCATTTGTGTGAGCCGGAATGTAGGCTACTATCGACCTTCTTTCTCTTATGGGATGGTACCTTCTGGCTTTCACCCCACGAACTGATGTATGTTGTGGATGGTACCTTCTGGCTTTCACCCCACGAACTGATGTATGTTGTGGATGGTACCTTCTGGCTTTCACCCCACGAACTGATGTATGTTGTGGATGGTACCTTCCGGCTTTCACCCCACGAACTGATGTATGTTGTGGATGGTACCTTCCGGCTTTCACCCCACGAACTGATGTATGTTGTGGATGGTACCTTCTGGCTTTCACCCCACGAACTGATGTATGTTGTGGATGGTACCTTCTGGCTTTCTGATGTATGTTGTGGATGGTACCTTCTGGCTTTCACCCCACGAACTGATGTATGTTGTGGATGGTACCTTCTGGCTTTCACCCCACGAACTGATGTATGTTGTGGATGGTACCTTCCGGCTTTCACCCCACGAACTGATGTATGTTGTGGATGGTACCTTCTGGCTTTCACACCCACGAACTGATGTATGTTGTGGATGGTACCTTCTGGCTTTCACACCACGAACTGATGTATGTTGTGGATGGTACCTTCCGGCTTTCACCCCACGAACTGATGTATGTTGTGGATGGTACCTTCTGGCTTTCACCCCACGAACTGATGTATGTTGTGGATGGTACCTTCTGGCTTTCACCCCACGAACTGATGTATGTTGTGGATGGTACCTTCTGGCTTTCACACCACGAACTGATGTATCTTGTGGATGGTACCTTCTGGCTTTCACACCACCAACTGATGTATGTTGTGGATGGTACCTTCTGGCTTTCACCCCACGAACTGATGTATCTTGTGGATGGTACCTTCTGGCTTTCACACCACGAGCTGATGTATGTTGTGGATGGTACCTTCCGGCTTTCACACCACGAGCTGATGTATGTTGTGGATGGTACCTTCTGGCTTTCACACCACGAACTGATGTATGTTGTGGATGGTACCTTCTGGCTTTCACCCCACGAACTGATGTATGTATGTGTGTATTGTTGGTGCTTGTGGATGCACGCATGTCTGCGTGCTTCGTTGCCTACAAACGCGCATTAGCTATTGGACACTGCAACTAGGGTTATTAACGCCCTTGATAGCAAGAGTTAAGCCCTTGTTGATCAGTATCCAAAGAGGCATTCACTCTCGCAAAAGGCAGCCATCAAGTGGCCTCAAATAGGGTTATTGGCGAGAGTTATGCTCTTGTTTGGTCAGTACTCAAACCATCTCCCCCCACCCACCAAGGGCATTCACTCTTGCAAAAGGTGTTCTTTGCAGTGGCCAACAACATTTCTCCCTTTCTCTCCATCTTTTTCAGCGTCGATCTGCTACTCCAGTCCCGCCAAGTCGACTCGGAGCAGGTCCTCGTCAACCTAGGCTTTGGAGGACCCTCTTCCTCCCTCTACCCCCACCCTTCCCTTTCCCTCCCCTCCTCCTCCTCCACCACCCACCACCCTCCCTCCATCATGTACTCGCGCATCCCCCAACGCTTCCTCTTTTCCCAGTCCCAGGGATCTCTAGAGGAGGACGGATACCCGCTGCCGCCGCCACCCCATTCCGGAGAAGGTACCCCGAATTACATGGCAGGGGGTGCCCCTATGTCAGGTCAGTGCCAAGAAGAGAGTTGGGATAGTGTGTATTATACCTACGTTCTGAACAGGGTGCCGGCGTACTTCTTCAAAGAGAGGACCCCTTCGGAACATTCCAGCTGCAGCGCTAGTAGTTCGGATGACGATGAGCTCGTTTCGCCGGGCGATTTGCTGGTAGGGGCAGCGAAGGAGGGTGGCCAGGGTTCTGTGATGCGGACGTTTCCTTCTGAGTTTCAGGGGGGGTACTGTGACCAAGGGTATTACTCTTATTTCCAGTCTTGTTTGAGAAGCGCGCATGTTAGTTCGGAACAGCAACAGCAATTGCAACAACAGTATTTACAACAACAGCAACAACAACACCAGCAGCAGCAGCAAGGACAACAACCACCACAACACCAGCAGCAGCAGCAAGGACAACAACCACCACAACAACAGCAGCAGCAACAACAAGAATATGCAGAATCCCAGGGACAATTGCAACCTCCCACGCAAAAACAACCCCCTTCAGAAATTGGTGGTGAACAGATCTCTAAAGGGGCTTCTTCGCTTCTCCATCCCCATTACATGCACCCACACTTGCAAGGCGTCACTTTCGAAGGCTCCCCGGGAGCTGCAGCACGTACCCCAAACCAGAGCTACCCCTATTTTAAAGAAGAAGACTCTGTCTACCCAGGTTTTGAACGACCCCCAACAATACACAGACTGAACCCTTACCGATTCTTGCCCGACAATGGTAAGAAGGCACCCGACACAACGTGTATGGCTAGTATGGATGGCCCGCAGAGTCAAAAGTTTGCTTTGAGTACCGGGGAAGAGATTTGTGTGGAATTGGAACCTCCGGATGACGATGATGATTTTGTGTTATCGTCGTCATCAGATGAGGACGATGAGAGGGTAGAGGTGCTGTATCCTTATCGTGTTCGTCTGTCTCATAACGAATCTTTGGTTTGAGCGTTGGATTCTACGTGTGAAGAAATGGAACGAATGGCAAGTGAGCGAACGACGAACGACGAAAATGGTGTTTTACGTCCTCTTGGTCTGAATCAGACACATATGGGACATTTGTAAATACAAATATGTTGGGAGCAATACTGGAGGCAATGCCCGGAGGCAGTACGAAACCAGTAAAGTCCCGATTTTTTATTAATGCAGATAGGTGTAGCGGTAACCACGCCTCGGTTAATCGCAAGTGAGCGAACGATTATTGCTTTCATTATTGTACTAAGTGGTGATTTTATTCAAATGGAAGTCAATATTTTTTATTACAAAAAGGGAGGACAGAGTATTTTGTAAAGAGAGTATAATTCTGTAGAACCAATAATATTTTATTTTATATTAAATCAAACTAAAGGACATAATTATTTCTCATTTAGGGTATGTAGAGTAAACGTGTTTATAAGTGTTGTTTAGCTCCTAGCAAAACAAAAGCAAAAACAAAAATCAGTGATTTCAAAAGGGTACAAACAGAAAATGTGTAGTCTTTTTTTTTATCTTGTATTTCTTAATTTGTATGAAAATAACACACGAATGTTTTGAACAAAGGTATAAACACAAAAATGTGTCTTTGTCTTAGCGATAGAGAGGGAACGCATACGCCTGTTTTAAGTAAACTATTATATTTAGGTACTAGGTACTTTATAGTCACAGAGGCGTCTCTGTGAAATTCGGGTTGCTCCCACCTGGAGAGCGCGTCGCAGCCAGAGGCGCGCCACCCATTTTTTGTTTTTGCATGCGATTTTTGTGTGACTGATGAGGAAGGAAATTTTGATCAATTGACATCTTTTTCGTTGCCACTGGGTTTAACGTGTGCTGAGTGCATGGGCACACGGGACCTCGGTTTATCGTCTCATCCGAAAGACTATGAGGCCTAGTGCAAAGTGAGAGGAAAAATCCTCTGTACCCAGGTTCGAACTCGGGTTTACTTGACACAAGGCGAACGCGTTACCTCTGTGCCACTCTACACCTTTGAACTACACTGAGAAGGAACAACCATTTTGTATTTTTTTACATTTTTATGCCTTCCCCTCAAGAATGAGTATCTATGTAGACTGAATACAAAATGGCAAAGTGTTCTTGGCTCAACATTTTGGTAATTAATTTGCATATTTTAAAAAGTTGTGCAACGAATTGCAGGTTTCTCGTACGTGTGCCATTTTTGAAAAAGATTCAGCTCAAAATGCAGTAGACCGCTACCACCCTGTCTTGTATGGCCCAGGTGGTGGTGTGATTGATTTCAGAGTCTCATAAAGTACCTGTCTCTAGACAATTTTAGCGGACTGGCAATATATGTGATTATATGCTGGTACAACTGATTTTGATCAATGAATTGTGATCAGTGTCCTTACCGGTCCT
>CM065682.1:25298776-25306784 GCA_017654935.2 Phymorhynchus buccinoides
GTCCTGTCTTACCTCCCAAGATGAAGAACTTAAGGTCACTGGATACCAGACCCTCATTTGATGCCTTTCAGTGACATGGGTGTTAAATCGTTGTGGTGCCAAGAGGCGACAGTGGCGATGAAAGGGTTTTAAGACTATTGTACATTTGGATGTGTGTGTGTGGTATGGACGTTTGCAATGGTGTTCGCTATGTAAGAAGCATTGCTGTTTGGCCAGATCTTTTCAGCGTTTTGAAGAATCAATGTAACTTATTTTCTGGAATGTTAATGTAATAAATGTGTGCCAGTGTGTTCGAATTAACATGTAATAAATGTTATTTTGTTGTTATTCGCCGGTTTATTTTGTGTTTATTATATATATTTTTCTTTCATTGGAACTTGCTTGGTTTTGTTCAGTTTGTTTGCCTTTCGGCTTGTTCTCTTGTGTTGGAATGATAATGTTTAAAGAACGTTGGTTCTCTTCTGCGTGTTGAAGTTCATATCTGGGATTATGTTTTTTGTTATATACTATGCTCTTTTCCGTTTGTTTTCAATTTACTTCCAATGTTGATGTTGTGTGTAGGTTCTGTTATTGAGAACTGCATGTGGATGTTGCCATTTAGCTTTAAAAGCGTTCTTTGCGAAGTGTAGTGCGATGTCACAGGTAAAAGCATCGATACATACACACGCGTGTATGCACGCACGCACGCGCACGCACGCACACACACACGCACGCACACGCACACGCGCACGCACGCACACACACACACACACACACACACACACACACACACACACACAGTTTATCCTTATTGTGTGCACGAGTCCTTTTGTTCCACTCTATTGAATGTTCTTGAATGTAGACTCCCAGTCCCTGGCATTTTATTATTATTATTATTATTATTATTATTATTATTATTAGTAGTAGTAGTAGTAGTAGTAGTAGTAGTAGTAGTAGTAGTAGTAGTAGTAGTAGTAGTAGTAGTAGTAGTAGTAGTAGTAGTAGTAGTAGTAGTAGTAGTAGTAGTAGTAGTAGTAGTAGACAAAGCGTTTTGTATTCGTTTGAGATGCGGTAGAAATATTCAAGCGAGTACAAAGCAGTTTTTCTATGTGCAAGGAAAACAGTAAGAATACCATTACTGAGTGTTGTTTTGTAGTTTTGATGGTTGTGTCCACGACTGGAATACGTTTGATCAAATTGATTGTGAATGTTGTGATTGATTAGATTAGTCAAATTGAACTGATTAACAAAAGATGGAAGTGACTGGTTGATGACATTATATTCTTTTTATTGTTTTCCCTTTTGTTAGTGTTTTTTTTATCAACCCTTTTAAACTGTTCACTTCTTCTTCGATTGGTTGCTAAGCAGTCAGATAAAGATCGTTCATTTCATGTATCAGACCTACGTACGCATGGGCCCCCACCCCAAGTTTGTCATGAAAGCTATGACTAATCAGTTTTGCCCATTGATTAATATTCAATTTCATGGGCAAAGTGAATAATGAATACATTTCAAGATAATTGGGGTTTTAAACGTACCTGCCCATGCGTAAATATGTCTTCCCCTGTGAACTTCAGAAAAATAATTATTAGCATTGCATAAATCTGTAACAAATACAAGAATTAGACTCGTACACTAAAACTTCGACACAATATACCAGAAATTGCCACTTGAAAAAGTAATTGGTTGTAATTCCTAATTTCATTATTACGTGTACTAATTCCGTGTTTCTTGCAAACGTTTGGAGATGTGTCTTTTATGTGGTGAGTTTTTAAATGGTGAGTTGTTAAATGGTGAGTTTTTAATACTGAACAGTTTTAAAACGAATCTTAAGCGATATTAAGTCAATGTCATCTTAATTACGAATGTATGAGAAACATTTTAAACATGAAGTTCGCAATAAGAGATGACCGTTTTGTGAGAGTGGTGTCTGTTCATAGTTAATCAGTCAGTATTATATTTTGTATGTATGCAATCACAAGTTTATCAAAAATCAGAGAGGCAGACATACAGAAAGACAGACAGACTCAGGGACAATGAAAACGGAGAATTGTTTTTAACCATATCGGTTTTCTTTTTTATTTCCTACAGGCTCTGATTGGAACCACATACCAAAAACTTAGTTTGATTGATTGATTGATTGAATTTTATTTATAGAGGGTAATAGAGTAAGCAATAACATGCTTTTTTACATCCAGCCCTCAGCCCTTTTTAGAGAGACAGATAGACAGACGCAAAGAGAGACAGAGAGACACAGACAAAGAAAGAGAGAATTAGATTTTTTAAACCATATTTCATACCTAACTTATCATAAACAATCACAAATTAGAGAGCGAGAGACTGACAGAGTCAGGGAGAGAGACAGGGAGAGAACGAAAAGGAAAATACTTATCGTATTTTGCATTAACCTACCATTACGTAGTCACCAGTTAGAGAGAACGACAGACAGAGTCAGGGACAGATACAAAGAAAGTGAGAAAAACTTTCATTTGATTATACCCCCGTTTCACAGAGTATATTGTTTCTGGGCTGTCTGTCTGTTTGTCTGTCTGAAAGTCGATTTTTATCAAAATCTACTTGATTGATCTCAACGACACTTTGCAGGAAGATGGAGTATGCCATGCGTGAGCGTGAGTTTCAATATGGAGTTAATCGATGTTGTCATATTTGTTTTTTAAGCAATTTTGTTTTCAACATAAGTCAAAGAGGAGACAGCTAGACCACAACCCTTGCTGTCAAGTCATGTTGGGTCACTTAAACCGGTGCCACACACGCGTAAAATCGTGTGGGGATGCGATGCGATTGGGTCACGTGAGTTAGGATTCACGTGAAATACTTCCGTCTACAAAGAATTCAGCCATTTTCGCTCACCATACTCAAGTAGACCCAATGCACGAATTTCACGTGAATCATGACTCACATCGCCAAAATCGCATCGCATTCAGATCCGAATCGTATGTGAATGCCCCCCCGTGGGGATACCGGGGGGTGTTTTGTATAAATAGTTCCCCCACCTTTTGGAAGTTCTGTGCTTGTAACTTCCTCTAATCTGTCACTCTCTTTGACTTTGCCTTTTCCCCTTACTTACTGTCATCTAGTATCTTTCTGCTTTACGAGTCCATTCTCCTGCCTTTTTTTATATATAAGAAACACTTTCAAAAAGATTTCCTCCAGCCGAAGTCGGACTTGTTGGGCCTAACTATTTCTTAGTTAGGTGCATAACGGCAGCATGACGCGTCTGCGCTCATAATTGACAGGTAACTGTCTGAGCGATCGAAGAAGAAGAAGAAGATGTGAATGGCAGGCCGACTCACGTGACGATTTGTTTTCTCTTTTCGTGTTTTAACAGGCTCTAGCTGGAATCACAGACCGTCTCTCTCCCAGGCTTTCTACGGGCTCAACCTCCTGACCTCTCTCCAGCAACAGACGGGCATTCCCCTCCTCCCCTCCTCCCTCGCCCCCTCTTCCCACTCCCCCCTCAGTACCTCCACCCCCTCCCTCCTGCATGTGGGGCTCAGTCCCCGCAGCGTCCTTCACCCTGACAACCAGAAGGCCTTGGCCCGCCAGGGTTACTATGGAGATGACCTGCCCGAGGGCGTGACCCCTGAAGAGGTCATGATGGCTGGAGGTCATAGCGGTGATACTAAGGAGAAGGGGGAGAAGAAGAAGGGAGAGGAGGTAAGGGTGAAGGGTGGTGGTTGTGTGTGCTGGGGGTGGGGGGTTGTTTATGAGTGTGTGTGTTTGCGTGTGTGTATGTGTGTGTGTTTGTGTATGTGTATGTGCGCGCGCGTGTGTGTATATATGTGCATGGGTGCGTGTGTGAGTGTGTGTGCGTGCGGGCGTGTTTGCGTGCGTGTGTTGTGTTCTGTTGTGTACGCTTGCCTCTGTTTGTGTTAGTGTATGATGTTGAAAGTGTAGTAAGTTGTTTGTGTGACAGGTGTATGTATGTGTGTTGGTGTGTCTGTCTGTAAATGAGTATACAGCAAGTATGAGGTAGGGAGAGCAGACTTTACGCAGGCCACTCGCGTGTATGACAACATTATGGGCAAGGAAAATAGAGACAGGCAGACAGGTTCAGAGAAACAGAGAGACAGAGACAAAAAGACAGAAACAGTAAGATTATAGAAACAATAGCAAAAGAGACATATTCAAAGTTTGTAACAATCATATTCAACCGAACCAGCAAATTGCACGTATACTGTCTAATGGTATGTGAATGACTTGTTTCTTTGCACTCTAGCTCCAATGTACTTTATATATTATTTATTTACCCCTATTCCTCTAGCCATAGTGTTCTAAGGTACATCATCCTACATTTCGTGATAGACGACTTGCGTCATGTTCCAGGAAAACGGAACCCAACAGAAGGCGGAAGACCGGCGCAAGCTGTTCCACAAGAGCCGCTCCCGGGGCCAGACCAGTCTGCAGGAGGATCAGGACCACCCTCACCCCCAGGACAGCCGGGAGGAGGATCCTCCTAGCGCCCAGGACACGTCCATGAAGAGCATGAACTACAGCACCGCCACGGAATCCGCAGACAGCGCCGACATCCTGACTTCCCCTCCGGTGTTCTTCCCTCGCCAGCAGTCCGTGGATCGCAGAGGGTCTCTAGGGCAAGAGGTCCGCAGACCGTTCTTCGCTCTGGCCAGCATGGACGATCCTTTGGAGGACTCCTTCTCCTTGTCCTCCTCTGCCACCAAGTCCAGGCTGCAAGAGTACCGAAAGCAGCTGACCGAGAGACTGATGTCCGACCCGGACAATGACGATGGTTATGACGTGGCTGTGGTCAAAGCGCAGCCTGAAGAAGGGGGGACAGTGGACAAGGCGAAAGTGACTTGGAGTGATGATGGTTCTTCCAAGGTCAAAGACAGAGACAAATCTTCTGCCGACTTGGACGACGTTACCCTCGATTCTGGAAATCAGAAGGGAATTTCTTCGTCAGCATCAAAGAATACCAGTAAACATGGCGAGGCAAGAAAACTTGACACTGTGCCGGAGATTTCTCAGAGTGACAAGAAAGAAGCTAGCGTTGCCAAGAAAGCGGGCTTCAAGCAATCAGACACTGGGTCATCAGACCCGAAACTGTTATCCAACCCTCGGGCGTCTGCCGGTTCAGACATCACTCGCCCTTCCCCTAGCATGAAAGATGTGTTTTCAGTGGCCCAAGGTCTGCTACAGTCCCGAAGAGCTGCTTTCGAAGGAGCTGTGGTTTCCAATGTTTCTTCAGAATGCAAAAGGCCTGAAGCAGCTCTGGCTACTATTAGTAGTACTAAAGTGGTCGCTGCAGATTCTGTGTCAATATCTCAGGGAGATACTGTGTCCAAATCTCAAGGGGATTCTTTGTCGAACTCTCAAGGAGATTCTTTGTCCAAATCTCAAGGAGATTCTTTGTCCAAATCTCAAGGAGATTATGCGTCCAAATCTCAAGGAGATGCCTTGTTTAAATCTCCAGAACTAAACTTCATGCGCACTGATAACAGAAGTAGTAATCGTAACGATGACAACAATAATATGTCGAGTCTTGTAACAGCTACAAAAAATGTAAATCGGAGCCTAACTCCTGCTGAAAATGACAACACTGCAAGATATACAACTGCAACTACGCGTTATACAGAGAGCGCCAGAAGGCAAAAGATCGACGCGCCAGAGGAAAGTTATCGCGTTTTAACAGCACCTTCTCAAGATAGCAAAAAGCCTTCATTGGTGTCCTCCGTCGATTCCAAGTTCTCCCAGAAAGGTCTCCCGTCGTCAGAGGGAGTTAAAGGGGGAGAGTCAGGGAGCAGGGAGAGTGGAGAGAAGGGAGAAAGAAGGAAAGGTAGGGAGAAGGAGAAGGTGTTGTATATTTATCGCCAGACGCAGCCACAAAACCAGAGCCATCCATCCTCGCGATCCGGTGCTGCGAGGCATGGAGAGAGTGAGCCCCCAGAGGCTGTACTGCAGGTTAGGCTGTGTAGCTTTTGGTTACCAGAGAGAGTGTGTGTGTGTGTGTGTGTGTGTGTGTGTGTGTGTGTGTGTGTGTGTGTGTGTGTGTGTGTGTGTGTGTGTGTGTGTGTGTCTGTCTGTCTGTCTGTCTGTCTGTCTGTGTCTGTGTGTATGTGTGTGTATGTGTGTGTGCGTGCGCGCGCGCGCGCGCGTGTGTGTGTGTGTGTGTGTGTGTGTGTGTGTGTGTGTGTGTGTGTGTGTGTGTGTGTGTGTGTGTGTGTGTGTGTGTAAAAGCTTAAGTGTGTGTACCAGTCAGTGTGTGCGTGCGAGTGTATGTTCGTGAGTTTGCTTTTTTGTGCCTAAAATGTTTGAAATTGCATAAGTGTAGTGTGTGTGAATATCCATATTTGTGTACACAGCAGACAGGAAAGTGTGTGCAATTTTGCGTATTATGTGCACATGAAAGTGCGTTCGTTGTTTTTATGCATGTATGCATGAACATGTTTAGAACCCATATAGGTGCGTGTATGTGTAAATGTGCGTGCTAGAGTGATATGTTTGATACATTTGTTTATGTTTATTTGCTTTGTTTTCCAAACAATCAACTCATTTCTCCTTTTTTTTCACAGAGTGAAAAGGCTCCCGCGGCCAAACAAGGCAAAGACGAGGAAGATGGTAAGTGACAGAAGCGTGCATCATGCACACGGGTTTCATGTTCTTATCTCCGCAGATGTATTTATGTGTTTGTCCTTGTCTGCGGACAAAATCATTCCTCCAAAATGTGAATTTGTTTTAAAGAAGCTTTATATTGCAAAGGTTTAGATGATGATTTTCGATGATGTTCTAAGCAAGAGACGATTAGTTGAACAAATAAATTTAACCATTGATCTCATTGAATAGAATACTCGAGTATTGGACGTTAGGATGTTAGAGTATTAAGATATATTACAGATATTATTGTATTGTTCTTTTGTTTTGTTTGTTTATTTGTCTAATCATAACTTCCGAAAGTGGCCATGGAAATGAGAAATTCATTGAAGACAGGATTTTTTGTTGTTGATAAGAATAGTTCTCAAGAAGAAAAAAATGATGATGATAACAAACATTGGAAGGTATACAAAAACCGCGAATTGTTTAACTATCAAGGGCTATAATAACATGTGTGTTTTATGTACAGAGGAGTTGCCTCGCATGAACAGCCTGCAGTCAGACAGCAGTGGCTTTGGGGACGTGGAAATCAGTGCGGACAACGTCACTCAGGAATCTCTCAAGGTGTGGCGCTGTTTTGTTCTGTAGTGCTTTCTTGATTTGTTATATTTGTTAACTATGGTTACAACATGCCCTATCAAGGAGTTTTATAGGGGAAGACGGGGTAAAAAGCGCATGGGCGGGTAAGAAGCCCACCCCAATTATCTCATGAAATAAAGAAAATGTCAGTCAAATTTGCCCATGAGACGAATGCTAGACATTAACGCTCGTCTCATGGGCAAAATGAGACTGAAATTTGCTTCATTTCATGAGATAATTGGGGTGGGCTTCTTACCCGCCCATGCGCTTTTTACCCCGTCTTCCCCCTAAGGCCAATGCTTTGTAGGCCTGCATAACATCCATTTAAGGCTTTAGGTATTTCAGGAAATGGCAAGTGTCGAATGGTTAAACCAATAGATTGCTAATCCATTGGGCTCTCTTCGCGTGGATTCAAATTCCATTCTTGTCAACGGTGGGTAAGTAATGGGGGGTGGGGGTATCTTAATAAATGATGAAGAACTGGACCCCACTTGGCTCCCTTTGTTTATCGCGCTGTATGTTTGCTTCTATTGGTTTTTAAAACACGATATTTCAGCTGTGTCTCCAGGCGGGTATTCGCATTGTGTCATCCCTTTCTATAATTCTCTCGTGTTATTTGTGTTTTTTACTTGCTCAGTTCACTGATGATGCTGTGATGATGCCCACAGGTCAGCAGTCTAGGCGGGAGCTGTGACAGCACCAGTACCACAGTGACCACCAGCTCCACGGTCAAACTGACCTCTGACGGACACAGTCATAGCCACTCTCACAACAGCGCGGAGGACCTGTCTCTCTCTGCCAACTCGCGCTCTTCTGCCTC
>CM065682.1:25307284-25312284 GCA_017654935.2 Phymorhynchus buccinoides
CCTCAAAGCCTAGTTGACGAGGACTGCCTCCGAGTCGACTTGGCGGGACTGGAGTAGCAGATCGACGCTGAAAAGATGGAGAGAGAAATGGTTGAGATGCATGTTTTGGCTACTGCAAAGAACACCTTTTGTAAAGGTAAATGCCCTTGGTGGGTGGGGGAAAGATGGTTCAATACTGACGGCAAGTAACAAAGAGAATAGAGCTTTTCGGCGCAATATACGCCTTATTGTGAGGGGGGCCACTTGATTGGGCTCGTCCTATTTGCCGAGGAGTAATGGCTACTTGTGGATACTGATCAAGTCAAGGGCTTATACTCTTGCTATCATAGGGCGTTAACATAGACCCTTTGTTCCAAGATGAGGCGCTAATAGCTAATGTCGCGTTTGTAAGGCTAACTCGAAGCACAGTCGATACGTCTGCGTGCGATCCACAGCACGCAACACTACACACATACTATAGCATCGTAGGTCGTGGGGTGAGAGAGCGCAGAAGGTATCCATCATCACAAGATTACATTGCGTAGTTGCGTGGGGTGAAAGACAGAAGGTACCATCCACAACATACATCAGTTCGTGGGGTGAAAGCCAGAAGGTACCATCCACAACATACATCAGGTCGTGGTGTGAAAGCCAGAAGGTACCATCCACAACATACATCAGCTCGTGGTGTGAAAGCCGGAAGGTACCATCCACAACATACATCAGCTCGTGGGGTGAAAGCCAGAAGGTACCATCCACAACATACATCAGCTCGTGGTGTGAAAGCCGGAAGGTACCATCCACAACATACATCAGTTCGTGGGGTGAAAGCCAGAAGGTACCATCCACAACATACATCAGTTGAGTGGTGTGAAAGCCAGAAGGTACCATCCACAAGATACATCAGCTCGTGGTGTGAAAGCCGGAAGGTACCATCCACAACATACATCAGTTCGTGGGGTGAAAGCCAGAAGGTACCATCCACAACATACATCAGTTCGTGGTTGTGAAAGCCAGAAGGTACCATCCACAACATACATCAGTTCGTGGTGTGAAAGCCAGAAGGTACCATCCACAACATACATCAGTTCGTGGTGTGAAAGCCAGAAGGTACCATCCACAACATACATCAGTTCGTGGTGTGAAAGCCAGAAGGTACTAATTAAAAAGCATCCACAACATACATCAGTTCGTGGGGTGAAAGCCAGAAGGTACCATCCACAACATACATCAGCTCGTGGGGTCGTGGTGGTGAAAGCCAGAAGGTACCATCCACAACATACATCAGCTCGTGGTGTGAAAGCCAGAAGGTACCATCCACAACATACATCAGTTCGTGGGGTGAAAGCCGGAAGGTACCATCCACAACATACATCAGTTCGTGGGGTGAAAGCCGGAAGGTACCATCCACAACATACATCAGTTCGTGGGGTGAAAGCCAGAAGGTACCATCCACAACATACATCAGTTCGTGGGGTGAAAGCCAGAAGGTACCATCCCATAAGAGAAAGAAGTTCGATAGTAGCCTACATTTCGGCTCACACAAATGAAAGTATACACCAACATCACACAAGCACGCACATGCACGCATATATACACACCCATGCAAAAATGTATGCATAAATACATCCCCACGAAATCTTGCATGCATGCACGTATGGATACAACCGACAGACAGACAGCTACTGACACAATCCCCAATGCCCAGATCATGACTCGCGTCAATCCCCCACTTTACCTCGCTCACTCTCGCAAAAGACACAAAAACGTGAATAATTTTTCATAAGTTCATGGCCCATTGGTCATCACCTATTCTCTCTCTCCCCTTCTCTCTCTCCCCTCCTCTCTCTCTCCCTCCTCTCTCTCTCTCTCTCTCTTCTCTCCTCCCTCTCTCTCTCCCCCCTCTCTCTCTCTCTTTCTCTGTCACTCACTCTATCTCTCTCACTCCTCTCTCTCTCTCCCCCCTCTCTCTCTCTCCCTCCCTCCTCTCTCTCTCTCTCTCACGCACACACGCGAGCGTTTATGTGCGCGCGTACATATACACACGCGCGCACGCATGCACACACACACACACACACCACACACACAATACACACACATACCACAAACAATCACAAAACACACTCACACATACACAACCCACACACACCACACACACACCAAGATTTTACCTGTTGACCGAAGTAGCCGAGTTATTGGTGACGTTCGATATATCCGAGTTGAAGCTGTTCCAGCCGGAATGCAGCAGAGGGGCCCGAGACCTGTTGGAGCTGCCCTCTCCCCCTGACCCCCACTGCTTGACCGACAACAGGCGTTTGTCCACTGGGTACTGCTGCCTTAGCCTGCAGCACGCAGAGAAGAAAGCATTGTGGTAGTGCATGGGAAACACAGACATGACATTTGGAAGGACAGTTTTGTATGTTACATATATTATTGTTCTGCGGACACATAAGAGTTTCCTTGTAAGCTGAGATTGATCTCCATTTCTCACCACATGTGTTTAAACATTCATTAATTTTTTTTGTTTAATTTAATATTGTTACCTTTTTAAGTTCTTCTTACTATTTGTTTGTTTGTTCGAGTGTTTCGATCGTATATACATTACATTACTATATAAAACTTATTTGAACATTAAGATAGAGCTTCTTTACTCTGCTTGGCCGTCCGTCACTATTATTATTGTCTGTGCACTTTTTTCTCTTAAAAATTGGGCTTTATAATTATAAGTTTTCTTGTTGCCCTATATCTAAATGATGCATTGTTGATTTTCATGTGTAACTTTCATAAATAAAATGCTATTTAAACCAAACCACAAACAGAAGGGAATTACACGGTGCCCCCCCCCCCAAAGACTGAGATTTGTGTTTTTTACATCCTGGCGAAAGGATTCATAGTCAATGCCAAAGGAGAACAGAAATTGGGCTATCTTGGCCTAATTTTGATTTATAGCCTTTGAAGTTGACACGTGAAGTCAGATTAAGTCAGAAAACATTATAAATAGAAAACAGAAATAAAGGTTCCTAGTCAATATACACAGAAAACAGAATTGAGTTATGAATGAATGAATGAAAAATGGTGCTTTACGTCCTCTCGGTCACAGACACATATGGGACATTGGTAAATTATACAAAGATGGGTAGGGAAACAATACTGGCTGCAATGCCCGGAGGGCAGTTGCAAACACCAGTTAAGTTCCCGAGTTTTTAACAATATAGATATATGGACTATGTAGGTACTGTTGATGCCAGCATTGCAGTTATCTTGTTTAGTTTCGGATTTTATAGCGCATTGCAAGTTTGACAGGCAGAGCTAGCTAGATCCATTTCAAGACATACGACCAAATAGGGGGGGGGAAAAAAAAGTGGGACAAAAATATGCCGCTTCTTTGTTTGTATAATTGATTTGTTTCTAATAACCAATCCAAATAAAACAAAGAAATCATCCCCAAATTGTCATTCATGTGTGTGAATAATGGTAGAATAAGTATATACAATATGGACATAAATATGCCTTAAATAGAAAACTGATATTTTGGGGGGGTTGTTGACTGTTTTTGGCTTTTGTTCAAAAAACATTCTGAGCGATTTTTGTCTGTTTTTTTTCCATGCACCATCAAAAAATAGGTATTAGGTATTATATACTTTAAAATCACAGAGGCGTCTCTGTGAAATTCGGGTTGCTCCCACCTGGAGAGCGCGTCGCAGCCAGGAGGCTGGCGTGAATTTTTTTTTTTTTTTTTTTTTGCATGCGATTTTGTGTGAACTGATGAGGAAGGAAAGGAGTCCGGTGTGGGGGTACATTTTGATCCAAATGGGAAAACTTTTTCGTTGCCACTGGGTTTAACGTGTGCTAAGTGCATGGGCACACGGGGACCTCGGTTTATCGTTTCATCCGAAAGACTCCACGTTCAGACCGTAAGGCCTAGTGCAAAGTGAGAGGAAAAATCCCTGATACCCAGGTTCGAACTCAGGTTTACTAGACACGAGGCGAACGCGTTACCTACACACACCTTATATAAATATATAAACACACCATTATATTAGTTCCCTACAAATAACAGTAAACTTTCCACAAAAAGACTAAACTGTACCAAGAGTTTCCAGTACTGTAGAAAACCATTTACAGTACAGCTGCCACTTTGCTATGGGCCCCGACAACAGGCTGATACGTTTTGTTGTATTGGGCGCATGTTACGCTACCCTGGCTTAAAAACCCTGCCTTTACTCCAGGAATTATCCGGTACAGCCTGTAAGCGCTTGAACACTGTCGCTTCCGAAATGTCATAACCCAGCTAGACCAGCTTTTGAGTACCGCCGCTCAAGAGTGGGCAGCCGGACAACTTTGCCTTAATGGGATACGACAGGCTCTCTTGTCAACACATGATTTTGAGGAAAATGCATTTAATCACATGGCCCAATTTTACGTATGTACATTTTCGATTTAAACAAATTGAGAAAACGCAACAACAAAACATGAAATGAGTCTTCGAAACACAATACAGCACTAAGTGCCACTAACTAAACTAACTTTAGCCATTACAAAAAAATAGGCAGTTATATCATTGGTTGACATCAACCAACAGTTAGAGCCAACAGTTGAAAGGGAGGGTGAGAGCTGTTGGATAATTTGATTTTGACACAACTGAGAACCCCTTGACTTCAATCGCTTTTGTCGCTGGCTGACATTATAATACTCATAAGGGCCAGTCACACGTCCACTAAAAATCGATACGACTGTATAATACGATTCGATCACGTGGTATCGAAGCGCGAATCACATTTGTTCTTCGAGATCACCCCTAGCGTTATCGAATCGTATCGCCCCCCCAAACCACCAAAAGGGGGGGGGGTTATTTTTTTTTAGCTGACGTGTGGCAGTGTGGCCCTTAAGACTGGGCCGATAATAGCGTGAGATGAAACATTTTTCCGTCTAAATTGTAGTTCAGAAACCCCCTCCCCCACGCCCCCCACCACCCCACACTCTCACCCCCCACCCCCCCCCCCCATGAATATCATCAGTTG
>CM065682.1:25317284-25322284 GCA_017654935.2 Phymorhynchus buccinoides
CATTGCAGCCAGTATTGTTCCCACCATCTTTGTATTTACAAATGTCCCATATGTGTCTATGACCGAGAGGACGTAAAACACCATTTTTCATTCAAGTGTTGCCTCGATTTGAAGTGCGACATTTTGTCAAAATGTGCGACAATTTTGGACCGACCGACAGACAGACCGACCGACCGACCGACCGACAAAGTGAGTTATAGGTTTGTGGCTTGAGCCACAAACAAAAACAACACCCACACCCACACACACATACACACGCACCTTGCCCACAAGCTCTTCTTCGCATTATTTACCTTATTTATTTCTTCTTCTCTTTGGGGCCCACGATCATTTAATTGATCATTCTGGCACCCTCAGGGGGGAAAAAAGACAGAAAAAAGGGGGGTCGGTTCCATCTGATAAAGGGCCTAAGCTGCACGGACATAGGGGTATTTGAGTTTTAGTGACCCAGCCAGCTCGCGCCCGCTGCTCGGGTCTGAAATGCATTTACCCGCTGCACCACATACGATTATATTCCAATGCGATGCGATTGTGACGTCTGTGAGTCATGCATGACTCACGTGAAATACTTCAGTCTAAGAAATACTTCTACTATTTTCGCTCACTATCCTCAAGTAGACCCCCAATACACGAATGAAATAAAATGTCCAGTCCATTCTCCTGCCTTTTTCTCTCTCCAAGAAACACTTTCAAAATGATTTCTTCCAGCCGAAGTCGGACTTGCTGGGCCTAACTATTTGTTAGTTAGACGCATAACGGCAGCATGACGCATATGCGCTCATAATTGACAGGAAACTGAACGATCGAAGAAGGAGAATAAAAAAATATCGATATTTCATCAAAATCGTGTTATGGGGACTACAAAATATATTGAACAAAACTAGTAGGATTTCATCCTTTTCATTTAGACAGTTGAATTTAACGAGAATCATGCCTCACAAATGTCACATCGCATCGCATTGGGATCGAATCGCATGTAATGTAGGGGCCCCTTTAGTCCGAACTTTGCAAACACACACGCTTGATGAACTGTAAACTGAACATTTTCTTCTTCACTGCGTCTGTTATTTTCTCTTCTTCTTCTTCTTCTTTTTCTCTTCTTCTTCTTCTTCTTCTTCTTCTTCTTCTTCTTCTTCTTCTTCTTCTTCTTCTTCTTCTTCTTCTTCTTCTGTGGTGGTGACCAACTTCTTTATACAGAAGTCATTGTACACTGTTGACTATTCTGTCGCTGTTGTATCCGTATCTGTCCCGACCTATCTAAACAAACATACGCTTCTTCAAACACGAGACCAACGTTGATGAACTCAATACCAGGTGTACCCGCTACATCGAAGACTACAGCACCAGAACTACTTGTCCCTAAGAGCTACGGCTATGAGGACATCAAACCTACTAACAACAACAAAATGTTCAAACACAAAATCAATGAACGCGAGCCCATACCTTCACATAATATCCATGATCAACATGCCGCATAGTTTCCCTTCACGATTTCTGTTTTCAAACACACTGGTTAAACACCACTCGCAGCCACCTATGAAGAGAACTAAACCAAGTGACAAGAACACACACAGGGCGAGTGGCTTCGTATACACCGATCTTGCTTGAAAGAAAGATTGCACATAATAATACAAATTAATGTGGAGCTTTTTGTGCACCTGGTTAGTTTTTCTGTATACTTTATTTTCGGTTGTTGTTTTTGTTTTGGGTGCTATACTGGTAGAGAAGAGAAGGAATTCACTGGCTTACGGGATCACATGGATGTGCCCTTGTCTCTATGTGTCGCCTTCATTGTGCCCACGTCTACATATTATGTACGTCCCATTACCTATGTGTCCCCGTCTCTATGTGTCCCTGTCTCTATGCGTCTATGTCTCTGTGTGTCCCCGTCTCTATGTGTCCCTGTCTCTATGTGTCCCTGTCTCTATGTGTCCCTGTTTCTATGTGTCCCTGTCTCTATGTGTCCCTGTCTCTGTGTGTCCCCGTCTCTATGTGTCCCCGTCTCTATGTGTCCCCGTCTCTATGTGTCCCGTCTCTTTGTGTCCCCCGTCTCTATGTGTCCCCTGTCTCTATGTGTCTATGTCTCTGTGTGTCCCCCGTCTCTATGTGTCCCTGTTTCTCTATGTGTCCATGTCTCTATGTGTCCCTGTTTCTATGTGTCCCTGTCTCTGTGTGTCCCCGTCTCTATGTGTCCCCGTCTCTATGTGTCTCTATCTCTATGTGTCCCTGTCTCTATGTGTCTCTGTCTCTGTGTGTCCCCGTCTCTATGTGTCCCTGTCTCTATGTGTCCCTGTCTTTATGTGTCCCTGTCTCTATGTGTCCTGTCTCTGTGTGTCCCCGTCTCTATGTGTCCCTGTCTCTATGTGTCCCTGTCTCTATGTGTCCCTGTCTCTATGTGTCCCTGTTTCTATGTGTCCCCGTCTCTGTGTGTCCCCGTCTCTATGTGTCCCCGTCTCTATATGTACGTTCCCTATACTTATCTGTCCCGTCTCTTTGTGTCCCATGTCTCTATGTGTCCCCGTCTCTATGACTTTGTGCTCCCGCCTCTATGTGTCCCCGTCTCTATGTGTTCCTGTCTCTATGTGTCCCCGTCTCTATGACTTTGTGCTCCCGTCTCTATGTGTCCCCGTCTCTATGTGTTCCTGTCTCTATGTGTCCCCGTCTCTATGTGTTCCTGTCTCTATGTGTCACCTTCATTGGATACATTTGTTTTACGTCCTCCCGGCCTAAGCCATATGGGACATTTCTTTTTATAAAGTTACTGCCACCTTCATTGTGCCCACGTCTCTATATGTACGTCCCCGTACTTATCTGTCCCCATCTCTATGTGCTCCCGTCTCTATGTGTACCCGTCTCTATGTGTCCCCATCTCTATGTGCTCCCGTCTCCATGTGTTCCCCGTCTCTATGTGTCCCCTCTCATTGTGCCCCCGTCTCTATATGCACCTCCCCACTTATCTGTCCCCATCTCTATGTGTCCATGTCTCTATGTGTCCACGTCTCTATGTGTCCCATATCTCTATGTGTCCCCGTATCTATGTGTCCCCGTCTCTATGTGTCCCCCGTCTCTATGTGTCCCCATCTCTATGTGTCCCCGTCTCTATGTGTCCCCGTCTCTATGTGTCCCCGTCTCTATGTGTCCACGTCTCTATGTGTCCACATCTCTATGTGTCCCCGTCTCTATGTGTCCCCGTCTCTATGTGTCCCCGTCTCTATGTGTCCCCGTCTCTATGTGTCCCCGTCTCATTGTGCCCACGTCTCTATATGTACGTCCCGGTACTTATCTGTCCACATCTCTATGTGTCCACGTCTCTATGTGTCCCACGTCTCTATGTGTCCCCGTCTCTATGTGTCCCCGTCTCTATGTGTCCCCGTCTCTATGCGTCCACATCTCTATGTGTCCCCGTCTCTATATGTTCCACGTCTCTATGTGTCCCCGTCTCTATGTGTCCCCGTCTATATGTGTCCCCGTCTCTATGTGTCCCCGTCTCTATGTGTCCCCGTCTCTATGTGTCCCCGTCTCTATGTGTCCCATCGTCTCTATGTGTCCCCGTCTCTATGTGTCCACGTCTCTATGTGTCCCCGTCTCTATGTGTCCACATCTCTATGTGTCTCAGTCTCTATGTGTCCACGTCTCTATGTGTCCACATCTCTATGTGTCCCCGTCTCTATGTGTCCCCGTCTCTATGTGTCCACGTCTCTATGTGTCCACATCTCTATGTGTCCCAGTCTCTATGTGTCCACGTCTCTATGTGTCCCCTTGGGTTAGACATAGGATTTGGGTTTCCGGGTTAGGGTTTGGATTAGGTTTAGGGTTTCAAGGATTTTGTGTCTCATTCAGACATCACAAACAGACGGACAGATATATGAAGAGGACATAATAATATAGAGACGGGGACACATGGAAGCGAGTACATATAGACACGGGGACATTTAGAGACGGGGACACATAGAGAGGGGGAAACATAGAGATGATGAAAATGATGTTTTACGTCCTCTCGGTCATAGACACATATGGGACACTTGTAAATACAAAGATGGTGGGAACAATACTGGCTGCAATGCCCGGAGGCAGTGCAAAACCGGTAAAGTCCCGAGTTTTTAACAATATAGATAGGTGTAGCGGTAAGCACGCCTCGGTTAAACCTCATCGGCTATGGTACCGCCACATTGTATATTGGGACACATAGAGACAACATTGGTGATACATAGTACTATATAGATACGGGGACACAGAGACGGGAGCATATAGGTATATGACATTTGCTTACTGGTACAGAAGTAGTAGGGTGTAGAAATCTATTGGGAGAGAGACTGACTATAGGTAAAGGAAGGGGCGGGATAAGTAGGTCAATAGGTGGTTAAGTGTGTGCGCGTGTGTATTAGAGAGAGAGGGGGGGGGGGGGGAGAGTTTATACTGTATAGCGTGTGTGTGTGTGTGTGTGTGCGTGTGCGTGCGTGAATGAGTGCGAATGAGTGCGCGCGCATGTGTGTGTGTGTGTGTGTGTGTGTGTGTGTGTGTGTGTGTGTGTGTGTGTGTGTGTGTGTGTATGTATGTGTGTGTGTTGTGTGTGTGTGTGTGTGTGTGTGTGTGTGTGTTTGTGTGTGTGAATCAGTCATTTTGATTCAAAATTTTAAAAACAAGGAACCATTCTACTTAACTTGCTTAATATGTTAGTCAACGTACAAGTGATCGGAACCAGTCTTTCAACTTTCTCTGTCTGTCTGTCTGCCCCCCCCCCCCCTCTCTCTCCTCTCTCTCTCTCTCCTCTCTCTCTCTCTCTCTCTCTCTCTCTCTCTCTCTCTCTCTCTCTCTCTCCTCCTCTCTCTCTCTCTCTCTCTCACTCCCGCTGATCTATCGAATTAGTCGACTATATTTGTCTACGCCAACTACGGTCTACCATTAATTTTGGACTTGGTATTTTGAGCAGCTCCAGTCTGAGAATTAATCGTCTGAATCCGCTTTTTGTGTGCACTCGTCCTTGACTTTTTCGCACGAGC
>CM065682.1:25327284-25332142 GCA_017654935.2 Phymorhynchus buccinoides
TTAGGTTTTGAGTAATCTCGACCAATCAGAGTCCGACTGAAAGACACAAGACACAAGACACGTGCATACAAGGCAAAGACGCAAGACACAAGACACGTGCATACAAGGCAAAGACGCAAGACGCAAGACACGTGCATACAAGGCAAAGACACAAGACACAAGACACGTGCATACAAGGCAAAGACGCAAGACACAAGACACGTGCATACAAGGCAAAGACGCAAGACACAAGACACGTGCATACAAGGCTAAAAGTGACGCAAGACAATCAAGACACGTGCATACAAGGCAAAGACGCAAGACGCAAGACACGTGCATACAAGGCAAAGACGGGCAAGACAAGACACGTGCATACAAGGCAAAGACGCAAGACGCAAGACACGTGCATACAAGGCAAAGACGCAAGACACAAGACACGTGCATACAAGGCAAAGACGCAAGACACAAGACACGTGCATACAAGGCAAAGACGCAAGACACAAGACACGTGCATACAAGGCAAAGACGCAAGACACGTGCACACGTGCAAAGATACAAGACAAAGACACGGGGAAACATAGGCAAAGTTACTGCAAGACACAAGACACGTGCATACAAGGCAAAGACACAAGACACAAGACACGTGCATACAAGGCAAAGACGCAAGACGCAAGACACGTGCATACAAGGCAAAGACACAAGACGCAAGACACGTGCATACAAGGCAAAGACGCAAGACGCAAGACACGTGCATACAAGGCAAAGACACAAGACACAACGTGACTGTAAGGTACGTGCATACTAAATGGCAGAAGACGCAAGACGCAATAACACGTGCAGTACAAGGCAAAGACACACACGAACAGTAGGTAGTGCTACTTAATTATGTCGGGTCACGTGCCGTTTTTTCTAATTCCTGTGTTTTCTCTAGATTCAATCTTTCGTTTCTTTTCTCAAATCGCATTTATAATAAAACCCAGCAGTGCATCAACAAATGCACCTAACTCGAGACCTTTTGTCTGTCATCCCTCATACTCTCTCTCTCTCTCCCCTCTCTCTCTCTCTCTCCTCTCTCTCCGTCGCTCATCTCTCTCCTCTCTCTCTCCTCTCTCTCTCTCTCTCTCTCTCTTTCATGTTACTAGTCCATTTTTAATTGTGTTTTTTTTTTGTCGGTTTTTGTTTGTGGCTATATAAACCTCACTTGTGCCGGTCTGTCGGTCTGTCTGTCGGTCCAAAATTGTTGCACATAATAGATGTGACGAGGTAATGGGTTAAAAGGCTAAGCCTCTAGGGAAGACTTTTAGTGTGTTAAATTTTCAAGTAGAAAATTTGCCTTTAGCCCACTTCTCTAGGGTGTGGGAGGTGAGCAACTTTTCCCGGCCCCTTTTCATCTAATAAATTTATATTTGTGCCCGGGTTCTGGCTCGTATGGTTGTAAGAAATACAAGTGGTTGAATTGCTCTAAATGGCAGACAGAGAGAAGTAGGGTTTTACATGAAATTACAAGACTCCCACTCTCATCAGTCTGACCAAAGGGTTCAGGATTATTTGACACTTGTATTTTATTTACTCACAAAATCTGCATAAGATTATGCAACAATAATAATAAAGCAGCTCAATGGCGCCAAAACAAAATATGAATGAAAAAAACAAAACAATGAAATCCGAAAGGATTTACAAGACTTTTGTCTTTCTAGAAGGTTAGCCCCAAGCGAGAAGGGTTACTAATTATTTTCAGTGTCCGGAGGAAAGTTCAAATGATTGGCGCGGTCCGGTGGACTTAGCTGTTTTCAAGTTCCTCCGTAGTGATCGGCGAGTGCTGGGTTGGCTGGGCTTGCTCGTCAGGTGAGAGTAGCTCCCAGTCGTTCCGGTTACGGCTTCGCGGGATGGCACGGTTCAGGCGTGGTCTCCTCGCGGATTCTGGGTGCGGGGCGTCTTGGCGGTGTTCCCGTCTTGGTGCTTGTGAGTCAGGGATTGATCTTCCTGACCACGATGCCCTGCTGATAATCACAGGAGAAGGTGGATGTAGGTCTCTATGGCTTAGAGACAAGGGGCTTCAGTCGGCAGGGAATTAGTGAATCCCAACCGGCTTGAAGGCTTCCCTTGTACAATAGCACTAAGAACACATAATCTGAATTTCAGTTAACAAACTGAGATCAGTAAAACATAAAAGGTGATCAAGACAACATCATTCTCCATCCAACACCTGGAAAGGAATGGTATCATAAAGTGCAAGATTGCAACCCACAGGTTTCCTACTAAAAATAGACAAAAGGGGTTAGTAGGCATAAAATCCGGTTCTGGTACCAAAAGTGTTAAAGTCAGAAACACACACACACACAAATAATCAGTGCACATAAATAGAACAGAATGTTTACCACTTCTTTTCAATAACATTTTTATCTACTCCTTATTCATCATTGAACATAGGATCTAGATCAAAACTAGGATCAAACAAACCAAAAATCTCAATCACCAGCCATCAATAATACTCACTAGTTGGGCTTAATATGACTGGCTGGGAGAGGGTGAGTCTGCAATGTTGCTCTAGCTAGGTTTCAGCGTCTTGTGTGAAAAACTTTTTCTCACTACTCCAATTATAGCCTTCACTTTCAAACAATGAAAGCCTGTGGTTGGTTTATAGCAGTTGACACGTCACAAGATGATGCTATAATTTTATGCATACTAGTACGCGCTGGTTACATTGTTATCACGTGCCGAAATTCCTAGCCTTCTCGTGATTGGAAAGGAAGGGTTCAAAAGGGCGCCGATGGGGAACGGAGATAAGGGGGGGGGGGGGTAAAGGGAGATAACCACTGTAGGTGTTACATGCTGACAGGGGAGGTAAACCGGGCTTCAAAGAGACAAATGCCTTAATCGGCGTTCTTTTGATGGTGGATGGCAATTAAAGTGGCGGCCGGACAGAGAAATGAAAAGGAGAGGGGGGGGGGGGTAGATAAGAAAGAGGGGTCGCGCGGGACACTTACATCACAATATCTATTGTAAAAGAGAAAAAAATACTTGCGCATAAAGTAACATTTCAGTTGTCATATCTACAGTCCTACGACGAATAAGAGGGGGTGGGGGGAGCTTTACACGAATAATGCATTTACGCCCTCAAGGGCCTCTGAAAAATTCGCCGTTTTTCGATTTGGAGCAGGTTCGGCCTTTCGGCCATGTGGGGCAATACTTTGTGAAAGTAAAGTTTTACGTCTTCTCAACCTAAGTCCTATGAGACATTTACTTTAAATTTAGGTGGGGGAGGGCAATTACATTCGCCTTAAGTAGGACGACACGACTTAAATGGTGTTTTACGTCCTCTTTGTCTGAATCAGACACATATGGGACATATGTAAATACAAATATGGGTGGGAACAATACTGGAGGCAATGCCCGGAGGCAGTACTCTATCTCTAAAGTCTCTCTCTCTTAAATCTCCATGAGTTCAAACACATCAGTAACCTATCTATGTCTCTCTCTCCTCTCTCTCTCGTCTCTCATCCTCTACTGAACAGAGCTCATCTCTCTCTCTCTCTAAAGCGTCTCCATTAGTTCACATAACACACTAAACAGTGCGTAATACAGACACTACCTCTCTCTCTCTCTCTCCTCGCTCCTCTCTTCCTCTCTCTCTCTCTCCTCTCCCTCTCTCTCCATGTTATTCCATAACAAGCTTCAATGCTAATCGAAATGCATCTCAGAGATCTCATCTCTGGTCTCCTCTCTCTCTTCTCTCTCTCTCTCTCCAGGGGAGGCAACTCATAACATGTAATGATTCGAGCACTAATATTATGACCTCTGCCTCCTCTCTAGGCTGCTCTCTAAAATGATTCTTCTCTTCTCTCTCTCCTGCTCGCCTCTCTCTCTCTCGAATCCTCGCTCCCTCTCTCTCCATTACTGAATTGTAAATAACACACTTTCAGCACTAAGCTTATGCCTCTGCCTCCTCTCTCTCTCTCTCTCTCTCTCTCTCTCTCGTCCTCTCTCTCTCTCTCTCTCTCTCTCTCTCTCTGCATTATGTTCATAACTCACTTTCAGCACTAATATTACGCCTCTCTCTCTCTCTCTCTCTCTCTCTCTCTCTCTCTCTCTCTCTCTCTCTCTCTCTCTCTCGTTCTCTCCTCTCTCTCTCTCTCCTCTTATGTTCCACAACACACTTTCAGTGCTTAATCGTATGCCTATTATGTTTGATTATATAATTTGTGCCATTTGTTTATTACTTTGTATAATACTCCCCCTTCATTGGGGACCATGGCCTAGATGAATAAAATATTGTTCATTTCATCTCTCTCTCTCTCTCTCTCTCTCTCTCTCTCTATCTCTCTCTCTCTCTCTCTCTCTCTACTCTCTCTCTCTCTCTCTCTCTCTCTCTCAATACCACACCACACCCACACACCACACCACACACAGGCAGCTCTCTATCACACCACACACACACAAACAAACACACCACACACACACACACACCACACCCACACACACAACACACACACACACACACACACACACACACACACACACCAACACCACACCCAGACACACAACGACACCACCACACACGACCTAACACACACACACACACACACACAACAACACACACCACTACACACACACACACACACACACACACACACACACACCACACACACACACACACACACACCCACACACACACACACACCCACCACACACACACACAACCACACACACACAACACACACACACACACCACAAGCAACACACACAAACACAGCACACACACACACACACACAAACACACACACACACACACACACACACACACACACGACACACACACACCCAGACACCACACACACACACACACACTAACACGACACACAATGACACCACAAGATAA
>CM065682.1:25332642-25355690 GCA_017654935.2 Phymorhynchus buccinoides
GTGCTGCCCATGTGCGAGTTAATCGACAAGGTCATCACATGTAATTTCTCATCCGCGTAGCTTGGTGAAGTTTGTGCATATGTTGCTTGCGGCTGTTGGGATTATCCTTTAGGTTTTAAGCCAGCGTTACAGAAGACAAACAATCTTTTTACTGCACACCTCACACACAAATAGACCGTGGAAAAAGTAGTGCAAAGAGGCCTGCCAGCCGTGAGATATAAACCAAATAATCCAGAGATATCATTTGCATAATTAAGCCAGAGGACTTAGGGTGTCAACTGCAGGCGTGAGAACAGGTGTAGAATTCCAGTTGCATTAGAAACATTGACGTCACAGTATATATCTCACGCTTGTCCACTCGCACGCACTCTGCAGTACTCAAACCATATTTAAAGCCCAACATACTCCCTAACCCTGTGCCCTTAACCCGATAAAATGCAAAAGGTTGTTTCCTGTGAACATTTTTACATTGGAAAAACAAATTGTGATAGTAACTTTGAATGAAATTGCAAAATGATAAAAATAAGCGGCCAGCAACCTAACTCAGTGAGTGTCACTGCAAATAGCGCCTTTCTGAGGCATGACACCAAAAAAACATCATCTTATGAACTTACGCAATCACTGAAATTACGTCATTGGAAAGTTCGTCATTGGCGAATCGATGACATACTATGGCCTGTGATTGCAGTGTAAAACGAATATGGTCATTGTACACCTATTTTTGTATACAGCAAATTCCAGTTTGGTTCAGGTTCCACATTATACTCATTTCCTTTCATAATGTATCAATGAGCAATATCAAAATACTACACGACTTTCTAACTTGCAGAACCTATATTATTTGTGATGAGTTGGGATTTTCTGCTACGGTTTAAGTGGTTAGTATTATTTTAGATCTGCAATGCATGGCCGTCTCGCTTCTTCGTTGCTGTGTTTGATTATCACCTAAAGAGTAAATTCGGTATATATCCGTTATTTAGGATTTGCGAACTGTGATATTGCTTTTATCCTGTCTCTCGTAGGGGTTCTGTTTTATCCACACTCGGTCTGCGACCTCGTGTGGAATAAACATCAACACTTGAGATAGGATAAAAGCAATATCACGCTTGCAATCCCAATACCTGATCATGGTAACTGATCGCTGTATAGAGCCTTGGGGTCGCAGTCTTGAAACTGAGTCATTCAAAGAGCTTAAGATCAGTATGTTCATCATGCGCCTCTTCAGTGAACTGAGTGAAAACATTAATTTTTTGCAGACAGGACACTCAAGGCCATTTCTTTGCGTGCTTTCACATCTTTTAACATAATGCAAGTCTCATCAGCTATTTCTATTCATTATTCATTTACGCGTGAAACACTGATAGCAAAGCCAGCCTAACATCTTTATATTTGTCTGTGTGTAAGAATTACGACTGGACATCACATCTGACAATACAAGCTTACAACAGCATGAGATGATTGTTACTGTAATCCTGAACTCTCCCACCCAAATGTTTTATGATGCACACCTCACGCACACATGTTTTTGTCACAGTACAGCACTTGTGAATTAACCAGTCCAGTGTGCACTCTCATGTTTTCAGGTCAGAATAACAGCCTGGTCCGAAACCCTTCTGCTCACCTCGCGCACAAGGTTTGATCACAGTACAGACATTGTGAGGTTTACCCTCCAGTGTGCACTCGCTCATAAGTGTTCAGCTCAATCAACATCCCTGGTAAACCTTACTGCTTACCTACAAACGCACAAATGTTGTATCACGTACAGACACCTTGTTGAGGTTTGCCCTCCAGGGTGTGCACTCTCATGGGGTGTTCAGAATCAGATCTAACAGCCTGGTTGAAACCATTACTGCTCACCCTCAATGGGCACAAATGTTTTGTCACAGATACAGCAGCTTGTGACATATTCACACCCTCCCAGTGTGGCACTCATCATGTTCCGTCAGTCTTACAACTGTTGAAAGAACCCTTACTGCGTCACGCTCACGCACAAATGTTTTGCCCCAGTACAGACAACATTGTGAGGCTTCACCTCCAGTGTGCAACTCTCATGTTGTTCCAGTCAGTCTAAACATCCTGGTCGAAACCCTTACTGCAGCAACCTCACGCACAAATGTTTTGTCAAGTAGTTTATGTCAAGATATCAGATACTTATTGAAGTTCCCCCCCTGTGCCTCTGCATGTATTGCGCCAAGAGTCAGGTTTTATCACAGGCCAGCTAAAACTCTTACTGACATCCCACACCAAAGCGTCTCATCACATGGACAGCTTTGCTAGAGAACTCAAGTCTCAAATCGAGTCAAACCTCTCTGTACATCTGCCGACAACTGAAATGGTTTAAGATCAGAGTGCATCTTGCTGTGTCTCGTCGCTGTATAACCGGTGGAATGAAACGATTTCCTGCAGACAACACTCATACTACTCTCTACACACCCAGAAAAGTTCTATCAGACAAGGGCTGTGGTGTTGACGTAGACCGCTGAGGCTGAACTGTGAGTCTCCTCCATGGACCATTCCGGATCCTGCTCCTGCACAAATTCCATCATAATTATTCGTTTCAGTAAAGTGCAGTCGACGATGTTTATAACAAAGTCGGTTATAACTAAAATCGGATATAACGAAGCAAAAAAGGCTGATCCCGGCAAAAATCCTTCTTTACATGACTAAAAAATAGGGGATACAACGAAGTCGGATATAACGAAATGACGCTTATAACGAAATGTTTTTGGAGTCCCAGGTGGACGATCATGACGGTTATAAGGAAACTGCGTTAAAGCCCCAAACGTAACAATTGTCCAAGATGTAACAAATTGAACTTGTTGTTACATGTTGGGCAATGTTGTTGCTCAAAATGTAACAATTGTTGCATTTGTAGCAACGACATTGATGTCAAAGTGACCACTGAGCTCTGGTAATCTACATTGTAATTTTCAAAATTTTAAGCTTAGTCAAAGGACGACTGACCTGAAGCCGTCTACATTGTACTATGTACTTCTTCTTCTTCTTCCTCCGCGTTCCCAGGCCACATATGGCCATAATAGGTAAGCGCCCATCATTATCAGACCTGCCTACTTGGAATTTTCCCAATCAGTAGCCCTGCCATCAATTTTCAGTAGCATGGCAATATTTTTTCGTAGCATCCACAAACGACGGCAATTGATTTGTTCTCTTCCTGAGCTGAAACGTACTGTTTATGTTTCGCCGACTGAACGTGTTGACGGTCGTCTCTACCACCATGATTCACAGCAAAGTCCTGCATGGCAGAGGTTGCAGAGAGCATGGTTCGCACCAAGTCGACTCTGACGATGCAAGGCAACCCTCCGTGTTTAAAAAAGCCCCCCCCCCCCCCCTCCTTTTTAAAAAATTTTTTTTTTGGAAAAAAAAAACGGATTGTGCGTCAGGCCGATGTTTTTTCCTAGAACAAGATGGTGTGCCAGATGATTTTCATTTTCTGGTTTGGGTTAGGTTTTTTTCGTTTGAAACATCTCCCGAATCGCTAATGCTGCTGGAGTCCGCCATTTTTTTCAGAGAAAGTAATAATAACGCATGCGAAGTCACTGATAAAAACGGAAGTGACCAGGTTATCGCGCGTGACACAGCGTCTGCTCTTAGAAGCCGACAAAACGGGGAACGGCATAAGCAAAAATAGAATAAGGCGGCAATTTGTTTTTCTCCGTAGCAACATTAATGTTGCCGTAGCTCCGTAGCAAAGCATTATTTTTTTGTAGCTGCCAAGGCCAAATCGTAGCAGTAGGCAGGTCTGATATGAGCCATAATGGGTAAGGGTCGTATTTGTCTAGGTTTCAAGTTTTTCACTGGTCTCCCCGCTGCGTACAGCCGACACATTCTGATTTAGGAGGAGCTTAAAGGAGAAAGTTATTTGGAAGATTTTTTGTTTTTTTGTTAAGCAAGAAGAATGGTCCAAATAAGTTCGGAACGATAGTGAGATGACAGTAAGCAAAGGGAAAAGGCACGAACCAAAGACAGGGACATATTAGAGGAAGTTAGAAGCACAGAACGTCCAGAAGGGGGGGGAACTATTTGTACGAAAGATACCCCCCGGTATCCCCAAGGGGAGGTACCAAGTACAAAAATCACCACAGTTTGCTAAATTTGTCAAGCAGGTGGTCGGCATTCTCAAAAATGGATTTGTTCTCAACAAATCTGCGCATGTGCGAAATTGATCATGACGTACCATCAAATTTTATCTTTTGTGTATTCAACACTAAATTGACCCTAAACCTATCCCTATTCCTAACAGGGCCGGATCTAGGGGGGGTGCTGCCAGCACCCCCCCCCCCCCCACACCCCCCCACCCCCCCCCACACCCCCCCCACCCCCCCCCCCCCCCTTGGCTGTCAAACGCTCTTAAGAAGTTCTTGTCTGAGCTCACAGGGAGGTATAATGCACAAAACAGTTTTGGACCCCGGCCTAACAAAAGTTTCAAGCACCCACCCTTCAAAAGTCTGTGATCCGGGTTCCTGCCTAACCTACACCCTACGCTCTCGCACATGCGCAGACATAGTTGAGAACAAATCCATTTTGAGAATGCCACACAAGTTCCATCCCATTCCTCCACTACTCTGTTCTCTCTCAGTAACAAGTGTTACATAATCATTTGTTTTAAAATGTAACAAAATAGAGTACTAACAGGTCTGCGCATTGGTTGGGTATGTGCGTACCTTAGTACTCTATCAATTTGCTACATTTTGGGCAATGTTGTTGCATAAAATATAACAACTGTTATGTTACGGGTAATAGATAGGTGAGCGCTTAAAAGATTACAATTTACGAGTGTATTAATTTTCATCCCCAACAAATATTTTGCCTATTTCATATATTTGTAAAATAATTATCAGTCTGCAGATGAATGTTCAATTTCAATTTGTTGGAAATAAACTGCCTTTAAAGATAAGCCACCAACATCATAATGCTCTTACTTGAGAGATGAATACAGCGGAAGCTCCCTGGTAAGACCTTCCCATTTTAAGACTCCCTCAAACATAAGACCTACTTCTCTGACTCTGAGACATTGCCCTTCTTTGTAAGTGTATTAAAAATTACCCCCCTTATCTCCCTTGTAAAACCCCTCCCTTGTAAGGACCTCATTTTGGATTGATTTTTGAAGGTCTTATAAGGGAGGTTCCACTGACACTTTCTGACTCTGGGTTTGTTAATGTTTAGCGTAGTTCTTTCCCACGGTATTTTTCCTTTCCTTTTCTTTCTTTATTTAACCCTTTCACCGCCAACGTCAACATTTTTGCACCACAATGGTTTAACACCCATTGTCAACTAAAAGGCATCAAATCAGGGTCTTGTTATCTAAAGACCCTATTCTCTTAATTTTGGGAGTAAGGATAGGCCTTACTTTATATATGTCACCGAAGAATCCCCAATATTACAGACAGATTTGTTTTCTGTACCCAGTTAAGTTTAATGGAAATTGTTGGCGGAAACATGGCTAGTGGCGAGAGAGGTTAATTTTTTTTCTTTCCTTTCTTTTGGTTTGTATTGTAAAGAATAGGTAAACAGGAAAAGTCTGACCTTCACAGGAACATCATACTTTGTCTTTCTCTAAAAGCCAGACAGTCACCATTGCTTCCTCAGAAATGTGTTTAAAGTCCCATGGGGGGTTGTTCAAGGTAGCTGTGACCCATCATACAAATGTCCCCCACTTCAAATTAGAGGTTGCTCTTGAAAATGATGTTTCGTTTTCAAAACACGAGTCAAATCTGGTCAAAACAAGATTTTCTTACCAGATATAAGAGGGAAAAAACATGTGAAAACCCGTTATTCTGACACGTGACCTGGTGGGTCTTTAAAGCGAAAAAAGAGTACTTTCTAACTCCATGTCTTCTCCCCTTCCCTGTTGAAGGGCTTAAAAACAGCTGCAGGATAGCTCCGAGTGTTGAATGATTGTTGGTTGACAGCTCGTCCCATAATGTGCTTTTTTTGCGGCCAAGCGGACGTAAAACCTAACTTTCATTCATTCGCTAACAGTCAACCCCTTACCTGTCTGTTGATATTCTCAGTCCACTCAGGGAACGGCAGAGGCTCTCCATGAACTGACGCCCGGTGGAGTTCCAAACTGCTGACCAGCACAAAGGCAGCAGAACAACGCTGACACACGCGACCTCTTTTCAGAGACAGCAGTGACCAAGAAGTGTTGTCAGACATGGGCTGTGCTGTGCTGTAGATAGCTGAGTGTTGTACTGCGCTGTAGACAGCTGAGGGATGTACTGTGCTGTAGACAGCTGAGGGCTGATCTGGTGAGTCTTCCTCCAAACTTCATGGACCACGCTGGTGTTTCAGCTTCAATTAAAAAAAATATTAAAAAAAATTAAAAAAATTATGTTTCAATTCAGTCTTCACATTTTCTGATGTAGACAAAGGCTGTGTGTACATTTTACGAAAACATCTGCTATATGGAAACCCCAAATAAATTAAACAAAAGTTGTTGCTTGTCAATCATTTCTGACAATAACTGCCAGATAGCAGAGAGAGGGGCAGCTGCTATTCCAGCGGGCTGGGTTTACAAATTGTCTTTATAGTTGAAGAAGCCTTGCCTAGGGTACGTCCCCACTCTCCATCAAATGGATTTAAGGACGAAAGCTGGTGTTTGGGGAAGGTCCCCAAAGAGCCAACCCAATCCCATTGGCTGCAGTACTTGAGCCAGTGCAAATGCCCCCCTAGTTTAGAGAGTCATAGTCTTCCACGAAAAACTAAGCTGTACCATGATATACCAAATACTGTAGAAAATCGCTTATATAGTACAGCTCTCATTTACTATTGGCCCTTTCTACAGGCTAATGTCAACCAAGTACTGTAAGAAATAAACGGATGGAATACCCGGGTGGGTTTCTGCGTGTAATGTGCACACTCCTTCATATTTCATGATTCCAGATTTGTGGGGTTTTTTCAGGAATTTGCGTATGCACTTCCCCGTGGGGATACCGGGGGGGGGGGATCTTCGTAAAAAAATAGTTCCCCACCTTCTGGAAGTTCTGTGCTTGTAACTTCCTCTAATCTGCTACTCTCACTTGACTCTGCCCTTTTCCCTTTGGCTTTTCCATCATCTACTATCTTTTCTGACTTTATTGACCCCATTCTGCCTTTTCTCTCCCAAAAAAATCTTCCAAATAATTTTCTCTCCTTTGAGCTCCTCCGGAAATCGGAATGTGTCGGCTGAATGCAGTGGGGAGACCAGTGAAAACTGAAAACGGACACATACGTACCTTACCCATTATTGGCCATATGGCCTGGGAACACAGAAGAAGAAGAAGAAGTGTGCGCACACACACACATTCATGCACGTGCACTCGCCACACACTAATTATACTCACATCATGCTCAGATGCGTCACATGGAAAGCCTGCATGCACAGATATATTGACAGAACTTTATTTACCTGTTCTTCTTCTTTGCCAATCACTCATATTCTTCTTTCATATGAGTGTAGATGTGTCATGCTGCAGTTATGCGCCTTAACTAAGGGTAGAAATTTAAGCCAAGCATGCTCGTCTTCGGTTGCAATATTATGCATAATTCCTATGGATAAATACATATATAACTTTTAGCCCTATCTTTTACCTTCACAATATTAAGAAAATACCGGTAAGCATTGATTGGATTTAACAGCAATTGGATTGATGCCTGTTCACACAATGGTGATATTAGGTTGTCAAACCATTGGAAAAAAAAAAAATGCGAAATCGGCTGTGTGCGCGCGGGTGTAAGTGTATCTGAATCTGAGTATCGCCAATCGCTAACATATTCTCCTTTCATAAAAGTGAAAAAGAATGCATCATGCTGCCGTTAATGCACTCATGAACTAAAGTAATCTAAAAAGTCTAGAGCTGGATATGACTGTAGCAATTTCGATCATTTCATGGCTGTAAACTACATATTGCATAATTCCAATTTGTGCAACTTAAATCCCAAATAGTATGTATAACAATGATAATTATGCACATTCTAAAATAGTTTCATGAACTGATAATGGGAGACCACAATCGCATTATACATCTATACCGGTAAGTATGATAAGTACAATGTACCAACAATTTTGGCAATAGCACGAATATGAAAATCCTCTTAGGTACAAATGTTTGACACATAATATTGAAGGCACATTCAAACAAAGTAAGCAGGGGGTCAGAAATGCCTAAATTGGCGAGCAAAATATGTTTCTAGATACTTAGAAGGTCACCTGCATATTTTACTTTTTAGGGGATCTCTCTTTATCTAGTGTAATATCTTAACCTTTTTTCGATACTCTGTGCGTCGGGTGAAAATATGCTGCATATAGTGACGCGCTGGTTTGAAACCTGGTGCGTTAGATGTCAGTTTTGAGCAACATAGACTCGCATAATTATACACATTTATACATGTATACGTATATAATGTTACACATATAGACGCAAACAGACTATGTGTGTGTGTGTGTGTGATGGGGGAGAGGAGTGGTTGGAGGGTGGAGATTGTTGAATGTAAATGTGTGGGGAAGGGGACGGGGTGGTGTGTGTGTCGTGTGTGTGTGTTTGTGTGTATTGTGTTAGTGTGTGTGTGTGGTGTTCATGTGTGTGTCTGTGTGTGTCGTACTTCCAAGTTCCGTGTTTTAATATTGCATTGTAATTTAATTCTTATGATGTATTTTACTGTATATTATTTGCATGTCTTATTATTTCTATGTTTATATGTATTTTATGTGCATGCCAGACAAAAGAATTTCTTTATGTTTTTAAAGACAATAAAATTTTTGATTTGCTAATGTTAAGATCAGCTCCTCCGCTTGTTCCAGGGTGAAGTTGGCCAATCAGCTCCCTCCGATTTACCTTTTCCTTTAAGCTGATTGGCCAACTTCACCATGTAACAGCGGAGGGAGCTGATCTTAATATTTGCCGTTTGATTGATTGATTGATATATGCTTCAGAATTACCACTGGCTATATGCCTTGGCTTAACTCATTCAAGTCGTTCCTGGCCATATATGTCCAGAATTAATAAGTAGCTGTCAATTTGATGCATTTGCTTCAAGGGAAGTAAATCTGTGTGCACACCATACTTTGGTCACTTCTAAACTCGCTTCACTGCCTTAGACCACAATTTTGCCTCTGACTTTGCTTTTGTAGTGGTTTGCTGTGAGGAAACCAATCGGTGTAGTTTTTCTAGTCTATATCTATATATATATAAAAAAGTCTGATCTACCACTTCCCTATAGTCTAAACCTGAAGTAAAAAACCCGTAGTAATCTTCTTTCATTTCTCCTTTTGTTTATGTATGTCTTGTTTGTGTGTATGGCTGGAGTGATTTGTTGAGGTTTTTTTAAATAATTCAAAATCGTTGCGATGCGAATGAGCTAATGCTGTGTCAGACCAATAGAGCATTTGCCACGCACCGGTGACCTTGAATTTCACGAGTTGAATTTAGAGAGTTGAAGTAGAAAGGTCAGCGCAACTCGGGCAGGACGAGCACGGGCAAATTAGTAGTCTAACATAGAGAACGAACACTCGTGGCAAACGCCCTGTGACATATCAGAAACACCAAAAGGCTACATCAAAATGTTGTTGTGCTATGCATAGTTATGCGGGGAATGTCTTTACTTTAGCCATGACAAGTCCTAGTCCAGCATTAACATCATCCAGTCTCCCAAATCCCCCGAAGATAGAGGGTTTTTTTTTTTTTTGTGGCCTGCCCACGTGGCGGGAATATTTAAAAAAATGGTCACGTAATGTTCTCAATGGCACTTGTACCATAGTGTTCAAAGTGCTTCCGCGTGTTGGGATGATCCCTGGAAGTCTTTTAGCCAGAGTAAGCCAACAACAACAGCAACACTGGCTATCTAAAAAAAAGAAAGAAAAAGAAGTGGCAACTGTGGCAGAAAATATTATTTTTAAAATCTGACTGACTGTTGGGACTTGAGGTATGGGGCGTGCCATTTAGGTGGGAGGCAGAGAGAGAGAGAGGAAGAGAGAGGAAATCAGATAGAGACAGAGAAAGACAGCGAAAGACAGAGACAGAAACAGAAACACAGAAACAGAGACATGGAGAAAGAGAAAGAGAGAGAAAGATAAATTGAGAGGTCTCAGAGACAGAATCAAAGACAGAGTGAAAAATAACTTGGGAGTAAAAAAAAGAAAAAGAAAAAGAGAAATAAAAAGAAGAGACAGAGACAATCAGAGACAACGAGGAGAGAAACCAGACACTGAAACAGAGAGAACAGAAAATGGGGAAATCGACAAGTTAATGTTTTGACTTTTGATTTAAAAGCAGAAAGTACTGACAAAGCGCCACAGACCTGCCACAGACCGCAGGTCCCGCGTCTTCCACTGCAGTCCTGAGTCTTCCGCAACACTGATCTCTGTCGCATCGTCTTCCGCCACGTCAATCTCTATCTTGACCTCCGACATCTCTGCTTCTTCGGGAGACGCCATTGATTTGCTCACAATGTCAATGGTGACTGAAAAGTGAATAAATCACAAAACTTATATTGTAAACAAAACATTATATTCATGAGCAAGCTGGTGTTTCTTTTTCTTTTTTGTTTGTGGCTCAAGCCACAAACCTATAACTCACTTTGGTCGGTCGGTCTGTCTGTCGGTCTGTCTGTCGGTCGGCGGGCCAAAAATTGTTGCGCACTTCAAATCGAGGCTACACTTCAAATTGAGGACGCTCTTTAAAATTATCTATTTTAAAAGCGTACAAAATAATAAAAACATACGTAATACAGACACTACAACAGACACCACGAGTATGCGGTGCTTCTTTCGATAAGCATAAGTAGGATAAATAGTTTTAAATGTCTTCCAAAAGATATAAAAAGTTACGAAATGGTGCAGAGATAACATCTGGTTTACAGATTAAAATTATTGAAAAAACAGGGGAGGCGACTCAGTGTATGTAAAGATTGGAGTGGTAAAAATAGACCTCGGGTCACAAACTATTGCGATTTCGCGCTAGTTTTCTTTCTTTCTTAATCACATGTAGCACAATAGGCTGATTTCGAGAAAAAAAAACTAGGGGAGAGCACTACGTGAAAATTAGAGTTAATTACCTCTTTAAAAAAAAATGCAACAATGGTGTCGAAGCTTGAAACCGCAGAATGCCGAGTCAGCGACTTGCAAACATTTTTTTTAAAGAAAAATTAGGGGTGGCCAGTAGGCCACAAACTGATAAAACTTGCAAAATGTGACGTAAAAATATAAATGACATAAATTTTTAGAATGATGCACGGTGTTCTAAGTTCTGTACATCTGCTCAAACACGCAAGTCGAAAGGCTACGAGAGCTGATGGTAGAGTGACTTCCCCTGTTTGACCAATTGAACTAGGCAAGATCACTCCCACACACCATGAAACTACTCCCCTTAATTATTTCCCAACAAATTCCTATTTACAGGCGCAGAGCGGATTGTTTTAAACTTTCTGTGTCATAATTATGACCTCAGATTACAGAAAATAACGATGGGTCAAATTCCAAAATAATGGGCCTTCAATTATACGTGTGTCACTGTAATATTAAACTCAAATTTTTATGCAGACTTCATGGGTCAGAAGACCCCTGGCTGCACAAAATGAGGGGTCAATAGGGGTCAATGACCCAGCCTTGCCGCCCGCTGACAACCTGAAGCTATTGCAGGCTTTTGGTTGCTGTGGTTCTGTTTCTTCTTCGTCTTCTTCTCTTTCCTGTAGAGCAACCACAGTCACTTCTGACTATTCTGTCGCTGTAACTTTAGGGGAATCTGCGGAAATGCGCACAAGAAGAAAAAAAAGTTGACAGTAGAAGAAGAAGACAGAAAGCCTAGGCCCAGCCAGCCAGCGTTCCGCTGATCGGTCCCCAACGTGATGCCGTGCCCAAGCGAGAGAATGGACCCAGCCAGGCCAGGTCCAGCTAATCGGGCCCCAACCATCATGCCGCAAAGACAGGGGGGTGGGGTGGGGTAAAGTTATTGTGATTTGGAGACCCAGGACACGAAGGTGCCCAAGGTCCCCACCTCAACAGCCTGCTCCTGCTTCACTGTTCAGCACTTTTAAGTTATTTTTGTATTAATATTTGATGCTTATCATTATACGTTAACATGCATCATGATCCTCTTTCCCACCCCCTCCCCTCACTTTGCTTCTTAAAAAAGATGTGGGCTGTGTGTGTGTGTGTGGGCTGTGTGCGTGCGCGTGCGTGCATGCCAGAAGCCTAACCTAAGCGCAGAAACCTTTTTCCAAGTTAATCTTCAGAATCTTCAGTACGATGAAGGTGGAAGATCAACCGAAGAATCTGAAGAAGAAGAGGAACCAGAAGCACTTTTGGAAGGCAAAGATAACTCTCAATTTTAAAGGTACATAATTTCAGTGCTGCCTAAAAACTCTTGCGAGTTAACCTTCCTGTTCCTACAAAACAATGAGTAAAAAAAAAGAAGGGCCCTTCTTTTTCTCTCAGCATCCACCGTCATTATTTTGACAATTTTGATGCTATGTACTTTAGGAGGGCTTCGAACAGATGCAAAAAAGTTTTTTAAGTGGTCAGGACGGAGGGAGTTGAGGTAGAAGGGCAGGTGGGGAGGGTGGGGGGAGGGTCAGGGAAGGAGAGGTGGATAGGGTGTGTGTGTGAAAATCTGTTTAATAATAATAATGAATACTATTTATCTGGCGCAATGTCCTGATCAATACAGCTCAAAGCGCCTTACAGCAACACATTACAATCAATAGATAAACATTGCGATATATTATATACATGGCATGCAATCCACCCTAACGAATACATCAGAAATCAAAAATAAACGTACCTCAGGAAAACAAAAGGTAATTGGACACAGACATACTCTCCTCCACCTCCCTCCATCCCACTCTACCTATCAGCCACCCCACCCTCTATACTCATCATCAGTTTAACGTCCCTCCGGTCTGGAACAGACACATTATGGGACATTATCATATCCTATATCATATCATATAAGAAACGGCATATAGGCTTTTAAATAGCCTTTAGCCTGCTATTTCCTTTTAGTTTATTTGGTTACGCAATTTAAAAATTTTTTTATTTTTTTAAAGAGTACAACATACAGTGAAAAACAAGCAAACTGATCTGCATACTAATTATTACTGAATACTTATGTTAGTATGGAAGCAATAATCTTCCCAAAAATTATCTAATCTGTTTTTAAAACTACATGTATTGAGTGTTCCTGCGGTTGCAGTATCATTTGGTAGAGAATTCCAATTGTTAATAACCCTGTTTGTGAAAAAAATTGCATAAATATTAGTATGAACTAATAATTTTGTTAGTTTTAAGGAGTGTCCTCTAGTGGTAGAGTTACTAAGAGAAAAAAAAGTGTGTTTGTAGTTCTAGCATCATCATATCCATTTAAGATCTTAAAAGTTTCAATCATATCTCCCCGTGCTCTTCTATACTCTAGGCTAGGTAGATTAAGAAGTTTTAGTCTTTCCTCATAGCTCATATTACTCATGTTGATCATTTGTTTAGTGAATCGCCTTTGGACATTTTCGATAGCATTAATATGTATTATCTTTAAATAATGATGGAGACCAAATCACACTACCATATTCTACTATTGGTCTCACCAATGATTTGAACAAGGGCACCATAATCTCTTTAGTTTTGTGCTGAATGAAATGAGAAATCATACCAGAGATTTTATTTGCCTTTTTAAATAGTTTCAGTGATATGCTGATCAAAATTTAACTTATTATCCACCATATGGTACATTAGTACATACTAGAGATGGTGGGAATGATACTGGAGGCAATGCCCGGAGGCAGTGCAGTGCAACACCAGGAAAGTCCTGATTTTTTAACAATACAGATGTGGAGTGGCACAGTACGTGGCAACGCGTTCGCCTTGTGTCAAGTAAACCCGAGTTCGAACCTGGGGTACAGGGGATTTTTCTCTCTCTCTGCACATTGTCTACTAGGGATTACGGCCTGAATGTGGAGTCTTTTGGATGAGACGATAAACCGAGGTCCCGTGTTGTGCCCATGCACTTAGCCACACGTTAAACCCAAGGGCAACGAAAAACTTGTCATTTGGTCAAAATTTCGCCCACACACACACACACACACCACACCCTCCCTTTCCTTTCCTCATCACGTCACACAAAATTGCATGCAAAAAGAAGGGGTGGCGCGTGTCGCAATCTGTCGCAAGTGCAAATCTGTCGCTCGCTACTATGAGAGTGTGTATTTGCGACAACCACAAATTTCACTTTTTCGTTACTTGAACCATTTAGTATTTACCTAACCCTAACCCTAGAAAAAAGTGAATTTTGTCGTTCATGCTCAATGTCGCAAAATGCCGCAAATAGTCAGTCTTATACTGTTATAGTATAGCGAGCTAGGAATTTTAACCCGACAGCGCGCCTCTGGCTGCGACGCGCTCTCCAGGTGGGAAAAAGCCTGATCTGAATTGGAGGTTGACGCACCTAAATCGTCCGATTTTGTAGCACTGGCATATAATTTGCGCTTTGATCTGGCCAACTGTAGTTGCTCAGCCCTTTTGGAAGACTTGTATCGGCGATTTCTTAACGTAGATTGCTTTGCTTTTGGCATTTTGCAGAAAGATGATAGATCTCAAGTTTTTGACAAATAAAAATCGATATGAAGCGTCCCTTGCTGCCAGCGGAAGTGACAATTGAAAACGAGGCAGCAGCATGTACCGTAGAGCGAGCGCTCGCCTTGCGCTTGGCTTAGCTGTGTACGCGTCGCTTGGTGCGAGCTGCTCGCAGCGCTTGCTAGCGTAGTTGGGAGCATGCTAAACTTCGAAAGGAAAATGGCGTCGAATGTGAGCGATTTCTCTTCGATGGTTTTTGTTTCTAATTGCCTCCTTACAAATGACGAATTGACAGTCACAAAGTGCGGTAAATAATTCTGTCATGATTTTCTTATTAATGACTTGTACATTACTTTTTACTTTAGATATTGGACAAAAAACTACCCCCAGCGAGCGAAAATGGAGTTTTACGTCCTCTCGGTTCTGAACCAGACACATAATTATGGGACATTTGAAAATACAAAAATATGGTGGCGAACAATACTGGAGGCAATGCCCGGAGGCAGTACGAAACCAGTAAAAAAAGTCCTGATTTTTAAAATTAATACAGATAGGTGTAGCGGTAACCACGCCTCGGTTTAAACCTCATCGGCTATGGCACCGCCACAAGTATTGGGTTGCATTATCCTTTGTCTGAAAATTTTTTTTTTTTTAAATTACCCGCCCACTTACGAACCATGGTGGTTCTAATAACTGCCTCTTGTCGGTCATCAGACACATATTGGGGCATTTGTAAATACAAATATAGTGGGAAGAATACTGGAGGCAGATGCTTGGAGGGCATGTACGAAACCAGTAAAGTCCCGATTTTTAAAAAATTAATACAGATAGCTGTAGCGGTGGCCGCACCGCCTCTCGGTTAAAAAAACTTCGGGGTTCCTCACCGGCTATGGGCCGGCACCACCTCCACAAAACAACACAACGAAAATGTCTTTTGAAAAAACCTACCCGACGACGAAAATGGTGTTTTACGTCATCTTGGTCTGAATCAGACACATATGGGACATTGTAAATACAAATATGTTGGCGAACAATACTGGAGGCAATGCCCGGAGTGGAGGCAGTACGAAACCAGTAAAGTCCCGATTTTTTTTTTTTTTTTTTTTTTTATTTTTTTTTGGATTTTTTTTTAATTATGAAAAAAAATACCCACCCCGCATCACTATTTATATAGACCTGCCTGCCACAGAAGTGAAAGGTTCCCCCTGTGGGGGGGGGGATTGGCCACTATGATTTTCTGAAGCGTTTTTATAATAAAAATCGAAAGTCAGTTGTTTGCCCTTTTTAAAAATAGGGTTACACACATCTAGAAGGGGTTTTCTGGCCTATTTTCCCTTCTTTGGCGTCTGTATTTTCATTCTGAGGGTAGGGTTAGTTAGATACCTGTCAAAACTCCAAATTCCTTTTCATTTCCGTTTTTTCACCTGTGTTCTACAGAAGACGAACAAATTCATCAACAGACACCAAATATAGGTACTTTGTATTCCTAAATACTTAGAAAGACTTCATCATAGAGAAAGCTATCATTAAATCGAGATTTCCTTCTTTGGCCTCTGTATTTCAGACATATGTAACGGAATTGTTAATTTTCATGCAACAGGCACGACATTTGGCATGATGGTTTCTTATGGTGTGTTTATCAATTTCTGATGTAAGGACATTTGCGATTCAGCCTTTTACCCATTCAGTGCCAAGGGTATTTTATCATAGACAGTAATAAATAAATAAAACAATTCTATAGAGTGGTATGCGTTTTCATGAAACAAGCATGAAATTTGGCCAGATAGTTTCAGTATGGTGTGTTTACCCATTTCTGATGTAGGGACATTTTCATTGCAGCCTTTAACCCATTCAGTGCCAAGGGCATTTTGATCGCGGACAGTTATAAATTTTTAAAAAAAATTCTAGTGGTATGCATTTTCATGAAACAAGCATGAAATTTGGCATGATAAGTATTTTCTTATGGTGTGTTTACCAATTTCTGATGTAGGGACATTTTCAATTCAGCCTTTAACCCATTCAGTGCCAAGGGCATTTTGATCGCAGACAGTTATAATTTTTTTTAAATTCTAGCGGTGGGTATTTTCATACAATAAGCATAACATTTGGAATGATAGTCTTTTCTTATGGCTTGTTTATCAATTTCTGACGTAGGGACATTTTCTATTTAGCCTTTAACCCCTTCAGTACCAAGGGCATTTTGATTGCAAATAGTTATTTAATTAAATAAATTGTATTGCTGGCCATCTTCACATAACAATTATAACATTTGGCAATATAGTTTTTCATGCTGTTCTTATCCATTTTTGACATAGGGATATTTTCAATTCAGACATTAACCCCTTCAGTACCAAATGCATTTTGATTGCGGAACTTTTAATTCAACAAAAAATTCTAGTATTGTGCATTTTCATATAACAAGCTTCAAATTTGGCATGTTGGTTTCTTATGATGTGCATGTCAATTTCTGACGTAATGACATTTTCAATTCAGCCTTTAACCATTTCAGTGCCAAGGGCATTTTGCTCTAGGACAGTTATAATTTTTTTTAAAGTTGGGTATTTTCATGTAATAAGCATGGAATTTGGCATGATAGTTTCTTATGGTGTGTTTATCAATTTCTGATGTAGGGACATTTGCAATTCAGCCTTTAACCCCTTCAGTGCCAAGGGCATTTTGATGCCGAAACAGTTATTTAATTTTTTCTTAAATTCTAGTTTTTTCGGCATTTTCATATAACAAGCATAACATTTTGGCCTGGTGGTTTTTTATGGTGTCTTTATCTATGTTCTGACATAAGGATCATTTTCAATCCAGCCTTTAATCCCTTCAGAGCAAAAGACTTTTTGGTTGCAGAACATTTTAATTCACAAAACAATTCTAGAGTGTATCGCATTCTTATATCACAAGCATGAAATTTGCCATGAGAAGAATGTTAACGGGGGGGGGGGGGGAGGTGGGGGGAGGGGTGGGGGGGGGGGGGGTGGTGGGGTAGGGGGAGGGGGGGTCTTTCGTGGGAGACTATGACTCTCTATCTAACTAGGGGGCATTCGAGATCATTCTCTACAGTAATGGAATATCATGGCACAGCTTAGTCTTTCGTGGAAGACTGTACTCTCTAACTAGGGGGCATTGGAGATCATTATCTACAGTAATTGGAATAGTTTCATAACACGAGCATTTGAGATCTTTCGTTGGGAGACTACGACTCTCTAACATAGTGGGGCATGTGGAAGATCATTCTTCTACAGTGTTGGAATATCATGGTACAGCTTTAGTGTATTCAGTGGGAGATTCTATGACTCTACTATCTAACTAGGGGGCATTGGAGATCATTCTCTACAGTATTGGAATATCATAACACAGCTTGCGTCTTTCGTGGAAGACTATGATTTCTGCTAACTAGGGGGCAGTTAGCATACATTTCTGCCAGTGACAGTATTGGAATATCATGGCACAGCTCTAGTCTTTCGTGAAGACTGACTCTTGACATGTACTATAGGGGGCATTGAGATCATTATCTACAGTAGCTGGATATATCATGGACAACAGCTAATTGACAGTCTTTCGTGGGAGACTACGACATCTCTATGCTTAGTGGGGCATTGGAGATTCATTCTACATTAATGGAACAATCATGGTACAGCTTAGTGTTTCGTGGGAGACTATGACTCTCTATCTAACTGAGGGGGCATTGGAGATCATTCTCTACAGTATTGGAATATCATAACACAGCTTAGTCTTTCGGGGGAGACTATGACTCTCTAACTAGGGGGCATTGGAGATCATTCTTCTACATTATAGATGGAATGCTCATGGCACAGCTTAGTCTTACACTTTGGAAGAACTATGACTCTCTAGTCTCTAACTAGGGCATTGAGATCATTCTCTACAGTAATTGGGACCTTATCAATAACACAGCTTAGTCTTTCGTGGGGACTGACATCTCTAACTAGGGGGCATTGGAGACATTGTCTACAGCGTTTGGAATATCATAGGCACAGCTTAGTCTTTCGTGGAAGACTTTGACTCTCTAACTAGGGGGCATTGGAGATCATTCTCTACAGTATTGGAATATCTATAACACAGCTTAGTCTTTCGTGGGAGACCGTTGACTCTCTAACTAGGGGGCTGTATGAGATCATTTTCTACAGTATTGGAATATCATTGTTACTTTTTTTAAAGTCACTTCGTGGAAGATTGACTCTCTAACTAGAGGGCAGCTGGAGATCATTCTCTACAGTCTAATGGAATTACAAATGGCACAGCTTAGTCTTTCGTGGAAAACGTCCATGACTTGTGGCTAACTAGGGGGCATTGGAGATCATTTTCTATCAGTAGTGGAATATCATGCTACACAAGTAGTAGTCTTTCGTGGAAGACTGTAACTCTCTAAACTCAGGGGGCATTGGAGATCATTCTCTACAGTAATGGAATGATCATGGCACAGCTTAGTCTTCCGTGGAAGACATAACATGATCTTCTCAAATGGCAAGGGGGCATTGGAGATCATTCCACTACAGTATGTTGGAATATCATGGTACACGCTTCAAGTCTTTCTTGGAAGACTAGAGACTCTCTGACCTAGGGGGCATGGAGATCATTCTCATACATCATGGAATTCATGGCACAGCTTAGTCTTTCGTGGATATTTGTAACTCTCTACACTACAGGAAAGGGGGTGGGGGGGGGTCACCTTGACAACCGGCTCCTGGTGCTGGCATTTACCAACTTGGGATTGATGTCCTAGCCACTTTGGGGACCTTTCCCCACGGGAGCGTCGTGAAATTACTCCATTCAAACGTTATTATGTTACGGTACACAATACACCTCCTGTGTGAGCCAAGTGTGTTTGCCCGTAACCGTGAAACCATGCTACTTATAAGACCATCATTTACAATCATCCAAAATGAGGTCGTCTAAGGGACCTAGGGTCTTGTAAGGGAGGTATTTGCTAATACTTAGGTCAATAAGGGCAAGTGTATCGGAGTAGGTACTTTTGTGGGAGTGAGTCTATTAATGGGAGGTCTTGTGTGCTCCAATGATCTTGAACTTTGACCAATGACCTTCGTTAGCAGATTAAACAGCTACTATCATCGGATAGCTGTGCGTATATAATCTGTTGGACAATGACTGGTCCAGCAGATTGAGCAGCTACTATTTCGGATAGCTGGGTTATAATCAGTTGGACAATGACTGTTAGCAGATTGAGCAGCTACTATTTCGGATAGCTGGGTTATAATCTGTTGGACAATGACTGCTTAGACAGCAGATGGAGCAGCTACTATTTCGGATAGCTGGGTTATCAATCAGTATATGGACAATGGCTGTTAGACAGCAAGATTGATTGCTTCCTACTAATTTCAAAGATGCAGCTGGGTTATAATCTGTTGGACAATGGCTGTTAGCAGATTAAGCAACTACTATTTTAGATAGCTGGGTTATAATCTGTTTGGACAATGACTGTTAGCAGATTAAGCAGTCTGCTATTGTGGATAGGCTGGGCTATAATCTGTTCAGACAATGGCTGTTACACAGCAGATTGAGCAGCTACTATTTTGGATAGCTGGGCTATAATCTGTTTGACAATGGCTGTTACACAGCAGATTGAGCAGCTACTATTTTGGATAGCTGGGCTATAATCTGTTTGACAATGGCTGTTAGACAGCAGATTGAGCAGCTACTATATTGGATAGCTGGGCTATAATCTGTTGGACAATGGCTGTTAGCAGATTGAGCAGCTACTATTTGGGATAGCTGGGCTATAATCTGTTGGACAATGGCTGTTAGCAGATTGAGCAGCTACTATTTGGGATAGCTGGGCTATAATCTGTTGGACAATGGCTGTAAGACAGACACCTTGAGCAGCTACTATTGTGGATAAGATGGGCTATAATCTGTTGACAATGCTGTCTAGCAGATTAGACGACCCAAACTATTTCGTGTCATTCAGCAATGGGTTATAATCTGTTGGACAATGGCTGAATACACAGCAGATTGAGCAGCTACTATTTTGGATAGCTGGGCTATAATCTGTTGGACAATGGCTGTTAGCAGATTGAGCAGCTACTATTTGGGATAGCTGGGCTATAATCTCGTTGGACAATGGCCGAGTTACACAGCAGATTGAGGCAGCTACTAGAATTGGATAGCTGGGCTATCAGATCTGTAGGGACAATGTGCTGTTACACAGCAGAGTTGACGCAGCTACTATTTTGGATAGCTGGGCTATAATCTGTTGGACAATGGCTCCCTAGCAGATCTAAGCAGCTAACTAATTTCAGGATAGCTGGGCTATAATCTGTACTTGACAATGGCTGTATTACACAGCAGATTGAGGCAGGCTTATCATAGTTGGATAGCTGGGCTATGATCTGTTGGACAATGGCTGTTAGCAAGAATTGAGCAGCTACTATTTGAAAATAGCTGGGCTATAATCTGTTGGACAATGGCTGTTAGCAAAAGATTGATATCAGCTACAACATTTCGGATAGCTGGGCTATAATCTGTTGGACAATGACGATCCAGACAGCAGACTTGCGAGTCAGCTACTAAATTTCGGATAGCTGGGTTATAATCTGTTGGACAATGCCACATTGTTAGACAGCAGAATGGAGCATGCTACTGTTTCGGATAGCTGGGCTACTCAATCTGTTTGACAATGGCTGTTAGACAGCAGATTGACGCAGCTAGTATTTCGGATAGCTGGGCTATAATCTGTTGGACAATCTTCATGTCAAGATTAAGGGAGGTTCACTGGTATGTGACTTATATTCTCAGCTGCCACTGTTAACCGCAGTTTTGGTCCATAATTCCGCCGTTTTGTCAATAGACAAAACGTCGGGGTTAGATCCGCCGTTTTGTCAAAATTTTGTATTATGATTTGGACAAAACGGCGGTTCAACAATCCGCCGTTTTGTCTATAGACGGCGGTTCAAAATCGGGCGCCGTTTTTGAACCGCCGTTTTGTCCAAATGAAAGTTGGAGTATAAAAACTCATTCTTGACAAGTTCTCTTCTTTTTTTTAAATTTTTGTTAAATAAAATGAATAACAAGCTTGACCACGACAATGGTCACTTTGCCTAATTTGAGAAATCCGTTTGAATGCTATTAGTGTTTAGGAGATCATATGACAATTGTTGATGTGGTCACCAGTGGTCAGTGTCACTGACCATGGTCACTTTGGCCTATTTTCACTATTTTGACTGCAGATTAGTGTATTAGGAGTTCACATGAACATTTTTTGATGTGGTTGACAGTGTCAGTGTCACTGACCAGTGTCATTTTGGCTTATTTTCACTGTTTGACTGCAATTAGTGTATTACTATTAGAGTTCAAAATGAACAAGTTTTGATGTGGTCAACCACATCAAAATAGGCCAAAGTGACCTGTTCACTGACCACTGGTCAACGACATCAAAATTTGTTCATTTGAACTCCTAATACACTATTCCCGAGAAAATGCTAATCGTTTAAAGTTGGAGATTAGACCCGGAGCAAAACACACACACACACACACACACACACACAACACGACACACACACAACACACACACACACAATTTTGTTTTAGGGAAAAAAAAAAATCTTTTCTGCATATACTGCAGGTTCTTACACAATTCTAATGGATCTATCCTGGATAGCTGGATATGGATATTGCAATTTTAATATTTTACTTGTGTTGACTCTTAAATCTGTTTTTCTTTATAAATTACAAAACTGGAATGCAAACACCAAAGAGATTTAATTGTGATGTAAAATATCTAATACATTTCTATTAATGTTTTAACGGAATTAGCGTAGATTTTGCTGGATTCCAGCTCACTGTGGTATCGTTTTGGAATGAACTACTAATAAATTAGCGGAAAGAAGGTGCTAGTAGAAAATTCTTCAAATTGTTCAATAAAACTAGAAAACACGAAATAATCATGTTAGAAATATTATATATAATGAAAAAGCTTCCTTCAAAATCTAAGAGAATGATTATGTCTCAAGATCTTTATCTAAGTCTTATCTAACGACAAAATTTCGATAAAATTCGTGGAGACACAAAGTTTTTCTAAAGATGTAGATTGCGATTGTGGTCCTCCCATATCAGTTCACACATTATTTTAGAATGTCATTTATTATCATTGTTATAACAAACTATCTGGGATAACAAGTTCACAAATTGGAACTTTAAAGATGTAGTTTACAGTCATGAAATGATCAAAATTGCTACAGTCATTCCAGCTCTGGACTTGCAGATTACTTTAGTTTCATGTGTTTATTAACTTTAATTTTGTTTTCTTGTTCCTTTTTTTATTTTTTTAGTTTTTTGCTATTAATTTTGTTAGGGATTTTTTGTGTTGTTTTTGTCCTCCACATTCCAGTAGAAAACATAAAATCTATGCATAGCTATACGTACTCATACACACGCCACTCATATTTCACATACACACCACGCACAAACACATAGACACACGCGCGCGGCACACGCACCGCAACACACA